>CAKJTW010000010.1:21200000-21837500 GCA_917880005.1 Nanger dama
TTACTTTATTCTGCATTACAGTACTGTATTGGTTTTGCCATACATTGACATGCATCAGCCACAGGTGTACACGAACTCCCAATCCTAAAACCCCTCCCACCTCCCACCCCATATCATCTCTCTGGATCATCCCCGTGCTCCAGCCCCAAGCATCCTGTATCCTGTATCGAACATAGTCTGGCTATTGGTGCTATATAGACCAGTTCCAGAAGAATCATTAGCCTATAGCCTTTTAGAAATTAAAATTCCTTTTCTGTCTGTCACTTTAGTGCCATTCCTTGCCAAGCTAAAGACAAAAGTGCACAGTATTTTTTGGTTGGTGGGGTTCTTCACTATCAGTCTTCACTCTCTGTCTTCACTATGGGGAGAGCCTTCTGCAGTGATGGACACCAGACAACTCTGCCTTGGGGAATCATGTCTGACTTTATAAACACAGAGAAGGGGAAGGAGAAGGCTGAGACTATAGAACATGAGTTTATTTGCTATGGGAAAGTATTGCTCACAAACGGATCTATTAGCACATCAACTGTCATCTGATGAAATTACATGAGACAAATATTGGTTTCCTTAGAGTAAGAGCATTGTTCTTAAAACAGTCTTTTCACATAACATATGGAACTCTCCCTTGATGAACATAAGTAGTTAGTCACTCAGTCGTGTCCAATTCTTTGTGACCCCATGGACTGCAGCCCACCAGGCTCCTCTGTCCATGGGATTTCCCAGGCAAGAATACTGGAGTGGGTTGCCATTTCCTTCTCCAGGGGATCTTCCAGACCCAGGGATTGAACCCAGGGGTTGAACATTGCAGGCAGATTCTTTACCAAATGAGCCACCAGGGAAGCCCAGATAAACATGATGTGCGCTTTTTATTACATTTAAAGCTTATTTTTTAAAGCCTTATGAGCCGAGTCCCCTTTTCCTTGCTCACACCCAGTTCCTGCTCCATCGTACCTGCAGGTGGGGTCAGCCTGGCTTTCCACCAGGTGTTCACATAGCCCCCTGGCAGAGTCAGAGCTCAGAGAGAGGAGGAGGCAGCCAGGCTCCCCACGCTCCAGGAAGCAGCTCCCACCGAGCCAGTCTGAAGCCCTGAGTGAGCTGATCCTCCTGTCGAGAGGAAAAGCCAGGGTGAGGAAGCCCTTCCTTTGTTCTTGACAATCATAAAGGCTCAACCTATTAAATGGAGGATGTGCTTATGCCTTTCTATACCATTTCTCAGCTGGACAGACTCTCTTGAACTGAACTGGAAATAAGCATGTGTTTGCCTCTCCTTGTCATTTCTGCTGTTTTAAGAGGTGTTTATAAAACAGGTAAAGTTCAGCTTCTTGGCCTCTCTGGTCTAGAATGTAAAAACTGTGGAAGAAGGCCAATATTCTGAGGCCCAAGGAAAACTGCCTCTCCACCCCGTGCATAGACGAAGAAGCACAGAATGAAAAGCACAAAATCACTGCACCATCTCTCAGAAAGCTTGCTCTGAGATGCTTGATGAGCTATTTGTGTCTCTTCATGGATTTTTTTTTTCTTTTCTTTTTTTTAGAAAATGAGATGAGTCACTTTTTATTTTTCCCTCCTTAGGAGTCTTAGAGGTTGTTTAATCTCAAGTGAATTTAATTCACATTTTCCTGGCAGTGTTAGCAGTATTAGCTATCGGCTCAAACCATTTTACTCACTGCATCGTCCCACCAGTCAGCAAGTAGGGATCTAATTAGCTCTTTGCTTTAATGGCAATAGTTAAATTTGCATTATTAATTTAAATATTACAGACTCTGTGAACTTGAGCACATAGCTGACATAAAGATGTAAAATGAATAATAAGGTGCCAAAAAAACACCAGAGTCATTATTCCCATCATGTTCAAACTTCTAGCTATAATGATATCAATTAAAACCCTAATCCTAGCAAGAAGCTTTGCTGGTTCTCTTTTATTATAAAAGCTGCATTTATATTTAAATGCTGGGCTGGAGTAGTCAAGTCATACCTTGCAAAATAGAGGGGTCACATGTATCAAGAGACATAATTACAGTTCTAATTATATTTTTTTATTTTTTAAAACATCCAAATGGTAAAAATGAGGTAAGTTCTTCAACATCCTGTTCTGTATCTGACTCTTGCTCTTGCTTCTTCCTGAAGTGCTGCGATCACTCTGCACTGTCAAAACCTGTTTGGGTTGCAAGACAGATGGGACTTTCAAAATGAAATGTACCTATGACTGTTTGCTACTATATATATAAAATATCTCATTTAGTCTCATCTGTGATTTTCCAAGAGGAAAATGTTTCCAGGAGCAATTTATCTCAGTCCTGCAGGTCTGTATCACTGAATGACCATCTGAAAAAGAGGACCAGCATCTTTTCTTAAAGGGAAACTGCCTAAGTGTGTTCCACGGAGATGTTTTGATGCAGTGGCTGAAATGCATGAATTTGTTTTCAAATGAATGAAATACAACATATGAAATAACTGAAAATATGCACTTCAAGTTTTTCATTTGGCGTGTGAAACTTTCATTTGACTTCATAAAATATTTCACACCACTGTCCATGAAAACAACTGGTAGAAAACATAAAATTAATAGACAAAGACATTTTTCATTTTTGTGCCAGTCTGAGCTTTCTGGCCTCCCCGGTATCTAACCAGCTCTCTGCTGAGTGAACCAGTTTAGTGCTTCTTTGGCACAAACTCCTTTCCGTGCTAAAGTAGCACCCTCCTTGGTCAGTGCTGCACGCCTCCCCCTCCCCAGCAAACATTCCTTCAGTCTCCTGACTCTAATCCCTCCTTTGTGGCCATTATTATTATTATATTATATCTTTGACTGAAGATTCTAATTTCCCCTCTCAAACAGATTCCTTGTTGTCCAGGCTCTGTGTGGATTATACCGAGTGCTTGGGAGGGATTCAGTAATGTGACTGAGTCAGAAATAGCTAAGGCGGAAGGATGCAATGGTTCATCCAGCAGGGATAAAATCTCTCTGCCTTTGAGCATGTAAAATGCATCATTTCAATTTTTCAAGACTAGCAATAACTTCACTATTTATTTTGATCAAAAGACCTAGGTCTAACTCTACACTGATCGCTCATCAGTGTGGTGGCCAGGGGTCTAGTCCTGTCCGCTCTCCAAGGTTCAGCTTCCTGAGCGGCAAACAGTGGGCAAGAGTGATTTCCCGGTGAGGATTATGTAAACGAGAGCCTTGCGATTTTTCTGGTAAAAGAGGAGATCTGAATAACAAAGCATGCAACACCCCTCTGTCAACTGGAAATTACAAATAAAAGTGTGAAGGATTATGGCTGCTAATAAATGCAATAAAACTGTCTTTGATTCAGTGTAACCTGGTGGCAAGGAATAAGGATTCAGTCTTCAAAGGGGACAGACAGTCATGGACAAACATCTAGACTTTTTAAAAAATGGGTTAGCCATCAGTCCTGTCTTAGGATGGTAGTTTAGGGTAATAGCTAAGGGTACCGACTCTGAATTTGAACCCTTGTGTTCAAAGTTTAGAATAATAAAAAATAGTGTCTGCCTTGTAGGATTCTTGTAAGGATAATTTACAGAAGGTCCTTAGCCCAGTGATTGCCTTTGGGTGAGCCTTCAGTAAGTGTTCAGTTGCTCGGTCACGTCCAACTCTTTGTGACCCCGTGAACCACAGCACGCCAGGCCATTATCAAAGAATCAAATTGTATGAAATTCAAATCCAGCTCATCCATATGTGCAGATATGCTTCATATGTTTATAAAGTCACTCCATGTATTTTCATGACACCAAAAGATAAGAACTGTCTCATCTGTGTTTCAAGGGACTGATACAAGGTGCCCAAAGAGGGCCTAACATGGCACTGAATGAATGGGTAAAAACATTCAGGTTAGTGTCCAGAATAGGAACTTCAAAATTAATGGATGAGATGTGTTGATAGGAGCCAGAAAAATCTGAAGTCCTTCATTTACACATTAGATGATTGAACCAGTGTCTACTAGACTCTTCTGGAATACTAAGGGCACCATCTTGAGCTGAGCAGAAACTTTAGGTCACACATCAGGAAAGTCCGTGATAATGGACTAATGATAATAAGAGCAAACATTTAGAGATGGTTTACAGTGTGCCGGGCACCAGGCTAGGAGGCTCACGTACATTATCACATTTACTCTTCCCACAATACTCTGTGTGTGCATGCGTGCTAAGTCATTTCAGTCATGTCTGACTCTTTGCGACCCCATGGACTGTGTAGCCCATCAGGTCCCTCTGTCCATGGGATTCTCCAGGCAAGAATACTGGAGTGGACTGCCATGCCCTCTTCCAGGGGATCTTCCCGACCCAGGGATCAAACTTGAGTCTCTTACATCTCCTGCTTTGGCAGGAAGGTTCTTTAACACTAACGCCACTTGGAAAGCCCACCATAACACTCTAACTTGCTTTCATTCTTATTCCCATTTTATGGAGGATGTCACTGAAACTTACTGAGGTGAAATTAATTTCACCAAACAGTGAACAGTGGTGGCACATTGTTGATCTCAGATCACTGGGCTCTCAAGTATATATTCCTGACATTATATAATACTGCCCCTGTGGAAATGCTTAGGGACAGGGCATCTCAGCTTTTGTAACTCTGGAGACCGTGCTAAATCGACTAAAATTTTGAGTTGCTCAAATTTCAAGACTTACCTGGAAGTAGATTCAACTAAAGTGAGTCTCCAGTTGTTAACTCAGGACCCATTTTTAGCCAAAGTCAGCCCCAAATCCTATGAAGCAAGCTTCCACAGAATTAAAAGATGACACAGCCCAAAGGGAAAAAAGGCCCCTCTCTGTTCTTTGTCCTTGTCCTCTGTCATTGTCCATGTTTTGATCATGTTAAAACTCATGGGGGCAGAGAATACTTAGCAAATTAATAGAAGAAAAGTCCTGACTTTCCTAGCTCATAAAAGGTTGATGCCTTCCAGCCATGCTACTGAGAAGAATGGGATTTATGCTGCAACTTTCTTCCCAGATGGAAAAGTGCTTTAAAAATAATGGATCTAATGCAATTCATTGGTAGTGAGTAAATTTGTCACCGAGGATGCTGTATTAACTCTCTAAGGCCAATTCAACTGGGAATTCAATAAATCAGCTCTTTCAGGGTATCTCCTGATGCCCTACTGGTTAGAAAGAGTCCTAGATAAATAGCAATTTGATCTTTCTGATTCTTTAATCCTTGAAATATGCTTTTAAGAAACGTGGAAAGGCTTTATGCCTCCATTTTCCTTCTAGAGAAGCTGAGGGATCTGTGCAATAAAGAAGGAAGCAGGAGACCTCAGATCATGATCATTTCAACTCCAGTGTCGTGAATATCTGCTAGCTTATTCTTGGATCGTGTTTTTAAAAGTCATCAGCAAAACCATGCTTGAGAACATTTCCCTGACTCGGTCACCTTAGGTGAAACTGAAACTACCTCCTTAAGTATTTTGCTCTCCAGAGCTTGTTTTATTCTTACCCTTGGCTGTTCTGAAGGATTTCATTCTTCGAAGGGGCACCGCTTCTCCGTGCATTGCTTACTGGATGCTTCCTTCACACTAAGCTGAAAGTCATTGTTTATTGAGCCAAAGTTGGCACTGAAAATGGAAATGAATGAGAAAGGATGTGTATTTGAATTCACATCATTTTGTTTATGCCCATGGGTCCATGGCATGGAGCACGTATAAAGATTTTTCTGTTTATTTATTTATGTGAACTCCTGGGGTCCTTCAAGAAATGAAGAAACAGGCACTTCCCTGGAGGGTCAGTGGCTACGACTCCACACTCCTAATGCAGAGGGCTGAGGTTCAACCCCTGGTCAGGGAACCAGACCCCATGTGCCGTAACTGAGAGTGTGCATGCTGCAACTAAAGCTCCCAGATGCTATAAACAGGACCCGGCACCGCCAAATAAATAAATATTTTTAAAAAGAAATGAATATAGCACAAAACTGAATTCTGGCAAAGAAGCTTGTCATTGGAGAGCAATGCGGGATATCGTGCTGCAGGGTTGTTCTCTAAGCAGAATTCCCTTGGAGAGGCAAAACTGACACATCTGGCCTTCCTCAGCTGTTTCGTGGGTTAAACACTGACTGTGGGGAAGAAACAAACTCTGAACGCGAAGGGAAGCCATTCCTTATAACTTAATGGATAATGATTCTGTAGTTGTGTCATTTAGAAGTCCATGTAATGCTCTTTAATTCTGGTTTATCTGATGTAGGATTTGAAATGTCTTGAGGGATTTGCTGGAAGCCTTGTTTTATTTTGTTTTAAACAAGCACTGTTTTATTTTGTTCTAAATATGGAAGGTGAATCAGACTTGATAGGGTATTTTTTTATACATTAAATAAGAAGGCCCATTTTTAATATGATCATGATTTTGCCAACCATGTCTCTTTACTAGTAGTTAGTATTGTTATAATTCATTTAGTATTTTATTCTCACACTGTTACCATACATCACTCAGTATTTCTGGACTTTTATAGAATCTCCCCTGTAGGTAATTTGCCTTTTTGGTTACCTGATGGATGGCTTTGTAGGAAAAAAAATATTAAAATTCATCAAAGAACAATGTACATAACTATTGTGAATTCTGCGTTAAAGTGGTCTAGAAGCTTATTACAAGTACAGATATTTGGTTCATTTGCTTTTTCTAACTTGCCTTTTTCCATGTTGCAAAGCACGTTAAAGTGCTGTTTATCTTGCTGTAGACCGTGTTATTTGTGAAAAGTCTGCATGGAGAAAGAAAACACAGACCGTGTTGTTTGAAGAATCATTAAGGAGATATTATTTCAGATCATAATGTGATCAGAGTCCTTTAGAGGAAAATGTGAGTGTTTATATTTTCGGCTTTTACATAGGAATGTAACTGTGGCTGATTAAGGGAAAAGTCAGCTAATTTAAAATGTTTAAATTTAGTGTTAAACCAGATAATATATCTGAAATTACAAAAACTGAAACAACTTCAACTCTGGCTCAAAAGCAATTCCTCAATCCAGGGTCAGATAAACACTTTATAATAAATAACATTCTAATTTGTAAAACTAAATCTTAAAAGGAGTCAAAGGCAAACGAAAATTCCTTACAAATCTGCCATGTTCAAAGTATCCACTTCAAAAGAGAACTTTTTATCTTCAATTTATTCTGACAAAAATTCTCTTGGGCTTTTATTTCAAAAGATGAAAAATGAGCCATGGCAGTCAATGGTGCACGGTGACTATTTATCTGTTTACACCTATCCATGTGATTGCTAGAAAAAACCAGATTAGACTTTGAATGTGATATGAAGAATGTATGCTGTTTCACAAGCACATATTCCTCAGAGCAGAAATAGGTTAAAAACTCAAAACTAAGTTTTAGAAGCCATGCATTTTATTTTGAGGAACAATAATTCAAGGACTGATTTTTTTCAGGTAAAATATATATGCTCAATTTTAAAATAAATATATACAGCAAGTCAATTCATGGTTTACAATTTTCCAAACCAAAAACTCATGAAGCTAATTATTTAATAATGTTCATGTTATAGTTTATATGACAGAGGCCTATCTGAAAAATACCTAAACATCTACATTTGATTCATTGAAGAATATTGTAAATGCCCTAGAGAAACCTTTTATATATTGACTTCTTTGGCAAATACCTTTACAAAGAAAAGGCAGTCTTATAAAATTATTAATAGCTCTGAATCATTCTCATTCTTAGTTCCTGATTTTCATAGATTGGGCTTTCTTTTAAGAGAGTGTGCACCTGTAGGAAATTTTATACAGCAAGCAACCACACTGCCATAATCAGAAACCAAATTCATTTTCGGAGGAAAGTAGGAAATACACAACGGCATACGCGCCTCTTTTACGACCACATCTGCACAGCTCAGGGAAAAGTTTGCAGATATGTCTGCTGATCACATTACAAGGCTGTTATGAGAGAATAAAGTTGCACCTTTGATGGGCTATTGCAGGTGGGTTAGAGGTCCCCAGTCATTAGAAGTTTTGCATGTCATAGAGCAGAGCAGATTGGAGACTCGGATATACTTTATGCAACTAGCTGAATTTTGGTCATTTCCATCAAATATCAGTGGACCCATTAAACAAAGATGAACAACACAGAGACACACACACACACCTCAAAACACCCCGGCAATAAAGATGACTTTAGGTAATTTCTGATTTTCACCTCCATGAGAGAAAGTCCATTGTACTCATACAGTGCCTCCAGGACACCAGCTGAGAACAAAGCTGCTTTCAGAAGCAGTAAGTGGTTTCACTCTATTAATGTCCAGGTGATATGTGAAGCCCATTATCACATCACTAATGTGGCAGCAGACATTCCCCGGCCAACCCCAGGTAGCTCCAGCGTTTGCGAATGTGGGACTGGTAAAGGCAGGCCTCAGAAACACTTTTAATTTTCTGCTAGTGTCACTGAATGCTAACCACAACCCCGAAAGTCATCTTTTACGTTTCAAAAGAAGATGAAATTGAACGCCGCATAAAGGATCACAGGAAACATTTAAAGAAAACAATTTGCAGGATTTAATTGAAGGGTTTTGGAGAGGTGTTTGTGTTCCAGATGTTACATGTGGCATGTTATCAGAGAAAGCTTGGACTATGAGGGGGAAGGCTATTGATGTAAAAAATGAAGAATTCCAGTTTCCTATCACAACACAGGGAGGGAGTAGGAATCATCCCCAGTATCCACTGTCTCCTGAGGACTTCTCATAGTACATCGGGCCTTCCTCGGTGGTCTCCAGCTGGCATTGTGCCCTATAAAGTTAATTTAACTTGTGAGCAGTAGAAGTGACTCCTAGGCACGCCAGGCTACCAAAACACAGAGATAAATAGCCAGGCTGAAACCAGAATCCACCATATGGGGCAAAATAACCACAGCCACCTAATTTTGAAAAGATATTGGAAGATGCTGCACATGTTCTTGTTTAATATTTTGTCAATGATTCCCAATCCATATTCCCCAGAACTATCATTTCTTTTACGATAAAAAACCCACCTTAAATAAGTGGAAATTCATAGTTTTCCAGATTGCAATGAATGTCTCCCAGGAAGTCTGATTTTTTAATGAGCTATGTTACTTTTAAAACAGTTAAGATTTGAATTCTAGGTAAAAATTTTAAAATCCAAAACGAATAAAGTAAAATCAATATTGATTATTAGGAGTAAAAGTGCTAAATGAGACTATAAAACCTTTTAAGAACTAAGAGCAGAAAATTTCCAGTAAAACTACAATATACGATAAATTACTACTAAATAACCAGAATATTTGCATGGAATTTAATATGAGTACCTCAGCCTCTCTCTCCTCCTTTTTTTAAAGTAGGGTATTACTGGTTCAGTCAGAAAGACTTTTCCAGTAATATCACAAGACCAGCGTCACTTTGGCAAGTTACATTCTCAACTTACATTTCATTATGTTCTAAAGAAACCTACTTTTAAAATTTCTAATGCTTTTAAAAATTCATTTTAAAATATCACTTGTTTTTTGGCCCTCAGGTCTTTCAGAGCTTAATGCATACCATCGTCACGCTAAAGTGAAAGCAAAACCATTTTATTAAGAGACTACATTTTAATATTGAACACAACATTCTGACAGCAGATATTCTTGAAGACAAGTTAAAAAGAATAAAAAAGGTTCTATTCTTTACTGTGCTCTTATAAGATCTGACCCAACTTTTCAGTAAATTGTCTTGAATGGGCAAACGCTAGCAAGATCCAAATCCCCTATAAAAACTGCTTTAATCAGGGTAAAGCCTGGGTGGCGATTTCATGTCAAAGAACCCTAACATTAAATCTGTATGTTGGCATTTAAACACGTTTAAGAACTTTTCATTCGAGAACACTCCGTGGGCTCCATTGAGACTGAAATCCACTGTCTGGAGAAGCATTGAAATGCTCTGCCATATATTATTGTTCCCTTTAGCGATAAGAATAATTCTGGTACTTCTTGACAGCTGTTTCTCTGCCTTTCTCCCCTTATTTAGTCCCATCTTTTCTATTTCATCTAACTACTTACTTCTGGAGGAAAAAATCTATAGCCAATACAGATTTCTGACTTTCTAGCCATGTTTGAGGCTTTATTCATTCACTCAAAGAAAACAAGGGGGAATGGAAACATTTTTAAACCAAACAATACTCATGCCCCTCATAATTTCTGTTGACCGGGTCCCTTGCCCCTGTCTTAGGGTGACATGGAGTGACAGTGCTGTTCAGAATTCCTGAAGGCACCCAGAAATACTGTGGGCAGTGCCCTGAACTGACGTCAAGCACGTGTGACTCACCCAGTTGATCCCTGTGTGTGCTTGGAGAGTCCACCCAAACCACAGACTGAGAAAGACTCACGAAAACCATACGTGGGTATACTGCAAAAAGTATTTCTTCCAATGGCTCATTCTGCAAACGAGAAAACTGAGGCCCAGGAAAGTGAAGAGGTAACAGGGGATCAGGATTAGAGTTCTGGCCCCTGATTCCCATCCCATGGGTCTTGAGACACGTGACAGTTTCTCTGAGCACCTGCAGTTTTGCTGGTTGGTTACTTCTGAGAAAACTTTTGATGGAAACTCTTTAAATGACCTTAACCATTTAGGCATTCTGGGCAGTGTGCAACCACCCAGAGCTCCCAAGCAGAGTTTCTGAATACACAAGGAGGTAAACCCCAATGATGTTAAGACTGATGCTTCAGACTCACTAGGATCTGTGTTTGATCTCCCAAATCCCTCAGTCATGTTGTCAGTACATTACAACTCATAATTGTCAAGTTTTCTGCAACAAACATGTATTACTATTATAACAAAATATTTATTGTTGTGAAAATCTTTGACATCACTTTATAGTTTATAAAATACTAACTGCTTTTCATGTAGTCATTCATTGTACCTTCACAAAGACTGTGACATAGAATCAGTGTCCCTGTTTTACAGATGAGGAAACTGAGACTCAGGGATAAAGTGATTTGCTGATACTCAACTTCTATGAGGTGGCAGAACAGGAACCTGAAACCCAAGTCCTCTGATTCTAAATGTTTCTCCTGTTCCATCACAGTCCTCCTGGATGTGAACTTTCCTCTGTCCATGTGATTCTCCAGGCAAGAATACTAGAGCGGGTTGCCATTTCCTTCTCTAGGGATCTTCCCAACTCAGGGATCGAACCCGAGTCTCTTTTGTCTCTTGCCTTGGCAAGCGGGTTCTTCACCACCAGTGCCACCTGGGAAGCCCATGAGCTTTCGAATGTCTTTCTTTGTACGTTTTCATGAACTGAACATCTTGATAAACTCAGGTCTCCAAGAAGCCCAGATATTTTTCCCAACTACTTCCTGGCTTCTAGTTCTCTTTTCTGTTTCTTGTTTCAACCTTTTTGCATTAATTTTGAGAGAACAAGATACTGACCAGCTTGACTGTGGCCTGGGGGCACTTCAGGGTTGTGAGCTAGGAAGTCCACACTGAGGGAATCTGAGTGAGGCCGTACCAAAAGGTATGTGCACACAGCTGGGAACACATCTTTTCAGAGACTTATGTGCTTTAAGTGCACACTTTAAAACAAAAAAAAAGCTTCCTGTGAATTAATTATAACTCCACGTTACTATGTGTGTTTACTGACTAAAACTGTCCAAGAAAAAAATAAGAACAAATCAACAACAGAAAAACCTAAGGAATTTAGTAGTTTACTTACTACTAACTCAACATTCACCATAGCGCAGGTAGCATCCCTCAGCTCATGCATCTTCTCTGGGAGATGTCTTAGAATGCACAGCAGTTTAAGATCAGGACTGACGTCTGAGCTCTCGGGACAAAAATGAGAGCTGGGGTGTCCAGGAACTGAAGTAAGCTTCCTTTCATTCCTCAAGGAAGGAACTCCTTTCTGTCATCCACAGCCTTAGCAAAGAAAGAGGGCTGCATGATGGGATCTGTTTGGAGGTTCTTAGGTGACTATCTGGGAGCACTGGTCATCACTATTATTACTGGCATTCAGCTAGATCAAGGCCATGGCTCCAGCTAGGAAAAAATAAAAGATTCCATTGTCTGGTTATGTGAATGGCTGCCATCTTGGATGCCTGCAGCGAAGCTCTACTGTAAAAATGTATGATTCTCTAGTTTTCCTGGCTAGATTTCTAGGAAGAATAGTGAAGCTGCAATACAGACGCCTGTGTTTGTCTTTGCACGTACACATATTCATACACATAAGAGTAAACATTCCTTGGATGTGGAATGCTGGCTTAGGGATCAACTCTGCCCTAGATTATATAAAAATAATAGTAGGACAATCATTTAAACCACAGTTTTCCTTTCTAGTTTAATCTTATTTTATTAAGCTTTTTATGTATGTTATTGTGTCTGTTTTTTGTTCTTCTAATTATTCACACTTCTTAGCACATTTCTGCTATTGTTTTCACTTCAGGCTGAGGACAAATTTGGTGACTTCAAACCTCTAAAGTAGAATCTAGCATACTGAGTTAATTTCTTCTTTAAGAGGATAAATGTGAAAGCACTTTATGGATTGTAAAGCAATATACAAGTGCAAGATGATATGATCACTAATTTAATCCAACTGATTTTCTATATTCATTCATTAAACAAATATTCATTTAGTATCTGTATGAAGCAGTACAACGTCAAGGGTTTTGTAGTGTCAGAATTGCCTGAGACTCGTATATATTTTGGTTTGGAATTGTGAACAGAAAGCTATCCAATGAGTGATGTGCCTTTGAAATTATTCCTAAATAAAAGGATAACATACAAAGCCTTTCCATTTTAAGTTTGCAGACAACTGAATTTAACTGAGTAAGATTTTGAATGCACATGATTTTGTTCAAAGCAGAAGTAACTTTTTAAACTCATGAACCACAAGAAATTTTACCTGGCAATCAAAGGCTGGCTCTACACCATGCAAAGTAATGTAGCTATTTGTAAGTGTTTACTTAATTTTATCATTGCAGAAAGCAAATAAGAAAATCTTATGCCCTTAAGAGAATTTTTCTTCTTTTCTGCTTTACTTATTGTTGCCGTTAGTGGGTGGGTATTTTGAGAGGAAGGGGAGGATGAATAATTATTTTGGTGAACTAACTACATTGAGCAAATGAACTGATTTCACAGGCTGGAGGTACTTTAAATGTTCTTTGGTTTTTGATGCCCTTAAATTATATTAGATTCTGTTATTTGAATTTCATTGTCAGAAAGATGTTTTATCTAACTTTATCGGATTGAATAACTTCTGCCTAACTTTATCAAACATTTAGTTTCTTTGTATATTAATAGTAAAAAATAGAAGGCAGAGAGATGGTGGGCAGAGACAGAGCTGTTCTCCAATAAGCTTATACTCAGGAACAATATGGAGAAGGAAATGGCAACCCACTCCAGTACTCATGCCTGGAAAATCCTATGGACGGAGGAGCCTAGTGGGCTGCCGTCTATGGGGCTGCACAGAGTCAGACACGACTGAAGCCACTTAGCAGCAGCAACAGCAAGAACAACAGACACAGGCTTATTTCACAATTTTTGCTTGTGTTCTATGTAATGTGCTTTTTGTTTCTCATGGAACAAAAAGGATATGTCTTTCTTTTCTTTTTTAATAACAGACTATGGACAGGAGTTTCAAGCTCCTTGAGGGCAGCAAGGTTATTTTATCTCTCCAGCACATGGCCTGGGTCTGTCCATGTTTGTTAATTAAACAAATGAGTGAATGAATGAAGAAATGAACTATCTATACAAACGAGAGAAGCATGACCTTCTAAACAGGACCTAAAGAATAAATAGTGCAGGATTTTCCTGTGTTTTGAGATACAGCACAGTGCTTGACCCATACTATACCTTCACTGAATATTTGGTGTGTGCAAATCCTACTCACAAATGCTAACAACCTTTGTAAGCAAAAAAGAAAAAGATCTTAGTCACCCACACTCACTCAATTTACAGATGAAGAACACTGAAGCTTGGAGAATATTCAATAAATTACAGTCTCCAGAGCATGGCTGGTGGTCTTCTCCATCTTACATACGAGAAAACTGATCCAGAATGTTTAAATGATTTGTTTAGGACCATCTGGCTAGTTAGCATCAGAACATCAAATTCCAGCCCAGGTACGTAATTCCTTGTAAAGAATTTTTGTTGACACCTCAGTATGCCAGGATAGCTATGTGCTGTGCTTAGTTGTTCAGTCGTGTCCGACTCTGTGAACCCATGGACTGTGCCCGCCAGGCTCCTCTGTCCATGGGATTCTCCAGGCAAGGATACTGGAGTGGGTTGCCATACCCTCCTCCAGGGGATCTTCCCAACCTAGGGATCAGACCCAGGTCTCCTGCATTGCAGGTGGGTTCTTTAATGTCTGAGTCCCCAGGGAAGCCCAGTCTAATGATAAACTTTTAGAAATTTTTGTGCCCTGGATGGAAGGTGGGAGCTTCTGGAAACAAGGGTAGCCATCCTGGATTCCACTCCTGCAATATGGAATTGGAAATTCAGTCAGAAGCTGGGTCTCTGCAAGCATTACTCTGAATCAGAGCAGTTGTACATATTTGTGAATGAATAAATTGTCATAATACCAGCAGCACTCCCAAAACTAGGGAATAAGGCTCCAGCCAGTGTGAAGAGACCTTCAGCTGGCCTTTAAACACAGTGTCAAGCACACAGAAAGGCAGCCTGTGCTGTGGTCATGAGCGGTGAGAGTCTGCTAACGCTGCTCATGTGCAGCACTGGTTTCTCAAAGGGAGGTCTGTGCAACGTTTTCAGAGGCAGGCTGCAAAATGAGAGGACTTCTTTTCAAGAGATATGATGTAGGGACTCTTTCCTCAAATTAAATTTATTTGATTTGAAGGACTTCAGCCTTAGATTGTGGTTCTCTCATTTTATAGTTAGAGTTTCTCTTTTTCTGTGAAACAAAGACGCAAGGGAGACTGGGTGTGTTCAGTGTCTTTATTGGACTGAGGGTAGAAAGGGATTGGTAATTCTATGTTAGTCCTCAAATTATTTTTGGAAACCATTTTAGTTCATGAAATGCCAAGGTAGGGTAGCCAGTGGACCACTTAGAACTTGGCCGTGCAAGTATACAGAACCTGTACCCACAAATCACAGTGCTTCCACTCTCACACCAGTCCCTCCTCTGCTCCCAGGGTCTGCAACTTTCTGGATACGGCACTGACCAAAGGTGAAGCTTTCATGGTGTCTTTCTAATTCATTCCCACACTCACCTGGGCTACACTGCAAATCAAGTCGTCACTACTATATGCCTTGCTGGATTCTCCTTCCTTGGAGAGACTTCAGAATCGCTGGGTCCTCGCATCCACATAGCGTCCCAATGCACTTGGGGTTAGGAGAAGCAGAAGTGGTACTTCTTTCAAATGGCAGCAGAAGCTTCTGCCAACTTCCCTGTACTGTCCTGTTTTTCATGGTGGGATGCTAATTTCAAACCAGAGAGTCTATTTAGTCAAGAAATGAAACTCCTTGTGTGACACCAGGGCTGTTTAAGATCAGAGCGACACGGCCTACTCTGATCACACACACATGGGGCTCTGAAGTCAGGAAAGAAAGAATTATGCCAATTCTGGGCTCCCCAGCTGTCTGAGAGTTCAAAAGCTTAGATCGTCATGTGCTTTTTGCTATTATTTGTGCTGAGAAGATCTTTTCATCTTTTTTTTTAAGTTGGTCAGAGAAAATGGGTGGTACTTTTCCTTAAAACAACTTGAACAAAAACTAGAAACAAGATAACATCTGCCACAAATGAAAACTCTATTGTACTTGTTCGCTAAAAACTCTCCCAGTGACAGAAAAACCAGTCAGCTAAAACCTGTCAGCTTCCCTCTTTGGGGAAATACCACAAGGCTGGACAAATGATGACACTGAGCTTTGAGCCAATATTGAGCTAACCCAATGTAACGTATTGTTACACAGCAAACTCAATGAGAACTTTGGTTTAGTGGAGAAATTATGTAATGTCAGAGAGCGCCAGACTTGCTTAGCTACATGTCTAAGAATGCTTCAAATGGCCTTTCCAAACCAGAAGAACAATTCACTGACCTGGTTTTCCCAATTTGGAACAGTAGTGAATAATGAAGACTTATTTCCCAAAGCTTCCACTTTGATCTTCTATAAGCAACCACAAAACGTAGAATTCAGAGGGGGAAAAAAAATCACATGTTCAGAAGAATGTAGAATACCCGGATGTTATAAATTCAGTTCCAGGGTCACCGGCTGGTATCAGAACACATCTGTCGCATCAGACGCTGCCGCTAGCTCATGAACACAAAGGAAAAAACAAACAGCTGGCACCTCAGACATTTATCAGGATTCATTCATTCTGATGAACAAACCTAAAGTGGCAAGGGGGTGGGGGTGGGGGGTGCCAGGGTGGTATGTATGTGGATGCTGACATCAGATGGCATGCTGAAAAGAAAGTTCTGGACCCGGAGGCAATGAAATTGGAATTTTGGTCCAAATTCTGTCATTAACTAGCAATAAGTCTTAGGTAAGTGATTTTGTCTCTTTGAGTTTTACTGTTTCATTGTATATAAAACAGGAATTAGACTAGACCCTCTCCAAGTTCCCAGGCATCTCTGAATTACTCATTCAGTCGCGTCTGACTCTTTGTGACCCCAAGGGCTGTAGCACACCAGGTTCCTCTGTCCATGGGATTCTCCAGGCAAGAATACTGGAGTGGGTTTCCACTCCCTTCTCTGAGGGATCTTTCTGACCCACAGATCGAACTTGGGTCTCCTGCACTGGCAGGCAGGTTCTTCGCAGTCTGAGCCACCAGGGAAGCCCACTGTAGGCGGTGGTGGTTTGGTCGCTAAGTCCTGTCCACCTCTTGCGACCCCGTGGACTGTAGCCTGCCAGGCTCCTCTATCCATGGGATTCTCCAGGCAAGAATACTGGAGTGGGTTGCCATCTCCTTCTAACACTGTCTAATTCAAGCAGTTTATCAAATATCAGGAGAGGACTGCTAAGGGCTGGCAGGGTTTTCAAGATAAATTTATATCATCACCCTCAGGGCATCGTGACGATCTTCTGCAGTAGACCACAGCCCCAGGATTTCAGGACATAGACTGAAATGTCCAAACCCAGGTTTTGCCTCGAATGGTGTGACTCTGGTTCAGGAGATGGGACGTATGCCTGAACTGGAACACAGGGTAACCCATGCTAAGTACCAAATGTCCACCACAGATAGCATACAGAATTCAAAGCCAGAAAGCCTTCGCCACGGTTTGGGGCAGAAAGAATCATTTTCAAGGAAGAGGCAGAGCTTTAACCTAACCTCTGAAGGCACGAAGCTGGATAAGATAACATCTCAGGATCCTTGGAATTCTAAGCTTAGAATTAACAACAATTAATATTAAAGAAAGGCTCTCTAATAGGTATAATAAAGGCCTCCAATAGGCTTCTCAGCTGGTGCTAGTGGTAAAGAACCCACTTGCCAGTGCAGGAGATGCAAGAGATGCAGGTTCAATCCCTGGGTCAGAAGGAGGGCATGGCAACCCACTCCAGTATTCTTGCCTGGAGAATTTCCATGGACAGAGGAGCCTTGCAGGTTATACAGTCCATGGGCTCGCAAAGAGTCAGACATGACTGAAGAGATAGTATGCATGCAGGCGGGCTTCTAATAGGTGTAACTACTAATACCATGGAAATTAGCAAAATTTATAAGATTGTTTTTCCAGCACAGATATTTCAATGATAGTTAATTAAAAATTACTTGTTTAATCATGTCATACAAGCTAACTACCTTATATGTGACTAAACAACCACCTAATTCTGGTTTAAGACATTGCTTCAAAATAAATTGAAGATGACTGTCAAAAATGATTTCTACCAAACTTCTAGGATTTCCACTAGAACTTCCCCTAATTACCTCCTCACCTTAAAACCATTATTTGGCAACTGTAAAGAATTCCTCTCTTGCTATACCACTGGCCCTTTCATTTTTAAACTGGTGGACAGGGAGAAGAAAGTCAATTTAACTGTTCGGCCCTTATCAAGTGGCTTTTTTATGTTGGGCAACTTTGCTCAAAGCAAGGAGAAACAAAGGCACAAACTCGTTTCCCCATGGCAAGTGGGGAAGAGATGAGTGCATTGTATTTTATTTTTGGTGTCCCGCAAACCTTCCAGTGCCCAGGAGAGAAGGGCGCTCCCGCTGGCAATCCTCAGGGTGCAATTCAAAGTATATCAAATGTAGGATCAGAAACAGACAAGAGGCTAATTTCACATAATCGGGCCATTCTGGGTTCACTCGGATAATGGTTGAAACGGGAAAGACTAAAAAAATAAAAGAAAGCTGAAGCAAAATGGGAAAACACTTATTTAAAATTAATGTCACACCTCATTTTCAATTAGTCTCTTGTGAACTTTGCCTCATTCCTACACCCTTGCTTGTGTATGCTGAAACCTGTAGACAGCCATAAAATTAGTTTACATAAAAGCACTAATTAACATAGGCCACTTGAGGATAACAAACCAATCTTTTCATCTATTTTTAAATCCTTATTGTGAATCCTTAAAATATGCCTCATTTTAAAGCATCACTGACTCAATTTTAAAACATTGCCAGAACCTGCTTTGCTAATCTGCAAACTCGATAATTCTACCCCAAACCTCAGCGCACTCAGCAACAATTTAATAGCAAATATCTCTAGTGGGACCTCATATTACTATGATTCTATTACTTTTTATATTACAAAAAAAACCTGCTAGCACACTCTAAAGTATTATAAATAGTTCAGACCAGGCAATGCTTGTCAAAATATGTGAAAGTTTATTTTTGCACTCAGTAACCTGGGATTTTTATCTTATATATTTATAATCTATAATGTGCCTCCCATAATTAGTATAAAATGTAGATTACTAATCAAATTCTTAGTTTCTGGGTATTTTATTTCTGTTAATATGATTACTAAGGGTGAGAAGTTGCATGGTTAATAACCCAATCATGCTACTAAATGCAAATTCTAAACATATCTTAAAATAATTGCATAGATGCCAAAAAATGGCCTCTTTAATTGTATTTTTCTTAGACTGCTAAGCAGCCCTTTCTGTGACTGAGGGCATTTGTGTTTATGCTTCTTGAGGATTTTTAGTTTAAGATTTAAAAGACAGATATAAATCTGGATACTTATTTAATAATTGTTGTAATACATTTCAAATGACATAAAAGAAGTATATGTTCCCCTGTTAACCAGCAATACTTCATATCTTGACAGAGGTCCCTGTAAAATTGCTCAACTTTTGAAACGATCAAGATTTTTTTGACATTCTTATTAGTGCCACTGGAAGCATATGGAAGTATATCAATCCGTAAACACAGAGATAATGCCACATACAAGAGACTTCACAATGCTTGTTGCTTTTCAGCAATTTCATGCTAGCTCAATTTTTAAATTGATGCTGCTCATTTATTCTATGACCACTCTGCTACATATTTATTTGTAATAAATGCTATTCACATCAGTAAATAAATGCACATCAGTCCTTAAAAAATGATTCCATTCTTTATGAGAGATGAATTGCAAAGTGCCGTCTTGATTATAAAGCATATCCACTATGATATTTGCGCCAAACATGTAAATGCCAGCAACACAGGCACTTCGATATCCTCCAGCCTGCATCCCCAAGCTCTATAAAGTGTCTCTAAGGGCTACAGGGTGATGATCTTTAGCCCACCCCCCCGCCCCTCCTCCACCCTTCACTGTTTCTCTAGCATGTTCTATCCCTTTAAATTCTCTCTCAACATTAATATCATCTGCCCTTGCTTAAGCATTTATAATGAGCTATAACTATCACAGGAACCAAAATACCGCAGCTCATTCTCTCCCTGTAGGCAGATCTGACCCGCCAGCCAAATCTTAAGGAACAGGCTTCTTGATGAAATCTGATCCAAACAAAGGAAATTTTACATTTAACACACTAAGTGCCTCCTGAGCCACGGCTCGGTCTTGCTCTTGGAATGGAATTTTCCACCTTTCCAGTGAGGGAAGCATAAAACTGCCCTGGGTTTCCTTTGGCAAACCTGCAGCCCTACTCCCTTACCATTTTGGTGGTAAAATGGGGACCGGGTCCTGGAGTAAGACCGACTTCACAGCAGAGCCAAGATGGCAAGAGTGTTCTCTGATCCACTAGTCAGGTGCCTGGCAGTGACAAAGGTCAACACCGCTTTGGAGAGTTGACAAGTAGAATCACCTTCTCTTACCAATTTCGTATTCAAACAGTTTAAACTCAGAGCCCACTACTGTTCCAAAATGTGTTTGTGCCATGGGCATGGTAGCTGATATGCTTAATTCCCAGCTGCTTAGAACCATCGAGCGTTCAGCTTCTTCTTTTACAGACACAGAAAACAAGCTCCAGAGAGGTTAAATAATTTTTCCAAAATATCGTAGCTGAGCTAGAAGCTTTTGCCTTTCTTTATAGGCGTTTTATCTTATTATTCTTTTTAAATTTTTGGATGAGCCTTAGCAGTCAGCACCAACGTTACTGGTTTCCCAGCTATTACATAAACTAGACCATTACATTAACAAGTGACCATTGCAACGAGACCGCTGGGGCAGAGAGCAGAGCGGTGTGTCCAGCTATGACTTCAGAAGTTGCCTGTAGGCTCTTGTTAATGAAAATATTTGCAGGCTGAATAAAACTTCATAATAAAACTAAAACTGTCTCACTTATGGTTAGCCTTCTCATAGTGAGGGGCTCTCAGTTCTGACTGCAAAACCAAGGATAAGTCATGTCAATTGAGATCATTGTGGGCAATTGTCAAGAGGCAGCACGTGGAGTAACTAATATACAGCCAAGTTCTCTCCAAGCCCGCTCGCTTGTCTGTGCCTCAAAGTCTCACAGCCTCTGACAGTTTCTCCAGCTTCTCTCTCCTCCCTGTGAAACTCCTCTGAAACTTCTCCCCTACGGTCCCAGGTGTGTTCTGTCTTCTTTAACCCTCCCCAACCATTTTTATTGTATAAAATAAGTATTCTTCTGTGGGCTTCTCAAATCTGCATCTCTTCTTTTAGCTTTGTGTGTGAGATATGTAATGCTACCTATGTCATTTCGAGCATACAGAATATTTTAAAATATTCTCTAGCTTCTATAACTGAAGCTGATATCAGTTGTGACAATAGCTAGGATGCATGCTTGGTTGTGTCATGGGCAGACTCAGAACATGAGTAGAGGGTTATATTCTGCTGCCCCGGTCATCAGTGTCCACCTCCCTTGCCCCCTCTCCCTTGCCCAGTTAAACAGAGGACATCAAAAGTCATTTCCTCACACAAGTGACATCAGGAATAGTGGAAGAAAGGCATGTAGTTCCCACAGTGAAAGAGATTAGAATCTACTGTTCACGTCAGAGGATATTTATGAACTCAGAGTCTTACTAAATACACCATGTATATACTTCTACATGAATGAGCTATACTGTCAAAAGCCCAGGATGGCAATATAATGGGACAACAAACGGTTCACTTTTAGATGCTTCTTCTTAACCGTGACTGCACCTCTCAATTTTCCTGATTGCCGTCACCCTAAAGCCTCACATGGGTCTGCTCCTTCGAATTCCTTGAGGCTGAACCAGTCAAATGTTAGGCCTAGACAAGCCTGTGAGGAAGCTGCTCAGGAGCTAAGTGTCAGAGCCAGAAATTTTAAAAAAAAAAAGCATTTTGGTTATAAAAGGCATTTGGCTTTCTGCCTTTGGCCAATTTCCCCATTCATTAGTAACCTCTGAGATTTCTTCATTTCTCTTCCTGTTATTTTTCTGTTTTTCAGAAATGACATCCCTTCTGACAAAAGAACTCAAAAAAACTGGTGATCTGAAGGTTGTTTTAGGTTCTGAGGATATCGCTGTTGGTGTAACTCAGCCTCATGGTTGCTCTCCCACACTGATACGGGCTCACCAAGAGGAGACTCGAACTGTTCTGTCTACAGTCTGCAACAACAGGCGAGGGTCATACATTTTAGTAAGGCTTCATTATGAAGTATTTAAAACCAAGATAAAGTCCTCAAATCTTAACTCTGCAGAAAATCAAAATCCAGAGATCCAAGTTATTGAGGTTCTGAAAAGATCTTAGAGACCATCTCATATTGCTTCATTTAGGGCTAAGGAAACTGAAGAACAAAAGGGCAAGAATCACTAGCTCTCTGAGATTTTTAGAGACTAAAATGAGAAAGACAAAGAATTAATTGGTGTCATTTTTAAAGTAACCTTTGCATAGATCTTTTATATAAACCTCTGGTTATCATATAATATTAATGCTATAGATCTATTTAGGAAAATAACCATACTAAGTTACAGAGAATATCTCTGTATTCTACTAATAATGACGTTTCTTAAATACTGATTTGTAGGGACCAGTGGCCCCCCTAACAAAGGTTCCTGTGCCCTCAGCAACTCCAGAGCTGGATGGAACAAGGAAGAGCTGAGAATTAAGAGCCGCCCTTGTTGTTTCTGAAGGTGCTTTCTGGAGTAAGCAGCAAAATCCTAGGAAATAAACAAGCTGGGTTCATCTGGCACTGGGCAGCTTGGTCTCAGGCAAGAGAGCTAGTCTCTCTTGGTCCTGACTTTTCATCTATAAATTAAAAGCTTAAGATATTCCTTCGCACTTCCTAGAAGCTCTGAAATTCCTGAGTTCATTATGCTGAGCCTGAGCGCAATCACATGGTCTCCATGTGTGTGCTCAGGGCAGATGTGGGTCCAAACAGTGCGACCAGCTTAGAGTGAAGTGGGCATAAGAAGGTTAAAGATTGAAGTACATTGGAGTAGCAGCTGAACAAAGGAGGACCTCAGCTCCTGCATATTCCATACAGCCGTTGTATACATAGGAGAGGTAGAGAGAAAGGAGTGTGTTTTTTCCAGGGGAAATCAAGAGAAACCGGAGTATTTTTTTTGACACCAAAGATTAGAGACAGGTGATGGGCAGACTGCCCTGCAAAGGAGACCAAATATATAACTTAAGCGGTATGCATGACTAGAAAGTTCTGGTCAGTAAGGTCATGCCTCTGTTCCTGCAACCAGCGTGGTCTGCAATTTTCAAACTTCTTTTAGCTCTGGAATCCTTTTGTGGCAGCTTCCACCACTTAAAGAACCTGTTGTCATTTTCTCCATCCCCACTTCCTGCCCCTCTACACCAAATCTCAAGTAAGCAAGAGCCTCAGATAGTCATGCTTTGTCTTCAGATCCAAAGTTGAAGACTCCTATTCAGATGTTAAACACAAATGCCAGAACCAGCACTCGGATGACCCTTTGAGTATCTTGCCAGGGCTACCTACGCAGACTGGACAACCAGCTTTGGAAAGGGAGCGGCCCTGATTTAAGTGTAGGTAAATCAATGCTCCATTCTCACACTACTTGTATCAACACAGATGTAGCGGAGAATGGGAAATGAGATCCAATTACAATGAGGAGGAAGGATGAAGACGCAGCTCATCACTGTCTCCTAACTCATTTTTGAGAGACAGCCTGGAGGAGCAGATTCCAACCAGGGAAACCCAGCTGGAACACCGAGGCAGCAGCCAGGAGATGGCAGGGCCGTTTTGTGTATGTTTTCTGTTTACTTGCTCAGTTTTTAATGAAATAAATGCACTTTGTTCTTTATGTGTTTTTGAAACGTCTTAGCATTAAAAACATGTTCTTTTATTGTTAGAAAAATAAACTATGATTACTTTAATAGCAGTTCAAAATTGAATTTGATGTATTACTCCTAAGAATGGCTTCCTGGTGGCTCAGCTGTAAAGAATCCACCCGCAATGTAGGAGACGCAAGAGATGCGGGTTTGATCCCTGGAGAAGGGAATGGCAACCTACTCCAGTATTCTTGCCTGGAAATTTCCATGGATAGGGAGCCTAGTGGGCTACAGTCCATAGGGTCACAAAGAGTCAGACACGACTAAACACACACACACACACACACACACACACACACTCCTAAGAATATACACATTTCTTTTAAAACATGATATATAAAGTAATACATACACATGTGTGAATATATATTATAAAGTAACCAGGAGAGAAAAAATAGTGAATATTGATTTTTTTTCCCCTAGTGAGCTATTACCTGGGAATCACAGCCAAGGTAGGAATATTTAGACCACTTTATCATTAACCTTCCTCTGTATGTAAATTCACAGACATCAGACTGTAAAATGTGCTTGCTGCATCGCCAAAGGAAAAATGAATTCTGATACAAGCCCTATATTTTGAAAATGAATGATTCTTTCTTCTTTCTAAAGTACTCCAAAACTTCTTGCAACAGCCTGTTCTCCAGTTTGGTCATACTTACAGATCATAAAGTCTTTCTGTGTCTGAAAACAGACTCTGCCGGTGCTGCCCACTGAAACTCCCTTTCTTCTGCTCCATCCAGGGAGGAGGGAGAAGGTTGGCTTGTGTTCTCTACAGCTCCACCTCACTACTTAGAGCTTATTAATTTTGTCTCTCTTCAGCCTTCTCTTCTCCAGGATAAATAACCCACCTCCTTCCCTGTGTACACAGCCTCCAATCCCTGTCATCGTTTCCTTCTTTTTATGCATGAATGCTATGCCATTTTCATACATATGTTTCAAGTTACAGACCTAAAGTGTAATGTTCAAATAAGAGCCTGAACTTTAATGAATTTATACAAAGATTAGTTCCTGGCTACAAATGATGCTTGTCTTAACAGGGCTCAGGATAATATTGCTGTCTTAATGCCATCACTAGGTTAGTGGCTTGTGTATTTCTGGAATGCCAGATCTTCTACAGCCAAGTTCATGTCAAAATATATTCTCTATCTAGCCCTTTCTCCCCAAAGGAAGTCACTGTTAATAAATTTAGACTTTAGTTCTTCCAGTGGTTTCTACATGAGCTCTAAATAAATTATATGTTTACATCTACCTTTTTTATTTTCAACCTTAAACACTCAGTAGCTATTGACTTCTCTACATGATGAAAGATTTCACTCATTTATATTTTTTCCTTCTCTATCTTCTCCCCAATTTAATTCACGAATTTTTAGTTCTTCAGTTAGGTAGATGGATAACTTATCTGCATGTATAACATAGTTATCTCTCTATTTCTAGATCTAGCAGCTTTAGAAAATATTTATTTACATTAGCACACCTCTCTACCTCCAGACGTCTGTCAGGATATAGCTTTTATGCTGTTAAGGATTATAATATTTGCATTGTTTTATAAATATTATTAATTCTGATATTATCATAGAAATAGTATTTGTTACAGATGCAAGAAAACAGAAATTAATCTATGTCACCAAAATCAGGCTATGCAAAATAGAGTATTCTAAGCATCACAGTCAAATGAATTCTCTAAACTCCACCAAACTTTCAAAACCATGCCACATCTTAGTTTACTTCTTGTTTGAATCCTGGATTTTGAGGCAGTTCTATGCATACTATTACTGGTCCTTAAGCAGTGGAAGCTGATTAACCTAACAAATGTGTTGGAAGGATATAGGTAACTCTCAAAACCAAAGGAAAAGCTAGGAATGAATCAGGTACAGATTTTCAGGATGTTAGACTATAAAACTAGAAAGAGATGCTGTTCATTCTTAAAAATGAGCCCCTGACTGGCCTATTTTGGATCACAAGCTAGGATGGGGTGGGGAGGGAACTTGATTGACACCCCCATCAAGGTTGCATGCCATGGTGAAGGGTAGTTCTCAAAAACAAAATCAAGTTGCTGTCACCAGATCAAGCTGAGTGGACCTAACAACAGTGTTTATCACATACAATATATACAATAGTGCTTGTCACATTTTAATTAGTAAATAATTTGGGTAGTTACCCATTTGACATTGTCCTTTCCCACTAGACCTTGTTACATATATTATTTATTTTCTTAATCCACATGCCTAGCACAGCATATGGCACTTAGAACACTTATTAAATATTTGTTGAATACTGATTTTAAAAAAGAAGTCCCAAGAATCTTTGGGATATACTTCATAGACTACCTGTATTCATTTACTTTACTAGCAAATATTTTCGGATGGCTGAATTGCAGTATTAAAGAAGGGGTTACTCTTTCCAATGGTATAATATCATGGAGGAATGACCTTAGGTTTTCTGTTACAAGTATTGCCTTTTGAAAGAAAAGTACCTCTCAAAACTTCCCAATAGTGGCAGAATCCCATGATCTTACATGTTGCCCAAACAACTAAATGTTTTAATTGTTCCGTTTCAACTGAAGAACTTATCCAAAGAACTGGCTGGCAATTTGAATGTTAATTTTTCATTCAGGATCTCACAACCTGTGGATCTCTGCAGCCAGGATTCGACATAGTAATATTTAAGACCTGATCTAATATCTCCTTTGTAAAGGAATGAATGAATGAATTCACCCAAGGAATGAATCCTTTCCCTACTCTTCTCTATGCCACTTCACCCACTTCATAACCACTGAGGGAGAGTTATTTGTGGAGGCACAGTAGGAAAGAATCTGCCCGTTAATGTAAGAGACACACCTTAGATCCATGGATGAGGAAGATCCCTGAGCACAGGAAAGACAAACCACTCCAATATTCTTGCCTGGAAAGTTCCATGGACAGAGGAGCCTGGCAGGCTACAGCCCGTGTGTCACAAAGTCAAACACAACTGGGCAGGCATGCACATTTGTTTGTTTATGTACCTGCCTCTCCATCTAAACCAGAAGTCCTACAAAAGAAGAAAGCTTGTATGATTCACCTTTGTATTGCCAGTGCCTACCAAATAGGAAGCATTTATTAAATATTTATTGAATCTAAGGGCTTCCTCGATAGCTCAGTGGGTAAAGAATCTGCCTGCAATGCAAAAGACACAGATTTGGGTTCCATCCCTGGGTCGAGATGGTCCCCTAGGTCCCCTGGTAACCCACTCCAGTATTCTGGCCTGGAAAAACGCCATGGAGCCTGGTGGACTACAGTCCATAAGGGTTGGAAAGAGCTGGACATGACTGAGCAACTAAGCACACAAGGAACCATCCTGCAGGCTGCGTGATTCAGCAAAAATACCAAAAACACTGAATTTCAATAATCAGTCTAAATACAGTCTTTGATAAAGAAGTATAGTGAGTTCAAAGAAATACCAGTCCAGGCTCTAAAGAGAGAAGATTTTATCTTCATCTAAAATAATAAGATCAGAAAAGAAAAGAAGTAACGGAGGGAGGGAAGGAAGGAAGCAGAGTGTTAGTGCTCTAAGCTGTAGAGACGTTTTAAGTTATTTTTCAAGTGAACCCATTTATGGCTTGATTATAGGGCTTTAATATCTTTAAATCATATGGTAACAAATGAAACAATTAAGAATTCAGAAATGATCCTTTCCAGAGTTTTCATTATTATATATCAATCAAGGAAAATGTTAATGGGGAGGTTTCAGTGGGAGTCAGTAATTCCTTACCAATATCAAAAATTTAGTTTCACTTTCAGGAGCTGTTGGTGGCCACACTTGCGAAATCAAAACTGTAATTCATCTCCAGACAATAACTAATTATTACTAATTACTAAGAAATAAGTCAACAAAGATATTTTCCTGTTTACATTCTTATCAGATTGTATCAGAACCATCTGTTTTCAAGTTTGTTGTTGCCGGGGTTTTTTTTAATCCCCAGGGATAAATACTCCACATTGTTCTCAGAATATATGCATGCAAAACTGCCTCTTGCTGCACAGCTGCAACATTCACTGAAACATCTGGGGAGGGAAAAACACATATTCTTCTGGGAAAGAAAATGAAAAGTAGATAATTTCACTGAATTTACTCTATCTTCAAACAAGGATATGTGGGGGTCTGTGCCATTTCTAACCACCATCTCCTCATTCGGATGGGTGACTATTGATTTTGCTAAAAGTACATAATGTGGAATTTTAGAAACTAAAATAATTCCAACCTAGAAAATACAGTAGAAGTCTCCACTAACACAGAAAGATTCTACAAATTTAGAACAATATGTGATCTCTTTGTTCTGTTCTTCATCAGCGCCTATCTCCTGTGATGCAAGCAATAAATCCCTTCTTTGAAGAGAAGGATAATTTCTCTATTGCCAAGGAAGCAAGAGTGTGAGATTTAAACTGTGGTACTGACAGAGTTGCGGCATGGCTTCGTGCAAGCAATTAACCTTTGGTGTCTCAGTTACTTCGTCTGTAAAATAGGGATAAGGGCTTTGCACAGGTGTGTGATGCCTGGACTAATTAGCATAATTATCATTATTGATGGGAAACTAATGTTGGTCACTGATTTCGCATCTCATGTTAACACCCGGGAATCACTTTTATCTCCTCTACACTGAATCATTTTTTGAGGAGTCTGTTAAAAAAAAAAAAAAAAGATAAATGATGACAATAGCCAAAACCAGAGGTTGGCACAACACAGTTAAAATGAACCATCTCCATATAGGTGCAGAGCCTCCATGGATTATCTTTTGATCTTTTGTATTTTTCACTTAGATGTTTTTTAAACTTAGACTGAGCATGTAAACCATGAAAATACAAGGAAACTTTTCAAGGCCCACACTGAACTGGTAAATTGCACTGCAGCAAAAGGCGTTCCAGTTCATTGGGAGGTAATTTATGACAGTACTAGAGTGGTTTAGGCTTGAGCCATACAAAGTAATCAAAGTCAAGTAAAAGTATGCACTGAAGGCATTGCTCATTTAACATCTAATACTGGTAGCTCAGCTTGGAAAGAATATTCCTGCAATGCTGCAGACCCCAGTTAGATTCCTGGCTCTGGAAGATCCCCTGGAGAAGGGACAGACTACCCACTCCAGTATTCTTGGGCTTCCCTGGTGGCTCAGATGGTAAAGAATATGCCTGCAATGTGGGAGACCTGGGTTTGATCCCTGGATTGGGAAGATCCCCTGGAGGAGGGCATGGCAAAACATTTCAATATTCTTGCCTGGAGAATCCCCTTGGACAGAGGATCCTAGCAGGCTACAGTCCACGGGGTCACGAAGAGTCAGAAACAACTGAGCAACTAAGCACAGCACAGCACCCTCACTTCCCTGTACATATCTGCCCTGCAAGAACCACAGCTCAAGTAGCCAGGGGACCAGGACAGACAGCAGAAGTGCAGGAGATGCCAACTTCACCAAAGTGGGAGCATTAGCGCTGGGCACAGCAGGGCATGCTTACATCAGAGCACGGGCAATGACGCATGCGTCAATGAGAGAGACAGAAGCCGGAGAATGAGGACTCTCCCCTTGCTCATTTAGGACTCTTAAGTGCTCTGTTTCCTAAGTTAGGGTAAAATATCTGCTTTAAAAAATTGTGCACATGGCTATACTTAAAATGGATAACCAACAAGGACCTCCTGTATAGCGCATGGAACTCTGTTCAATGTTATGTGGCAGACTGTATGGGAGGGAGTTTAGAGGAGAATGGATACATGTATACGTATAGCTGGGTCCCTTCTCTGTTCACCTGAAACTATCACAACATTATTAATAGGCTATACCCCAATACAAAATAAGTTTGTTGTTGTTGTTTTAAGTTACCTTCACATGTTGGCAAAAATGGCAGTGAACCATAAAGGGAAACATAAAAGATGGAAGTGCTCCTCTCATCAGTGCTCAATACTGTAACCTTTAGTGGAGACATGTGATCCTTGCAGAGGATCCACACCTCCCCAGGGCTTCTCATACTCAGAGATTTTTCTCCCAGGAGCTCACTCTTTTCTTGAACTGAGTAGACATCAAGCCCTGAATATCTAATGCTTCCCTAGAAATTAGCTTCTTAAGTCATCAGCACTAAGGACTCTGTCTCTTTCCTCCATACTTGTCTCAAAATTACAGGCAGCAACTTCCAAATGGAAACAGAGCTGTTACCACGTTCATATGATCCTCACCTATTACACGAAATGCAACAATTAGCATTCTAGCAGAATTAAAACTGCTAACACAACTTCGCTCTGTCCTACACCATTAAACTTGATTAGAAATCCCTTCACGATTAACATTCATCTCGCTGTATCCTGCTTGAAGGTTAATAATATCCACCATCTCCTGAGAGAGGGGGAGGGGAGGTATATGCGCCGAGGAGAAAGGCCGCCGGGAGAGGCAATTCCCCCTTCCGTCCACTAGAGGGGGGCTCCGCGGGGCCGGCGGGAGGAAGGCAGAGACGCCGACACAGCATCCCGTCCTGCTGGCCTGCTCTCTAGTTGGTAAGAAGCAACATTAGTATTCATCGTTCTCTACTTCTCACCTCTGTCGATTTTAACTTGTCATAAAGCCTCTTCAGAAATGCCGGATGGCCGTGCTGGCTTGGGGACGCAGGGTGTGGAATCAACCAGCATCTTTAACAATATCCAGTCTAATTCTTCTAAATCAACACTGCGTGAGATAAATGCATAACCTGTATGAACAGATCTAACTTTAAAATCCCCATAGATTCTGTAGCAACATGTGTACACTGCAGATGTAGCTATGGAGGGGCAGTGGGTAAGTTCTCGGGAGAACACCTCCATTGTATATAACGCATAAAGAAATGTCTCCAGCCCTTAGCACACCGGCTGTTTCTGCTTACGGGGCTGAATTATCCATGATAAATGCAGTGTACTAAGTAGAGTACTTGATGGACTTTTTAGACCTACCCTCCTATGCAGGTTTGTATAATTAAGGAAGAAACAGACGTTTTAGCAATGAAAGACAAACCTTCAATTTTCTCCTCGTCAAAATATGTTATGTTCTAAGAAAGAAGGGGTGGGGCAAGCGCCTGTTTGAGGTGGACCCCACCTAGATGGCAAGGCAAAATATAATACCTTTTTCTATCTGTAATAGTGTTCAGTGCAGCGAACTCTTTTTCTTGTTACAGTACAGTAAATGGGGTGTTTAATTTGGGATTCAATGTAGTCCAGTGTCAAGGTGCAGCAGTTTTATTACAGAAATACAATTTTATTGGAGGCTGAAGATTTAATTTCCACCTTACGTCGAGAGCCATAAACGGTGTGCCTATTTTACATTTTGCATAGCAGTTGGTATGTGTAATTCCTCCTGTAATTTTAGAGTTTGAAAAGGTGGAAGAGTCACAATATGTAGATTCAAATTCTTCAACATTTCAGCCAGAAATGCCATTTTAAAATGAGCAATTTTCTGTTTTTTAGTCATGGGTTTGAAATTACTCCTTTCCTCCCGATTGAATTCTGTACCACATGCCCTCCAGTCCTTCCTAATGAGGTGAGCCACAAAGTTACCCAAGGAACACCCTTGGGTTGGAACAAATGCTTTCTTTGTTTAAATTTGTCTACTGGTTGGTATTGTACTTACAAGTAAGATGATCGGGTGATATGGATAGTTTGCCTTCTATTCTGCTTCCTGTCTGTCAGGGTCACATGTTATGTATGTTCTGATGGATGCATTTGGAATAAAACAACTTGTAAATATGTTAGAAGGATTGAATTTGAAAGAAATAATAAAGTGTTAATTGTAAAGCTATAAAGCTATATCAACATTGAAATCCAGATTTGGGGGATATGTCATTGTTCTGCATCAAATATATTTATTGCCAGACACACACACACATACACACACACAAACCCAAACCTCACGTCGATGCTGCCTTTCCGTCTCTTCTCCCTTTGCAGCATTAGTTGCCATCAGCATTTCATACCTTCCCTTTACCACCAGGGGGAGCCCTTTGTTTATGGACATCTGTCCATTTCCTTTTTCTCGAAGATGCTACCAGATAAATAGCTCCGGAGTTGAAATACTGTTGCAAACACGAAAATTTAACACCCACAGATAAAAAAGTAAGGCTTGTTTTCAGACATTGGTATAATAAACCTTGCCGTGAGAGTCCTCTTGCTACTAGATTTAATAGCTTTACACACTCCTATTTACAATTTCTCCACACCAAACAGAAATAGCACTGTTGTGTGTGCCGTAAACAGTGTTGCTGCAGGCCCATTTTATGTAGCACCATTGTTTTTATAATCTCGATGTTTGGAAATTTCAGTCAAATGGGGAAAAAAAAAAGAAAGCTATACCCCTCTGTTTTTCTCAGGCTTAAAAATATACACCTCATTGAGAAGAAAATGTTTTCCTTCAGACAAAAGAGAGTGGTGATTCAGCTGTAGGCAATACAATGTCAAATTCTTCTCTCAGTCAAATTTATCTCTCTTCGATTTGAGGTCCAGTAAAAGGTAAGTCAAAATCTATCTTACCTTTGATTCTATTTAGGAGCTAGTTCATAATGGATACTAGAAGCTGAAGCTTAATTATTGAATTGCTCAATTGTTTGAATATTTTTATTTTAAGAAATTAATCAAAGATCTTTTCATGAACAAAAGGCAGAAAAAGGTAAGAAAAATTTAAAAGCCTGATTTGCATGTGCAAATAACTGTGGAATGAGCTCACCTAAACTTGCTTGCCAATGACCTCAACCTTGATCTGGAAAGATCATTTATTCACAAGTAAAACATTTATATTCTCTATGCTCACACTCTCTTGGATCTTTTCTCAAGGTAGATTACTAACTGCGATGTTCGTCTATGCATAATATCTGCATTTAACCAACACCATGGAGTTATGTGTTTAACCGAAATATCATTTCTGTTACATTTTTAAAATTTTAACCAGGATTTACTCTCTTTGTATCGAATGTATATAAAATTTTGCTTGAGCGTCTGCAGAGCAGTAAGTAGAGGAAGATCTGTGTATGCTTTATTGAATCCGTGCCTGAGCGTGGGAAATCTGGCTTTTCTCTCTTACACGAACTGGTTCTGCGATCCAAGATGGGAGGCTGTCTGCAAAGAAGCCCTCATACAACAGAATGCTGGAAGCACCATTTTGCTCTCCGCTCGCACACAATGAAATGGTGGCATAGAAAACAGCACATTGTGCCCACGAGAGTTGCCTATGAAAGCATTCTACTCTCTGACCCAAATATTGAGCTTTTAAAACTGTTAGTACTAAGGGGCTAAAGATATTCATCTTCTTTAAATATATAAAACCTGTGTGGGAGGGTGGGTGGATATCATACTGGAAGCATCTGCTGTGTACATTCAGCTGAACGGTGGAAAGAACTCATCAAAAATGCATACTTATTTAGCAAACTGAAATAAAAGCCCAGATCCTGAGAACTGCTTCTGACAGCTCACAAAGCTGTAACGGTGAATTTGGCCTTGATGCCTCCTTTCATTTTAGCGTTCACGGCACGCAAATGACATTGAGGAGATTTAAGGGAGTTTTTTCCTTAAAAAAAATGTCCTGTAAAAATTGAAAACAGGCCCACATTTGACTCTCACCTGGAACAACCCACACTCTTATTTTTCTAGAGGAGCAAAAAAACAAAACAAAACAAGGACCCAAGGTCCCTTCCCCTTCCACTTCTGCTCTTATTTTTAATCATTAAAAATGCTGCTTTGGCTGCATCTAAGTGTGGAAATTCTCATTTTTCTGCAATGCTTCAGACTTCCATGGACTCCTTGGAGACACAGTGAGGAGCTAACCACACAGGAGAAGTAGGGATTTTCGTGGTTAAAAAAAACTGCAGTGTGTTTGGTAATTTTCCACAAGGAGTCAGTTACGAGTAGCTTTTTGCTCTTAAACATAATAACTTGAGCACTTAGTGTAGAGTTGCGGGTTTGAAATTTTTAAACTCATTGAAAGGTCTTACAAAATTTAACTTGTTTCCTTTGAATAAATATTTCCAGTATTTTCAAGTGTATAATAGGTAGGTCCACACACACACAGACAGAATTATAAAAGCCTACTGTCTATCAATAGAATATAGCCCTGGAGGACCCACCAGGAGATTATGTAATATGTGACAAAGACCACCAGGGGCTGAACTGAAACCACTAATCCTTTTTCATGGGATCATTAGTTAGAGTGAAACAAGGTACCTAAGTGAAAAGATGAGGAGTTTGACCTGGCTTGTTAATTTGCATGTCTTCACTTTCATTCTTTTTGCATTGAGTTAAATATGAATATTCAATTTTATTATTTAAACATATTGTCACCCAGATAAAGCACACTACTTTTCATATTTTAAACAATTCATCATGTAGTATATTGTGATTACGATTTACAGATGGTTTTCAATAAATACAAAAACTCTTGTGAAAAATTGCGATTTAAATGTAAAGCTAAAGAGAAGTTATTAGTTATTTTTTATCCCTTACTGTACTTTAGGAGGTAAAATCAATTATTTCGCTTTGATATTTAGATCTTAAATTTAAATCTGCTTCCAACCAAGATGAGTGGCTCTGGGGCTCACAGAGCCAGCTTGCCTGTGTTCTTGTGTTGACAAGGGAAGAAGAGCATGTTCCCTCTAAAAGAGCTACTTTACAGTTTGGGAGATGTGTCTAGACTTTTACGTGGACTACTATTGGTTGCCCTATGTACCTTAAATCAATCCAATCCAATAAATTTAGGATTGTGGTTGAGAAATAAATGTCATGTCAGTAACCATCAACAAGATATCAGAAGAAAGAGTATGTAATCGTTTAGTCCAAAAATTAAGTTTCATGTTTTTAATTGGTGTCATATCCTGTCTTAAGTCTATGGTGCTTAAATCAAAGGCCACCACATTAACCTGGAAAGGAAACATAATAACAACCCCTTTCATCCCCTGGCTCAAATATTTCTTTGCTCAACTCTCATTTTTGTTAAAAACACTTTCAGGCAAAGACCACAGGAAACAGTAAACATGGCAACACCATGAAAATAATTTTCTGATGCGCTATTTTTCTCCATGTTCAAAGAGTGAGTTGTACAGGGTGCAGAGGAAACTGCTGCATCATTAAACCCTATGCCGACGAAAACAGCCACTCTTCCAGCAAAGGGGATACCCCTACTCATTTCATAAATCTTGTTTCCAACTAGCTGAAGCCAGGACTTGACTCTCGCTCACATCAAGAAACTGATGAATCACGGTAATACGTTCAAAGGGAATCAGGAGTAGCCAACAACTACTGCAGGGGCAGGGATGCAGCCAGATGTCTGGCTGGGCTGCTCTAATAACCATCATGACTGCAGATGGTCTGGGGTCCTCTCCATCCAAACAGGGAAAGATACACGGATACACCAATACCACTGATCATCAGTGCAAAGCGAAAACTATGATCAAGGTTTCAGATGTTGAGTTGGCCAACTTCTCCCCTATCTTCCTTCCCTCCCCCCTTTCCTGCCCCCTCTTTCCCAAACAAGAAGCTTGTTAGTGGTTGAGGGCTCAACAGGAAATGTTTACACCCGGTGCCAAATGCTAATCCTTCACTGAGGCCTTTCGTATATTTAAAGGTTTCAGTTATGGAGGCAAAGGGATTCCAATAGAAATTTCTTAGGGAATATGGAGATTTAATAATTTGGCTAAGTGTATATTACATTCATTGGACTTCCTCTTTAGTTAAGGATTACCTTAAAAGAGCACATTTCAAAGAGAGTGGAAAATTTTTTAAATTATCAGTTATGCAATAACCAGCATGAAACTTTAAATATATGTTTAGCATGTGGGAGGGGGATATAAGTAAATTCTCTTAGTAGGTTATATAACATTCCTTAACCTATCTAAACACATGTATTTCTTCATATCCACATATTCCATATTGTATTGTGCTGTAATATTTTTAGAACTGGATTTGGCATGCATTTGTGATTCATAAACCACAGATATCAAGCCCTTCTAATCTGAATGTGGATAAAGGATTCTGGGGAAAACTCAGTAAAATTGTCTGACTATTTAAAACCAGCTTGAATTTTAAATGTAATTAATTGAATTAAATTAATGGCATTACATATTTGTAAATTTAATGGAACCATATTCAGCATATTTATTATTTTAGTATCAGTGGATTTTTCAGTGCCACGAACCGTTTTGCAGTTTTCCTAGCATCTCTTAGAGTAACTGAAAATTATATCCTTTTAACCAAACTCCCCTTTTATGAAATGTTTACAAACACATTTAGATTTAATATTTCGAATACATTTCCCTTTTGTGACCTTCTTCTCTAGGGCGCCTATAGTGGTCCTAAACCCGTTTTGAGGTCTCAGCTTTCTCAGTAAATATGTCAAAACCAGAGGTCTTTCAAAAGCTGCTGGGAACACAGAGGCCCTTCCTGCACGGCCAGTCTGACAAGGTCCTGGGTCTCCATTCCAAACCGGCTTCGTGTGGACACACACAGCTTCCAAACAGAGAAACATCTCGTGCGCTTTCCTGGAAACAACACTTCCAGAAAATACGCTGACCAAGAAGAAACAGCAGGGGTGACAGAAGTGGTCAGAGCGCTCGCAGCATCCTAACAAGCACTAATTAAATGCCTTGCTTTTAAAATACAGCTTAAGAAAGCCAAATACAATAACTTCTTACATATGGTTTTAGGAACTAACCAGACCTGTGGGAAATGGTGCCGTCATTAGATCAGTGTCTCCAAAGTCTCCTAGAGCCATTAGTGACTAGGTGCTGTGCACTCTAGGGAGAAATGGTGAGAATCGGTCTGATGTGAAGCTGATTATTTTTTTTCCCCCTCATTTGTCTCTGAAGGGAATTTTGCATCTGTTTCAATGCACTACTCAGTCAGTTATTGAAACGACCAGTCAATTGAATATAAAAAGAGCATTAGCAGCCTTGAAATCTATTTTTCTGATGAGGTACAAAGCCAGGCTGAAAAAGAATTGTGAATACCAAGAGGTCAGGAACTGTGTTTTATCATATTGATACCCTCCAGTTTCAATACACAGTGGGCATTTGATAATCACTTGATTATTTACTGAACAAATATTCTTTCAGTGATTATGCTATTCCAGACGTAGGCTAAGTTTTAGAGATACAGTAGTCAAGAAGACAGACAAGGCATCTTTTGGAATATATAGACTGTGTGAAAATATTTAAGGACTGGATTGGTGGATAGGCAAATGAATCTAAAAGAAAAGTGTCTCTTGGATACAGATCTGATATACCTTAGGATAAGACCCATGGGCTGAGTTTATGCAAAGAAATGTAAAGCCAGATCCCCAGCTGAGATGACTCAAGACTGGCAGTCTGAGTTCCTGGGGATGGAGCAACCAGAGTAAGTGAGTTTGCCAGGATCCTAGAACCTATTCAGGGTCACTATTAGCCACTAGCATTCTTGGGAGAATATGAAGAAGTGCTTCTGCTAATAAAGGAGAATACAGGCCTAATACTTAAAAAAATTTTTTTTTTTAGTTTGAAGTATGACTAAAAGACTAAAGGGTGGGTATATGTCTGTTTGACTCTGTTATTAAGAAGAGACCTCTTGTTTCCAGGTATTGGTATGACCTCTTGGGAAGATACGTCTTATTGGCCCCAAACTACCTTTCACTCAGGCTGATTTCTTGACCTCCTTGCTGGCTTTAAAAATAATAATAATAATAATCCTGTTCCCATTTGCCTTTTATGCAGGCGGTTAATATTGCTGTTCTACCCCTTATCTGTACTCTGATGCAAACTGGGCTTCAGCAGCAAAATGACTATGAGAACAAACAGGTCGTGGAGGTGTGGAGAAGGGGCTGAAGACGGTCAAGCCTGCTCTTTCTAGAGCAGCTGGCTGAGCGCTTTGGGGCTGAAAAGCACGCTGAACGGGGGGATGTGTCACAGGAGCCTCAGCCACGCCACTGCAGAGGCCGATGAGAGGACGGCAGAGTGGGGGAAAGAGCTTGCTAACCTGGATGTTTTCCATAAAAGAGCTAGTTGACTGAATTTTTCTTTTCCAGTTGGTTAGTTTGCAGTTTAATGAAAAGGAATTTCTGAATGACTGGGTCGAGAATCTAGCACCTAACCCCACAGAAACCCTTGTCCCAAGTCACTCCTGTTTATCAACACTATTCACCAACCACCACCACAACCCTTCACAAAGGAAGAATCCTCACTGGATGTGATACGATTCATTTCATACATGTGCTCAACAAGTGTGTAAGAAGCCCTTCAGGTGGAACAGCTCTAGATGAGCAAGTTGGTAGGGGAGAAAAAGACTGCCGAAGGAGGCAGAAGTCATTAAAGTTGTAGCATTAGGAATATAACCTTCAGCCTTGGGGACTCCAGGTGCTAAAGGAAGCAAATCTGCTCCTCTCCAGTGCCATAGGCTAGGACAGCCTGTTTTTGGTAATGCAGCTGATGAAGATGATGAGCTGATGATGGAGGTGATGGTGGTGACCAGCCAGAAGGTGATCACTGGAGCTGCAAACAATTCCTTATATTTCGTTTATGATTTAATTGGCACACAAACTTGTTAAGTAGGAAACTGAGACTCAAAGAGGTTAAGTAACACCTAGTATTCAGTAAATGGTAGAATGTGGATTCCATCTTCAGTCATCTGCTTCCAAGGCGCCCGGGACTATATGGCCTCTCTCACATGGTCTAATGGCTTATATCTGTGAGACCATTTAATTTTCAAGTCAAACTCTAGGTGATTTTCATTCCCACATGTGAGAGTTGCATGACTATTTCTGAAACCAGATCTGGAAGCCCATTAAGATGGTCTTTTAAATACTTATTTAAATGCAACAGTCACAAGTGCAGTCCAAATATGAGTAATATTTGACGGGCTCCAAATCTCATTCTTTGTATTCTCTTTTATATCAGACCTTTTCAAGAGATGCCACAGATATCATGCTTCAGATCCAAAAGGTGTTGCTCTCGAGGGCATTATGCTATGTGAAATAAGTCAGAGAAAGACAATACTGTATGATCTCACTTATACGTGGGGTCTAAAAAATAACAAACTCAAAACAGAGGTCAGATTTGCACTTGCCAGAGACAGGGGCAGTGGATAAGGGGATTGGGTGAAAATGGTCAAAAGTTACAGTTACTTGCAGTCGTAAGATCCATAAGCTCTAGGGATGCAGACTACAGTTAATGCAGTATCATATATTCAGACATAGCTAAGAGAATAGATCTTAAAAGTTCTCATCACAAGGGAAACAAATTGTAATTATATGAGGTGATAAATGTTAACTAATCTTTGTTTTTGGTAATCATTTTGCAATATGCAAATTTGCAAACATGCAATTTGCATTATATTGCATAATTTGAATTTAGACAATGCTATATGTCAATTCTATCTCAGTAAAACTGGGGAGGGGGAGGTTGCCCTTTCCTCTCTGGACAGTACAGTATTGCCCCAAAGCTGGCCCTGGCCCCTGTGGCAGTCATGGAGTCCCCACACGCGACACTCAGCAAGGAATGTCCTCAGAGGTCCGGGCCCCGGCAGCGATTGAGGGAGAATGGGGAGGAAAGGCAAAGCGAGCAAAGCACAGGGCGAGAGAGAGAGAGAACCCTGCTCTCCTGTCTTCCTCTCCAGCCCCCGAGCCAGCTCCACAGTCACCTCATAAACAGCCATTTGTCACTGCCTCCCGGCTGGCCTCCTCCACCAGAGGCTGGCCTTGTCCCAAGCCCCCTTAGCAGAGAGCTGCTCCCAGAAGGGAGCGAACGAGGTGTGTGGAGACAGAAGACCCAGAAGTCTTGGATTCTGAAACATCTAAACTCAGGCAAGCCATGAGCCTCTCTGGGTCCTTCTGTTTTCTTCCTCTGAGAAATGAAATAACAAGCAGGTGCCCTGCACCAAGTTCCAAACAGCTAATGAGATCATGCATTTTCAATAGCTTCACTGAGTTGTAATTGGCATATAAATAAACTGCATGTATTTGAGAAGTAATGCATTTGAGAGAGCGCTTGTATGGAATCTAGAAAGGTGGTACCGATGATTCTACATGCAGGGCAGCAAGGAGACACAGACGTAAAGAACAGACTTCCGCACTCGGCGGGAGAAGGGGCAAGTAGGATGGTTTGAGAGAACAGCATTGGAACATACACATCACCATGTGTAAAATAGAGGACCAGTGCAAGTTTGGTGTGTGAAGCAGGGCACCCAAAGCCGGTGTTCTGTGATAGCCTGGAGGGATAAGGTGGGGAGGGAGGGAGGGACAGGGGTGCAGGGTGTAGGGGGACACATGTATACCTGTGACTGACTCATACTGATGTATGGCAAAAACCATCACAATATTGTAAAGCAATTATTCCCTAATTAAAATAAATATTTTTTTTAAAAAAGGAAGAGCATTTATAAACCACAAAACTTTCTTCCTTTCAGGCTCAGAATCTGCCAGTAGCACCCTAATTTTTTAACGCCCTTGAGCACTGAGGCTGCACCTTCCACCAATCACTGACCTAGGCACTAGAGATATTAGTGCAAGAAAGAAAAGGTCACTGTCCTCCACCCCACTCGCCCCCAAGAGAGCTCTCCCAGGTCGATGTTATTCTGCTGTCAGAGTTACGCTTCCCTAAACAAGCCCCCCAGCCTCAGTTCTCTCTCCCAGGACATCTTTTTCTATTCCTGTTAACTAATGATCCTATCCCTCTTTTCCCCTGCAGCACTTGTAGGCTGTTTCCTATAATTTTATTTATTTGTGTACTTAAGTATGTATTTATTGGTTTGGTTTTGACCTCACTGCCCAGCATGGCATGTAGGGTCTTAGTTCCCTGACCAAGGATCAACCCTGCAACCTCTGCAGTGGAAGCAGAATCTTAACCACTGGACTGCCAGGGAAGTCCCCTATTTCATGTAATTTCATGTTGCAAAATTCTTACAGATGTAAGCATCATACAGGGATCTACCTTTGCCATATCCTCATAACCCGGAATAGACATATGAAATAGTTATTGATTTCAAGAGTCTATCAGAAAGGCAGGGCATGTGTGAGAAACTTGCTGAGGTGACAGAGCCCATCATTGCCTCTCCACGTCACCTGCAACCATGGCCTGGTCAATCCTACTGGGAGGGTGGCACTAGCAAGGACAGACTGACTCACAGCTTGTCCAAAGCCAACCCCAGGGGAAGCCACGCTCAAGGACATCTTCCTGCGGCCAGCAAAAGCAAGATGAGTGTCTCCTAGCAACCAGATTCCAGTGGCTTCCTGTCCTCACAGCCTGCCCTGGGGGCTCACTGCTTTGTTGCCTTGAGGTTTGCATTTGGGCATTGCTGATCATTGCATTCATTCTCGATTCCAGAACTATAGGAATAAGATCTGATCTGCCGGCTAGCTGACTAATCTAGAGCTGAGAACCATCTCATTCATAACATGCTTTCAGCAATCACATAATTTTCAGGGAGCAGAATGTGTGCTCTTAGCTTAAAGGGTGCATACATTTTTTTTCAAGATTTTATTTATATCAAAGCAGTTGGCTTGAAAGCTGCATAAGAAGGAAAAGTGTATATCCTTTCCATCAAATAATCAAAAAGTACTCAAACCTTTTCAAAAAGATGCACTATCATTCAAAACTGGTTATAGCAATAAACTTTAACATGGCAAATTCACAGATGCAGAAAGAAAGGCAAGTCAAATTTGAAGAAAATGACTCAAGGTCCTTAAAAGTTTTGATGGCTTAAAATTATATCTGCTGCCAAATGGCTGGAGCATCATCAGTTCTTTCTTTCCAGAGATTTTCAGCTTCAGGTCTGTTGTCTATCGTGCTATGTTTTTATGTCAGTGGGGTTAAATTCAGCAACTGATGCTGCTTTTTTAGTTTTCTCTTGTTCTTATCAAATATTCAGCAAGGCACAATATGGTACTCATCTATTTTTTTTTAAAAATTCATTCAGACTTCATGGCGAAGAGCTCAAAATGAACTAGAAATACAACCTGTATTCCCCAAATGCTGTAAATGTGAGTTAAAATTCTGATTACTTTTATCTTTCAAAAAGGAGAAGCCCAAGATAGAATGGTTAGTTGAGTGCTCAGAGGACTGGTCAACCCAGAACCTTGCCCAGCACCCCCATCAGTGCTTGGTCTTACATCCCCAGCAGCAAATCCGGACTGGTGAGGCTGCAAACCTCTCCGTTAGTGCAGGGAGCTGGAGCTGTGTGGAGTCAGGAGCCCCTTGGAGGCGCCTCGTTTCCTCCCCTTTCCCTCCCCTTCTCCCTGCAGTGAAGTCACAAGTCAAAGTTGAATTCTAATTGTTTTGGTGGTGGTAGAATCTCACCAACCCAAGATTGAGTCTTTTCTCCTCAAGAAAAGTATACTGCTTATCAGCTTTCATCTCTTCATCGTCCACCTTTGAAATTTAGATTTGGATGTATTTTTCACTAAGGGGGTGTTGACCATTGCCTACAGTGTCTCTCTCATGGGCTCTTTGATGGCCTCTTTTGGGACTCTGCACACATGTGTTTAAAGGTGCCACCGTGTAGTCATGTAGTTAAAGCATGCACCACCTTTGCCTGCCGTTAAGTGACCTTGTGTGTGGATCAAGGCTTTCCTTATTGTCTCAGTTTGTTCTTTACCCCCTGAAATGGTCAGGAAACCTGTCAACTGGCTAGGAAGAATGACTATCTTTAAAGTCCGTGAAGAACTCTTGGTGAAAAGGAAAAAGTGCTCTGCCACCCACTTGTCTGAATTCTGCTTTTTAGTCTTTAATCACCTGCCAGAAGCCTGGCGGGCTATAGTCAATAGGGTTGCAAACAGTCGGACACGCCTAAAGCAACTGAACACACACACACACGCAATTCCATTCACCTGTTGTTTTAATACTTCAGGTAAATTCATCTTAATAATGATTTTCCAACGAGGGGAAAAAGTAATCCTGACTTCTTGGCTTTTTTCAAACATCCACTTGTAGCCGTGGGAGGAACTGAGGTAAGCAAGGCCCTGGGAGGCAGGCCTGTGTCTCACTCCCCTGAGTCTGGCAGGCATTCAGATCACTGTATAAGATGCTGATGACTCAAGACTTAACAGGTCTAGGTCCCAGCCTTCATTATTTCCATTTTCAGATGGTTTACACTATAAATCATAAATGACCACATTGATTAGCAGCTCTATAAAACCAAACAGATTGGGAGGTAGTGTAAAACAGAGGTTGATTAACTGCATAAATTTTACATTCCCGGAGACCTGGGTTAAGCTTCCAGATCTGTCATTTACTAGCTGTGTGACCTTGGGAAAGTCACTTGACTTCTCTCAGCTTCATATTTCTTACCCGTAAAAGATGAATTATGATAACTACCTATTTGAAGGCCAGTGTGAGAAGGACATGGGATCATGTATCAAAGAGTTTAGCACAGTGTCTATACAGTTTATTGAATAACAAATGATGATAAGGGTGCTTTGGTATGTGTTCCTAAATTAGATTATCTTATTGGTTATCTATTACTTCTCTACAAAGCACTGCACTGCATATGGGGACCCTTCTCCTCAAATTTGAGCTCCTTCTTTCCTCGGAAACTTTATACTTCAATTGCTAATTGAGAGACTATATACCACTGATACAAAACTAAACGAGCAATTAGACACACCTTTTCCTGGAGTGCTGGCCATTCTCAGTGAAGTCAAGCACACAGCTGGTGCTGACACCGACTTAGTTACTGCCCCTGGGTCATACCTGAGCAGCCTGAGCAGCAGAAATGAGTCCGCACTCACCTGACAAGTATTCCGTGACATCTGCTTTGTGCCAGCACATGCTAGGTAATGGATAAGTTACTCTCCCTAGGGTTAAAGTAGCATTCAGGATCTTTTTAGGTATTTCATATAAACTAACTCTTTTAACCCTTCAAAAACACTAGGAGGGAGGTACTCTCATTAGTCCCATTTTACAGATGAAGAAACTAAACACAAGGAGGTTAAACAACTTGTCTAAGGCCACACAGGGAGTATGCAACAGAGTGAAATCAGACCCAAGCAGTGTGGTTCTAGGGTCTGTCCTCTGGACCCGCACACCTTCCTGCTTTCTGATAGCATGCGAGACTGCTTTCTGACACACTGGTCATGTGAGGCGACCGTTTCCTGATTTCCTGCCTCTGGCTTGGTTCCTTTACTCCTCTTTTCAAAGATGGATTCCCTAGGTGAGAGGATTGGGGCTCTACTCTTTACTTTCAGCTTTGAACACTTCAGTAGGGCTGTAAAATCCCTGTGCACACTAGCAAGGCTCCCCACTGACCAAGACATATGTCATCAGTTATCATATTTAAGGCAATCTCCCGCTCTTTTGAATAAGAATTACAAAACACACTTTGATGCATTCAAAATATCTATCTTAGCAGAGGTTTACTTCATAATCTAATAAAACATATTTCTAACTTGAAGGCTATTACAGTCTTTGAAATGTTATTTAAATTGTCCTAGACAGAAATTACTTATAAAATTGAACTGTCACTTTATAGCAGAATTAAAATTAATATGCTTTCCTGATTCCTGTACTTGGGCATAAATTCCCTTTAGTAAAATGCTCTGAAATTTGGAGGGCTAAAGTTTGAACCCTTTTCTCTGTCCAGCCTTATGTCTCTTGCAGTAAAAGGCAAAACATACGAATCATCAGTAACAACCAGGATGAAGGAAGAGTGTTTACTCCCAGCCTAAGATCACTTGCTTTCCAAGTTCTTCAGCTACATTAGAAAAATCATTTGAACAAGAGAAAAAAAGAAAAACCACCTCATATCTGCAAATAGAAAACCCTGTAAAAAGACAAACATGGCCGCCCAGATAGTCTCAGGACATAAATTTTTTCTTGAAGGATGACTGCTAGCCTTCAGTTGTTCTTTCTAGAACCCAGACCATCTTGTACACACAGTAGACAGACCAGGCACTGAGTTTTGCCCACAGTTAGCAAATGGCATACAAAGAACAAAACTGCTCCCTTGAAGTTGAAATCAAAGAGCCCTGGAGAGCAGCTCCTGTGTACATCGGAACCCGAGAGCCCACACGTGTGTGTAGTAGAGGCGATCCAGGGAAAGAGGCACGCTTCCCCAGGGGCTGTTTTAAACAATGACAGACTCCAAAATCCAAACGTGATGTGTTGGAACATGCAACACACACGCGCAAACACACACTTGTGAAAAATACTGCCAAAGCCCCTCAGAGCCAAAGTTTAGAAGAACACGTGCCCTGGATACAGCCACAGCAATTTCAAAATCACTCCATTTATGACTCCATGCCTCACTCTTTGATCACTTTGGCACACCACTTAGGAAATAACAGAGCAAGAGAAATACGAAGCTGAAGACAGAAAATGTAATTATAAAACAAAGCCACCCACCTTGCTTTCGCGGTCAGGAAGCACAATGGCCTTCTTTTGCAGCAAGAATGAACACCAGTGTGTTAAATGACTACAAGGAAATTTAAAAGGAAATGGTTCTAAAAAAAAAAAAAAAAGCTACAGTATCTGTCCTCATAGCAAGTCTTATCCCCCAAAACCAAAATAAAATAAAAGCAGCATACTGTGGTTCTTTTGTACAAGGCAGAAAGCAGAGTCCTCAAGTGGCTATTCCCCTGTTTTGCGAAACAAAACAAAAAGCAACAGTAAAAGGTGCGGTTTGCCAGAAGGGGTGGGGGAGAGTTCCTTCCAAACACCTCCAGCCCTCCTGGGGCCCTCCTCCTGCCTTCTCTCTGCATGGGCTGGAGAAGTCCTACGGATCAACACCAGTGGCACCATCGGCTGCTTACACGCCACAAAAGTACACTTAGAAATGAGAAGAAAGTGACTGACACCGATCTGCTGGGCCAGCCTCATTGCCACTAGAACAGTCTTAAATGCCCACACAAGGAGAATAAAAAGAAAAGCACTATTGCAATAGAGTAATTTTTTTTTTAATTGAGACCATGGAAAGTCACATGACCCTGCATGTAGCCTTTTAGGAAGGCACCGAAATGGTAAAGACAGACGTGGGGGCTGCCTCTTTCCTCTCGCCGCCTCTCAGCCCGTCCTGCCGCGTGTCCGCATTCTTCTGGGCGCATCTGTGGAGCTATTAAGTGGGATAATCCCTCTGGCCTTTGATACATTTCTGGACATGATTATTTCATTACTCGCAGTATATCAGTAGGATCATAATAAAAAGGACTTCTGACAACCTGCCAAGAGTTTTGTGGCCTTGTAAACACAAAAGTGCTCTAATAAAATTTTATTAAGTGTTAAAAGTCATAAAAAGTGAAATAACATAAACTACAAAATTTACTGTCCTCAGCAAATGCTGAAAATATCGTCCACAGTAAAATTAAATTAGCATGTAATAGACACAGAAGCGGTGTGGAGTGGATTTAAAAGAGGATCCAGGGAAAATGACACTGTAACCCAATCTGGGTCACGGGGATTTAATTCGGATTCTTGTCCCTAAATGTGAATAAATGTGCTGATTACAGACAAGAGCTGCGGGGTTACTGGAGTCTCACACATTGTCAATACTTTGGAAGAAATAATATATTGCGGACTGTAATGAGCTCGGGGAGACGCGGCGAGCTTCGCGGGGACCGGGTGAGGCGCAGGGCGGCCACTAGGGTGCGCTGCGAGACCGAGAATCCCCGCCGGGCGCCCCCGCCGCCGCGCCGCTCGGAGCCGCAAGCAGGCAGCCCTCGCCCCCTTCGAACTCGAATTTACGGTTCCTCTCCCCCCATCCCCCAGCCCCACTTTCCCCTCTCTCCTGTGACATTTTCTCCAAATCGGAAAATGAAGTGTAAGCCGAGCTTTGCCACAGGCGGCCTTCGGTCTCCACTTTCAGACTCGAGGTCCGAGAGTGGGATGCGCTGTCCGCCGCGGGGCTAACCCCGGGGAACTGGGTGGGGCCCCCGGCGCCGCGGGCAGCGCTGGGCCTCTCGGTCGACCCAGGCAGAGCAACGCAAGAGGCCCGCGTCCGGCTCCGCCCGGGGCGCGGGTGCGCTCGGAGCGGGGCAAGTGGGCGGCCTCGCGGCGGGTTCAAGTGCATCCCTGGGGTTGGAGCCCGCGGCGGCGGGAGCGAGCTCTCCCTCGTGCAGCCCCCTCTCCGGAGTCCAGCGCGGCGCGCCGCCCCGGGGACCCCTCTCCTCGGCCCTCCCCGTCGGGCTGGCCGTCGGCCTGGGACAGGGACTCAGCCCCGGGCTCACGGCCACGGGCTCTCCCAAGTCCAACGTGGAGACTCCACACGGAAAAGAAGTCTGACTTCTCTCCACGCTGCTTCGAGTGGAATCTGGAATCAGCAGGAAATTGCTGGAGAACCCAGCCCGCGCCTTTGCGGTCAGCCCTCTCTCTGGTGAAGAGAAGCAGCTCCCACCAAAGTCTTGCCTCCCTCTCCCCCGAAAGCCCCGCACAGGTTGGTAAAGAGGGGTGCGAGATCTGCAAAGGATTTGTCTTCCAGGAAGAAAGATGACGGTGACGGCGCCCAAAGAAAGATGGGTGCTTTTAAGCTAGAAGTAACCACGGGCCACGTTTTGTAGTCCAAAAGATGCAAACGCTGCCATCTGAGGAGTCAGTATCAGGAGTGAATTACTTGTAAGTTGGCGAAACAGGAAGTAAATGGGCAGTGACACATTTCGGGGCATCATTTTTTCTCAGGGTTGTTCAAGGTTTTCAGCTGCATTTAAGAATGAGTTGCTTTTGCAAGGAAGTAAATACTTTTAAGTAAACCACTTGCTAAAGCCCAGAAGAGGTAAGTTAAAGTTACCGCCTAAGATCCTTTAGTTTCCTGTCGAGGCTTGTGCGGGTTACAAGGAAGAGAATACCTTGTATTTTTAATTTTCCAGATGGCAAGAGCATTTGATTTTTGTGTGGCCAGGTAATATCCAAGGCAAATGGAGGACCCGAGGATCTTTTGCTAAGGAGTATTCACTTGACACTTCTAGCTTAAAATAACTATAATTAATTTACAATGGGAATTATAGTCCTTTTTTTTTTTGACTTTTTGGTCTTGTTATCTGAATGAAGTGTTCTTTAACAGTTTTTAAGCAACCTTTTTTTTTTTTAAATCATGTGCAAAGTATTTGAAATCTGGCCTGGAGCATGGAGTTAAAAATCAAAACAATTTAAATGTGGTTTGACATTTGCTGTCAAAGACTTTGAGAACTAATAAAAACAGAATTAAAAAGAATGGGATATAAATAATAAAATTTCTTTTTGACAACCGTGGCTGCTGCTGGGGAGAAGGGACAGATGACATGGCGGTGACTTTGAGCCATGCCCTGCAGACAGCAGTTGGGAATGTGGTCAGTCAGTGCTCCTTTGAAAAATGAAGGACAAGAAGGTTTAAGGAGCAAATATAGAAACAAATATTTTACTGCATAGGATTTTCTCAAGAGTTCAGACTAAAAGTTTTCTATTTAAAATTTCACGATAAAGATTTCTTCATTGACTTATTAAATTCAAAAGGAAACTTTATACTTGTGTTATTTTGTTCTGTGTTCACATTTCAGATTGAAGTTCAGCTGTCCCTCAGAAAAAGTATTTCCATAACTACTAAAAACATCATTAATATTTCTTTAACTCTCTTCAAGTAGATATCACTGAAGTAATTTTTTTTTAAATTTAACCAAGATTAGCACAATCCTATTCAAGAGGTTTGGTTTATTGCAAAACTATAAATGTAAACTAGATAAAATTGTAATATCAAAGGTTTTTGTAAAGAAACTTGGGAATGAATACATTTTATATAACTATTAAAACATATTTTCAACCCTAACTATTCCCTCTTCCAAAGAAAAGTCAGAGTTTTCCATTCTATAGAAATATTATAATCAGGTATAAGAAAATTATTACTAGAATAACAGTTCTGTCAAGATGATGGATACTTTTGAATGTATTATGAAGGAAAAAATATTTTTGGTCCTTCATGTATTTGAGGTACTTGAAAAGGCAAGAAGTTTGTAAAAACATTTTGCTATCAAAATATACAAGACCATTAAAACATGCAAATACTTAGATTCTAATCGACTAAGAAGTATTTTTTTCCAACGGCTTTTTATTCTTTTAAATTTTTATGTATTCTTGAATGATTGCCTTTCAACCATTCCAAGTATTTTGTTATATTATCTATATCACAAAAATATAGTTGGCATGTGTTGCATTTTACTTCCTGCATGAACAGTTGAGAAATATTTTAATCTTCTTTTATATGTATATGGGATCATTTGAACATGTGCCTTGTTGGAGTAAAAACAATCCCAAGTTCATTTTCTCTCCAAAACTTGACATTGATCCTGATCTCTTAGTTTTTATGTACACAAACTGTTATGGAAATCAATTTGGACACGGCAGTTTATAGGGAAATTTTAAGCTGGTGCAAGTTTAATATGAAAGAATATATATTAGATATGAAATAACTACTAACCAAAATTAAATCAAGAGGTATATTTGTATCATTTACTCGTTTAGATGAGTGAGAGTTTAAAAGGTAGTTTTGCACTCAGGAAAGATTTCCTTATACTCTGTATTTATGAATATCTAAATTATTCTCCCCTGCAACTTAAAAACTCAATAGCCAAATACCAAATTTATGTATTTTAAGGTGACTAAGACTCAGGATATAAGAAGCAGATTAGCTTCATGAAAGAAAGCAAGTATTTAAAATTGTACCTTAAAATATAAACTTGATTTCAGTTTCTGACAGAAATACTGTGACCAGCTCATCAGTTTTCCAAATCATTTTTAAAGCAGCATGTAAAAACTACCTTTTCCACATTAGAAGTTCATATTTAAGTTTCCTTAACTGCAAAATCACTCTAAAACAGAGTGTTTTACATTAAGGACCATTTCATGTGTTGGTCCCATTGATTACATATGAATGTATAAAAATCTTGTTTAAAAGACCAGTAAAAGTGAGGAAATTCCAAGTCAAGCTGGCTAATTCCATTCATAATTCATCCTGAGTGCCTGACTTAGGAAACTTGCACACAGTTTGTAGCTATACATACAAAATAAATTGACTTGTTTGGTAAACAGGGAAGCAGAGTTAAATTTGACCTCCTTGCTCAGAAAGGCTTAAGTTGATACAGCCGTGGAATGTAGGTTAAGCTTTTTGTTTCCCCAGGAATTTTCCAATCTCAATCATTTTTTGGATTTTCCCTTTTGAAAACGTAAACACAGGACAACTTTTGTGTTCTGAGATGGGGCTGACTTTCACCCACCCGTTCCCTTCCTGCTCGCATATTTGTTCAGGAATTCTTAGTGCTGGGGGAGCACAGAGGCCCTGCCGTGAGAAAACAGCATTCACCAAATCGCTGTCCCCATTAGCTACCCTAGGCCCTCTTTTTATTCTGAGCAAACTGGGCAAGAATTTAGTACTTATACTCACACGGTTCAAACTGCTAGATCCACAGCCCGAAGTACTTTTGGCAGCTGGCAAGAAGTCCATCCAGACTTTATATTCTGAGCTGGGAAAAACTACTGAAGAATCGTGTGCTTTGCCATTGAGGAACTTCCAGTCTGTCTGTCAAACCTGAAACAATCCATCTGCTTGTTTTCCAAAGCTGTACTGCAGGGTGATGCCATCCCTTAGTTTTGACGTTTAGGAAGATGTTAAGACATTTTCATACAGTTTCTTAAACATGCTGAGTAATTTGTAATTTTAAACCAGACAGATTTTAAGGGTGAAAACTGACCCAGAGACAGTCTTTACACAATAACTTCAAACTGCTGTGAACTTTTTAAAGTGACTTTTAAAAATAAGATCTTGAAAATGTGGGTTTCTGGTGGCTACTCAGAATAGGAATCCTCAGAACCAGTTAATATTCACCAAACACGCTTCATTAAACTGGAACAAACATGATGTTGAATTCCTAGCTCCCCATTTTCCTGAACGTAGGTCATTTTCTGTCCTTATAATTTAACGATTGAAGGGATTTTCTGTCTTTGAAGTATAGCAGTTTGTCACTTGTTTGGATTAGCCTCTTTAAAAGTTGGGGCTCCCGTCCTACGTTGAAAGACTTAAGCGACTCCATGTTCTCTGGCTAGAGTTTCCCAGCTCACTAAAGGCAGTGAAACCTGCCCATGTGGGACTTTGCTTTACAAGTCGGTGCCTGCAGAGCCCATATTCCAGGTTGGAGCCTTCAAGAAAAGCCCAGAGTCATGCGCTTACCTGGGTGAAGCCATAAAGAGGTAAGCTTTCATAATGAAGGGTCATATATCAAAATTCATAACTTTTGAGAACTGGAGTAACTTGTGCTCAGGCATTAGAGTCTCATGCTAAAACAGAGCATAACAAGTGAGGCCAAATGTGCCAGGTGGGTGAGACCCAAGAAATGACTGACATTTAAATGTCCTTTTTTAAAATGTGCTATTTGTATTTGTGTGTGTGTGCTCAGTTGCTCAGTTGTGTCTGACTCTTTGCAACCCTATGGACTATAGCCTGCCAGGCTCCTCTGTCCGTAGGATTTCCCAGGCATGATTAATAGAGTGGGTTGCTATTTCCTTCTCCAGGGAATCTTCCCTACCTGGGAATAGAACCCAGGTCTTCTGTGTCTCCAGCATTGCAGGAAGATTCTTTATGCTGAGGCTTTGGGGAAAGCCCCATGTTTTTTTTTAAGAATGCCTGGTATTTCATCATCTCTTCTGATATAGATATAGTGAAAATGGCCTGTTTAATTAGAAAATGCCATTCACAAATGACCGATGCGTTAGGAGACAGCAGTGAATTGCTTCTAGGAGCTAGAGCAATGCTTACTTTTGCTAAATAAGGCAACAGGCTCCAGATCTGTTTGTGAACTACAGCACACCCTAGATGAGATACAATGCAGTTTGTGGTTGTTCAGTCACTCAGCTGTGTCCTACTCTTTGCGACCCCCATAGACTGCAGCATGCCAGCCTTCCCTGTCCTTCACTATCTCCTAGAGTTTGCTCAGACTCATGTCGATTGAGTCTGTGATGCCAACCAACCATCTTGTCCTCTGTATATAATACAACAGGTGAATGCTATTTGCATATATTTACATGACTCTGCCTACCTTGAGCATATCCACCAACTCATCACTGCCAAGACTCAACTTATTCTTTGTTTGCTAGAGCAGTTCCTTAATTGTTTGAAAGCCTGGGCAAGAATAAGGCATCTTCACAGTATCCTCCCCGCCAAGAACATTTTCTTCTTTTTTTAAATAAACCTTTAGAAGTTTAGGAATTGGAGGGCTTTCTCTTTGGAGAACTGGATTCATGTGTGCGTGAAATTAAGATATTCTGATAAGTGAAGGGAAGGAAGTTAAAAGAGATTTCAGTACTGTTCTGGTTTAGGTTTGCGATCAAATAAGGCCATGATCAAACAGAGAAGAAAGGAGGTAGAAATTGAGCAGGTCAAAGAGGTATGAGGTTAAATTCTGCCGATCGTTTCATAATGAATTGAAATTCATAATGAGTGAAATTCTGATGACTAGGCATTTTCTTTTTGTGACTATCACTTTGACCCATTTAATTTCTCTGGAAGAAATCATAATCATTGTAACTGAGCTGCCCTGCTGGGCTGTTTTCTGGCTAGTAGCATTGGAACCATCTGGGAAAAAATATATCATCACCACAGAACATCCGTCTAAAGGGCACACCTCTGTGTCTCTCACAAAATGAATAGCACTTGGTCCAGCCAAGGACACAGATCTATGCATCTGTCTCGTTTTTGTGTGTTCCACTGATCATCTTCCTGGTGCTTGCCCTAGGCAACTCCTAGTATAAGCCTAGGATGTGTAGGATCAGAACAGATTCTAAAGCCACCAAGTGAAGAGTCGTGTCTCTAAGTCACCCACTTTTGCACCTTTCGTGTGGTTAAAATCAAAAATGCTCCAGTTTTCCCTTGGTTACATCACAGATGCTAAGAGAACAGACAGGTGGAAATAGGATACTGAACAGCTGAATATCTCTGCAAACTCGAGCGCTTAAAACAGTTTGAAGTCACGGGGTGCTCTTTCTTTTTTAATTGTCTTCAGTGAAACTCCAAAACCCCATAATGTCTACCTTAAAAGCATCAGGAGTATTTTAATTGGGTAATAACCATCCATATTTTCCTTCTGATAAATTAAAAGGAATTAAGGATGAAATTTTATGATGATTACAAACTGTTACTGACCCAAGGGACAAGAACAATTATGAAAAATATGTCTTACATATTTGGCATGAATATGAATTTAGACTTTTAAACCCTTCATCTTAAATGCTCAAGCAACTTATTAAAGCTTATAAAATAATATTCACATAATGATAACAGGGTAACATAATCATGATTGATATTATATCATCAATATTACTGCAGGGTCCATGCCAAATAGTGAAGCTGACTTGGTATTTGCCTGTTGGGCTTATGATAAAAATAGATGCACTATAAAAAAGATGAAAGATGATAATGGAGTTTATGTATCTGTATCTTTTTGGTCAATGATTGTTTTTAAAATGCTTTTCATATAGATCACATCTCCTCTTCTCCATCCTGCTCCCTTTTCTTCTCTTGTTTTTATTTTTTTTCCTTCCTTTCCTTCCTTTTCTTTCTTTCCTTCACATAAAATGACGAACCATTAGAAGGAAAAGTGCTTTCTGAAAACCATGAAAAAATAGTGAATTTGACTTGTGACTAAGTACTGGGAGTGTTTGTTGTTGTTTAGTTGCTAAGTTGTGTCTGACTCTTTGTGACCTCATGGACTGTAGCCTGCCAGGCTTCTCAGTCCATGGGATTTCCCAAGGAAGAATACTGGAGTGGGTTGTCATTTCCTTCTCCAGCGGATCTTCCTGATCCAAGGATCAAATCCACGTCTCTTGCATTAGCAGGCAGATTCTTTACCACTGAGCCACCAGAGAAGCCCCAAGTATTGTGAATAGATCTGATCAAATCAAAACTTTATTTTCTAGCAGCTGCGTGAGGACAAATTCAGCATACACGAATATGAATCCCCATCTGGGGCTAACCCATCAATGTTTAGACCAGCTTTGACCAAACCCAGAATGGGAGTCTTCTTTGAGAGCAAGAGAATATCTAACTTTGAGTCAGAGCTACTTACCACCCTCATGATCAGTTTTGGATCATGACAAACTTTTTTAACATATTGAAGATGACTGGGGCAATTGCCAAATTTCCACAACATGGGCAAAAATGGGCATTCTAATTGGAGGGGCTGCCTGTGTCCACACGTTACTTAGACCCAGCCCTGCAGAGTCTTACAAGCTGCCATTCAAACATTTACTATATGTTAGTGTTGAGCCCTTTCAAGTGTGTGTTTAACTGTAAAAGTTTGCCCAGTGAAGCATTGGAACTTTCTGGCGTGACTTGCCTCTGTTATGACTATATGGAATACCCAAAGACTGAGCCTCTCTATCCATGGGCTAGGATTTTGCTCCCACTCCTCTGTGTGACCTATGGCAAGTTACTTAACTTGTCTGAGCCTTTGTTTCCTCAGTTATAGAATGAGGGCAGTCCTGCCTCTTTGCAGCATTAGTTTGAGTATTGACTACTAATGAGTACTGAATGGCCTAACATTCATAAAGTATCTGGAACACAGTTTGCAGCAAATATCTGTTACTGAAGTTGCAAGGAAAAAAGATTAAATCTTGGTTCTCACAGTTTTTCATTACTTAAAAATTTAGAGATCTTTCAAAAGAGAGAGCCTCGAAATACATGTTTGTAATCTTAGTGTCTTGTTTGCACCCAGAAATAGTGTCCTGAACTCAGATTTGAGATTTAATATCAGCCAAGCTTGCCTCCTCCTTTCACAACCTCCAGGAAAATACTTTTGCATAACAAAAAATGAGTTTGGTACTTTTCACTCCAATTGATCTTTACTAGACAAGTCAGGTCAAAAATTCACCAAAAGACCCTGAAGTACACTATCTAAAGAAAATTTTTTTAAAAATGAAAACGAGGGAAAACAATTTGCTACTTTATTTGGAGACTGGCAGGTAATGTAAGAATAGCAGAACATGTGGAGCTTTTTTCCTAATTTGTATTTAAAAAAAAATTCTTCTGGGAAGTGGCTTTTATGTGCCTAGATTCATTCCATGGTTAGTTTTTATGGCCAAGTTATAAACTCTTGACTATAAGCACCTAGAATAGAAATGCTGACACCCCTGTAACTAGAGCTGTGTGATTGACATCCCCATCATGTTGTAACTGACACACAAAATAAACTTAGGGTAATTGCAGCACAGTTTGAGCAACAGAGCAATATGTCTGAGCATATTGTAACAGTTTGACAAACGGCTCGATCTGGATCAGCAATGTGATTCCCATTTATTGTCTGTCTTAACAAAACCTCACATCTTCACCAAAAGATAGAAAGGATAGTTTATTGCAGCATACTATGATTTTTGAACTGGAATCAAGAAACACCACACTATTTTGTGTTGATCCATTCACTGGTCCTTGGGAGCTGAGGAAAAGACACTGAGAGAATATATGAATGATGTAATCACTGTTGAATCAGTACAAAACAACAGAAAGAAATGCTATAGGATCTCCACCACCATCCCCACCGCACCCCCCCACCCCCCGCCCTAGAACTGTTCCTGCATACTTCACTTCACTACCTTGGCTATAAATGCATCTTGAGGGTTTTGGTTGTTTATACAGTTGGCCAAACCACTGAATTTGGTTTTTAGATCCTACTGTATATTGTGGCGACTGCCTGATTTGTCTTTAAATTTTGGATATTCTACCTTTATCCTTTACAAGTGTCTTGTCATATTAGAGAACTTTCCAGTCTTTTTTTTTCCCTAGCTCATTTTCATTCCACTAAATTATAGCTGGATAATCACGCAAACGCTTAGTTCTTCTGCCTGGTTTTTCCTGCTGACCTAGACGTCCTCGTGTGTCAAGTGAGACTCTTTAAGTGTCATTGTAAGATGGCAAAATACCAATGTGCACTTAATAATCTCAACCTTGATCAATTGGTTTATATTAGAAGACCCTAGTATGTCTCATCCATTCTCTAGGTGGGTGGGATATGGCGAGGTGTGGGGTGGGGTCCTTGTTTGCAAGGAGAGGACATTCTACTCATGGTCATAGCGTATCTGTTTATTCAAGAAAGTAGACCATTTGTCTGCAGTGTGTACCTGAGTGTTTCAGGAGATCAAAGGAAAGAAATACCAGTGAGGACAGAGCGAGCTCCTGACATGTTCTCTGGAGAGGTGGACTGCACCTGTGCTCAGGAAGCAGGGGCAGCTTTGGATGGATGAAAAGAACATTTCCAGCGAGGAGCACATGGTGGGTGGAAATACTGAGGCGGGAATGAGCCCGTTCTGGTCCTAGAATTGTAAGGACCTGAAGAAATCGTTCCATTTGTACGTACCCTGTGTCCTTTCTATTTTTGTTCATTCAGAGTCATCCAGTTTTCCTAGAGACATATTTGACAGTCTGCACACACTGAAGGGTCTGCCTCCTTGAAACTTTTCATCTGACTTCTCTCAAATCTGCTTAAAATGCTGTTCTGGATTATGCCATCTCCCTGCTTAGAAGCCCTGCCTGACTGCATACTGCAAGGTCTCCGTAACCTCCCCACTCCCACCCCTGCCCATCCTGTGAGCTTCACTGCACCTCCAGACGCATCCCACTTCTCACAATCTGGCAGCAGCCACCTGGAACTGCCCGTATTTTCTCTTGTCTCCTGCCCTTCCTGTGAGCTCAGATCTTAGCTTAAACATCGGGAGACCAGATAAGGCTCCTTGGCTGCTCACCCTTGCAGCTCCCTATAGGAAGCAAGTTTCATTTCAATTTCTTCCTTAAAAACTGTCTTTCCCATGAGACTAGACACTTCTTGCAATGAGAAACCATGTTTGGCTTGATCATGAGTGACTGGCACAGAGCCTGGCACCATCCATTCATTCAAAACTTCCTATTAAGTCCCAGGCCCTAATACAACCGGGAGCAAAATAAAGAAGCTCTGTCTGTTCTTAACCGTCTGCTTGGGGACCAAACACAAAACAACCTAAAAATAAAATCTAGAACGTGTGTATATTTATAGTATAGCAGTAATTGCTCTGGAGTAAAGCAAAGCCGAGAAGGAAGACAGAACGTGTCTAGTACAGGAGACTCTGTAGGCAGGCGGCCAGGGAAGAGGGCCTTGCTAAGACAGATGCAGGCAACTAAACAGAGACCTGGAGGGAACCGAGGGAAATGAGGGGCTGAGCCACGCAGATGCTGAGGAAGAGCAGGTGGACTGTGGAAACAGCAGGTGCAAAGGCCAGTCTGGGGCACCCTGGGAGTATTCAGAGGTCAGTGGGCTGGAGTGCAGAGAGTGAGGAGGAGAGAGGGAGAGGTGTGGTCAAAACGAGGAGGCAGCAAGAGAAGGGCAATAATCATGCACAGAAATAAATGGGTGTAGGACTGTTGTTATGCTATTATTTCTACTCTTTGGACTAGAAGACCCAAAGAGAATAGACTATGTCCTTTACTGCTTTAAAAGACTATATTAAATGACTTTTTAATGCTTTAAAGTAATGCCAGTAATTCAACGTGGAACAAAGCCTGCTCTCATTAGCTTACTGAGTGAAAGGACATCAGTGCAATCAAGCCTCCTCCTCCAGCCCCAGGATGTTAATGCAAAATGCAGAGGGACCACGTATCACGTAGTGAGCCCATGACCCCAACTCCTGTCTTTGCAGGAGATTAACACCTGGAGGTGAAAGAACATGAATGTAGGTAACTTAATGACCAAGGTTTTCATTTTAGAATCACCTTCAGAGGGAAGGCAGGAGAGCACACAGTTATCTCATTGCAACAGTATAAAAGATAGCTGTGGTTTTGTTTTTATTTTGACTCAGTTCTTCGGGGCTTTATTCTTTGGCCATTCCTGGTGTCATTAGTAATTAAAGTAATCTTTTCTCCAGGTGACACTTAGCATCTTAACTAATGAAATACTCCTTGCACAGGAAAGGGTTCAGCTCTGCCAGAAAGTGAATGTAAGCAGAAGGAATTCCTGCTCTGAACCCTACCCCCACCCCCCACCCCCAGAGGCACAGACTCCTGAGTTCATGACTTGTGGGTCACACACATCCCTCTGTCCTGGACACCTGGGCCGGGCCTCGGTGCCGAGCGTCACTCAGCACGCCTGCCGGCTCCGCCAGTGCCACCACACAGCAGCTTTCCTTCTCTCAACGCTTGGCTGCCCGCCATGCCGACCCCAGGAACAGAGCCTCCTAAGAAAAAGGTACGTAAGAAATAAGGGCTGAACACACACCACATCTTCCTCGAGACCAGCCAGCTCTCCTCATGAGAACAGCTTTCCAAGCCTAGGGCTTGGTTCCAGCTCCATTACAACAAAGAAAAACCTTTATAACGTTTGTCCACAATCTAAGCCACAGGCAAATTCTGACTGCACAGCACATGACATGGTGTGGAGAGTGTAAGCACACTAGAGAAAGAAGAACGACTCTGCAAAAGCTATTGTTGCACAAGACCTTCATAACAAGCAGGAAGTGTGCAAAGACAAAGACCTGTGCGGGAGTTAACAGCTGTCTCTGTTGTGACCCAAGGCTCAAAGAGCAGCTTGTGAGACACCGGCTGCTGCTGGACACAGCGTTATTTCCTTGGCATGTGATTGAACTGGGGGCCTGCCTTGCTTTTCTCTGATCTCCTTCTTTTGCCATTGTTCGTGAAGGTAGTTGAGCTTCGGTTTGGTCTGGAATCCCGTGACACTTAGAGCTATAAGGTCAAAGCCCATCAGAGGCATTTGGGTTGGTGCCAGCAAAGTTCAGGCTGGGCTTCAAATGGGGCTTGAGTGCCTCTCGGCCGCGGTTAAAGGCTGGCTGGGTTTGATCTTGAACTGAGGAGTCTCAGGTCCCTGATTGATAAACCCTGATCGGCAGAGCTCTGCTTTAATTAACGTGGCCCTTGGGTTGGGTGGATTTCCTGTGTTTCAGCACCTCCCTAGGTGTAACCTTATCTCTCCATTTTCAACCCACAGGTGAGGTTTCTCTTTGACTCAACAGCTGGATTACTTCCAGGTTTCCCCACCACAGAAGAGAAGTCCCAAACTCCAGCAGTTCTTATCATTTGACATATTATGGGGCAGCCCCTGTGGGTGAGATGCTAATATGGTTAGACACAGTTCCAGTAAACGGAACTTAGTGCTTGAAAGTGTATTCATCTACAATGTGTAAATGTTAGAGACAATGGAAGTAAACAAATGACAGATGGTGTTTAAGGGGAGGTGACAGCAAGGTGTCTCTCAGAAGCTTGGAAAGAGGGCAAGTGGTTGACCTTTAAGCATTAAGCTACTTAAATAACTACATAAGTGAAGGAGGCAAAAGGTTTCATTAATCCTCCAGGAAAAATGATTTAGAGGGAACAGGAAGATAGCCCAGCACCCTGAGGAACACATCCTGCAAGATGCTTCTCGGGTCAGTTTGGGACAATCTTTGATAGTCACAGTGCACATTTCACTTTGTTTACGCTTGTGTTTCTATCAAACTTAAAAAAAAAAAATGAACCTCCATCACCTCCCTGTTTCTTAGTTTTTTGTTTGCTTGCTTTTAAAATCACAGCACACCACGGGAAGAACTGATTTATAAAGCATACCTACTGTGGGAATACAGCGGGACCCAAGCTAAAGAAAGAAGACACCATTGGATGAGTGAGGTGTTCCAACCACAAAGTAGTAATCAGAGGCAGGGTTTTGTGACTTGTCCAGAGCAGCCCCAGGCAAGAGAGGGCGGGGTCAGGAGGAAAATCACTCTAGTCATCAGAGATTGTGTGTGTGTGTGTGTCTGTGTGTGTGTGTGTGCGTGTGTGTGTGTGTGTGTGTGATTGAAAGAGAGAGAGACAATTGAAACATCTTCCAACACTATACAGAGTCCCTCTGGAGATTTCTGAATAATGACACAGCTTCACCTATATGGTGACACAAGGCAAGTGTTGTCATGGACAGGAGAAAAGGTATTATGCCCTTTGGGAAGGGGTGTCATCCACAAATAGTTAACGTTTTCATTTAGCCATCAGTGTCTCTTGATTTAACTAGCATATGACCATCTCTGAATACCCCAGAAAGATCTGGCCCTGAAAACTTCAGGAGGCAGATGATGGTGAGAGTTTTGCAATAATGTGAATGTACTTAGTGCCACTGAACCATACAGGTCAATATGGTTTTATATTATGTGACTTTTCCCACAATCAAAAAAAAAAACATTAAAAAGATCTGGCCTAAATAACAACTTTGCCACTTACTAGAATATAGAATACAGAAAATAGAAATAGACTGGAATCTATGGCTCAATTTCTTCATTTGCATATTGTGTTATTAAAACGTGGGATTACTGAAAGTATTATACAATATATGCTTAGCCCATTAACATCATAAGCATTCCATAAAGATATTTAACTTTAAATTTTATTTCTATAATGATTTTTATTTCAGAGATTGACAGACATCATCATGTTTTCCAGTGTGCTAGAGCTCTTTAACATATTCCTCAAAAGCCCGTTAATGAAACCACATCACTTTCTTTTACTCACCATATAACATGATGCCATGAAGCTTTAAAAGCAGTCACTCACAAGTGTCACTCATCTTGCAAAACCCAAAGAGGATATAATTAGAGTCTCTGCTTTAAGAATTTTTACTCCCTGGTAGTGTCTGTGATATCCACATCATTACAATGGCAATGAAGGTCACAGTGGATTTTTTTCCTGAAAGATAAGAATACAGGTAAGGATATGGTTATTTAGGTGTCACATCTTTTCTTTTAGAAGACCAAATATTTGCGAGTGATGTTGAGTTGGGAACATAAGAAATCAGCTCTCTGACCGTGGCCCTCCTGGCCAAATACATAGAGTTGGGCTTGAACAAGTAAACACGTTTAAATTTATTTTTATATATTTAAAACTCTGTTAGATTTATTTCTGTATAAATAGACATCATGCTTTCCAATAAACGGGCTCCGTGTTTTTAAGCAACATTTGACTTGGTGACCCTGGGCACGCAAACATGCCAATGCTAGTAAAATGCATTGTCTGGTGCCAGTCATGCGCAATAGGAGAAGCAAGGAAGCACATATTAGGGACGGCTCTCATGCTCCCAGGCGACGCAGGAGCTCTGTGGGTTCCTACCCAGGGTTACGAAGTGACTCGTGCCTGTCACTGGCTACAGCACTGATACTGCTCTCAATGGGTCTTTCTGTTTGGTTGACTTAAAGGATTCACCACCACCTGGTTCCATCTACATATCGCAGTCTCCAGCAGTAGCGATGCTTGTCCTGCCAGGTCCACTGCTGCTGGAGGGACCAGCTCTTTGGGCACACTGAAGGCTCAGGACCCCATGGAATGAGAATCCCGAACAAAACACATTTGTGTCTTGAAACAGGAGCCAAACTCTGTGTACCTGCCACAGACTTGTGTTTAGGAATGGCCACACTCAGAAGCTGCTGCCAAGTTTAAGTATGTATTTTAGAAGTCATCAAGCTTTCTAACAACTAGCAAAGCATTAACATCCAGGAAAAAAATAATAGACAAGGAAGAGTTGGGTAGAGGTTCTTCCATCAGGGCTGGCTTGGTAGATGCTACAAAGATTTGATTTCCAGATTTCTGAAAGAAAAGGAAAAATCTTAAAACAAAACCAAAGCAGTCTCACCTGGTGGGAGGAGCCCACTGAGCTGGGGTTGGTCAGCTGAAGTCTGATGACACATTCAGAAGCGACTCAGCTTAGTTTTCTTCTGTCCATGACTGGGCGATACCATGTATCTGAGTCAGAGCTTCTTCTCCTTGCAGGTAGGTTTAATAGAACCTGCTCCACGTGCTGGGAAAGACTGGGGGCAGGTTGATAAGAGGGAGACAGAGGATGAAATTTAGATGGCATCACCAACTCAATGGGCATGAGTTTGAGCAAACTCCGGGAGATAGTGAAGGACAGAGAAGCCTGGCATGCTGTGGTTCCTGGTCATGAAGAGTTGAATACTACTGAGTGACTGAACAACAATTCCCTCTTAGATGGCTGGGGCAAGATGAGTAATGATATATGTCAAAAGCAAAAGAAAGCCTAAACGTGCAAGATTTCTGTCTTATCCCCTAGACTGTGAGCTCCTAGATAAGGGGACCTTGTGTCTCTACCCAGGGTTCCTGCTGCATAGTGGGCTGGCAGTTGTATCAAATGACTGGATACACTGATTATGAACTAACTGGGTCCAAGAAAGAAAGCTGCCATTGGAGGTGCTGATTAGACCCCCTTGTATCAACTGGGTCCTGGAGGGGACACCAGCTTAGAGCATGCAAGTGGGAAGTGGGTCCCTGAGAAGCTGTTGCTGCCTGTGCCTAGAGAGAAAGGAAAATAGATTGGGAGATGGGGAGAGCCTAAAGGATTCCTGTCCGGGTCTTTATTCAGACAGAAACTGGTGAGGAAAGGTCCCAGTTCTCAGATGCGAGTGAAGTGGGAAGTCAGGTGACATGGGTTAGGGTGTTCTGCTCAGCGTGGCTGAGTGTGATGGATGGCTTGGTGCGCTGTTTATCTAGTGCGGGCTGGTATTTCACCTCTGTTTTCATTAGACTGATGCTAAGGTAATAATTCTTTCCTCTGGCTGAAAAATCTGTCTTCAGCCATTTGTTGATCTTCTTGAACGGACACTTCAGATGTCCAGAAGTTACCCTAAAGGAGGCTTTGAGTGAAAACTTACATAATGCCAGTTGGCATCCACGGAGCTCACAGCAAGGCTTCTGCTAGACTTGCTATGGTTAGGAGGTGCTAAATCACATCTGTGCAAAGAGAACCAGGCTCAGGAATGGCACAGAGAGACCACGCCTGTGGGAAACAAAGAGGAAACGGCACACTTTTTGCATTTGAGCATTTCAAGAATATCTGCAAATTAAATGAAGGCAGTGCCATCTTCCTGGGGTGTTTCCATGAAGCAGTGTGTTGTGGCGAGAAGTGCCCAAGACTGGGACTCAGAAATCTCCATGACTCTCCCTACAGGCAGAGCTCATAATATCTCTGTGCCTCCATGTCTTCATCTTTCCAGCAAAGATAATAATAATATATGTGGTGGTTAGAATGGAAAGCCCTTGTCAAGAGAACTTAGCTTTCAGTTTTTCTCCCGGGCTAGTGGGAACAAGTTGAACGCAACGACAGAGGCGTGTGGCATTACTAAGTGGCAGCATGACAGCCCCATCCTCCTTCCAACCCCTTTGATGAAGAGCAGGAAGGTGGGAGGACAGGGTTGGCCCTGTGAGCCCTGGTTCTGAGCAGTGTTGTGAGTTTGTGAGCTGACCAGCTGGTGATAGGACTTCTGCTCACAGAGCCCAGGAAGTTACTTCCTCCGGAGTGGACCCACAGAAACGCCTCATCCCCTCATCTATGGGTGTGTGTACCATCTCTGTGCAGATGGTACAGCCAGGCCACGGAGAGAGATGGAATCAGAGACCGCTGCTCTCAACGCTCAGGTCTTCCATTCAGAATGAGGGTCTTTCCTCCCCATCATGAGAGACAGCCTCTTCATGCTCTCTGTACCAGAGGCCACTTGCCTTGAAAAATGGTTCTTATGTAACATAACTAGGGTGAACATATATCCTGATTTGCCCTTACCAGCCCACTTTGTGCTTTTTGTGACAGAATACATATAATAGCTCTCCCACCAACTCTTAAAGTGTTTGAGTTTGGACAATAAATTATATGACACCCCAAATACAACAGATTCGTTTGTCTGTTGGCACCTTCTCCACCCTCAACAATTACCTCATGTCTATTACCGATATACCCTCTGTCCTCAATTTAGTCATTTATGCTATACAAATAAAGATAAAGTTTTACTTTATAATTTTCACACAGCAATGTATATTCATCAATATCATTTCCAGGGCACTCCTGACATGAGGGGAGACTCATTACAAAGAACTGTACTTTATAAAATGTGATAATTCTAATGAGGAAGGATTAGTGGGGATCAACTAACATAATTTTTTATAAAGTGCCAATCAAATGGAAGCTGCTATTATTAATAATTCTGAAATAATGACAACTAAAGAATTGTTTTATTCACTCATTCTTCAATTAAGCAGTTATTCAAACATTAAACATTTGTGTGATGTTTCCAGGCACTATGCTAGATACAGAAAATGTGAAAATGAAAGACAAACTCTTAGAGCTCAAGGAAGTCATAAAAACAAGGTAAAGAGACAAGGCAGTGACGACAGTCTGCTCACGGTAGCATGGAACAGGGGCCCTTAATGCAGGGTCAGGCAGCTAGGCTGGAAGGGGGGGGGAGGAGGCGGTGGGGAAGGCATTCGAGAGGCAGGGATGCAGACTGGGTTTTTCTCTCTCTCTTTTTTTTTTTTAAGATTTTTAAAAATGTGGACCATTTTAAAAGTCTTTATTGAATTCGTCACAATAATGTTTCTGTCTTATGGTTTTATTTTTTTGTTTGGTTGGTTGGTTTTTCAGCCAAGAGGTATGTGGAGCTTAGCTCCCCAACTGGGCATCAAACCCACATCCCCAGCATTGGAAAGTGAAGTCTTAACCACAGACCACCAGGGAAGACCCTGGAATGGATCTTAAAGGATGTAGAGGAGTTAGCCAAGGGAGGAAGATGTGAAAAACATTCTCTTTCACATCTTTTCTAATATTAGAAATAAGAAAAACAGGGAATTCCCTGGCCAGTCCAATGGTTAGGATTCCTTTCTTTCACTGCTGGAACCCTGGGTTCAGTTCCTGGTCAGGGAACTAAGGTCCTGAAAACCATGAGACAATGCCAAAACAAAACAAAAAAGAAAGAAAGAAAAGAGAAGAAGAAAGACAAATTCAGAAGTCAGGAAACATTGTGATGTGTTCCTGTTGATTTTAAAGGAAGCTGTTTCTATTAGTGGAGGCTTCTTGGGAACTCTGTGAATAAACTTTCCTGATTGAGTGTGAAGAAGGTTGAGCACTGAAGAATTGATGCTTTTGAACTGTGCTGTTGGAGAAGACTCTTGAGAGTCCCTTAGACTGCAAGGAGATCCAACCAGTCCATTCTGAAGATCAACCCTGGGATTTCTTTGGAAGGAATGATGCTGAAGCTGAAGCTCCAGTACTTTGGCCACCTCATGCAAAGAGTTGACTCATTGGAAAAGACTCTGATGCTGGGAGGGATTGGGGGCAGGAGGAGAAGGGGATGACCGAGGATGAGATGGCTGATGGCATCACGGACTCGATGGATGTGAGTCTGAGTGAACTCCGAGAGATGGTGATGAACAGGGAGGCCTGGTGTGCTGCGATTCATGGGGTCGCAAAGAGTTGGACACAACTGAGTGACTGAACTGAACTGAAAAAGCTAGAATCCTACTGAAGCACTTTCCAATAGAGAGTTGTCACCCATATGTGAAATTGCAAATTTTCTAGTAACCGTGTTATAAACGTAAAAGAAACAGGTGAAGTTAACTTTAATAATAAGTTGTTCTTAACCCAGTACAGGAGAAAGCAATGGCAACCCACTCCAGTACTCTTGCCTGGAAAATCCCATGGATGGAGGAGCCTGGTAGGCTGCAGTCCATGGGGTCGCGAAGAGTCGGACACAACTGAGAGACTTCACTTTCATTTTCATGCATTGAAGAAGGAAATGGCACCCCACTCCAGTGTTCTTGCCTGGAGAATCCCAGGGACGGTGGAGCCTGGTGGGCTGCCATCTATGGGGTCGCACAGAGTCGGACACGACTGAAGTGACTTAGCAACAGCAGCAACCCAGTACACCCAAAATATTATCATTTCCACAGGGAGTCAATATAAAAAATGAGATGTTTTGCTATCTTGTTTTCACCTGGAGAAGGAAATGGCAACCCACTCCAGTGTTCTGGACTGGAAAATCCCATGACGGAGGAGCCTGGTAGGCTACAGTCCATGGGGTCACAAAGAGTCAGACACGACTGAGCGACTTCACTTTAGCACTTTACTTTTTTCACATTAATATTTTTAAAATCTTAGTCTTAGAAGTAAGTGATTGCCTCAGAGATTGTCTGAGGCCAACGTTGTCTGAGTTGGGAGGGTGAGGAGGGAATGGAATGGCATATGCTTTGGAAGTGGCAAACATGTTCTATATCTTGATTTTTATTTATTTATTTATAAACTCATTGAACTGCGAGTTCAATTAATGCATTTTATTGGGGATATGCTGTATTTCAATAAAACTGATTAAAAACAAACAAAAGAAGATGTTGACATTCAGCCTGGGACTTCCCTGGTTGTCCAGTGGTTAAGAATCTGCCTGCCAAAGCAGGAGACATGGCTTCGACCACTGTTCTGGGGCATCACTGCTATGGGACAGCTAAGCACTTGAGCCACAGCTGCTGAAGCCTGCACACCCAGAGGCCCTGCTCCTTGACAAGAGAAGCCACCGCAATGAGAGGCCTGCACACGATAACAAAGAGCAGTCCCTGCTCACCTCAACTAGAGAAAGCCAGCATGCCGCAACAAAGACCCAGCGCAGCCAAAAATAAAATAAATAATTTTTTTTTTAAGTTCCAGTCTGCATTTTACTCTCAGAGAACATTTCAGTTCGTAGGGCACTTTCCAATAGAGAGTTGTCACCCATATGTGGCACAGGTGGCTGGTGGCTTCCATACTGAACAGTGCAGTTTCACGATATCTAATCTCCCTGTGGTCACAACTGAAAATGAAACCAGAGTGTCCCGGCTGGGTTTATTCATGACCGTTTATTCCCTCACCTACATGAATAACACACACTTCTTGAAGAAGGGAGAAACAAAGTTTCTACAAAGATCTATTTTCTGTCGTAGGTATTTCTCTTTTACTTGACAGTCAACTGTTTATGACAGGTCTCTGTAGCTCATAAGCAAATTATCCATACAGTCTCTGAAATATAAGTGTTTTAATTGTGGGGAGAGCCAAAATTCTGGTTATACATTCCAAAACGCTGGTTATGCACTACCACAAGGGCTGGTTTGTATCTGTGAGATCATTCAGAACCAATTATTCCATCACAAAAAATGTCATCAAGCAGACCTTCACACTTGCTGTCGCTCATGCTAACTTCTTTCTTACTGAAATAGTGTATTTGTATACAATGTGTTATCCTTTTGTGAATCAAAACAGAAGACTAATATTAGGAAGAAAGTCGTGTTAACAATTCACTGTTGGGCAAGTGAGCCGTCTCAGGCTCTGAATGCCTCTGTCTCTGCGATGGTGATAACAACTTGGGCCTCGAGGTTTTAGTACCTTGAAGACATGAACAGACACCTCTCATCCTTTCTGATAATTCGAAAGGATTTCTTCAATCTCTGAGAGTGTTCATGAGCTATAGGGCCATCCGGTGAGTCACTTTCTCTCCTCTCTCTTTAGTGGGTGGCTCACAGTTTGTTGACAAGAACACTACTAACCGCATAGCTTGGTGCCAGGGGCACCGTGGGCGCTGGGGAAGTCGCTGTTAGCTACAACCCCTGTAAACCTGATTACTCCCTAGAGAGGCCGCATGCCACCCTGCGGGAATGCAGGCTGATGCCTCGAAGTTCTTCCACCGACAAGGTGCACAGCCTGGGGCCAACTGTTTTAACTGCAGCCTTCTCAGCTGTGAAAAATGAGAACAGCGATCCTCACGGCTTTAGAAGAGAGTTGTGTTTATTAATTAGTCTGTATTTCAAAGTGCTTCACAACTGGGAAGTTTCACAATTGACTAAAGGAAGATTCCCTTTCATTTTATCCCCCATCACATTAGGATGAAAAGAAACTGTGCTCACTGAGGCTGTGAGAAAAATGGAGGGATTCAGGCAAAAATAGCTACCAAACCTGACTTTCGAAGGTAGTGGCTCATTTCCCTGACTGTAAGATGCCACCCATTAAAGGGAACTTTTGTAAATTAGGTATCTCAAAGGGCAGCCAAACCTGCTATCTGAAGAACTGCTTTTCTTTTAGACTTAATTTTTATGATCCCTTAAAAAAAAAAAAAAGAAAGAAAAGGAGCCAAATCACACAGTGGTGAGTATTTGAAAAGCAAAGCTTCCCCTTCTTCCTAGAAACTGACATAGACTTTATCATATTTTCTTTCTCAAGAAATACAACTTAGACCTGCTTGTATCTCCTCCATTAGATCCTCAGACCTCCTTGTCCTTTTTCTAACTTATAATAGAAAGCAGGCCCACCAGAATTTTCTTAAGTGTTCCATTATCACCAGAATATCAGTTGATTAAAAAAAAAAAAGGAATTCGTTCCTTGTTCTTCTTGTGGCTAACTTTCCACTCATTTTTTCATCTCCTTCTATACTATAAAAATGTAGTTGCCTCACTGAAACTCATCTTGCCAATGTACTTTGCATCTAGCTGGGGTTGAGTGATAAGTTCTCCCCGGATGGCAAGTGAGAGAAATGGGATTTCTAAGATGTGAGTGTGCATCTTTGCTCTCTCTGAGGGCTGGAAGAGATTCTGAAGACCTCAGGCAAGTCTGAACCTCAAGACAGAAACCTGAATCCTGTATCCTGCAGCTAAGGGACATCTGCTTTGGCTTGTTATCTGAGTGAGAAATAAACTTCTAGTGTGTTAAGTCAATTTTTTTGAGGTTTATTGTTAATAGTACCCTAACACAGATATTTGCCAAAGCTGATACTCTTCCCCAAATTTCCCATTATCATCTTTTCCATGCCAGACCACGAGACTCCTTCAGGACCTTCATGACATTCAGGATAGTATGAGGTAAGATATTTAATAAATGCATGTGGAATAGAGGGAGGGAGGGAAGAAGGAAGAAAAAAGGAAGGAAGGGAGGGAGGAGTGATTGAATTAATGTGAATCCATTTAAAGTCACTCGGTTATTTTCTTTGAAGTTTTCAAGCTCAGCATGGCCACCACTCCATTAAGTGGTAAAGGTGGGAAATTGTTCTCCTTTCTATATGGTCTTCTAAAGGATGGACACAGAGCCATGAGAGAAATCACTGACCAGAGAAAAGCAATCCCTTAGAGAAAGCAATCCAAATATCTCCCTCGAGAACTGGGCCACCGCCAGTGTCTCCATCAGCAACTTGGAAGAGTTGTCTGTCTTCCCGACACAATAAAACTGGAGACATGAGCACAGAGAGCTCTCGCCAGCACAATTACATGAAGCCAGAGCACATTATCACTTCTAGCTTGCAGGATTTATGACCAACTATGATGGAAAATAAAGACAGAGATATTTTACTTGTCTGAATTCATCACTCACAAAAGGCAATACATTTTAATCAGAGAGAATTTGTATAAATGGTGCTTTTTCTAATGAAAACCCTCACAAACAGAGCAGAAACAGATGCTGGCATCTTAAAAAGAAAAAGAAAAATGAAAAAGATGGCCAGTTTGCTCCTGGTCAGAAAATATGCAGTTGATAGCTTTTATTATTGAAAACCTTCCAAATGCATTGAGGTTTCCTGGGTTTGGGAAATGGCTTTTAACTTGAGTGGAACAGGGAGCAGGTTTGTATACCCTTTTGGTGTCTGCTGATCCAAGTATTGTGCATCTGGGCATGCTCAGTCGTGTCTGACTCTTCAACCCCAGGGACTGTAGCCCACCAGGCTCCTCTGTCCATGGGATTTTCCAGGCAAGCGTACTGGAATGGGTTGCCATTTCCTCCTCCAGGGCATGTTTGTTTCTTGTGTCTCCTGCACCGGCAGGCGGATTCTTTACCGCTGAGCCACCTGGGAAGCCAAGTATTAAGCAGTGAAGCTAAAATCACTCTACTTGTAAGAAGCCTGTGATTTCTGTTTGCTGAGAGGGCGTTATTTCCTGTGGCAGTTCCCCTGCCATAAACTCCCTCAGAGCCAGGCTCTTTCAGCAGCAGATCATCCCTAGGCTTTGTGCTCACTAGTTGCTCATTAGTTGTCTCCACGCTGGGATGCCCACCCTGTGAGTGCAGGGCCTGCAGTGTTCTTGGCCCAGTGTTGGTGCGGGGTAAAAGCTTAGAAAATATTGAAGAGTTCTGACTAGGCTGTGACTTTACGTAATTAAATGGTCTTCTTTACACAGACCATTTGTTTTCACCATCAGTTCATTCATGTTGTTTTTGTTGTTCAGTCATTCTGCTGCTGCTGCTAAGTCGCTTCAGTCGTGTCCAACTCTGTGCAGCCCCATAGACGGCAGCCCACCAGGGCTCCGCCGTCCCTGGGATTCTCCAACACTGGAGTGGGTTGCCATGTCCTTCCCCAGTGCATGAAAGTGAAGAGTGAAAGTGAAGTTGGTCAGTCGTGTCAGACTCTTAGCGACCCCATGGACTGCAGCCTACCAGGCTCCTCCGTCCATGAGATTTTCCAGGCAAAAGTACTGGAGTGGGGTGCCATTGCCTTTCTCCGTTCAGTCATTCAGTTGTGTCCAACTCTTTGTGACCCCATGGACTGCAGCACGCCAGACTTTCCTCTCCTTCACCATCTCCCAGGGCTTGCCCAAACTCATGTCCATTGAGTCGGTGATGCCATTCAACCATCTCATCCTCTCTTGTCCCCTTCTCCTCCTGCCCCCAATCTTTTCCAGCATCAGGGTCTTTTCCAAAATGAGTCACTCAAAGGCAACGAAAAGGTAGACCAGGTGGTTTTTGTCTAATGTTTTAAAATTTGCATCATTGAAATACATGTTGGTGAAAGCACTGTTTATGGGAGCCAAAATTATAGCCTCTAAATTTCTGCAAGATGGAAAAGATTGAGAAAAAATGGAAAGTGTTACATAACCCTTCAAATGCAGAATATGCCCCTATATTCTGTTGATGTTTGGTGTGGCACCCGAAACCCTAAAAGCAAGTTTGTTTCCAGAACACCTGAAATAGAGACCACATTTTTATGATGTTTGCCTCTCATGGTCAAGTTTACATTAGGGAGCTATATTTTCCTTATATTTATTTTAAAATTATTTGGGTTTTCCAATAAAATAACATTTTCATTTTTTTCCCCTCTTCCCAGATGAACACATTTATTGTTTTTATCCAAGAACATGGGGCTGTGGTTGGTGGTTGGGATGCCCTGAAGTGGTATACTTGGAAAGGATGTCTTGTTTGCATTTAACAAATTACTTGGTTGAATATCTAGTGACTAAAATAATAACAGTTCATCAAAACACAGTTATCCCAGATACCCTTTCAAGAGCAGAAATCAGATGTCCTAAATTCCAAGAAAAGGGTGAGAATTGTGAAGAGGGGGTAGACCAGAGGGACAAACCGTGTTTGGAAGGAGGAAGTAAGTCAAGGAACTAAGGATCTGAAATAAAGGGGGGAACACATGAATCTTCTCTCTGAAGCCACCCAGGTTAGGGGGAGTAAAATCATTATCTGATGTTCTGAGGCCACTTCAAAAATGCATTGGTACTTTCAACCAGGCTAGCATCAACACTGAAAAACCACCAGCACCTCTGACTTGGGCTGCAAGGCCCAGCTGTGGGCTCATATCTACCTGGAAGGGCCCAGTGCCACTTAGTCAGGATGAGGGTCAGGGCAAGGGCAGAGCAGCCTGCTCACTCAAGCTGGCCTCAAGGGGAGGCTGGTGGCGTCCAACCCTGGGCTACTTGTTCAACTCCTCTCTGGGGCAATAAACAGAAAAGTGGCAGGAGGCTAAGCTTCTTTAAGTTAAGACTTCCCTGGAGAAGGAAATGGCAATCCACTCCAGTAATACTGCCTGGAAAATCCCATGGAGAGAAGCCCAGTAGGCTACAGTCCATGGGGTTGCAAAGATCAGACATGACTGAGTGATCCTCTAAGGTGACTGGAGATTTATTTTTTAATTCAATAATAACTTAGAGTATATGTATAGATATACTCACACATATACATACACACACACATACACACACACACACACACACATATGTATGACTATATAATTATGGAAGTGAAGTGAAGTGAAGTCGTTCAGTCATGTCCGACTGTTTGTGACCCATGGACTGTAGCCTACCAGGTTCCATCCGTGGGATTTTCCAGGCAAGAATACTGGAGTGGGTTGCCATTTCCTTCTCCAGGGGATCTTCCAGACCCAGGTATTGAACCCAGGTCTCCCGCATTGCAGGCAGACGCTTTACCATCTGAGCCACCAGGGAAGCTATAAGTGAGTGAGTGAAGTCGCTCAGTCGTGTCCGACTCTTTTCAACCCCGTGGACTGTAGCCCTCCAGGCTCCTCCGTCCATGGGATTCTCCAGGCAAGAACACTGGAGTGGGTTGCCATTTCTTTCACCAGGGAAGCTATATAATTATATATATATATATATATATACACACATATATATAATTATGAGTGTGCATATATATACGCATATGTGTATATATATATATGGGCTTCCCTGGTGGCTCAGATGGTAAAGAATCTGCCTGTAATACAGGTGACCTGGGTTTGATCTCTGGGTCAGGAAGATACCCTGGAAATGAGAATGGCAACCCACTGCAGTATTCTTGCCTGGAGAATTCCAGGAACAGAGGAGCCTGGTGGGCTACAGTCCATGAGTCATACATTCATGATTGGTGTTCACATAAAACTCAGTGTAAAACATTCTAAACTTAAGATTGTAAGGCGGTTGTACAACTCTATGAATACACCAAAAACTGTTAAATTGTACATTTTAAATGGGTGAGTTTTATATGTGAATTATATCTCCAAAAAAATGGTTCTTAAAAATGAATGTATCTATCCCTCTATTTTTCTGAAAACAGCATACACTGGGTTTTGTTGTTGTAGACTCCCTCCTACGCTTTGAACTTCTTCAAGTCCTAGTAGTCCTGGCATACACTCCAAGACTGCTAAATGTTGATTAATTAATGATGCAGTTTTAGAGCTTCCAGGCCACATTGTCCATGTTATGGGGTCAGTGAGAAAAATTATGCCCCCAAATAAAATCTATCCAAAGTGCTGCTCTTCCTGTGCTCCTGCCTTCTCTCCCTGCACCTTCCGGCTTCCCATCATTCTCTGAGGGTGGACACTTATTGTGGTTTCAGGCATCATCATTTTAAAGATGACGCTTTGGATGATACCTTCTACTTCTAACAGTCTATGATGTGGACAAGACTGGCAGAAACAGTTGTAAATGTAAGAACTGGTGGTTATATTTTTTTAACCTGTCTTCAAAGCCAGTTCATATGCAATAATTCAGCCTTTACAATGTCTTGTGTGGCATATCTAATTGCAGTTGTTTTATAGATGATAAAATCTTACAGGGGTTTTATATTAGTCAGTTTCATAGGAGATATACCTTTCTTTTTTTTTTCTTTTAACGGTTGGTAAATCCAGTGAATAGCATAGGGAAGTGCTTCCCAAACTATTGTAAAATATCAAATTTTAGAAAATCTCCAAGAGATTGGTAACTTTTGTGAAAATCAATAAAAATAAATTACCAGCTTAGACTACAAAATACAAGCCCCCTTTTTATTTCATTTGGGGGTTTTAATTTTCAAATTACACCTCTCCCTAGTCTCCCTTCTGTGAAATGAAATTCTTAGTCACTCAGTCACGTCTGACTCTTTGCGACTCCATGGACTTGTGACCCCAAACCCTCCAGACTTGTCTGTCCATGGAATTCTCCAGGCAAGAATACTGGAGTGGGTTGCCATTCCTTTTTCTCGAGGATCTTCCCAACCCAGGTATTGAACCCGTGTCTCCTGCATGGCAGGCAGATTCTTTACCAGCTGAGACACCAAGGAAGTCTGCCTTCTCTATCTGCTTGCAAACTCCAGTGGCTCCTCCTGCCACCCCCTCACCAGTCCTCTCAGATACTCCCTGCCCGCCTGACCCCCTACCCACAACTCCCACCGGGTCACTGCCATTCAGAAAAACACCTCCAAGCACCGGCCTTCCAGCCACCCTCAAGGCCCTGTCCCTCACCCTCCATTTTGAATATTAAATTATTGAGTAGACATTAAGTTGCATTTCAATAAATAGTACCAAAACAAACATGGCATAGAAAAAAATTTGAATTTTTAAAAACTAAATATTGTAGGTTGTTCACTGAAAATATCTATAGAGGTGAATAATAGAGAAAACTGCTGTTACACTCAGAATTTTTATAATTCTGCCATCATAACATGAAATAATAAGTGGATTAAATTCCCATACTAAATACCTCTATTCATGCTTTCAATGAACAATTTGTATATCAATATTTAATTTCAATGTGATGGATGAGTTTGCTTCTTGCTTTGTAACTTACCTAATTTAGGATAGATTGATGACAATAATACTGATAAGGGAAAATGTGCATCAAAACTCTTTCTGTGAGAGGGAGAAACCTGTCTTGTAGAGATGTGTCCATAGTAACAAGGACAAAATAGGATATTGTTTTTTTTATTTTTTTCCGAAATGAGGCAAGTAATATTCTATTTGCAAAATTTCTCAATTTTCAGTATCAGTAACCAGTTCCAACTACTTATTGTGTAAAGTTATAGTTAAATTTAAATTAATTTTTTTATGAAAGACAAGGTTTCTGTCTTTAAAACTTTTGGGTTACAATTGACTAATTAACCTTAAAATAGCACATGCTTAACATGGTCTTACTGCTCATTTTATAGACTTCAACACTCCTTGATCTGATCTGTATGCTATTCAGTGAAATGAATTCATTGACCATGCGTTTGGAAGTCAAGGCAATGTCAAGTTGCTAAGAAAAATTTGTATCCACTTACTCTCGCGGACTCGATGGACGTGAGTCTGAGTGAACTCCGAGAGATGGTAATGAACAGGGAGGCCTGGCATGCTGCGATTCGTGGTGTCGCAAAGAGTCGGACACGACTGAGCGACTGAACTGAACTGAACTACTCTCAGTTTCTGTACATGTCTCATTGTGGACTAGTAATAGTTGATAGACCAGCACTGGGCATGGAGCATACTTTGAGTAGCACCGCCATGTAGACAGAGCATTCCTTTGCTTCTTCAAAGCAGTTGAAGTCATCTCTCATGATGAACTCAAGCATAAGATGGATGATGCTTGTATTCAAAAAGCTGAGATTTAATGATCTCATGGATTAATGTAAACCTAAATGGAAGATTCAGAAAAACTGCTAATGAGTTCTTCATTTGCATCTTTTCTCTTCAGTAATTTTACCAATGACTTAGATGAAGGTGTGAAATTATACTCATCAGATTCAAAAAATTGTTTCTATTTATGAAATACTTTGTATGACCCACACGCTGGACTAATTACTTCACATTGATTGTTTCACTTAATCTTTAGAGTGATGATTCTGTGATATAGGTACTGTAATTATCCCTGATTTAGAGATGGGAAAAGTTAAGTAACTTGCCAAAGTTCCCACAGCTCCTTCATGGTGGAGATAGGATTTGAGTTCAGGCCACCTGACTCGACATCCAAATCTCTGAACCACCCTAACTGGCCACCGAAACTGGCCAGGATTGGCACAATTACATGTGATCGAAGCAGGAGACTTAAAAGTATGCTCTAGGCAAAACTGCTGGGCAAAAATCAGTACTGTGAAACTTAAGAGGAATCAGTCAACACAAGTCAGTTACACAAAAGCTGGCAGGGGAAAGCCTGGTGTGTCAGGGTCCCTTGGGATTATCTCATATCCTGCCAGCTTCACCTCGGTTACCAGCCACCGCAGCAGCATGCGTCCACAGGCCACTTCTGCGGACAGCACCTCATTTAAAGAGCTTGAACCATGCCTGGAGAAGACTGCTCAGGATACAGGCTATCGCAGCTGGAGTAATCCCTAGACAACCAGAGACGAGAGCTGATGGATATTTTGCTGTTGATGCTTTTTATTGAAAGCAACTCTGACAAGCATTCTACAGCCTCAGATGGTCCTGGTAAAATCCAGTCCCAGTTTCCTTCTGCAGACACCAGCTTCACAAGGCCCCTTTGATTGGTTTTTCCTCCCTCTTCATGTCATGCTCCCTGGTCCACCGCTGATCTCCGACATCACCTCCAAAGACGCCTCCTGTAGGCGTGTTCTTGTCTCACACTCTGCACTGGGATGCTGTCTTAGTTTGGGCAGCTATTTTAAAAATACCATAGACCGGGTAGATTAAACAACAACCATCTCTTTGTCATAGTCCTGGAGGCCAGGAAGTCCAAAATCAAGGTACTGGCAGATTTGGTGTCCAGTGAGAGCCCACTTCCTAGATCACAGAGGACTGATTTCTCATAGTATCCTCACAGGGCGGAAGGGAGGAGAGTTCTCTCTGGAGCCTTTTGCATAAGGGCACAAATCCATTCATGAGGGCACCACCCTCATGATCTAATCCCCCAAAGGCCCACCCTCCTAATGCCATGGCATTGGGGATTACGTTTAATTTAGAAGTTTGAGGAAAAGCAGAGTATGTTGTATCAGGTGAATACATTAGCCTGGCAGTGAATTGTGTTTTGGCTGAAGATATGAATGTAATATGACAGAAAGAAAGAAAGAGAGAGGAAAGGAGAAAGGAGGAGAGAGAGAGAGAAAAGAAGAAAATTGGGGAAAAGAGAGAAACAGACAGAGAAACTGGTATAAAGGCATTACCATCTGAAGACCTGCAACATTTCAGTTGGCAACATCACCTTGCAATTCTCAGCATTCATAGAGAATCAGTACATCTCATGTTAGGGCCTTTTGAGTCATTTTTGTGGGTACCAGAAGGGTGTGATAGACACACAGCCCCCAACACACACACACGCCATCATGAGCTGCGATTTGGTCCCCTTGCAATGCTACTCTCCAGCTCTGTGCTCAGCCCTCTGCAGCCTTCTCGGAGGCAGAGTGGCCACAGCTGTCAAACGATGCTCAGCTGGGCACTCCCAGATTGTCACACGGGGTGCTCTTTCCTTTGTCTTGTTTTGTTGCTTTTACTTATTGGGCTTTTACTAATGTCTCCTATGCTGCAGCATCCTTGAAAAAAAAAAAAGGCCTGCCACAAAAGGCAATAGGGAATAACAATAAAACCTTGGGTTTTATATAGCACCTCTTTTCTTAAATGCTTAAGGTGTCTTCACATCTATATCTTCCTGACGTCACTAAGTGGGCCAAAGCAGACAGCACATGGGTTAGGATCTAACCTGTCAGGTTCCCAGTGTTCCTAGTAGAAAGCTTAAGAGATACTTGACCGAGTCCTGAGTGCGTGCATGCTAGGTTGCTTCAGTTGTGTCTGACTCTTTGCCACGCTTTGGACCATAGTCTGCCAGGCTCCTCTGTCCGTGCAATTGTCCAAGCAAGAATACTGGAGTGGGTTCTCATGCCCTCCTCCAGGGGACCTTCCCAACCCAGGGATCAAACCTACATTTCTAATATCTTCTGCACTGGGATGCAGGTTCTTTACCACTGGGCTTCCCTTGTGGCTCAGCTGGTAAAGGATCTGCATGCAATGGAGGAGACCTGGGTTCAATCCCTGGGTTGGGATCCCCTGGAGTAGGGAAAGGCTACCCACTCCAGTATTTTCTCCTGGAGAATTCCATAGACTGTATGGAATGGTGTCACAAAGAGCTGAACAGGACTGAGGGACTTTGATTTTCATTTTCTTTACCACTAGTGCTGCCTGGAAAGCCCTGACTGAGTCATGGGCATTTCCAAAATCTTTCAGCCTCTAAACTAAGAGATCATTTAGCTAATTGTTTTCTTCCCTGGTGGCTCAGAGGATAAAGCCTCTGCCTGCAAAGTAGGAGACCCAGGTTCAATCCCTGGGTTGGGAAGATCCCCTGGAGAAGGAAATGGCAACCCACTCCAGTACTCTTGCCCAAAAATCCCATGCATGGAGGAGCCTGGTAGGCTACAGTCCATGGAGTCCCAAAGAATTGGACACGACTGAGCAACTTCACTTTCACTTTCTTCCTTTTGGGTTCTTTGCAAAGTTAATTACCAACCTTCATTCTAGCTATGAGATCTCCGAGACTACGTTCTTTATAAACATATGCTACTTTATTATTTAAGTCTAAATATTTACAAAAGCTTCCAATCTAGTAGTCTGGCTTCTCTGATGATGGTTGTCTATATCTCTTTAAAAAGGAGACATAGAGATATCCAGCCTTAGTGCCCAAAGCTTGCAGAAAATGGAAGAACTTTTACCTCCCTGATTTTATCTTCTGTGCTTTAGCTTTAATTAGAGACTGTGTGAGCAGGACAGGTCAGAGTAGTGTGAAACACGTAAATTACAATGGTATTAAAGAGAGTCACTGTATCAAAGATGAAGAGAGCCAAATGTGTAAGCTTAAATAACGACCACATGTTTTTCCACATCGTTGGCTTTGTGGTGTCCAAAAACTGAAAAACTGTTTTCAAGGTACCTCTGAATGACCTTTTCCTGCCCAGGTCTATCCAGGGTACCTTGACCATATCTACAGACTACACCACTCACCAAGAATCTGAGCCATTTGTCTGAATCTGAAATTATTCTGCCATAAATGCTTAGAGAAGACCCACATGTATGTTCACATGAGAAAAGAGAATAGTCCACAGCTTAACTGCTGTGTTTCTTAGCTAAAGGTCTTTCGATAAATTCCAAGGTAATAAATCATCACATGTGCCAGAAGAGAATATTTTTGATAATTAGATCTATCTATATGACCCTAACGTACACTGCCATATAATAACAATAATACTAGTGGACACTTGACATTTGTGTACCATTGTAAAATTTCAAAGCACTTTCCCGTTTACAATAAACACATCAGTAGAGGTAACTTGGGCTGACCCTAATCCTAACCCTTTAAGGTGGTATGGTATATAAAGGTTCTTTCTCAAGAATGTCAGTGGAACTAAACAGATCAGATGAGAGCTAGCAGTAAAAGTTGGAGGGAAAAGGTGCTGAGCATATTATTTGAACAGGGGTTGAGGGCATGAAGAGTCACAGAAGACCAAACTGAAAGTTACTAATAGTAAAAAAAAAAAAAAAAGAATAAACAGAAAGAAGTACAGAAAATATGTAATGCACATAAATCTGTATAGTACAGTGCCTTCATGTGAATAAAGTAAATGTGTAAATTGGCAAATATATGACAATGATGCATGCTTTGCCAAAAACAATCAAATTCAAAATTTGCTCTAAAAACTGAGCTGGCCAAATAAAACATATTTTTCTGGGTCACCATTTCTCAAATCCTGGAGGATGAGGAAGGAAGAGCCTGTCAGTGTGAAGAGGCAGTGAGGGGCCAGGAGGGCAGGGAAGCCCCAGGGAATAGACGCTGTGAGGTGATGACCAGGTCACTTGTGTGTGAGGGACAGAGCGAGAGAGGACTGGCTGGGACAGACCCTCCAGGGCCCTCCACCCACCACCCCGCCCTGTCCCATACCCCGGGACTCTGCTTTCCACCCCCAAGTCCAGCCCATGTGGGATCTGACAGTAAATGCCTTTTTGATAAGGAGTGAGAGTTTTCTTACAGTCAGAAGAGCCAAACAGAAACCCTTCAAATGGCTTTTCTGATTTTCACAAAACCCTACACAGGAGAGGAATGGAGGCTGGGGCTCACGGGGTCTAGTGCTACTTTCAGTAAACCCTGCCTCCTTTACCTTCCGAATAAAGGAAAGAGGCAGGGTACATGCGCCCTCCTAGTGCAGCGTGGCATTTCAAGCCACTTGATTCACAGAGGCCGCACAATGATCTCTTTTCTGCCCCTTAGAGAAAAGGGGCTCCATAGAGAGAAATTAATGGTGATCTTGCCAGTGCTGGGAGGCTTATCCCCTCAAACTGATCCAATTGTATCTTCCAAAAGACCATGCAGAGGGACTCCTCTGGCGGTCCAGTGTTCAAGACTCCATGTCTTCCAGTGCAGGAGGTGAGAGGTCGATTCTCGGTCAGGGAACTAAGATCCTACCTGTCACACGATGCTATCAAAAAAAAAATGCAAAAAACTACACAGAGGATCTGGAACACCTAAATATGTCATCATGTGAAGAATATAAAGTAAGTATGTAAAGTAATATAGCCATATATAAATAGCACTAATAAACTGTTAGGCTTAGAAGGAAATGGAAAATAGCTAATGGAATAATGCAGAGTTTGTTTATTTGTGGAGCGGATGGCCATCATCCATCATGTCCCCTACCAACGGCAGCAGCTAATAGGCTTGCTTGGGGTGATGAGGTGAGCCCAGGAAACCACTCTTTCTGAATTCTAAAGGAAGTGCAGTTGTCAGCCACACAAGGGAACTTTGTAGCAAGAACCTGTGATGAGGTAGAATCTGGTGGTGGTTAGGATCATGGCATTGGAGGTGGTCAGTGTTATATCTGTGAATACAGATTTTGGAGCAGGAGAGGGCACCTGACCCAAAGGAGCAATTAATCCATAGGCTAGCACCCAACCTATTGTATATTTAGCCTTGAAAGTTTACCTAGCCTGGCTAAATCTCAGTTTTCTCTCTTATAAAACGAAAAATAATACCTAACTCAAAAAGCTATTGCAAGTACCACATGAGATCTGGCAAGTGATATACCTCAGACATGGAACACACTCAACAATCGTTAGTCACTGTTAACCTTTAGCCAAAGCAGAGGCCACAGAGCCCAGAGGCCAAGATTCCATATCTTTAAGGCCAGACCAGGAGGGCAAGTTTTCCCAGGCTTCTCTTCACCCTCAGAGTGAACAGGAGGAAGTCCGTTTAATCTCAGGTGAGCAGACCACCATACCAGCGATGATTCACTTACTCATTCAAGAGACAAAATTCACTCTTGGATTAAAGACGAAGACAAAATAATTATATCCGAAATGATCAAAATCTGGTTTGTAGGATATAATTTTATTTTATAACAAAAACTGGAGAAAGTAAATTGCCTTTCTATTTGACTATGAAGGAAAAAAAAATAGCACAATCACTTGCTGTTGGCATAAGGCAAGGTAATGACACGCACTGGCAATCTCGTATCGACGTACAAGTTGGTGTAGGTCGAGGCTGATAGTGCTGCCAGGATATCGATGGGGCCCTCGTGAGGCTGGTACTAAGGCCCATCTTGAAGGATGCCCACCTGTTCCCCACGCTCCCACCCTTCCTGGAGCAATGTGACCTTGGGACAGATGAAAGCCTGAGAGACCACTGAGAGGGCAACCTAGTTTTGTTATGATTTTCAATTCTAAGGCTTCAGAAGAAAGGAATTGTATCTCGTGTAGGCTCTCTAGGTTGTATTTATAGGCATCAGTGATCAAATGAAAGAACTCCTGGAAATAAAATGCATAGTTATTCACTGCAATAGCCTCAGTATCCAGGAGTCATTTTCTTTCTTTGAAGTGCTATGTGAACTTGAGTTATGTATTCAAACAGTCCAAGGTCAGTTTAGGGGATAGGCTTTTTCAGTTTGCTCATGGTAAGTGATTAAGTGAGGCAGAGAAACGACGAGAAATGTGGAATGCCATCACCTTTCCCTCCACACTCACTCTCCTCTCTGGTCCAAGGCCAAACTCATCACTCCATGAGGTCATCAGTCAGTTCAGTTCAGTTCAGTTGCTCAGTCATGTCCGACTCTTTGCGACCCCATGAATCGCAGCACACCAGGCCTCCCTGTCCATCACCAACTCCCAGAGTTCACCCAGACTTGCGTCCATCGAGTCAGTGAGGTCATGGAGGCAGGCAAATCTGAAAGGCCAGACTAGGGGAGAGATTGGGCATCTACGGACCTCACTGGGGGCCACTTCCTTTCATACCAGCTTGTCTGTCTTCTCCATATTCTTGGAGTTTCTGCTCCAACACCCACGGGAAAGCCTGGCTAGTCACTGAAGACGTTTCCCCTCCTCACTGACACGAACAGCAAATGATTCTGCCAGGAGGTAATATATCTAATGCCCCATTATTCCACTACGCCAAGTCTTGGGGCTCAGACACTGCGTTCTAACACACACAGAAAAATACATGGACAGTAAAATAAATGCTTTTAATAAATGAAAATACTTCTGATCCAAGTGAGAGCTGCTTAAGAAGCCTCCTTGGTCACTAGGGCTGCCCATTACAGATCAAACCATTTAGCAACATTAAAACCACAAAAGGGATGGGATTCTCAGACTCATCCACAGAGTGGCTTTTTGGTTCACTCTGCAGAATATTTTTCCCTATTTGTAATAAACAAGTTTAAACTAGAATCAAATTTTGATACTTAAAAAAAAAAAATCAGCCAGTACAATTGATAGCACCGGTTAAAAGAATGAAACACTTTTGCATGGAAACAATGATTCATGAACTGCGGTTCCCTACAGGAGATGAAACCATTTGGGCTTTCCTCAGACATGCTTATATTACTGGCAATGTTTTTTTTTTTTTTAAACTTCATTATATAGAGAAAATTCCAACCTTCAATTTTTCTTCTTGAGAGGTTCAGTGGTTGCTTTGGTATATGTGTGTCTCTTGGTTAGTGTGTGTGTGTGTTCGTGGGCACACACACAAGTGTGTTTCATAAAATTAGATTCCAGCAAAGGGAAAGCACATTTATGCAAAAGCAATTCATCAACCACTTCTGTGCTCAGAATTCACGGAGGTAATTTAGATACTTTAATGGCAAGGTAGTTGAGGTAGGTAGGAGGCGATGTCCCCTCCTCCATCCTACAGCTATGGTAATAGAAAACGTGTGCTCTAAATGAATCTTTTCAGGAAAGTAATTCTCGTTTTAATTATTTATCCACTACCAAATATAAAATATAATTACACAGCCAATGTCCATGGGAGCAAAATCTATGGCACAGAATAGAGTAGAAGAGTGCTCTGCTTTGAGAAATTTTCCATTTAGAAAAGAAGATATAAAACAAATAAGATTAGCCAAATGCAGCTTTTAGTGCTAATCTGATTTTCATAATGTTAATGTTTAGTAAGAGTCCACCGCTTGCTCAAATACAATGGCTCCAGAATTTGCAGTGTTTTTACTATGGCCTCGACCTTTATGATGTCAGACATATATTACTTCTCTGCTATAATTTACTATTGACATCATGGATTAAATTTGTTGTTTCAGCTAATGTAACTGAGCAAGCAAGGTAGATTGTGAAACCGAAGCCTGCTACTGAAATACGAGGGTTGTCAAGTATAAATTTACAAAAGATATTCAGACTGGGTGTGGAAGACAAAAATAAATGGACAAAGAAGCTGTTTTTGACAGACTGCAAGGGGCTAGAGACTTCAACTTGAACATTGTAAATCCAAATGTCACGAAACACTGCTGCAGAGTGAGAGATGTGTCTAGTCCTCAGGAATATAAATGGTGATGGGAAACCAAACTTTCAAGATGCTGTGTGTTTTTGAAAAGTATATCCCAGCTGCCTCCTTACCAACTCTCCCTCCTCTCCTCCCAACCCCAGCTTGCAAATCACTGCAAGACCCCACCCCAGAACCTGTAATGACCACAAAGCCAGGGTTCCTCAAGATATCATATGGACAAGAAACCAGGGTATTTCAAGAAATATTTTAAGCTGTTTTTTTTTAAGAAAAATAAATGACCTCAATGACTGTATTCACCAGACGTGAGCCATGACCAGTTTTCAAGTCCCATAAAATAATGTTTTTAATACCAAAGTGCAAGTCGCTTAGGAGGGGATATTGTAACCACTGAAACACGTAAGGTGCACACATCACTCAGCACAGAACCTCCAGGAAAGCAATCAAGCCACCTCCACGACGGGGCTCTTAGAATAACAGTCTGGCTGGCAGGGCTGTGGCTGGATGAGATGGTTAGTTCGTAGTCAGGCTTTCTCTGTAACCTCCCTAATGTTTTATTTTCCCAGATACCCTGCCAGCTAAAAGGATTTTAGAATAACTGAAATCAAAACACAATAAATGTGGACTCTGTAGATCAATTGATAGGTGGCAAGTACAAGACATCTAGAAAGTGAAAATGCTTCTCTGGGTCACAGCTTGTTGTTAAAGATAATGTCCATGTAGACTGCTCAGTGTAGTCTAGGGTTAGAGTCCTCATGGGCATGTCAGGTGGCATGCATTTGGGGGCAATTTTAGGAGGATGGATAGCCTGGGGTTCCTCTTGTCTCTATAAACTCACTTAATAGCTTGTTATCCAGTCTCATCTATGAAAGGTGGGAGAACTCTATCCAAGTCTGTGAGTCATATAAGCAATGAACATTTATGGAATGCTGGACTGGGCCTTGAAATCACATAGTATCATTACATCTAGACTTTGTCCTCAGGTCCAGAGTCCAATGTCCATGTGTGTCTATGTGTAAGAGAGAAAATGCATATTCTAAGAGCAAATCTAATATGCGAAATTGAGGACATGAGTACATTTCTTTGCTCCTTGGACCAGACAGTGCCTTTGAATAAGCTGTCAAAGACTAGGGTGAGGCCAGGCAGTGTTTTCAGGAAGTCACATAAAGAAATAACGCTAAGTACTCATTTATATCTGCTTTGGTGCGCCATGGCAATCCTAGATGGAGAATGGGGTGACCTTCAGAGGCCCGTTGTCATCTTTGGTATAAGAAGCCTGGGAGGAAGAGGCACTGTGAATCTAATGTAAAAGAGACCAAGAGCCCCTTGAGCTGACTCCAGAGCAACCTTAGGGAGATTCACAACCTGCAAGGGAAGCTCTAACTCACCTAGACCTCTTGACATCTCTTCAAGTTAATTTTCAGGTGATTGACTGCAGGTTAATTGGACATCCTCCAGGGCTCCCTCTTCTGGTATAATTCAAATGCTCGTGGTCCCAGAGCCTTAACATTGGTGTCCTACATTCTTAGGCCTACATGGATAGGAAACTGATTATAAAAGCTGATAGCTTAATTCCTTCTGAAGAAAATAGTACTATTTCTTTATTTAGAAAAATACCTCTTTTGTTTAAGGAAATTCACAACTTTGACTTCATGGGACGCTAGCAGTTAGTCAACATCTCCTCATATTTTCATGAGCTGTTTATGTTGGATTGGAGCCACTGTGTGTTAATGTATCTCTATCTCCCTCTGGGCCAGTGGATTAGTTCAGATGTGTTCAGCTGCATTTAACAAAAATCCAAATACAGTGGCTTAACCCATATCTCCTCATATATCATAAATTTCACAAGTAACGTTGAGCACAGTTGGTACAGCAGCTTTTAAACCATCCCTCCAGCTTCTCGCTCTGCCGTTTTAACACGTGCCTTTCATTCTCCTGGTTTCCCGTGAGGAAGGAGGAAACAGCAAGGATGTAGGAAGAAATGGATCCTTTGTCAAGACAAGAAAACTTTCCCACAAATCTTCAGCAAAATTTAACTTGAAGTAAGAGTAATTTTACTAAGAGTTACTTTACTAAGTAATTCTCCTCAGAGTAACCTCATTTGGGGGAGACTGGAAAACAGATGTGTTACCTGCGCATAACACCATCAAGAACAACAAAAAAGGTGGGGGGGGCAGTCTGTGGGTAAGGAGAAAGGGAAAGAATGGAGATCAGGCAGACAACGGGATTATTACCACACTCATACACTGCTAAGTCTGCCGCCGGATGTGCTTGACATGAGTTAGAAACTTTAAGACTGCTCTCAATTATTCTAACACACACACACACACACACACACTTGAAAGTTTGCCATAAATATTTTTTTCTGAAGACTGGGAAGATGATAAAGTTTCCAGATGCTCCTATATAAACAGTCATTTAAGTCCCTTGGATATTTCCTTGTTTGTAAAATAATAAGAACACAGAAACTTAAGACAGAAAACCTGGGTTCTGGAACTGATTTTGCTCCCATCTCCATTATTTCTCCTCTAGCTGGTTTGACACCTACACTCTTGGTACCTTTGCAAGTCCATTCTCCACCCAGCAGAAACATATCTCACCCGTTCAAATCTTCAGTGGCTTGGGCTGAAACCCAAAGTACTCAGGATCTGATTCTTACCCAGATCCTGTTTATCTCCTGCTTCACCTGTACCGCCCCACCCGCCACAGATCCGCACCCCTTGCTCACCTTGCTCAGTCACACCAGCCTCGTTTGTTCCCTTAAGCACATCTAGTCACCGTGGGCCTTTGCTCTTGCTGTTCTCTGTCTGGAATGCTCACACCAAGGTCTTCAGTGACTGGCCCCTTCTCATAGTTCAAGTCTCAGTTCAAATGTCACCTCCTAACAATGATATCCAAATACAGTTTTCCATCCAAGTCTTCTCTATCATATGACACTGTTCATTTCCTTCAGGAGACATACCACAATCTTTAATCATCTTGATAATTTATTTATTTGCTTAGTGTCTGCCTCCTATTGGGAATGTAAATTTTTTGAGAATAAGAACTTCCTTTCTCTTATTCACCAAGGGTAATTCTGGCACAGTTTCTGTAAAGTACACGTTATCACAAATATTTGTTAAATAAATGAATGCAGAATGAAGGTCTTTAACTTGATCTCAGATCTTTCTAATGCTAAAACCCTATGATTTCTATCTCACAGGGCTACTCTGAGGATAAAATGAGACAATGAGTGTCTTTTTTTTTTAACTGGTAAAGAGTACACAAGTGTTAAGGCTCTTTTTAAAATCGTGTGATTTAGGGCAATTTGTAAACTGTTAAACAAAACTGGGCTCTTTGAACATGGTTTATAAAACAGCGCCTGAAATAATAGAAATTAGATCCAGAGCAAATGAACCATTTTAAAATAAAGTGTTTTCTAAAGATGTGACATTCTGGAAAACAATACCAACCAAGCAATTTTTTTCCCTCAATCAGCTCTGTAGAAAGTAATACTGTTCTTCCTCCTATAATATGTAAGTTCTATTTGCAAGTCATTTCTAAAGGGCAACCATTTATTTTGTATTAGTTATTCTGTGAACTGCAGACCCCACTGGGTGAAATCATATATCTCTGTAACATCCTCCAGATATGTTACCAGATATGAAATTGGATTGGGGTGAGCTCAAGATTACAGAAGATATACCCACCTGAAAACTTTCATTGGCTCCATTGTGTTTCCAGGCGGAATACCAGACGAGAAACACCCTGAGAGCTGGCCTTTGTGTTGTGTGCAGACTTGACTGGAGCCAGTCAATACCTGTTTTTAATGATAGAAAAAGCATGTATTCCCAAGTGGTGACTTGAAGCGATTGCCTCACCTTGGTTTTGAGTAGTTCTCTCAGAATGCCTGGTCTCACTTCACCCTTTTGCTTCTAAATAGTCACTGCATTGAAGTTTCCACTGTCCCAATGGGAAGTCTGATCTCCTTGCATTCAAGAGCCAGCCTAATCCCTAAGCATGGAAACTTTCCGCCCCTTTACAGGTAAACACCATATTCTGACTAAACAGAACTCCATGGAATTTTCAGCATATGACTGGTCCCTTCTTACCTACCTGGTTTTGCCATGCTGTCAATTCCCACCACACCCACCAGGAAAAAAAAAAATTACCTCCTTAAATCCTGGAATCCTTCACCTGGAAGCCATCTCTCCATCTTCTTTGTATTTGGTCAATCATAGTGATTACAAGTCGCACCTATTGAGGTCGTGCACCAGACTGCTAAATTCTTTACGTGGCTCACCTTAACGAACACTCAAAAACTGTGACAAGTACTACTATAACCCCACTTTCCAGATGAAGATGCTGAAGCCTAAGGGAGTTAGTTACTAAACCACAACTAGCGTGCGACAGAGCTGAGACTCAAGCCCAGGCAGATCATCTCTAGAGCTGGTGCTGTCCTGGTGCAGGCTTGTACCCGCACCAGCTGGGGAGAGCCCACGGTTAGCATCTCTTTCCAACTCTGCCTTCAGAGATGTCATATTGACAGCTTAAAAAGAAGCTACAGTGCGTGTATCTACACTGCAGAAACAGGCACAGTCTACAAACCAGCACAGCCCGCATTTTGTTCCAGATCACCAACTGTTAAAGCAAACAACTGGCTGGAACCCGCCATCTCGACCATTATGCTATGCTGCCAGTGTCTCGCCTGTTTCTGTGTTTAAGCTTTATTCCCATTAGATTATGATTTCCTTGAGATAAGGACATCACACTCATTTCTATTCCCTGCTTGCTGGGCAGATGGTCATCCTCTACACAATAAGTATGCAATACGCAGTTACTGGCATGATTCTCATTCATTCCAGGAGAGCTAATATCAATATTCTGTATAAAGATGTAAAAATCAGTACCTCTTCTGGTTAAACCAAAGTATTTCTAACTTTTAGAAATATTATGTATTCTGATATGATGTGGTTGGCATGAGCAAACCTTGAGAAAAGAATCCTGGACTCTGAACTCGAAAAAGATCTTAGGTATCATTGAATGCAATCTGGCCAAAACTGAACTCTAGAATCTAGTGGTTGTTCCACTTGGGACCAGAGATTGACACGTAACACTGGGGTGTAATAATGGTCTTTTCAAAATAAAATCCTCCTTCATCAGTTCAGATATCTGCCTCCATATAAACACACCACCTCCTCCCTATTGGGGACAAATGACGCACAGAGCCTCAGTTACTGACAGAGAGTTGGTGTGCTAGAAGGATACTTGAGCAATGAATACCTCTAGAGATGCCTACAATGTGGGAGACCTGGGTTCGATCCCTGGGTTGAGAAGATTCCCCTGGAGGAGGGCCTGGCAACCCACTCCAGTATTCTTGCCTGAGAAACCCTGTGGACAGAGCCTGATGGGCCACAGTCCATGGGGTCACAAAGAGTCAGACATGACTAATTGTCAGGACCAGCCCAACAACAAACTGACCCAAGGGACCGGTGCCTCAGAAGAATAAAGAAAAAGAAGACTCAGAAATAAAGTGGGGACCAGGGGGCTGATGCCATTCGCAGGCAAAAGCCCAGATCCTAATCCTTGTATGACTTTGTTTAGCCTTTTGACTAGTGATGCCCTTTCTCAGCAACTCCTGTAAGGTTCTGGTTACAGGAACAGTCACTAATGGTTTTCCATCAGTCACATTAGTACTTCAGCATTTTGTTTTCAAGATGTCTTTCCGTGATGTACTTTTACTGCTCCCAGCCCTTTGCCTGGGGGTGATGAGAAAATCATTCTTATTTTTCAAAGAAGCCCCATTATTTATAGTACAGGCCTGTGCATAGCAGGCCTGTACTTTTGAAGCTTATTTTTACTTTTTGAAGCTTATTTTTAGTGATTATCGGCAATCATAGACGCCAAAGCGATAATCGCTAATTGCTATTGTTGTCCATTGACTTTCTTGGTGATTCACTGCCAGACTATGTAGAAACAGAAAAAAAGACATATAAAATTAACATAAACCCAGCCATTGATCCTCCGATAGTTTTCAAGTGAGGGATGGGGTTTAATTGAGAAATCCTATCTGCTGCTCCATCCAGCAGGTTAGATCCTTGCAAAAGGTGCAGTTTCTGAGAGAAAGTTTCCATAATCTCTTGTTGTAAGTTATGTATATCCGAAGATAGATTACCTTGATTTAAGACGTACTGTTTAACTTTGTCCCAGTGAAATGATGATTCATTATATTTGTGAGGACTAACACCAAAGAAGTAATATTCCAATCACACTTAAGATGAATCGTTTTTGCAGACTATTTACTTGATCACCTGGTAGAATAACAACCTGTTGTAAATCAGCCGTTTGTGCAGCTAATTTTCCATCTATTGGTCTTTGGGTAGACCAGAGAACCTCCGAATCTTTATGCCATTCTTGCACAAAGTGAACGGTCTGGACACTCTGGCGTAATGCCATTCCTGCTACGGCTGCTGCAGTAGCTATAGCAATAATTCCTAAAATGCAGCATTTAACAGTCCAATAAACCGTTTAGTGCGTTTTAACACTTTCTTAAGGATTTCTTCTACGATATAGACTGTAGGGCTATCCTGCCATGGTCTATTCATTTTTACAAGAAGCCATACACCAGATCTGGTTTTTAGAATATATAGAGAACAGTCTTTCTGAAATTGGAGAGAATTAATACAAGTGTAAATGGAGAAGGAAATGGCAACCCACTCCAGTATTCTTGCCTGGAGAATCCCAGGGACAGGGGAGCCTGGTGGGCTGCCGTCTATGGGGTCGCACAGAGTCGGACACGACTGAAGCGACTCAGCAGCAGCACCAATACAAGCGTAAAAGGAACGATTTTGACACGTAAGTAGCCCAAAAGAGGCACTATAAAAGTAGGTCCTATCAAAAATACAAAAGGTAAATGAACATACGCTTTAATCCAATGGCTTAAATTTTTATCAAAATATAAGGAATGACCAGATACTGTCAAATTAGATTGCCCCTTCCTTGCTGTTATGGGTTGGAAGGCAGCTGGTATTTTCCACAATTCTGAATGTAAAGGCATATAAGGTAATTAAGGTGAGGGAGGGAGAGAAACTCCCTCCATGCCAATATATAGCGCTATCAACAATTTTATTCATGGAGTCTAAAGTATTATTTAACAATATAGACTAATCCAAATCATTATTTTTATCCAAAGGATCTCCTCTGGGACTCCAATCAATAATTTTTCCATCAGAAGGATTGGCCATAATATGTCCAGTATTAGTTTTACATAATTTCCATTGTAGCCAATGTTCTATTCCAGATTTTATAGAAATAATATAGTTAGCTAGATGGGGTGGAAACATAGTAGTATTTTCTCCTGAGGTATTAAATTAAAATGCCACTAATAACAAAAAAAAATGAATTTTGTTCACTTGAGGTTCTTTAACTATAGATAGCCAACTTTGTAATCCTCTTTTAAGACAATGAGTTTCTGCCCCCATGCATATAGGGGTAAGATCTGTTCCCACAGTACAATTAACACTAACATTTGAAAGTTGTCGGCCTTCTTTTTCTGGTTTTAAGGGAAGGCTTGGGTAACCAAGAAGAGTAATTTACGAAAACTGGAACAGAAGAATCCTCCCACATAATTGGTCTTAGTAGGGGAGGACTGGGCACACATGCCCAGTAAGGATGATTGGCACCTACCGTGGTAGTTACCACAGATAACAGCCAAGAACAAGGCAGCCGAGGTCAAAGGCTGTCCTTGTTCTTTGACCAATTTTTCCCTTTTAATGGTCACTTTCTTCAGTTCACCCCAAGTTGGTGGTTTGGCTTTGCTGGTCCTTGGAGCTGGTTCGGAGCGGTTGCTGTTCATCAGTCTTGTTATCCCCATCAATGGAGGCTCTCCGGGAGGATTGATGTTGAGCCATGCCCTCTTCTTTCCTTTCTTTGACATGCCTTCCTGGTACCCAGTGGTGTTGTCCATTACCTGAAATGACAAGAGCATAATCTCATCCTTTCCTAAGTCTAAGGCCCGTACACCAATTGTTCATAGCATTTTTCCACCATACAGGAGTATTGTCTGCAATCATTTGACCAGGAGTATAATTTTCACAAGAATGGTGTTCTGAAAATGCAACGTTGCTGCTGGCTTTGTATGATCCAATCTTAAATCCAAAAATTTAAAATAAATAAAGCTTGGGCTAATTTTTCTTTTGATGTCATCAATATGCCATACTTTTCTCCCCCTTTCTGTTTAAATAACATATTTTTTAGAGTACAATGAGTATGTTCGATAATAGCCTGACCTTGAGAATTATATGGAATACTGTAGAATGAGAAATATTCCAATCAGATAAAAATTTCACAAAACCATGACTCACATACGCAGGGCCATTATCAGTTTTAACATGTTTTGGTAGGCCCATGTAAGAAAAGGCTTGCAAAAATGTGAGATAACATGAGTAGATGTTTCTCCACAATGAGCAGAAGTATAAATCATGCCCAAATAAGTATCCACAGAAATAGGAACAGCTCCCAAAGTCCAAAAGAAGGAACATGAGTAACATCAGTCTGCCAAATATCGTTGGGATAAAGGCCTCTGGGATTAACACCTGTAGTTGTAGGAACGTGGTAAGAGTACGTGGGGCAGGCAGAAACAATGTCTCAGGCTTCTTGTCTGGATAATTGAAATTTATTCATTAACAAAGAGTTGATGGAATCATTGCCCTTTGCCAATGGTCTGGGCAATTTAGAATGAGATCTGATATGTGTAATGTAAAAAGGGGCAGAATGAAGTCTTATTATACTTTGTAATTGAGATAATATCATAATAATGGATGATTTAGAAGAAGCCTTTGGTAGAGATATGGTTCCAATAATTTGTGTTATCCATATTGGCTCAGAGGTTAAAGCATCTGCCTCCGATGCTGGAGACCTGGATTCGATCCCTGGGTGGGGATGATTCCCTGGAGAAGGAAATGGTAACCCACTCCAGTATTCTTGCTAGAGAATCCCATACCTGGATTCGATCCCTGGGTGTGGATGATTCCCTGGAGAAGAAAATGGTAACCCACTCCAGTATTCTTGCTAGAGAATCCCATGAACAGAGAAGCCTGGTAGGCTACAGTCCATGGGGTCGCAAAGAGTCAGACACGACTGAGCGACTTTATTTTCACTTTCACTTTCATACAGCATATTGAGAATCTGATACAATATTTAATGCTCTAGAAACATCCTGTAATAAGGTAGCAATAGCCTCTAATTTGGCTTGTTGAACAGAGGTTAGGCTAGATTGCAATCTTTTTGTGGGTCCTGTATAACCAGTTTTGAGAGTTTTATTTGCATCAGTAAAATAAACAGGAGCATTAGTAAGAGGAATTGTTTTAATAATAATAGGAATTACCCATTTGTGTTTAGCAGCAGTAGTAATCAAATTTGACTTTGGAAAATGGTTATGAACCTCACCTATGAAGTCAGCAATGGCAATTTGCCAATCCATACTGGTAACAAATAATCTATGGATTTGACCAGTAGTGAAAGGAAGAACAATTTCATATGGATCATAACCAGAAAGTTGTATACATCTGGATCTCATTTTTGAAACAAGAAAGGAAATAAGCATTATGTAAGTAGTCATTACTTTCTTAGGAGTGTGGGACAAAAATCCCCATTCAAGGGGACTGGGGTTGCCATAATACTCCTGTGAAAGTGAAATTGAAGTCGCTCAGTTGTGTCTGACTCTGAGACACCACGGACAGTAGCTTACCAGGCTCCTCCCTCCTGGGATTCTCCAAGCAAGAATGCTGGAGTGAGGAGCCATTTCCTTCTCCAATATTCCTGTAGGGCAATCTAAAGTAGGAAGAATAAGTAAAGAAATTGGCACAGTCAAATCTACTTGTTTAAGCTGTCTTTGCTGGATAGCTTGATTCGCAAGATCTAACTCCTGTTTAACTTGTTCTATTAGTACCCCAGGGGCTATTTAAATCAGAGTCTCCTTGTAGGATTTGAAATAGGTGTGTAAAGGAATGATTAGGAATTCCTAAAGATGATCATAACCAATTTATATCTCCTAATAATTTTTGAAAATCATTTAAAGTTTTCAAGGAATCAGTTCAAATTTATATTCTTTGTGGTTTAATAATATTTCTTTGCAATATATATACTAAATAGGTATATGGTTCCTGCTCTTGTAATTTATCAACAGCAATATGTAACCAATATTCTTTTAATTTAATCTCTGTATTTAAGAAAATACGTTGAAGTTCCTTGCAGAAGAAGAAGCTAAAAGAATATCATCCATATAATGGATAATATAAGCATGAGGGAATTGTTTTCTAATAAATTCAAGTGGTTGGGAGACATATAATTGACGTAATGTAGGACTATTAAGCATTGCTTGTGGCAATATGTGTAATGTAAAAGGGGCAGAATGAAGTCTTATTATACTTTGTAATTGAGATAATATCATAATAATAGATGATTTAGAAGAAGCCTTTGGTAGAGATATGGTTTCAATAATCTGTGTTATCCATACAGCATATTGAGAAACTGATACAATACTTAATGCTATAGAAACATCCTGTAATAAGGTAGCAATAGCCTCTAATTTGGCTTGTTGAACAGAGGTTAGGCTAGATTGCAATATCTTTGTTGTGGGTGCAGTATAACCAGTTTTGAGAGTTCCAGAGTTTCCAGTAATATCGAGACACTGGTTTTTTATTATTAATTGATGGTACAGTAAAAGCAAAACAGATAGTATCAGATTCTTGTAGAGGAATAGTATAGAAACAATCTTTAAGATCAATGATTTTTATTTTCCAATTTTGTGGTATCATAGAAGGTCATGGAATGCCTGGTGGTAAAGCCCCCATAGGTTCGATTATAGCATTAATTTTTCTTAAACCAGTTAACATTCTCCATTTTCCAGATTTCTCTTAATAACAAAGACAGGAGAATTCCAAGGACTAGTAGTTGAGGCAATATGATTAAGAGATAATAGCTCCTCCACTAGCAGTTCAAGAGCCTGTAACTTTTCACATGATAGGAGCCACTGCTCTGTCCAAATGGGCTCATCAGATTTCCATGTCAATTGAAGTGCTGTTTTTCGTTGTTCAGCAGTGACCCTCACTAAAAAGCCTGTGTATTTTGAACAGGATTATATCTCATATTTGCCATAATTTGTTTAGCTTGAGAAGATACAGTAGGAATTGTTACATAAGCTCCCCATTGCATCAATAGATCTCGTCCCCATAAATTAATAGAGATATCTGCAGCTAAATGTTGTAAAGTTGTAGGTTGTTGTTCGGGACCTGAACAGGTCAAAATATCAGTACTCTTTTGAATATTTTGAATAGTTCCAATTCCAGTTAACATAACAGGAACATCTGTTAAAGGCCAAGAAATTGGCCAATGCTTTTAAATATTATAGAAACATCAGCTCCAGTATCTACAAGTCCTAAAAATTGCTTATTAATAATATATACAGATAATGTGGGTCTAGAATCAGATACAAAAGTTTGCCAATATACCTATTTTCCTGTACTTCCAAATCCTCCAGTTCTTTTAATATGAGATTTACCAGTAGTGATATAAGGTAATAATTACAATTGAGCTATATAATTTGTTAATAATATCCTTTTATTATTTGATAAAGATACTCTGTTTTCATCATAATAGAAATTTCACCCTCATAATCTTCATCTATAATCCCCTTTAGGACTTGAACTCCCTTACTTGTTAAACTACTGTGTCCTAATAATAATCCCACACTTCCTTTAGGTATTGGACCTTTAATTCCAGTAAGGATTTTATAAATTTCCATAGCTGGCATAAGAAGTAAATTATCAATGGAGGGATACCTAATGTTGCACTCCTGGATTTTGCAAGAAGGAGGTCAGCAACCTGGGTATATGGTTTGGAAAGGCTGGATGAGGTTGCTGTTCGCTGGCTGGGTACACAAAAGGAACAGCGTTCCAGGTTTGTTGAGAGCGCATATTGTCCAAGTTGGTTGAGAACGCATATTGTTTGATGGGCCTTGAGTGGGGCCCTTCTTCCAATTTCCTGACAAAGGGGATCCATTTTTATGAAATTTAGATCTACATTGATTAGCCCAGTGATTGCCTTTATTATAGTGATGGCATAATCCAGGTGTCTTTTTATTTGTGGGAGTAGGCTTATTAGGTGTATTTTTATTAGTCTTGCAATTTTTCTGCATATGTCCCCTCTTACCTCAGCTAAAACATTTAACCTGCTGATTCGCTTGTTGTTTCAAGCCAGTAATGGCTTGAGTCAAAATTGCATCTTATAGGGTTCTGATCCAATATCACGACAAGCCTTAATATAATCCTCTAGAGGCTTTCCTTGTGCTTTGAGAGGCTGTGAACCCTTTTGATATTCTGAATTCGCATTATCATAGGCAAGCATTGGTAATAACATATCCTTTAATTCAGTTTGAGCAACAGTTCTCACCAGATTTTGTTTTAATCGGGCGATAAAATCAGTATAAGATTCTCTATTAGATTGTTTCACATTAACAAAAGAAGGATGAGACTGTCCCGGGGACTAACCTTTTCCCATGTTCTAAGACAAATAAATCCAATTTGACTTATAAGTTGATCATCAAATTGTGTTTGTCTCTGAATCCCTTGATACGCCCCCTGACCCCAATAATTGTTCCATAGTAATATTAAGAGGAGGATTAGCAGCTGTACTTCTTTGAGCCTGTTGAGAGGCTTCTTCTTGCCACCATGTTCGGAAGTGAAAAAATTCTGAAGTGGATAAGCAAGTTCTAGCAGTCATTTCCCAATCATAAGGAATGAGTCATTCAGACTGAGACAACCCCTGAATAAGACCTGTGGTGTAAGGGGATGTAGTTCCATATTGTGTGCATGCCTGTTTAATCTCCTTAATAGTTTTTAAAAATAGAGGAAGTAAGTAAGTAAAGTCACTCAGTCGTATCCGACTCTTTGCGACCCCGTGGACTGTAGCCTACCAGGCTCCTCCATCCATGGGATTCTCCAGGCAAGAATACTGGAGTGGGTTGCCATTTCCTTCTCCAAGTGTTCTTCCCAGCCCAGGGATCGAACCCAGGTCTCCCGCATTGGAGGCAGACGCTTTAACCTCTGAGCCACCAGGGAATATGTTCAAATTGTACCCTGCCTTGTGGAAGTTGAGCATTAGGGGGCACCTCAGTCATGATAACAGGCAAAACCAAAGCATCAAGGTCACCTTCTCGCCTCGCTGCTCATACAGCTTGTCGAAAAGATGAGAGACCAGGCGTAGACATCTTTTGTATTGTGACTGCGGCTCTCAATACCCAATCATCCCATGGTGTATCGGGATCTAGCGCAGGGGGTCCTGAACTACACGGGGCTCCAGCCAAGGAGCCCAAGGCTTTGAGACTGGTGATAAAGGAAAGCTTCAGGATGTCGCTCAGTATCATAGTTAACATGGGATTTAGGACTCAAACGCTGAGCCTCTCTCTCCCCCTTCCAAAAGCTTATATTTCCCTTTATCCAGATTTTCATAAATATGAGGCGGCCAGACAGGCAATTCCTGAGATGCAGGAGGAGAAGGAGTATTAGATTCTGAATCTGAAGAGTCAGACCATTCAGATTGTAAAGGAGCCAAAGTAGTATAAATACAATTACAGAAAGACCACACACTTATAGGAATGGGTTCCCCAGACTGATAGGCTCTACGCAAACAAGGCATCACTTCTTTCCACTCATTAAGATGCTAAGTCCCTTTTTCTGGGTCCAACCAGTGACAGTGCTTATGAATTGCTTGAAATAATTTCTGAAAATTCTCTTCTTTCACTTTCACTCCAGAGCTACATAATAAGGTTTTTAGAAGCACGATATAGTCAGGATTCTTAGAAGGAGATTGCCCCATCATGTCCTTGATTGGCAAATCCAGAGAGTATACTCACGAAGTACTTTCACTGTCCTCTGACCTCTCGGCTGGAATTCCCTGCATCTTCTGGCACTGTCAAAAAGAGCCTCAAAAGCTACTTGCACCTTCCAGCTCCTGTTCAGGCACCAAATGTCAGGACAAGCCCAACAACAAACTGACCCGAGGGAGTGGTGCCGCAGAAGAATAAAGAAAAAGAAGACTCAGAAATAAAGTGGGGATCAGGGGATGATGCCATTCACTGGCAAAAGCCCAGATCCTAATCCTTGCATGCCTTATATTGTTAACATCTACTTCGTTATTCGTGTTCTAGAGATCATCTTTTCTTTACAATCTCAGATTGGGGATTAAAGATATACAATGCACAGCCCTCAACGTCAAACCTTCAGGCCTTTCATGACTTTGTTTAGCTTTTTGGCTAGTGATGCCCTTTTTCAGCAACTCCCTCAGGGCTCTGGTTACAGGAACAGTCACTAATGGTTTTCCATCGGTCACATCAGTACTTCAGCATCTCGTTTTCAAGATGTCTTTCCACGATGTACTTTTTACTGCTCCCAGCCCTTCACGTGGGAGGAGACAGTCATTATTTTTCAAAGATGCCCCGTTAATTATAGTGCAGTCCTGTGCATAGCATATTCCCTTCAACTAATCACAGCACAGCAACAGGGCCACATTACCTTCAGAACCACAGTGTTAATGTGATTATTCTAGAAACAATGCTGACTTTACAGAATAATTTTCCCAACTTGTAAACTTAAATTTTCTATCTCACTCTCACCTTCCACTTCCTCACTCCTGCATCTTTGCTCTCTCCTTTCCATCCACAGGGACTGTGTTCCTGTCCACCCTCATCTGTGAAATGATACCAATACTAACATCTTACTATGCTGTGCTGTGCTTAGTAGTTCAGTCATGTCTGACTCTTCACAACCGGACTGTAGCTTGCCAGGCTTCTCTGTCCATGGGGATTCTCCAGGCAAGGATACTGGAGTGGGTTGCCATGCCCTCCTCCAGGGGATCTTCCCAACTCAGGGATCAAACACAGGTCTCCTTAATTGCAGGTGGATTTTTTTACTGTCTGAGCCATAAGGGAAGCCTGGTAATACTGGAGTGTGTAGCCTGTCCCTTCTCCAGGGGATCTTCTGGACCCAGAAATTGAACCAGGGTCTCCTGCATTGCAGGCAGATTCTTTACCAGCTGAGCTACTAGGCTTAGCTTATTGCCACATTGTCTGTGAGCACCCTTAACAAAGAAGAAATCATTGCTAAAACATGTAGATTTCTGGGTTTGGAAAGCTGATGTTACTCTCATCTAGAATTTGGCCATGAATGCTATTTGGGAACATAGTGCTTTTTCTTGGCAGGGCTGCAAAGGCCCTCACCTCATCTGTACCCTCCCTCCTCCCCACCCTTTATGTCCATCCTGGCCATGATGGAGCTCAGTAAGAACTAGGTGTCCTCTGTACATGGAGACAAGTAGGAGCATGACCCAGAACTGGTCGGGAGGCCTACTCTTGTTAGACTCTGAGTGAATGGAGACTCAGTTTCCTTCATATCCTGTTTTGTGGATTGGCTTTCTGTTGGGCCTTCTGCCCTGGTATTTAGTTTCTCTTTAGGATGTTTGCAAAGATCACAGTCCAGGGTCGACTGCTGATTGAACAGAACCCTCTACCTCTTCCTACTTCCTGCCATTGTCTTCAGTACAGCATGGATACCAAGCAGGCAGAGCACTACCTGTGCTGGCCAGGGTTCTCCAGAGAAACAGGGACAGGAAGATATATTTATGTATGTATATACATATGAGTCACAGGATTATGGAGGCTGAGAAGCGGAACGGGAAAGACTAGAGATCTCATCAAGAAAATTAGAGATACCAAGGGAACATTTCATGCAAAGATGGGCACAATAAAGAACAGAAATGGTATGGACCTAACAGAAGCAGAAGATATTAAGAAGAGGTGGCAAGAATACATAGAAGAACTGTACGAAAAAGATCTTCACGACCCAGATAACCATGATCATGTGATCACTCACCTAGAGCCAGACATCTTGGAATGCAAAGTCAAGTGGGCCTTAGGAAGCAATAATATGAACACAGCTAGTGGAGGTGATGGAATTCCAGTTGAGCTATTTCAAATCCTAAAAGATGATGCTGTGAAAGTGCAGCATTCAATATGCCAGCAGATTTGGAAAACTCAGCAGTGACTACAGGACTGGAAAAGGTCAGTTTTCATGCCAATCCCAAGGAAAGGCAATGCCAAAGAATACTCAAATGACTGCACAATTGCACTCATCCCACATGCTAGCAAAGTAATGCTCAAAATTCTCCAAGCCAGGCTTCAACAGTATATGAACTGTGAACTTCCATATGCTCAAGCTGGATTTAGAAAAGGCAGAGGAACCAGAGATCAAATTGCCAACATCTGCTGGATCATCGAAGAATCAAGAGTGTTCCAGAAAAATATGAACTTCTGCTTCATTGACTATGCCAAATCCTTCGACTCTGTGGATCACAACGAACTGGAAAATTCTTAAAGAGATAGGAATACCAGACTACCTTACCTACCTCCTGAAAAATATGCAGGTCAAGAAGCCACAGTTAGAACTGGATATGGAACAACAGACTGATTCCAAATCGGGAAAGGAGTATGTCAAGGCTGTATATTGTCACCCTGCTTATTTAACTTATATGCAGAGTACATCATGCAAAATGCTGGGCTGGATGAAGCACAAGCTGGAATCAAGATTGCCAGGAGAAATAGCAATAACCTCAGATATGCAGATGACAGCACCCTTATGGCAGAAAGAGAAGAGGAACTAAAGAGTCTCTCTTGATGAAAGTGAAAGAGGAGAGTGGAAAAAGTTGGCTTAAAACTCAGTATTCAGAAAACTAAGATCATGGCATCCAGTTCCATCACTTCACAGCAAATAGATGGGGAAAAAATGGAACCAGTGAGAGACTTTTATTTTGGGGCTCCAGAATCACTGCAGATGATGACTGCAGCCGTAAAATTAAAAGAAGCTTGCTCCTTGGAAGAAAAGCTATGACCAACCTAGAAAGCATATTAAAAAGCTGAGACATTACTTTGCCAACAAAGGTCTGTCTAGTCAAAGCTATGTTTTTTTCCAGTAGTCATCTGTGGATGTGAGAGTTGGATTAGAAAGAAAGCTGAGTGCTGAAGAATTGATGCTTTTGAACTGTGGTGTTGGAGAAGACTCTTGAGAGTCCCCTGGACTGCAAGGAGATCCAACCAGTCCATCCTAAAGGAGATCAGTCCTGAATATTCATTGGAAGGACTGATGTTGAAGCTGAAACTCCAATCCTTTGGCCACCTGATGGGAAGAACTGACTCACTGGAAAAGACCCTGATCCTGGGAAAGATTAAAGGTGGGAGAAGAAGGGGACAACAGAGAATGAGATGGTTGGATGCATCACTGACTCAATGGGCATGAGTTTGAGCAAGCTCTGGGAGCTGGTGATGGACAGGGAAGCCTGGTGTGCTGCAGTCCATGGGGTCACAAAAAAATCAGACATGACTGAGCGACTAAACTGAACTGTACTGAGAAGTCCTCCAATCCACCTCTGCAAGAAGGGCTAGTGGTGTGGTCCTGGTCTGAGTCCTGATGTCTGAGAACCAGGAGAACCAGTGATATAAGTTCTAGTCCAAATCTAAGGGTCTGAGAACTGGAGAGGCTATGAAGAGTATAAGTACCATACTGAAGGCAGAAGGCTGATGGCCCAGCTCAAACAGTCAGAGAGAGAGTGCATTTTTCCTGCTTTCCTCTTTTTATTCTATTCAGTCCCTCAGTGGGTTGGACGAGGCTCATCCACATTAGAGTAAGCAATCTGCTTTACTCAGTTTATGGACTCAGATGCTAAGGTCTTCTGGAAATACCCTCACATGCACACCAGAAATAATGTTTTTCTAGATTTCTGGGCCTTCTGTGGCCCAGCCAAGTTGCCAACTAAAATTAACCTTCACACCAACCATTAAGCAGGAGAGATGCTGGGTAAACATGGACCAACCCTGACCTCAGCAGACCTCTGTGATTGACCCTAAAGCATCTTTCCAGATCCCAAGAACTATCCCTCCAGGAGTCCCCACTGTCAAGTTCTGCCCCATCCCACCCTTTTTAACTCAGACTCCTGGTCATATCTGTCCCTCTTGCACTGAGCATACTAAACTGCTGATCCCTAGGAAGGGGCCAGCCTGTAGGACTCTGGTGGCTCCCTTAGTGCCTAATCCATCCCACATGCCCGAACTTACTCTCTCTTCCCCACTGGGGCCTCCTAACAAGCCACACGGCAAGGACGATGCCTTTTGTTTTCTTTTGACCAACCTTAAGCTCCCTGAGGACAAAGACCGCATTATTCATCTGTTCTTACCTAGCTGCACTTAGCACAGTTCTGACCCTAAAGGAGGGTAGCCTAAGGATGAAATAAATTATAACGTATCAGATGATAGTCAATGACATTGACAATGACATTCAAGTGAGTGACAGCCTCTGTGGAACATCTAAAAGGAGTAAGGGATTAATGGGACGCAATCAAGCAAAATGTTACCTGAAACGGTAGGAAATGGCAAGAGGCAGACGGTTTGCACCTTATTTAATAAACACTCATAATGTTTACTAGGTGCCAGGTATGGTTCTAAGCACTTTTAAGATCATAACTCAATTACTCTTGAGGATACAGAGAGGTTAAGTAACTTGCCTGAAGTCAAACAGCTGAGTTGTACAGTCAAGTGTTCTGGGAGCAGCGTCTAGCTGTTAAGCAGGACGTGGTGCTGCTTCATGAACCAGGCAGTTAAGAGGGAGGCCTGAAGTTGGGCCAGTTGGGCAGAATCAAGCTTGGGGAACCACTTAAGAGCCTGGAGCCAAGGAGGCAGAGTGCTAGAGAAGCCAGGAGTGCCCCGGACACAACAGTGTCCCAGGATAGAGAGGTGACCAGAACAGATGGTAGGCTGTCTTCAGCAGACACTGGGGCGGCTGGGCTCAACAGGGGCAGAGCCAAGGGAAGCAGTTGCATCATGCCATCCCCATTCTCTTTAGACAGTAAAAGGCTATTGGTCCATCCTTGGCATGTAGCCTGGTGGCTGGGGGCAGGCTCTGGGGGCAGAGAACCCTGGACCTAGATCTCAGTTCGACTACTGAACGGCTATTGAACTTGGACGAGTGACCTAACCTTGCTGACCCTCTTGTTTCCACACTGAGGACAAAATCAGAGCTCCTCCCTCTTGAGATTTTTATGGACTATGAGAGAATGTACATAGAGGGCCATGCACTTGCTAAGCACTTAATACCTGTTGGTTAATATTTTTATGAATGTTGTTGCTGTTGTTACTAACTTCAAATCCCATTTGGCTTTCTATGCTGACAAAGCCAATTTAGGATTTATAATCTGTTCCTCAATTACATCTGGTGCTGTTCTTGGGCCAAGTACATCTTCATTATGAGGAATTAACTCATTCTCAAAAGTCTGTGTATTCCTACCATGTCAATGTGCCAAGAACTATCTTAGATACTCAAGAGACAAAGATGAATAAGACACTTTGTGCTTTAGTGTAAGAAAAGAGGTAAAAAAAAACCCTGAAAATTATTGTAATAAATGGTATCCCAGTGGTATGACTGGGCTTCCCCGGTGGCTCAGATGATAAAGAATCTGCCTGCAATGCAGAAGACCCAGGTTCAATCCCTGGAAAAGGGAATGGCTACCCACTCCAGCATTCTTGCCTGGAGAATTCCATGGACTGAGGAGCCTGGCAGGCTACAGTCCCATGGGGTCACAAAGAGTTGGACATGACTAACCAGCTTTCACTTTCCACTTTTATGGTGGTATGAATAAGCTGCTATGTGAGAATGGAGCCTGGAGTGTCGGCTGCTAGGGCAAGACCTGGAGCTTTCACATTTGAGCCGAGCCTTGAGGGTCAAGGACGAGCTTATGGTGGCAGACGTGGCTGACATTCCAACTGCTTCCTGCCAAGGAAGGTATAGGATGGGCAAAGGCACAGAGGTGAAACAGAACAAAATTTTCAGCTGGGTTGTGAATGGGGCTATAAAAGGAGATGTATTTGGAAAAGGAGGCAGGCATCAGATCCTGTAGACAGTGGAACAGTACTAAGGAATTTTATGTAGAGGAAAGGACGGGATTTAATTTGATTTTAGAAATATTATTTCAGCGATAGTTTTAACAATTGATTAATAAGCTCAGCTTTAGCAAAAACTTGAATGATTTCCATATGCCGATCATAATTTTTGCCCTATGTTCCTCCTGTACTCTAAGTTCCTTAATATTTTTCTTTAAATTAGCTTTTTTCCTTTAAGCTATTTTAAGAGAAACTTTATATCATAAGCATAAATGGAAAGTCAGTGTCACTTGCCTTAAAAAAATGAAAGCAATAAATATCAACAAAACAATATTACAACATTTGATCCGGATAATTTTCTTATCAAAATGGGTGAATCTAATTTTGTTAAAAACAACAAGAATGAAAAGTAGGTGGTGTCAATGAGTGTTAAGGATAGCTAGCACCAACCTGAGACATTCTTGTTGATCCAATTAGATAGACTGGAAGAGAAACAGCTAGCGTATTGTCATCACATGATCCAGTATCAAGAGCCCAAATTGCCTGGAAGCATTTCACACTTTGGGAAGCATGGATTAGAGCAGAAGTTTTCAAACTTTTATTTTTGTCAGAACCTACAGAAGAACCACATTTTACATCTGGAATCAATGAGAGTAGGAGTATGCAGACACACATACGTGTGTGCACACACACACAGAGCTGTCACACCCACACGTGCACACACGCACATGGCTGAAGCAGAGTGCCAGGCAATAACACTTGCCCTTTCTTTGTGCGATGTGTTGCAAAGTGCTTTGTCTCATTCTGCTCTCTTTCTTTTTTTTAATGTTAATAGGGAAACACTAAATTGATTTCACCACCACTAATGGGTTGTGGAAATCTCCTACTTTGCAAACCTCTGAATTAAAGGAAGCAGGACTGGAGGTAAGAAAACAACCAAAGAGGTTGTTGTAATAGTCTAGTTAAGGGATGATGGGTCTTAATGGACTCTAGTGGCACTCGAAATGAAATAGAGGTAAACTGACATGATAATTGTACTCACTTTGAAAAAGTTGTAACATGTTACACAGGGAGGTGGCAGGCATTTATAAATTTGTTTCTTTTAAGTTGGCTTAATGTGAATCAAATCCCCTTGCAAACCTTTGGGGTGACTTCTGATGGGGAAGCCTCACTTCCTGGAAAACTGGTTGCTGGTTTTAAACTGTCAAGCAACACACTCAATAAGTATCAAATCTGACCACGTTGGTTTTTTCCCCACATTGGAAAGTATCCTGCCCTGCAAATTCTATTCATATTATACTCTTCAGGAAATCTCCAACTATGGACACACGTGGGTTTTTAAGTCTGTACTGCAATTGTTGTCTTAGTGGTTAGCTTGTTCTGTAACCTCTGGTAACTGAGTATGACAGTGATGAAATTAAAATCATAATTACATTGTGCTCACATTGTTTGTTCGAGTGAAGCTTAATAACTGGGTTCCCTTGAGCAAATGCAAAATATGAAAACGACTCAAGTTTATAGGGCTGGGAAAAAATACATTTTCTGGAATGGCTCTATTTACAAGTGTGGCTGTAAAATAAACATTCTTCATCTTTAATTTACCTTTGCAACATCACCAAGATGCCTAGGTGTTAAGAAAGGAGGCCTGTACAGCGATGCATTTGCCAGACAAAAAGCTTTCCCCGTTATTAATGACTGGTGTTGCCCATTGTAATCAAAGGGCATGGCGGCAGTGATATACAGCAGTGACAAACCTCAGGATCTTTCCTTCTCAATGCTAACCTAACAGCTAGCAGCTGAAAACTTCCAGTGCTGTATATCTACAAGATAAATAGCACAAGATACAAATAGACGTATTGCTTACAGTCTTGAAAAGTATTGTTATATCTCCCCTCCACAATCATTCTAAATATGACGCACATGCATTTTTCACCATTTCAGTACAATGCTTGTTGTTCATAAATGGCAACAGTTTCCTAGTGGAGATTTAAAACCCTGCAACTCTACCAGTTACTGCAGTCTGCTTTGAAAACCGGTGCCAGCGCTGCTGATGGTGTCAGTAAAGCCGGTTTCCAGAGATTCATAACCTCTTTACGCTGACAGGTGGCATCAAAAGAAGGAATCACTTCAAGAATATACTAGAAATCATTTCTATTTTTGCTCCTCGATCATGCCAAGATGATCTAAAGAGAAAACTCAGAGTCATTCATGATATGAATTTGACATAAGGGATCCATAAGAAAAATTCACTGATGTTTTTATTTTCAGCTATTAAGCCATTCCCCCCAACCCCGCTTTGAGCCTGTGACCAGTAAGTGCCATATTTTGCTTTGTTAAGGGTACAAGAAATGCGTTTAATTGGGAGTTACGGCCAAGGTAAAACACAGGCTAACAACCAGTGTGAAAAGAGGTTAGCTTTCTGCACTTAGTCAGGTGTGAATTCCGGTGGAAAAATTCTATAATTACTGATCAGGTTTCCATTAAAAATAAAGTGAACAAAACCACTGAATGGACAAAGCCAGGTCTTTTCCCAGATCAATAGCAAAGACACGTCCATGCACACACAGAGGAAGTCAGTGCAGCTCCATGACCTTTTCATGAACTTTCTGGGAGACGGAAAGATCATTCAAAGGGCAGAGGTCAGCATTCATGCTGGTCACAAACAAAAATCAGATTTAGGCTCGTAATGAAGGATTCGGAGTTCTCACCTACTGGTGCAAATTAAATACTATTATTGCACATTTTCATGCATTATCAATTGCAGAAGAAACTGCTTTTGTATTTGCAGTATATATTAACATTTACTTATCAACTTGTACTGTTTTGCTACCTTTATCAAGCATCACACAATTAAGGATGAGGTTGAAAAACCAGAAACCTTCAGTTAAGATGGGTGTCTTACGCTTATCACAAAGGACAGACAGTCAAGATGGTCCTCTCTGAGTGATCTCCCCTACCACATACACACACCAGCCCCAGCACACGCAGCCCGAGGGGAAGGGTAGGATTCTTGAAAAACAAGACAACAGTGAGTTAAGGAGAGCGCTTCAGCTAGAAATAAATGATTCGGGTCATGAGGGGAAACCTAAGCATTGGTCCTCTGTGGATACAGACCCACCTCACAAAGAAATAGAGTAGCTCAAAACCCTAGGGATGTGCAGGGTGGAAGAGACAAAAGAATAACCAGGAATCTAGAGCATTTTACAAAAGAACTTCCTTTCCAGAAGCCCAGACTCAGACCATCATCAAGTGTGAAACTGAAACCTAAAGATGTTTCCCGGACTAGTGTCCACGCAGAGCTGCAACTGCTAACTTCATTTATTCTGTGACGCAGGGGGAGCCCAAACAGAGCAAAGTCTGTTAGAATCGATTAGTGATGAGATGTCTTTGGGGCTGTGAAGAAACACAGAAGTATCCAAATAAAGGAAACTTTCTACTCTGAAAATTCAATATCCTACCTCTCAATTAAAAAGAAAAAGCATCTACAGAGCAACTGGTGAAACAACTACAGGTCACAAATGGCTCTGCCTCCCTCTCTGGTTGCTGCACAGTAGTTCAAAAATCAGAGAATTCTAAAGTGTTTAATAAATGCACATGAAACATACAGTGAACTTTGGACACAAGTTCTTTTGTGTTTCAGCATGTGTCTTAAGGACACTCATTACTCCTGTCTGGCCATGTTCTGGGGCTTCTCGGCTGGCTCAGCAGGTAAAGCATCTGCCTGCATGCAGGAAACAGGAGACAGAGGCCCATGTTCTACTTTCCTGGGTATCCTATTTAATTCTCTTAGTTACTTGACATATGACATGAACAGATTTCAATATGTCCCGAGGCCATTCCCACCAGTTGCTCTGTGAAACTTTAGTTCTCCATATTGTGCTCTAAACTGGAAATTAGCTCTTAGTAAAACAAGTTTATCCACACGGGTATGTGAAGAGTGGGGGTGGGCCTGGGAGGGTGGATGCCCATAAAGCATGCAAAACTTAAAATTTAGAAGGAGTCTTGGGAAGGGCATTCCAGAAAAGGAACCTGTGCTTAGTGATGGAGATGGGTGGGTGTGTGTGTGTGTGTGTGTGTGTGTGTGTACACACACGCATGGGTAGCACTAACCAATCAGAACAGAGAGGCCTTGACAAATCACAATGGATTATGGGTCTGTGCTGGGGCCGGATCCTGGAAATCTTTTGCAGTTCCTAGCCAAATTGTTTGGCTGTGGAAGGGTGGGTAAGTCGAGTACATACTAAAAAAGGGATTATTAGCTCAGGCAATAAATGACTTATAGCATTGTCCCGGGAGAAAGATGAAAGATAGTGTTTGGTTAAATACCCATCTGCCTGGGTTAGAATCTTGACTCTATCACTTACAGGATAAATATCCTTGGACAAGTTATCTAATTTCTTTAGGCCTCAGTTTATTCATCTGTACAATGGAGCTAATAATAGTAACTTCATAGGATTACAGAGATAATCATATATAATGCTGCACTGAATGTTTTAAAAGCACTGTATATTTACCCTCAATGATCCCCTGAGATAAACACCTTTTATTATTTTCTCTTTACAGATGAGGAATTGAGGCTCTGGCAGGATAACTAACTTGCCACCATCTTACATCTGGTAAAGAGAGAGAATAGGTGCTCAAGTCAGGAAGTCCTCCAAGGAGCCCTGTGTCAACTGCACACATTGACCCAAAAAGCTCTGTTCAATGTTGGTCTTAATGGCTCTGCTTAAATACTTCCTACTGAAAGCTGTAGTATTTACTTAAACAAGGTGCTTATAAAGGGACTTAAGGTAATACATTTCTGCCTAGCTTTTTCAAGAGAGGTTAGCCTGCCCACATTTGCCCGACTAGTGCATGATAAAATCGCATTGAGAGCCTATCCTTTGACCTTAGTGCTATGTTCTTTCCACTTGCACACAGCCTTGAATATAACTTTCAAAACAGGTTGTAAGACCACTCTCTGAACATGACATAGTGGACAGAAATGTGAACTCATGAGTCAGACTGCCTGAATTAGAATCAGTGCTCTACTGATATGACCTATACCTTACAAAATATTCAGTGGCCTCTTTGGGCCTTACCTTCCTCATCTGGAAAATGGGTATGATAATAATAACACGACTTGTCTCTTCAGTGGAGATTAAGTGAGCAATGCCCACAGAGCAATTAGAACAATGCCAAGACATTAAAACTACTCAATAAATTAAAACTATTCAATAAATTACTCAAAAATATTATTTGTTTTCATTCAGGTAGGCAGGCTCTGTATAATCAGATCAACAGCTGAATTTCAGAAATGTCGCCTTGTACTTTTCAGAACTATGCTGGTCAGGAAGACTAAAGTGGGCATGTAGTAGACTGAAGAACTAAATTAGAAGACTAGGAGTGATTTTAAGTGTCCTGAAGAGGAATGGCTAAGCCTTAGTTCTGAAATCAGACAATACTTCAAAGAATCTTGGTAACACTACAAAGAAGGAGGCCTGTGAAAATATTTTAATTAAAAAAGGAAAAAAACAGAGAGGAAATCATGAAAGCATACCATATCCTAGTGACAGTAAATTTCACAAAGGGAAGAACTGGGCTTGCAAGGATCATGGTATTATTCAAGTCAAAAGGGAGAGAGAACTCAGCTAAATAATTAGTGTGAAATATTTTATTTTAAATGTCTTTTTTTTTAAGAAAATATAACAGGGGACATAACATAGCTGCGTATTAGAATGAATGGCCAATTACAATAAACCTGAAATAAATAGCAAATGCAAATTTTTAGGGACAGGGCACAAAGATTTTTAAGAATCTATTTCCCTTTCATCTACTCACAAAAAAAAAAAAAGTTAATTCTTCACAGAGCACAGCGAGTAGGTTCCTGTCTCTTCTCCCTTTTAACATGTTCAATTTGGTTGTAAGCACGCATCAGAAAGCAACTCACAAAGAAAACTTTTTGTTGTCCATAGACAGAAATGTCAGAAGCTGAGTCCTGGCCAGCCCAAGGTATAAAAGAATTCCGCTTCATGCTATCTGTCCTTCAAGGTCAATACCCACACAGCTGCCCACTCGGGATGGTCTGGGGTTATCTGGGTAACCTCTGGGTGAGGTTTGTCTTTGAGGTGTGACCTAGGATGGAGAAGGGGAGAAGCAGCAACATGATACATAACAGATTCTGGTTCTAGTGCTCACACATTTGGCTTCCTGCAAGGCATAAATCCATTATCTTCAAAACCAGGCTGCTCATAGAACAGGCATTCCTTCTAAACGGCTGCAAATGATAAGCCTCCCTCTACATAATTTCCTTTAAAGCACCTTAGCGATGTGATTACCCATATACATAGATATGATGGACTCTATCTTCCCTGTTTCAGTATAACAGATCTAGAGAGTTCAGTGTCCCTCTTCACTTGTAATTGACCCCAAAAAGGGCCCTTCAAAATCGTCTCATTCTATAGAAATTCAGATTCCAATAATGATGCCATACCTTAAAAAATTAAGCTTTTAAAAATTATAGAGCTAGATCACCATTGGAGAAGGCAATGGCACCCCCACTCCAGTACTCTTGCCTGGAAAACCCCAAGGGCGGAGGAGCCTGGTAGGCTGCAGTCCATGGGGTCACTAAGAGTCAGACACGACTGAGCGACTACACTTTCACTTTTCACTTTCATGCCTTGGAGAAGGAAATCGCAACCCACTCCAGTGTTCTTGCCTGGAGAATCCCAAGGACGGGAGAGCCTGGTGGGCTGCCGTCTATGGGGTCACACAGAGTCAGGCACAACTGAAGTGACTTAGCAGCAGTAGCAGTAGATCACCATTATAATCTACCATTCTATTTTTTCCTCATGTAGGGAATTGTTTTCCTACAAGATTTTGTTAAACAAGGTGATTGTAACTAAGAGCTTCTGGGAAAAGACATGTGTTGACACTGGTTTCTTGCAGTGCTTGAATAAGGTCAACATATATTACTACCTGGGGGCTTGAGATACAATTGTTTTCATAGCTTCTGGATTAAAAAAAAAAAATTTAACCAGTGGAGCTGCCCTTTTCCAACCTGTCAGATAATCATAGAAACATAGTGGTGCAACTTAGAGGGGTCTACAGGAATATATGGAAACCAGCTTATAGCTGGCTGGCAAAAGTCAATCATGCATGCATGCTCAGTCATGTCCAATCTTTTTGTGACCCTATGGACTGTAGTCCGCCAGGCTCCTCTGTCCATGGGATTTTTCAGGCAAGAATACTAGAATGGGTTGCCATTTCTTCCTCCAGGGGATCTTCCCAACCCAGGGATCAAGCCCACGTCTCCTGTGTCTCCTGCATCGCAGGCGGATTCTTTACCACCTGCGTCTCCTGCATCGCAGGTGGATTCTTACTACGAGCCACCCAAGAAGCCCCAGTCATGTGTATCTCTTAACTCTTGTGAAAGTATTTACACCTTGGGCGCTGGCAAATGCTTCTTCTTCTACAGCCCCAGGAGTCAGTTGTTCCACATTTACCGGCACACCACAGATTTCACAGAGTCCTGCTTTCAGTATTGGATCCTAAACCTAGGGAAGATTATTTCTGTGGACACCAGTTCATTAAGATACATTAGATTTTTGAATGGTGTCTATTGAATTCACGTCTTAAATAGATATGAGAGGACAAAATGATGCAGCGGAGAGGGAAAATGCAAATAATGATGCTTATTTAACTAGTTTTAATAAAACTTTGTTGTTATCGTTTAGTCTCTTAAGTGGTGTCCAACTTCTTGTGATCCCATGGACTGTAGCCTGCCAGGCTCCTCTGTCCGTGGGATTTCCCAGGCAAAAACACTGGAGTGAGTTGCCATGACCTCCTCCAGGGGATCTTCCCAACCCAGGGGTCGAACTCAGGTCTCCTGCATTGCAGGTGGATTCTTTACCACTGAGCCACCAGAGGAGCTCTTAATAAAACTATCTTTCAATAAATTACAAAATGACTATTTAGTCTTTATATTTATTGATTGATATGGCCATGATGGTCAGCCAGATCCTGTAAAAGTGTAGAAAAGTTGAGGGTAATGAGTCTGCTAGAAACAGCCTTTATTAATCAAAAGAAAAATATTTCTACTAAATGTTCTTTTCTTCCCTTAAAGAAAAATATTTACCTCATGTATTAAAAACAGCAGCAACAAAATGAGAGTCTTTCCCTATGCTTTATATTAATAAAGCAAGTTCTGCTCAGAGAGAGGTTAAGCAAAGTGGATTTAACTCTAATGCGTCGTTAGTTCTGGCTCCCTCCTTGCTCTGGCTTTCTTGACTTTCAGTACTAAAAATCCTTCCAGGAGAGTTTAGTAGTAAAACCATAGAGGGAGTTTAGCTTTTATTGATTCTGAAAGAACAATATAACAAGATACTGACAATAATAAACAGATACAAAGTTGTTTCAGCCTAGAAACAATCACAGCCATATAACCCTTGGTGGCCTCTTTTATATGAACTGTTATTTTTCTCTGCACAATGACTAACAGGGGAACTATCATCCACCCAATCAAGCAGGTTCTGGTTGCTCAGGAAATGGTTAAACTGTTACAGGTCAGTCCTGCAACCTCATGGAAATCCTTTGATTTGTCTCCCACACAAAACCAATTTGAGTCACTTATGTTACTAACAATTCCCAGCAGAATCAAGGCACTGTGCTTCTCCTTTTCAGAAAAATTTACCCTCACACATGACTTTGGCAAAGAAGTTTCTTCTGAAAAAGACATGGACCTCATGGATTTTCATTAAGTGTCTGCTGAGCCTTTACTTAATATTAAGGAGTTGCACAAACTGGTAATCTTTATAAGCAACCACACAATTTCCATCTGGTTTAACTGGATGCTATTTCTGTTACATAAAATAAAAAGCTCGACTCAGGAATTCTCTGGGGGAAACAGTTCAAATACAATAATTTCTCCAAGTGTTCCTAGTCACAGAAGAGAAAAATGTGGGTCTCTGATGAACCTGGGGATTATTCAGTCAGTCAACAAATACATACCTAGTATCCTCTGGATACATGATTTTGTAATATGTACATGTATAAGTTATTCTTGTTTAAGAATTCCAAATACTTCTACATCTTGTCTTCCAAAACAGAATCTTCAAGGAACAACATCAAACAGCAATATATGTCTCAAATATCAAGTCTTATTCCAAAATGGGTGATTCATAACAGAGTCAGCTTATCCCTGATTGAAGGTCACTGGAGGAGCAGCCAGGAGGGAGGGTGACATTTTCCTGTGATGTCATGACCCCTAGAGTGTCATCCTACTGATGACAAATCACAGGCTTCAACCCATGTCCACCTGAGTAAGATTTTGGCTGATGCTTAAAGAGAAGAAGAAAAAGAGAAAGAGGACCAAGAAATTCCAAGACTTTGAGATAGAAAATAAAATCTCTCTTTTGTATTCCAATTTCAAAGTGAGCCAAGTTCCACACATGCCACCCTCAAACAGTAGAGCTTAAGAACACCAGCCTGTATCAAGTCGTTAACCTTTTAGGACCTACTCAAAGCAATGTAGTGTGACTTTATTAATGAAAGCTTTAATGCGGTCTATAAAAGCTAACAAATACAGACACTTGCTATGATTCATCAAATTTAATATTCCATCAAACCTATCAGTTTAAAGACCAATGATTTTTTTAATACCAAAACCTCAGAATGGAAATCCTATGCTCCAATTAAATGTAATGCATCAAAAATTAAAACCATAAGAATTTAATACCAGGTCAGATTTTTGAATAAATGAACAACAAAAGAAATAAATGCTGTGCAACAAGAATTAACAACTCCAGAAAATGTTTTACTAAAACCACAGACAACCCAGACATGTAGCCCTTGAAAACAGACTAGCTCTTTAAGGCACACATTGTGTTGCTAGGAAGCAAAAGGCCCTATTGTAAGACAGCTGGGCTTTTCATTCCAGGCAAAGGCAATTTCTGCAGTCAAAAACTTAATGAGCAATTTCTAGAACTTTTGCACTACTTTACTCAATGATCTTTATATTTTGGAAACCCATACTTATGTGCCCGACTTTACACAATCCCTTCTTGTATAGTTACAATACACTGTATACATTTTCCCATTGATATTTTATAATGTGTTCCACAAAAGAACAGTTCACTTTGCTTGATTCAGTGTTCATCTGCAAGAGTTCTTCGACAAAATTTTCAAAATGTCATTTTGGTTTAAAGACACCTTGATGTCTCTCTTTGTAGATGTTTTGTGACATCCTGTGGCATTTGTCAGAAGAAAAATGAAGCAGGAGAACTTTGGTGGTCAAATTTGGCCTTCTTGATCTGGTGTTCAAAATCTAGGTCACGGTCAGTGCCTGATAGTTGTCAAAAATGAGTATGGTCCTAGGGAAACACAGTCTCAGGTCCTGAGAGAGCTTTGTGAACAAATAAAAGGTCTTATAAATTATGTCACCAGGACAATCCACCATACTATCAAAGAAAAATCCGAGTGGATTATTATATTTTTCTCTTCCAATCATCCTATAGAGGTCTTCAGTGTTTTGCGAGCTTTATTCCTACTTATCTGGTTGTCAGATAGGTTATCTCTCATTTTACTAATGAAGGCTAGACACCTTGACGTTAACTGATGAGATGAGGCACCAATAAAACTAAACCAGGAGGCTACGGGCATCAGAATCTTCCCCTCGTTCAGAATGCCATGTCTTACCTCCTGGAAAAGAGAATGTCAGCTTGTGTGAATTTTACTCAGTTAAATTCCTTTCTCTCAGACACATTTCTGATAGTGCAAACTTCTGAAGCACACTCCAAAACAGAGAATGTGCGCACGTGCACTAAGTGGTTGTTTTTTTTTTTTTTGCAAACATAGAATCTAGGAGATATTTTACTGACCTGGGAAATGAAAAACTGCTATGTTTCTGTTATGGAATGTGAATAATTCACTCACATCATCTGAGATTTGTGTGGCAAATTGACTCATGAATCACAGAGTCATCATTAAAAGAAACAGTGTCCGTATGACAAAAATTGGGACAATTTAACAATTTCACCTCTATGTCAATCCCTCTCAGAAATAAATGAGGCTACATTCTTAGTCAGAATTAAACTTACGTACAGGAAAAGAGTTTGGTATGATTCAAAACCACAGAATTTATGCCTAACCAGGACTTTCATAGATATACGCCAAACCACTTATCTGAGAGATGAGGATGCTAAGGTCTGAGAACTTCTCTGCTATAGCCCTAGTCAGGGCTACAGTTGACACTGTCAAGTTCAGCTCTCTCTCTCTCTCATTTCAACTATAAAATGGGCCTCTGTGAAAAGAAAGGCCTCTACTAGCCACGGTTCGAGCTCCCTTCCATCTAGTCATTACCTCTTCCCAGGGAATATTCAGGTCCCCTGCTTTTCATGTGGTGCTCCACTCATTCTTATTTCATTCCCTGAACTTTGAAAAACAGATGCATGATCTTGTGAAACTGCATCACAAGTCACTTTATTGTGAATTCTTGGATTTGTTGGTGAGGACAGTTGGTAGCAGGCTTCCTGGTGACTCAGATGGTGAAGAGTCTTGCCTGCAATTCAAGAGACCCAGGTTCAATCCCTGGGTTGGGAAGATCCCCCAGGAAGGGAATGGTAACCCACTCCAGTACTCTTGCCTGGAGAATTCCATGGACAGAGGAGCCTGGAGGGCTATAGTCCATGGGGCTGCATAGAGTCAGACATGACCGAGTGACTTACAGATGCAAACACATGTTGTTGGTAGCAGAGACCAGTGAAATCCCAGAAGTTTGGAACATGGCTCTGATACACTTTAGGAAACAAGAGGAACAAAGGCTTGTCCAAAGGAGCAGTTGATGGATGGTGCTATGGAGCCTGGGTGACAGTGAAGTGAAAGCTCTCAATCTATGCAATTGGGCTAGGTAAGGGCAAGTGCTGACATTAAGTCCCCAACTTGGTCCTGGGCTAGCCCTCACTAGCTCCATCCACACCTCTAGGTCTTAATCCCCACAGATACGCCCAAGAATTTGACTTTTCTAGCAGCAGAAGGAAGGATAAGGCAGCCACATCTAGCCTGGAACATGGTGGTAGAGGGGGATGAGACTCCACCCTCTATAGAAGGTATAGAAGACTGTGTTTTAGAAGCTGACTGAGCATGTTCTCTTATGCAGCTGGAAGTCCTCATCAAATATAACGTAACATGAGGGACAAGAAATCAGAAGCCCACAGGGCTAACATTCCCTTCATGTAGCCCTCATGTGATACAGCACTATCCTGAGGACTGCAGACTTCACAGTGAGAAAAAACACAACACAAGGGCACTGAAGTCTGGCCACATGTCTCTGCTGGTCAAAGCTGCCTCATACAATAAACTCATTCAGCACACAGCATCAGACTCTCTCAGGAGTGTTTTGCCATGAGCTCATCTCTGCCCAGTTCCCAAGAACTGTCTACTTCCTTTAACTCCTGTCTTCCTGAACAACTGAATTAATAACTATTCTCCGGAGCCTCCATGGAATCTCTCATCTATGCATCTTTCACTTCACTTTCTCACTGCAGTTATCTTCCCACTACGACTTTGCTGATTAATGCCTTTGAATCTCCTCTAAGATGCCCAGGAATCTTTCTCTTTTCCTCCAGGCCCATCCCAGATTGAGCTGGGTCCTTTCATGTCTTCTCTCATAGTGCTCTATCCACCTCCTATTCGAGTTTTCAATTGCCTTTTGCTCTGTTGTTGCTTCCAGCTGGCTCTAACCTCTATGAGGGTGATGTTTCCTTAATTGCTATTATTTTATGTCCTAGTATCCAGCATAGGATCTGTGGCAGATTTGTTCCCCCTAGATTTCAAAATCACTGTGGGTAGTGACTACAGACAAGAAATTTAAAAAGGCTTGCTCCTTGGAAGAAAAGCTATGACAAACCTGTGCTTAGTCACTCAGTCATATCTGACTCTTTGCAACCCCATGGACTGTAGCCTGCCAGACTCCTCTGTCCATGAGGATTCTCCAGGCAAGAATACTGGAGTGAGTTGCCACGTCCTCTTTCAGGGGATCTTCCCAACCCAGGGATTGAACCCAAGTCTCCCACACTGTAGACAGATTCTTTACCATCTGAGCCACCAGGAAAGCCCATGATAAACCTAGACAGTGTATTAAAAACAGAAACATCACTTTGCCAGCAAAGGTCCATAGAGTCAAAGCTATTGTTTTCCAGTGGTCATGTACGGATGTGAGAGTTGGACCATAAAGAAGGCTGAATGCCAAAGAAGTGATGCTTTGAACTATGGTGTTGGAGAAGATTCTTGAGAGTCCCTTGGACAGCAAGGAGACCAAACCAGTCCATCCTAAAGGAAATCAATGCTGAATGCTCACTGGAAGGACTGATGCTGAAGCTCTGATACTTTGGCCACCTGATGTGAAGAGCTGACTCACTGGAAAAGACCCTGATGCTGGGAAAGATTGAGGGTAGGAGGAGAAGGGGGCAACAGAGGATGAGACGGTTGGATGGCATCACTGACTCAATGGACATGAGTTTGAGCAAACCCTGGGAGACAGTGAAGGACAGGGAAGGCTGGTGTGCTTCAGTCAATGGGGTTGCAAAGAGTCGGACATGACTGAGCGACTGAACAACAACAATCCAGTGTAGAATCTAGCCACAGCATCCGAGGATGAACTGTATTTCCATTAAATTGGTTTCTTTTATAATTCTGTGTATTTTTAAGTGCTTTTAAAAATCTCATTCTGCGAAGACATCTGTAGGTTTCATCTGACTGCTGAAAGAGTCCATGGCATAAAATAAATCTAAGAACAGCTCCTGAACTGAAGTGAAGTGAAAGTTGCTCAGTCATGTCCAACTCTTCATGACCCTGTGGTCTATAGTCTGCCAGGCTCGTCTGTACGTGGAATTCTCCAAGCCAGAATACTGGAATGGGTACCCATTCACCTCTCCAGGGGATCTTCCCAACCCAGGGATTGAACCCAGGTCTCCCTCCTGTGGGCAGATTCTTTACCATCTGAGCCAACAAGAAAGCCGAAGAATACCGGAATGGGTAGCCTAAACCTTCTCCAGGGGATCTGCCAGACCCAGGAATCAAACTGGGGTCTCCTGAATTGCAGGCGGATTCTTTACCAGCTGAGCTACCAGAATGATCAGTAAACATATGATGAATTAGTTGGGCAAATACATGAGTGAATGAACTAAATGAAAGAAAAGTTCCCCATCATCCAGCAAAGAAGGGAGGCTTGAGTCTAAGTGTGATAGTCGTGAGAACCTGCTCTTCACGAACATGATTTTATTTCACAAGGTGGAGATATGAAAGTTGCAGAAAAGATTCAGAATTCCCTGGATACCTAATACATGAGTGGTCTGTGGAAAACCTTTTGATTGCCTACTCTACCACCAATCCCTCCCCTTTCTTCCATGCTGGCAAAGCCTGCCTCCAATACCAGTGCTACACCAGCTGGATACAACTCTGTGGCCATTCTTGGCCATGTGGCCTCATTCTGGTCAAAGAGATATAAGGGTGAGTCTGCTAGAGCTTCTGGGAAACAGATCCTTCTCTGACAAACAGGGAGGGATATTTAGAGAAGCTTGCTTACACCCTGCCTTTGAGCACAGCTCTGTGAAGTTGTGGCCTCTAGAGCTATGGTGGCTCTATGATGTCCAAGATGATGGAAAGAAAACACACTGAGTATGGTAGACTGAAATGGATGACCCTGGGCCCTCAATGCAGGTCGAAATGGAAGATTCCAGTCCTCAGTGATATAGTTAAGCCTCTAAATCGTCTGTGAGACCATCTATCCTGAACATCTTTATCTGTGAGACCATTAAATACCTTTACTGTTTAGCTCACTCATTCTTCAGTGGGTCTAACATTCAATGCCAGCCCCTTCTCATGTAGCCATACAACCCAATGACAAGTTGGTCTGTCATGAGAACCGGGGCTGTGGTCCCAAGCTAGCTAAAGACACTACTCCTTGTTTTCAGTTATGGGTTAGCATTTCCCTGTGCAAAGTTCAGATTCATTCAAGAATTATTTTACCCGAGAATACACCAGACAGAAGAGGAGCATTGGCTCTGTAGTAAATTACTCCATGATCCTATAATCCAGTTCAACAGCAGACCTTCCTGAAAAGCTTTTATTTAACTTTCCTGTGCCCTGACCTAACGTGCCAGTCCTGGACAGAAGACAGCATACACGGGAGGCTAAGGTCCAATACGAAATGGGAGTCTGTGATTTAAACCCAGCCTCCCGACATCATTGTTCCCAACCCCAGCCCATCCCCTAACATACCTCCTGACAGCCTTCACTTACCAGTTCCCTCTGGTGATTGACATGCCTCCCCACCGGACTATCAGCTCCTTCAAAGTGAAGGAGAGTATCCCAGGGATAGCTGTATCCTTCCTCAGTATCCAAACAGGGGCTCAATAAATGTTTATTTGATAATACTTTATCAACTCAATGGACGTGGGTTTGAGTAAACTCCAGGAGTTGGTGATGGACAAGGGAGGCCTGGCATGCTGCAGTCCATGGGGTTGCAAAGAGTCAGACATGACTGAGCAACTGAACTATAAAAAGCTTAATATCATTTGTAAGCTGGAGCTGAGAGTATTTAACAATGTCCCTGCAGAGAAAACACAGATATGAAAACATAATTTGGATTCCAAGCAGCAGGCACTATAACACTGCATAAAGGAGAAAGCCAAGGTCACTTGGGCCTGAGACAGTAAAGAAAAGCTCTACAGAAGAGCTATACTTCAAACTAGTCCTGAAAGTGGATAAAGATGTAGACAGAAGAGGACTAGAAGGGCATGCAGTGCAGGACACATGATGTGAACAATGTCAAGAGCCGAAGGACTGTTTCCTGAGAGTAAAGGATCAATGAAGAGAAATTAGGAAATAAAATGGGGAAAGGTGGTTTGATGTTAGATGGTAGACAGTCTTTATTGCCAAGCTCAGGAGTTTTGACTTTACATTACAGGAAATAGGAAGCTATTGAAAGTTCTAGAGGAAAGTTACAAGTATATAACTTACAAATACCGTTTACCATGAAATCTAACTCACTCACTGATAACAATGCCAGAGGCTCTACTGTCTGTTAGACCAAAAAGTAGAAACATCTGGACCAGAGTTTCCATCTTCCTGGTGAATAGGTTGTATGGGACAGACACAAATGCCTTCTCATCTATGAACTATGGCTTCCTGCTAACAATCATACCTTATTTGAAGGAAAATATTTCCATTACATTCTCAGAGACAAACTAAAATTATAGTCACTCTTTATCTTTCATTTTTGACCTCAGGAGCAGAGGTCTGTAATAATTCCACACTTCATTTGACAGCACACCATCTCATCATTCCAGTAGGGTGCTTTCCTTATTTCATTATTTTCTCCTCCTTTCCCCAGAGTCCACATCACCTTCGTCACCCCCACACAGGCATTCTCATGTTGTCATGTTGCATATATGTTTGTATGTCTAGTGCTACACTGTATTTAACAAATTTGAATTCATTTTTAAAATTTGGACAAAAGACATTATGTTTTAAATCTTGCTCTTTTTACTTTTTCATACATAATTTTGATTTTAAGATTTATCTACTAATGAGAACCTACTGTATAGCACAAGGAACTCTACTCAGTGCTTTGTGGTGACCTAAATGGGAAGCAAATCCAAAAAGAGGGGATATATGTATATGTCTAGCTAATTCACTTTGCTGTACAGCAGAAACTAACAGAACATTGTAAAGGAACTATTCTTCAATAAAATTTTAAAAAGTAATAAAAATAATAAAATTTATTCACAGTGCATAGCCATTTGTCATTGTTCAGTCGCTCAGTCTTGTCTAACTCTTTGCGACCCAATGGACTGCAGCTCAACAGGCTTCCCTATCCTTCCCTATCTCCCAGAGTCTGTGCAAACTCATGTCCATTGAGTCAGTGATGCCATCCAACCATCTCATTCTCTGAAACCTCCTTCTCCTCCTGCCTTCAGTCTTTCCCAGCATCATGGTCTTTTCCAGTGAGTTGGCTCTTCACATCAAGTGGCTAAAGGATAGGAGCTCCAGCTTCAGCACAGTCCTTCCAATGAATATTCAAGGTTGATTTCCTTTAGGATTGACTGGTTTGATATGCTTGCTGTCCCAGGGACTCTCAAGCGTCTTCTCCAACACAATTCAAAGGCATCAATTCTTCAACACTCAGCCTTCTATATGGTCCAGTTCTCACATCCATACTTGACTACTAGAAAAACCATAGCTCTATATGAACCTTTGTTGGCAAAGTGATATCTCTGCTTTTTAATAACACTGTCTAGGTTTGTCATAACTTTTCTTCCAAAGAGCAACTGTCTTTTAATTCCATGGCTGCAGTTACCATCCGCAGTAGCATAGACATCTAAAATATTTCCTCTACTTGCTACACAGTATTCCACAGAATGCAAGCACCTAGCTTACTTATTCACCACCCTAATGAAGGGCGTCCATGTTAATTCCAACTCTCAGTTACCACAAACAGTGCTAAAAAGACACCCTTGTACATGGTGCCTTTCTGAAAATTTCTCTTGGATATGTCTTCAGCAGTGGGCTTGCAGAAGTAGGGCAACTATACAATTTATCATCTTTCCTTAGACAAATATTTTGGGATGTGGAAAAGGGACACAGATTACATGACCTGCTATCCTGGGTACATGGGACCTCTTGTCACCTACACCTTGCTTAATCTCCCTAAGATTGCCAGATCACTACAGTCATTTACTCTTCACCTAGCAACCAAATAGAGCTCCCATCACCCCCATATGTCTGCAAACACCTGGCATTTTCCAGCTTTCTCATTTCAACATTCTAATGTCTTCAGTGGTCCACGTTGTCTGATTACTAGTGATTCTGGGTACCCCTGCTGATGCCAGTTCCTCGTTTGAGCATCCTCTTTGGTGAATGGATTCTTCATATCCTCTGTGCATTTGTCTATGGGTTTTCCTGTGTTTTTCTGGTCAATTTTCAGGTGACTTCTGTATATTCTGGGCTTCCCAGTGGTGCTAGTGATAAAGAACCTGCCTGCCAATGCAGGAGACATCAGAATGACACATCAGACTGTGTCTCTACCAAGACACATCAGAATGTTGAAATGAGAAAGCTGGAAAATTCCAGGTTTTTGCAAACATATGGGGTGATGGAGCTCTGTTTGGTTGCAAGGTGAAGAGTAAATGACTGTAGTGATCTGACAATCTTAGTGAGATTAAGCAAGGTGTAGGTGATGAGAGGTCCCATGGATCAGAAAGTTCCCCTGGAGGAGGCCATGGCAACCCACTCCAGTATCCTAGCCTGGAGAATCCCATGGATGAGGAGCATAGCGGGTTATAGTCCATAGGGTTGCAAAGAGTTGGATGCAACTGAGCACTCTGTATATTCTAGGTATTAATACAGCGTCACTTTTTCTGTCAGAGTCAGTTTTAAGCATTGCAAATATCTTCTCCCAGTCTGTCATCTGTCCATTAACATTATTGATGAAGCTTATAGTTTATGGTGGTCAAGATCACCACCATTTTGTCTTTGAAAATGAAAAGCTATTATTATCTTCTTCCCCAGGCTCTGGCTGCCTCTCCAGCTCGTTGCACATTCTCTACAGAACAACAGTAGGTCTACAATGACTGCAGTCAAGTCACTGACATCCCTCATGACAGCTGTGCTTAAACTGCACTGTGCACCCAACCACACGCGTGGCACCCAGACTCAGCCTCTTTAACGAGCTCCTCGGAAAGGTTGATGCCAAAGGCCAAGGGCCACCTGCAAGCAAACATGGCCCAGGACAGAAGACACTGGGGCTTGCAGAATGGGATAAAGGAACTAAAGGGACCTTGGAGGTGACCTAGTTCAAACCCTTCACTCTGCAGCTACAACATTCAGAATTACAAGAGAATAAGCAACCTGACTGAGGGGCCGAAGGCACCATCTCCCGCCTGGTTCCAGGCCAGGGCTCTTGTTAGCACAGCAGGCAGGTGAGTCTCCTATTTAATCAAATGGTTCCTTACTGCATCCATCAGGCCCAACCCTCCCATCTCACACAATGTGGAGTGAGCGTTGTTTTTGTTTCACAGTTGACTTCTTATCCTGATGAAATGCTTTCATTTTAGGATGTCATTATCATCAGCACATGTATATTTTTGCATTTTCAACATTTTCAAAGTAAAGCAAAAGACAGATAACCCCATCTTGCTGTGAGTAACATTTCTGAAAACAGCCCACCAAACCTCACCGAGACCAATGCAAAAAGAACTCCACTCCATGGCTTCCCTGTTTCGTATTCACATGATGCAAAACACATGGGCCAAATTTATGTCACTGCAATCTGCCTGGCAGCCCGCATTTAAATCACCAGGGTTTGCGGCTCCATGTTTTAGGGTGTCGTTTGCAGTCCTGTAGCCAAGAGCTCTGGAGGAACAAGCTCACATGAGGCATTGTTAGCCAACTGACTGTGATAGGGCTCTTCTAACAGAACTAATTAGTATGCTGCAACGTATCTGCATATCTCTCAAACAGACATTGTTTGTATCTTTCCTCAGTGACAGGGGAGATTGTTCAGTAGGACACCTTACCTTTTAATATGCAGGGTTTGTTAGAAGAACAGCTCAATTCATATTTCCCCTGCTTTGATGGTAAGTGAACAGCAGTGGCAATATTAATCTGTAGTAACCTGTCAGTGAACTCTACAGCTAATATGATGTAGTTATGATTTTACCATCAATCAGGACTGAACAGGCTCTGGGCAATCCTTACAGCACAGCCTCAAAAAAATCTAATTGTGCAAAAGCTTCATTGGTTTCCAACATTTCTTTTTATCTGTCACAGGCTTTAGGCCTAGTACACAACCTTGTATTATTGGCCTTATTGCATTAGCTTGTCGGACAAAGAAGAAAAGGCTAGAGCAGAGGGTTCCCCTGCATTCCATCATTTGTTTGCATGCAGGATTTTATTTGACAGTCCTGTATTGTTTTAGATGTAGATAAAAATGATTAGGACATACAGCATCATGTGAACTTTTGAACTGCCAATTGCCAATGTATCCTAGAGGACTAAAGGCATTTAAAAATTCTGCTCTACCTACAGAGATGAAGATCCTCCATGGACGAACAAATAAGGTCTCCCTGGGGAACTGCATTTTAGAGTCAACATAATCTTGCAGGTTCTCCTTGACCAATTTTTATGCAGGGGAGGAGTAAACTTACTCGGAGATGGAACATTAGCAACTGATATGATTTTTAGCCAAAATGAAGGTTGAATATTTGTGATATGATCATAAAAAGCAGTTCCCTGTCTCCAGTGAGAAGTAGCATGGGGCCACATGGCCTCCGTTCATGTGGAGAATGTCTTTCTGGGTGTCTGAGATGCAAATTCTGTTCTAGTGAAAGCATGTGCTTAAAACATAGATCCACATCAAAGGAGCTCCTGCTCTTGAGTCCACAGGGTTGGGAGGGACTCTAAGCCCTAAAACATGTAAAAGCATTTAGGAAGATGAACTATTAACTATATCTATTTAGGCATTTTAATCTTTTGCATCTTAAATGCAATCGGGCTTTTGGATCTGGGAAATTGCTAATCAGCATGTTGGATAAATGCTTCTATTTTGAAACTGCACATTTAGAAATAACAGCTGGCCATAAAGTATATATTTATGCTTGTGATTTAATGTATCACAAACTTTATATTTTATTTCACTTAGCTTCACAAAGAGACCACACTATTTTTTTTTTGCAAGCATTATATAACTTTTACAACAGCTTTATGACTCAAAAACACATATGGTTGTAAATCAGACATGTACACAATGGCCAAGATTTTTTCAAATTCATAATGCCTTTAAAGAAAAAAAAATTAAGGATTATATTCGCTTCTTATACTTTTCTAACTCATTTAAAGATTCAATTGAAAATTCCTCAATCATCAATCAGGAAAAATCTGCATGGAATTAGAGCAATTGTCTTTTGAAACACTGCACCCTTGCTTCAAAGGAAACATATTTGTGACTAAGGGCACATCCACAGCACAGCTGAGTGTTAACCCTTCATGAACCTGTGTGCACATTGTGCACAACCTAACGAGAACATCGGCACAAAATAAGGAAATGGCTGTGGCATCCTGCACTGAGCATGCAGAAACACGCCTGGGGACGACTGCGGTAGCTGCTGGAGCAGAAAGACAAAAGCAGGATGTGACATGGTTGCAGCATGGTGGTGATTTTAAGAGTTCTCTGGCTACGGCGCTGTCATCTAGGGCATTTGTTTGAGGGGGGAAAAAAGGTCTCCGCATGATCTTGGCGAATATCCAAATCTCAGTAATCTTGAGGAAGATCGCCTGGTATCATCTCCATGTTGCAGCCCCCTTAAATATTTACAGCTCCCAGAGTAAGTGTTGACAACGTGGTCAGCACAGTGGTTGCAGCAGTCATTGTCAGGAGAGGGAAAGATTTGCATTTGTCTTGTCGGAGCAGGTTTAGTTCCAAAGTAGTTAAGTAACGGGTAAAACTTACTATTAGGTCCCGCTGTGTTGTTGTTAACAAGCAAAACATGACATAGAATGTTCATATGAGCGGGTTAAACGTGAAAAAACTAGGAAAGATCCCCAAACTGGATTATGACCACCAAATAGAAAATCTAGACAGCTTAACTCAGACATTGCTGGATACTCACACTTCTTTCTAAAAAAGAGTCTACGGAGACAATGTTACAAAGACAGATACAATTCAAGTCAAATGATAATGACGATGGAAGGTCTCTCCAAAAGTAAAGAGTGCTAAATCAGTGAAGAGTGCTATTTCACCAACATTTTCCTTGGATAAACTGGGGGAAAAAAAAAAAGTTGGATTCAACATATTATTGTCTCAACAAGTGTAAGTTGAGAAAATCATCTTTCAAAAGAGTTTGCTTATAACAAAGGCAAATGGTTTGTGAGGGCAGAGAAAGGGTGGAATTCCTTTAAAAGGGCTGTTAGGGGAAAAGCACCCTGACTGAAACTGCTCACCCTGGCCAGGCACCATAGTTACTACTTGCACGAGTTGTTTTATGACAGGAGGTCCTGGTAAGGAACACGGAAATAATAAACCACCACCAACCAGAAGAGTTCAGGAAAGGTCAGAAGGTGACACCATGTGTCCAACCACCTCCCAGAATCCTCGCTGGCATCCAGCTTGGCTGAACAATGAGTGTGCCACCAGAAAGGACTCCGAGTCAGAATGATTGGTCAGAGACAACCTGGAAACTAATCCTATTACCACAAAACCCGAGATCGTGAGCCACGTGGCAGAGCAGTTCTCCTGGGTTCCCTTACCCTACTGCTCTCTGCCTGGGTGCTCCTTCCCAATAAAATCTCTTGCTGTTTCAGACATGTCTCCTTGGACAATTCATTTCTAAGTGTTAGACAAGAGCCCACCTTCTGGCCCTGGAAGGGGTCCTCCATCCTGCAACAGGAGTATTTGATCATAGTGATAAAGATACAGAGTTATGGAGGAGGAAGGGAGAAAAACTTACAAAACCCACTATTAATCAACTGTAAATCTAAAGTATAGATAATAAAAATGATTGTGTTGTCACCCCCCTGTAAATGAACATGTACATTTTCATGCCATCATAATGGTTTCTAGTAAAATGTCAACTAAAATGCATCAGTTCCGTTCAGTTCAGTCACTCAGTCGTGTCCAACTCTTTGTGACCCTATGAACCGCAGCACACCAGGCCTCCCTGTACATCACCAACTCCAGAGTTCACCCAAACCCATGTCCATTGAGTTGGTGATGCCATCCAACCATCTCATCCTCTGTCATCCCCTTCTCCTCCTGCCCTCAATCTTTCCCAGCATCAGGGTCTTTTCAAATGAGTCAGCTCTTCGCATCAGGAGGCCAAAGCATTGGAGTTTCAGCTTCAACATCAGTCCTTCCAATGAATACCCAGGACTGCATCACTGGTACATTTTTGGTGGATTTTGTCCTTTTTGAGGATATTTTCTAGATACCAGGGAATCTAATGCAGTTTCATATAATTTAAATATTGTAAATTATACTCCTGCTTGAAGGTATTGTTGTTGTTGTTATTTAGTCGCTAAGTCATGTCTGACTCTTTTATGACCCCATGGACTGTAGCCCACTAGGCTCGAAGAGCAATAATCACTCAGGCAATATTGAGGAACTGGGCATGGAAAGAACTGAGAAATAATATAAAAATCATAATGGCAAAATGAGTGAAGTTCAGCAGCCAAGGAGAGGGAAACACAATTATAAGCTCAGTTGGTCAGAATACAATAAAGCTGATTAAAAAAATACAAAGATTAATTTCAAAATTATTAGAAAAATGTCAAGAAGTGTATGAATCATTAAGGTAGAATCAGTCAGGTACTCTGGTATTTTGCCACAGAAAAATTAGAGGAACTGAATTAGTCTTCAAATATAATCACATTTACTTGCATTCCTTTTTGAGTAATTTTATGGCATTGATATAAAATTTCAGATTAAGTCTATAGTTCAAATGAAATATATGTTGTGGGTCAAATGAAGTATTTGGTTGAATCATATGACTATGCCATTTTGTAGGCCAAAATTTTTTGAACTTTATCAATTTCATGTGATTCATGTATTGTAATCTATCTTGCAATGCAGACAATTTAGGGTAGTTTTGGAGTCAAATGAGACATGTATGGAATCTATCTCAGTTCTACCCCAACTTTGCTGCATGAACCCTTAGGCAAGTAATATGCTTTTATCTTTCCCGTGGTGTCCCCACCTAGATAACAGGCACCTGGTGTCCATTCTTGGAGTGCTGTGTGAATTTGTGTGGATTAGATTAGTGACCTACGTAAGTACATCGTACAAGGCTTTGTCCCCATCTAATGAAAATGTGGTTCTTCAAACATTTATGTTTAAAGTCAGCAGTTTAGAACTCATTAAGGAGGGACATTTCCTGGGCTTTAATGAATCTTCTGAAGTGTCCCAAGATTTTAAGTGTCCTGGACTTCTGGTCACCATCCAGCAAAGCCACAGCTAACACAAGCCAGCTGTCCATATAGGTGAGAGCATCCCACCAGAACACCTGCTTTGAATTAATGTCAGTTTCATGTCTGAAAGATACTTCAAATCTTGTTTCTACACCTCACTCTGCCCGGGACAGTAGAATTTAAAATAACCAGGAAGACACAGAGAATAATTCTTTGAAATCCACAGCTGTTAAACTGTGAAGTAGGGTGGGTGGGGAGTTTATGCCAAGCCCCTCACACTTCATTAGCAATTTGATGACTCCTGAATGCCTGATGGTATTATTCCAATTGGCCTTACAAGTTTTGGTTAATTTCCTTCAGGGTAAGCTTTCTCACTCCTGGTCCAGCCAGAGAAGTAGGTGCTGGGCAAACTCCGGAGGCTACTAGGGTTTTTTTTTTTTTTCTCAGTGGAGTCCGATCTCAACATCCTCTCTGCTTTCCTCAAGTCAGCCTACAAAGCGAATCCACTGCCAATAAGCATTCTGGTTGAAGAACACTGAGCCCTGAGAGTGAGTAACGATGAGCCCAAGGCTGTGATAAGTGATTTCCATGTAATATTTCATCCCATTCTAACAAGTCTGCAGTGGTATCACTGCCAGGTATAGAAAAGGAAATAAGTTCAACCCCAGCAAAGTCACACTACCAAGTAGGAAGGAATTCTGGTATCTGACCTCTCTTCTAATATACCCCAGTGCTTCTGAAGACCAAGAATAGCTTAAGAATAGGCATTATATAGAGGGCCTTTTTAAAAGTAGAATTTCCACATCAAATGATCACTGAGATTATATTTCTTCATTACACCCTCCAACTCATTCCCATTACCCTTCAAAATGGGTCAAAACACCACCCTGACCTCATTAATATGACTGAAAAGGTGCTCTTTCTTCTATACGAGTTCCATTGTTTTAACGCTGATTGAGACTCTCTCAGTGAACTGATACATTATTTCAATCTCAGCTTTCCTTCTGATCCTTGCTACGGGTATTTTTCAGCTTCAGCAACAGTGCCCCATTCCACAGCTTCTTCTGGTGTTAAAGATATCAGACTTTGCCCATTTGCACCTTTTAGAATTGGTGCGGGCCCAGGTTACAGGGCACAAATCAACATTCTGCATTAGAGAAATGCAGGAGTGAGCCAACAGAGTTAGCAGTCATTTGCTTTGCCTCAGCTACAGCTGGCAGGGACCTCGGAGGGAAGCTAGCAGATGTCTGTTTGCTAACGGTGGCTTCCTCAAGCAGTCAGAGCCAAGGCCCCGTACCTTCATCAACCAGTCTGTCCAGCTTCACATGAAAGGATAAGGGACATCTGGGCTTCCTCAGTTCCTGAAACCAAGTGAGTTCTCCTTCTACAACTATTCACTGTAAATTGTCATGTTTTTTCTCGGTTATAATATGAAATAATATTGTATGAAAACTTAGATTTGTAATGCAAAGGGGAAAGGATTTTGATGTGGGACAAGCCAGAAACTGATATCGGGGTCATAGTTTCTTACATCAATAATTATAGGAACTTCCTATAATTTGAATGTTCAGCACATCATGCCCAGTGAAGACCCACCACACGCTTGGTAGACAGAAAATAAATGCCAGCAAGAGGCACTTGGAAGAACATGTGGGTTTCCTTCTGTTACAGCAATATAGTAATTTACAGACCTTTTATCTCCCTAAAAAAAATGAATAAACATGTAATAATAAAACATAGAGTCAAGGAAAACCCTGTTTCCTTTGGATTAATCTCTGTCCTTGCCTACATGTGCACCCTCCTGGGAGGAAAACCAAGACCTCAAGTGTAGCAGTGCCCCTGTTTACAAGGCTGCTGAAGAGACAGAACACTGTGAAGCCACGGTAATGCTTGGTATCTATTATTGGTTTTGTTTCCTCTTCTGGATTTTATGTATTACACTGGGATTTTTATTTATCAAAAATATTACCTTGAGGTACATTTTCTGAAGATTACAACGGCTAGGTCTGAGTCAGGTTCATGGGGGAGACAATCTCTCAAATGGGAAAATGGTAAATGCAGAAATGAGTAATAAAACCAGAAATTGGTATAAACTTTGGGGGAGGAGGTCAGGGGAGGGTGTCTAAAAAAGAAAGCTGAAATAATAATACAAAAGAGTGTTACTTCAGTTTGAAATCATGGTGGGACTTACACACAGAGGTGTGGAGGGGGAGCTTGATGGGGGGTGGGGTGGGGCTGGAAAGAGACACAGACTTTGTGAAACATGAGGTTTTATACTTGAAGAACAAAGACGAGTCACTTGGGGTAGACATCAGATGTTGGTGGGAAAGTGGTCAATGATAAGCCTGGAAAAGAAAACAGTCTAGAGCTTAGAAAACTCTGGATGAGCTCAGCCATGTGGACTTTATGTGGTAGACACTGGGCATCACTGGGCGGGGGGCATGTCTCAGCATGACCTGCACATCAGTTCTGCTATTCAAGGTCATTTGTCATCAACGTGTAGGTTGAATTTGAGGGTACGGACTAGTAGGAAATTAGGGGAAAACGGAGGTGTGAACTAAGGTGGTGGTAAGGGAATTAAATGGATGCCAAGGTGAAGATTAAATGTTAAAGGGCTAGAAAATGCAGACCTCCCCAGATGACTCAGTGATCTGCTGGGAGTGGAGTGGGTTAACAGGAAGGAAGAGCTGGTGGCAACTGAGTTTTCAACCTTTGGAACTGGGTGCCATTTTTTTTTCTTTTTAAAGAACTGGTTTGAAGACACTGCTGATCATCTCCAGCATGTCAAGTATTTTGTATGCACCATTTCATCATATGCTCACAATTTTTATTGATATTATTCCCACCTTACTTCTGAGGAAACTAGGATTCCAATAAAAACCAACTTGCCTAAAGTCACACAGATAGATAACCTATAGAATCGTGAGGACTTGAACTCAGCTCTCTCTGGCTCCGGAGTATATGCCCTATTTCAGATGTTCTCCATCTTTCTTCTGAAGAATTCTAGAGATACTCAGAAGTTCCTTTGGGTCTCCTGGAGGGACCTGAGAGAGGCTAGGCTCCTGGGTTCCATTTTGGCTTCAACCTGGCCTAAGTTGTCCTTTGATGAGAGGGTTCTCCTACTAGCAAAACCAGCATGTTGTATTCCATATTAAGAGAAAAGCATGTTTTCAGACATGTTTAATTTTAAGAGCAAATAAGACAGGTAGATGTGTCTAAAGGTTAAATATGAAGAGTCGATCTTAGGGATGAACATATAGGTTCAAGAGCATACGTCAAGATTAGCTTTCTAGGGTAAGAGATACATTCTGGTATTTCTAATATTAGTAAATCATGTTCAGCTATTCCATGCTGGAAGAGCTACATGCTCCCAGCTTTCCTTTGATGCTGGGTTTCCCTCTCTCGAGCACCTGCATACCTTTGCTCCCACCAACTGAGTGTCCAACTTATCAAGAGCTCTTGGTTTATTCCCAACCCAGATCTTGCCAACTGCCATTTATTTCTGTAATTCATCATTTTACTGAATAATATGTAAACCAGAGCAATGCGAATGCAAAAGAAAAGAAAATTTTTTTCCTTGAAAACTAAGTGAAAATTACTTGGAAGGAACAAGCAAATTATTCCAACTTCAAATGAAGTTAGAATGAGCCTGTTGTAAAATATTAAGGGAAAAGCATAAAAATCTAGACACATTCTGGGCTCAGATTGTTTTTCAAGTGTCTTTAAATTCTTAGAGCATGAAGAAAGTAACACTGGAAGCTGTAGGTGACACATTATAGGTACAGCTTATACCAGAAAGTTGACTGGGCCTTCAAGAACCGGCTCTCGGCTCTGCATCAAAACAGTGGGAGATTGAAATATATTTGTAAGTTTCAAGTGAAAATAAAATGTTACATGAGTTTGTGTATATCACTTTTTATGATGCCTTGCTTTAAATGACCCCTTTATTAACCTACAACAACTAGTCCTAGCAAAGTCTCGTAGGACTAGGTGGGTCCATCAATTCAAGAGGTATTGAACTGGCAAAAAAAAATTTGTTCGGATTTTTCTGTAACATCTTATGGAAAAACCCAAACAAACTTTTTGGTCAATCCAATATTTCTAGTCCTTGAACAGAAAGGGGATTTTTACTACTTGAGCACAGGTCAATCACTTAACTCTCCAAATCTTTAGGTCAAATCAACTAGACCATGTGGCCGGAAAGAAAAAACCATGGCTTCCTTGACCTCAGAAACACGAGAGGCGGGGTGAGAGTTTAGATTTTAAATGACTTGGTTACAATTTCCATTTAGCAAATCATGTGGAAAGAAATTCCTTCTTACTTTGTATGTAAGTTCCTTCATTGCTAATAGGCATTATTCTGCCAGTCTCCACGGTGATAGGAAAGAGAGTTTCCGGCTAGGCTCGCAGGAGATGGACTGTTGTAAAGCATTTCTCACAGCGTGTGCAAGGTCGGATTTTACTGGGCCACCGTGGAGAAATACGAGGAGCTGGAGCAAGCGGAAGGAGAAGCTGCCTTGCTCCCCAGCAGCTGCCGCACTGTGACCCGGAAGCCCCGCGAGTTCAGCACCAGCCATGAGGCCTGTGTCTCTAATTGGCACTGCAGCAGTTGAGACTCCTCCCTTTGTGCCCTAGACTGCCAGAGCCAGAGGGAGGGGGGAGAATAATACGAGTGTGTGGTGGGCGATCACCTGCTTCCCTTCTCTTGTTGCTATGGGTTACAGAGCCTAGAGCTGGAGAGTAGGGCCAAGCGCTCGGGGGTGGAAATAACTGCGTCAGCCTCTGGGAAAAAAAAAAAGAAATTAGAAATAGGGAGCAGGGAAACAATGGGCAAAAGAACAAGAATCAACATCCCAAGGCGGCCCAACTGTGAGCAAGGAAGCCAGGCAGGAAAATAAATCTCACTCCCACCAGACACACTGGTTTAATCAGTGATGAAGAGCAAAGAATACAAGCAAATCTGTACAGCAATCCTGTGCCTCCGCCCACTGGGGCCTTAGGTGCCTATGTGGGATCCACCTTGGAGATAAACAAACAACGTCTGTTAAGAGTTAAGTCAACAGCTGTCAGGGAGCCCATGCTTTGCATCCCATAATGGAGCACCAGGCACTGAGCACAGAGATACACCAACAGGAAGGAGGCTGTGACCTTGGGGAGGCCATCATTTAATTAGGCAGCTTGAGTCTGTAAGTCAGGCTTATTGTGAACCCTGCACCCAAATACTCATTACTCTTGTTATTTGATGGCCCATCAGGGAAAAGAATGCGTTTCCTCCTCTTTCCTAGAGTCTCTGACTATTTTGAATGAAACATTATAGACTTTAGGAATAGTGGGGACTTTTCACCCAGTTTAATCCCCTCGTTTTGCAACTGAAAAAGCAAGCTCAGAGAGGTTTTGTGCCTTGGTCAAGACAACCCGGTTTGTTTAGGGCTGTTTGGTTCCATTTTGGTTTTGTCCGTTCGCTTGCTTGCTCTTTGTGGAGGGAGGAAAAAGGAGGAAAAAAGGATGAAACTGATGCAGCAAAAGTTGAGCTATGTGAATCTCAGACTGGGTGGCCAGGAGGTTAGATCCCACAGCTCTTCCGAGTGAATGATCAAGAGATGACTGAGACCTCGGCTTTGGGATAGGGCCCCGCGCTGCCTCTGGACGTGAGGACAAGGGCTGCGTCCTGCTAGTGTTGCTTGGGTCACGTCTCATGGCAGGGCGTTTGGAGGGACATGGTCATGCAGGTGTGATCAACAAGCCTTTCTAATTTAGACCTGGACCCGCCATGAGCTTCCAGGAGCGATTTCTTCCTTCTCTGACCCCTGTCAAAGGAGACAGTCCTCAGGATCTTGCAGGTGCTTGGAGACTTCAGCCTTTCTCTCCTTCCTGGTTTCCTGTGCTCTCCTCTGGTTACCATCTGCTACTGGCAGGAAGCTGATGCTATGAGAGGCCGTGGCTGATCTATGCTAAGGAGAATGTGTTTCTCTATGCTGAGCAACCGACTTGCCCTTTGCCATCTCCTTTTCCTGCTCTATCTCCTACTTGCTAAATACCATGAGGTGCCTATCCTCTTCTTGGCTTCCAGTGTATTTAGCCTCAAGAATTTAGCCCCACACATTAAAACATGGGGAAATGGTGTCACGCATGCTTCTGGCAGCTATTCAGAAGACGTAATATCTACCCCATGCCAACAGAGTAGAAATAACAACCAGGGCAGCCTGCCTCCAGGCCCCTCCTAGAGAAGGCTGTCGTCAGAGAGGGGTGAGCGTGACCCTCACATAGAAGTGTGTCAGGCATGTCTAGCTCATCTCTCTCCCCTAGTTCCCCATGGGGTGGGGTGGGCAGGACACAAGGAGCAGAGCCTAGCCCAGGTTTCTTAAAAGGCAAAGAAATTATTCCACAAACTTCTGAGAATCTTTATGAGAAAGAAGTAGAAATCTCTGGACCTGGGGAACACATAGGGAGCTGTAGGCCACATTTCTGAATGCAAGGTATCCCAGGAAACAGACATCATCTAGGTCCATCCCATCTGAAGCACCACAACTATTCCAAATGCTTTAGGAGGGAGTTGGACCCTTTTCTCTGCTAAAGAAATTAATCCAGAGTCTAAATCCTACTTGTTGTTAATGGGTAGATATCCTTAAGATAGATTCCCGGCGAAGCCCTTTGACCTTGGCCAGCCCTCTGCGGGCTGCATATTTCTCTCAGTAGCCAAAATCCACCGATCTTTTTGCTTCCTTCAAAGGTCCATCCATACTCCATGTGATTTTCAAAATCCTCATACTGTGTCCTCTCCCTCACTTCATCACTTAATCATTTCATCAGTGGAAAAGATTGAAGGCAGGAGGAGAAGGGGACAACAGAGGATGAGAGATGAGATGGTAGGATGGCATCGCCTGCTCAATGGACATGAGCTTGAGCAGGCTCTGGGAGTCGGTGATGGACAGGAAAGCCTGGTGTGCTGCAGTCCATGGAGTCACAGGGTCAGATACGACTGAGCAACGACAACGACCTCACTTCACTCTATTTCTCTCGTCCTTTCTCCAAATCACTCTTTCACTTACCTTTCACTCTTTGAGTTCCATCCAGAAATGATGGCTTCTTGGGGTTCTAGGATTCAGCAGCCTACCCACAAGATATGTTTGCAGAGCACCTACTGTGTGCAGTTCCGAACCAAGGGGCCAGGGGCGGGGTGATAACTGCAGACATAGTCAATGTGCTCCCACCAGATAGTCTGCTGCTAAGTCACTTCAGCTGTGTCCGACTCTGTGCGACCCCATAGATGGCAGCCCACCAGGCTCCCCTGTCCGTGGGATTCTCCAGGCAAGAATACTGGAGTGGGTTGCCATTTCCTTCTCCAATGCATGAAAGTGAAAAGTGAAAGTGAAGTCGCTCAGTCGTGTCCAACTCTTAGCGAGCTCATGGACTGCAGCCCACCAGGCTCCTCCGCCCATGGGATTTTCCAGGCAAGAGTACTGGAGTGGGGTGCCATTGCCTTCTCCAACCAGATAGTCTAGGGAGTCAGAAAAGTCAGAGGAGGTGAAGTTTTGGCTGAGAAGGAGAGAGAACTAACAAAGGGCAAAGGGAGAAGCAGGTACAAAGTCTCCAAGGCAAAAGAGAACACAGTGGGTGTGAGAAACAGGCAGGAGTTGAGTTGAGTAGAGCTTGAAGTAGGGATGGTGAAAGACGATTGGGGAGGAGGCTGGCAGGGAGTAGGTCACGGAATACTTTAAACCTTCTAAAACCACACCAAGGACTTAGACTTTACCCTTTGGGCAGTGAGGAGCCATTGAATATTATAAGCAAGGTGTGGTATGATCAGGTTTGAATTGTAGAAAGACTGATGCAAGACTAGAGGAGCATGGCAGTGTTAGCAGAGCGTTACAGAGAAATCAGGTAGGGGTAGATATGACCTGAGCAAGGCTAGTGGCTGTGAAGATGGGAAAACCTGAACAGACGAGAGACTTCTTTAGAAGCAGAACAGACGTCTGATAGCTGTGCGGGCTGGTACAGGAGAAGAGCATGGGTTGCTCTGAGGGACCTCACTAATTATGGAATGGGAATACACCAGTGACCTCGGATGTCAACCACTGTGCTTGTCCAATCACGGCCCTGCTGAAGGGACAGATCTAGAGGAGCCTGTGTTAAACAATGTAACTCCTCTCCACCTGTCCAAGTGGATAAAGCCAGGGGTAAGCACCTGACCCAAAGGCAGGCCACACACAGGCTGGCCAGCAAACCATGATGTAGCCTGGCCCATAATTATAATCTGGACCAGTTAAACTTGCTCTCTTGGAAATATGGACTATGAAAATGCAAACAAAAAAAAAAGTGAGTCAATTCATCCTTTTAATTGACTTTCAATGTAATCCTGTTTAATTCACCCTTTCTGAACTTCACAGAGGGTGGAACAAAAGGAACCTGTGCTTGTGAACTCATAAGAAGGGGGGATGTTATGAGCAAGCGAGGAAGCCAGTCCACAAAGAGGGCAGAATGGAGCGGATGACAAAATAAGCAGTTAAACCCAGAGAGGCATCCCGGTAGCTCCCGAGAGCAGCAGAGAGCACAGGAGGTTTCCAGAACCATCTCGGACGCTGAGCAGTTTCTATTTCTAGTGCTAGTCCACAGCATCCTTGAAATAAATCACTCCTGCAACTTGAGAGTCTCTGTTCATTGCAATGAAAGAGCGTTACCAAAACACTCACCTAATGTTTTGCCCAGCGTCACATGCTTGTCTCTGCCCATCTTGCAGCTTGTCTCTGGTGTGGTCCAGAGATGCTTGCCTTCCTTGGGTCCCTCAGGAGAAATTCTCCCATCCCTGATGACTTTCCAAGAGCTGCCTTTGGCACACTCCATAGGTACATTAAAATCAGAAAGAAAGTAAAGTTTCATTCCAGAGATTCTGCTCCATGGCAGAACTTTAAATCCATGACGTGTTTCAGTGGGTTGAAAATGTCTTTGAACGTGTGCACCCATCTCAGAGCTATGATTAATTACTGGCGGTTGCTGCTGGTTATGCCTGCAGCTCTCAGCCAGAAAAAAAAAGTATTTGAGCTTTTACATTCTCTGAGAAAAAGTCTCTTGAAAAAAGAATAAAATAAAATAAAAAGCTGGGTATAACTTGCAACAAGGTCTCTTGCATTTTCCAGGGAGCTTTGTCCCAGCCAGCACCTGTCCTCAGATGAGATATGATGAAGGCAGGTGAGGTATGAGGCTCTTCCCCACACACCAAGCTACCCTCATCCTGCTCTGCGCACATTTCTGAATTAGTTCCAGCTAGTTAGTGTCACTGCAGGACAATTTAGACTGCCATTGTTTGAGTATTCAACATATTCTTCGATGATGGATTCTCAGAAAAGGCAAAATCCATTATTTACACACAGTAGGAAAATAAACTTTCTCCCCAGCCTAAGACAGGAAGATAGAACCAGCTTTTCATTTTAGACTGTTGGAAATTTTGCTTTCAAGTGGCATTGTCAACTCTTTTAATCAATGTCCTTTGGAAAAACAAATTTAGCGATTTGGCTCCCTTATTCAATAGGGGTGAGGTGTAACTAAGTGTATTAGCTATCAATGGTTCATGGTCTGTTAGCCAGCGCTGGCTTTATAATAAAGTGCTGCTAACTGACAGCTATGCCTTGAAGAAGCATCACAGTAAAAAAAAAAAAAAAAAAAAAGTAATAATGCAAACAAATCTCCAGATTTGGCAAGTACAATGAAGAGAAATAGGGAGAAAAGGGTATTTCTCTCCAGCTAGCAGAAAAATACTCTTCCCAGTGCATCAAAGCTGTTCTATAGCATAGTCACAAAAGTTTTCAGGTCTTATAGCAGGTTTTTGATGTTCTATGAGCTACATTTCGTCAGATGCCAAATGTCCTCAGGATCAGGATGGGGATGGGGATCTTGCCTCCTGTGGACAGGGGGTCAGGAGGTGGGGAAACGTCTGCTCCCTAGCAAACACTCTGCAGGGCACCACCTTTGGGGCCAGGAAGGCTTCAGGTGGGTAGCCACTGTATTATAATTAGACTGGGAGAAAGAGCTATAAAAGGGTGCTTCCCAAAGAGAGTTTCTAGGAGTGGATTAGATATAATGTAAGATTAAGAGACAAGGTCAAATTAATTGGGGAAACGATGGGTTAAGTACATCCAAGCAGGTCTGTTTGCTGTAGGACTTCTCGAACCACTCAATAGGCTGATGACTCTGTAAGAAGAATGTAGTTTGCAGTCTTCTCAGTCTCTTTTGTGTGGGGTGGAGGGGGGCAGCACGAGAGACTTCTCTAGAGAAGCTCATCTCACCGAGCCAGCACACTATGAGAAAAGTCTTTGGGAGAGTTTCTGTACTCACAGACTCCTCCTAACCCCCGCCCCACATCCTGTTCACAAGGTCTTTTGTACCCAGCTTTAGTTCCAAGAGCTTCCCTCATAGCTTAGCTGGTAAACAATCTGCCTGCGATGCAGGAGACCTGGGCTCGATCCCTGGGTCGGGAAGATCCCCTGGGGAAGGAAATGGCAACCCACTCCAGTACTCTTGCCTGAAGAATCCCATGGGCAGAGGAGCCTGGCAGGCTACAGTCCATGGGATCACACAGACTCCATCTGGCCCCTGCTCCATCCTGTTTTTTCCTCCTTCTTCAAGCTTGACCACACCACATCCATCTCACTCTGACTGGGTTCTCTCTAGATTATACTCCTGAGAACATTCTCTGCAGCCGCCTTGAACAAATATTCCCCTGCTTTCCCCTTGCACTGGACCACAGGGCCAGGCTCACTGGTGAGTCCTGCTCAGCCCCCCTTGCAAATCCGTGCTGATTATCCAGTGGCTGGATGCCCCAAAGAGCTGGGTTGGGTGTCTGCCTTCCCCCTCCTCCCTTCCAGGCACCAGAAGGAGGCATACCCTGAGCTGCCTCCATGGTCTACGGGCCCTGTGGTGCCCTGAGGGGCTTGCAGGCTCCACAAGGCTTCCAGGGAAAGAAGCAGAGCTGATGTTGCTCACTACTCCAGCACCTTCCCTTCCCAAGTCTGCCACCTTCTCCCTCTAATTTCAGTCCCTTCCTGTCTTGCATGGGCTTCCCTGGTAGCTCGGATGGTAAAAAATCTGCCTGCAATACAGGAGAGCTGAGTTTGAACCCTGGGTCAGGAAGATGCCCCAGAGAAGGAAATGGCAACCCACTCCAGTATTCTATCTAGAGAATTCCATGGACAGTGAAGCCTGAAGGGCTGCAGTTCTATGGAGTTTCAAAGAGTCAAACACGACTGAGCCACTAACACTTGTCTTCAGTTCAGTTCGGTTCAGTCGCTCAGTCGCGTCTTACTCTTTGCAACCCCATGAATCGCAGCACGCCAGGCCTCCATGTCCATCACCAACTCCCGGAGTTCACTCAGACTCACATCTATCGAGTCAGTGATGCCATCCAGCCATCTCATCCTCTGTTGTCCCCTTCTTGTCCTGCCCCCCCATCCCTCCCAGCATCAAAGTCTTTTCCAATGAGTCAACTCTTCGCATGAGGTGGCCAAAGTACTGGAGTTTCAGCTTTAGCATCATTCCTTCCAAAGAAATCCCAGGGTTGATCTCCTTCAGAATGGACTGGTTGGATCTCTTTGCAGTCCAAGGGACTCTCAGGAGTCTTCTCCATCACCACAGTTCAAAAGCATCAATTCTTCAGCCCTCAGCCTTCTTCACAGTCCAACTCTCACATCCATACATGACCACTGGGAAAACCATAGTCTTGACTAGACAGACCTTAGTCGGCAAAGTAATGTCTCTGCTTTTGAATATGCTATCTAAGTTGGTCATAACTTTCCTTCCAAGGAGTAAGAGTCTTTTAATTTCATGGCTGCAATCACCATCTTCAATGATTTTGGAGCCCCCCAAAATAAAGTCTGATACTGTTTCCACTGTTTCTCCATCTATTTCCCATGGAGTGATGGGATCAGATGCCATGATCTTCGTTTTCTGAATGTTGAGCCATGAACAGAACTGGCATAGTCTCTGGCTTGTGCACCCGTTCCTTCCAAGCACAACCTGCTCTTACCTAATATCAGTTATTTACACTTAGGTATAATTTTAAGGCAGTTTTTACCTCTCTGAAGACATTTATTTTACATTAGGGAATGGAATGAGTGGCCTTAGGAAGTAAAATAGGGAGATGAATTCTCTGCATGCTGAAAGGAAGACTGCCTTTACAGAAAGCTCGTCCTGATGATAATATTAAGCAGGAGAGCAAATTGGGGACTAAATAATTTTGTGCCACTGGCTAGGCTCCCGGGTGTTGAGGGTAAATACAAAGATCCCATATTTTTAAAAAGTTATACCTGGAGCTAACCATTCAATACTGTGATTACGGTTCTTACTGGCTGAACTTGCATGCTCTTTAAAAATATTTTTATGTCTTGTACAGAAAAATGGTTTTATTATTTGAATCTGCAATATGGGAAAGAAGACAAGAAAGTAAACAGAGTTCTAGTAATACATTTTCCTTCTTAACTTCGATGGGTCAGGCATTCAACCCTGGAAACCTAAGACCTCGTGAACCTGAAAGATGACTGGTGGGACAAGAGAAGGCCTGCCTGAGAGGGAACTACACGGCCATTTACTCAGAATAGTGAGTGTATCTGCTAACAAGCAAGCAAGCTGGCTAGTTAAGAGCAAGAGAACGCTGCAAAACTCCCTCGCTCAGTTATAGGCCTTTACGGACCCCTTTTGTCTGTGGTGTTCGCCATTGATGCTCACAAGAGAAACCCATTTTAGCAGCTCCTCTCAGCTGGCCAGCCTGGGCATGGTAAGAGAACGGACACTTAAGTTTTGTGTCATCTCTTGAGTCCAGCTATATAGACTTTTCTCACGATGGAACTTTCTTGGTATGGAAATGAAGCTGCACACTGAGATCCAGCAGCCATCTCTGCCTTCCAGATTCATGTCCACTTCACAGAAGCCTTCCTAGACGACCCTACATCTGTTTGTACCCTTCCCAAACACACGTGCTCCCCACCCCAACAGAGCCTATTTCTCTCATGTATCACCTTCTAGTGAATTAACCACTTTATCTATTTCTGTCTCCTCCATGCGTTCCTCATAATGTAGGACCATCCAACCAGAGATCTTTTTACATGTTTTGTTCCCTGCCTAGAAAAGCTTTTGGCACATATGTTCAATAAAAATATGTTGACGACAAACTATATAAATTACAATTATTAACTCTCTGGAAACGGACAGTACCCTCCCTCAAACTGTGAAGTCTATTGTTCTGCCTGTACAACTTTAATTTCATGCATATTTTTGAAAATGCATTATGTCCGAAGTAGGGTATTACCAGTCCGAATATTTAGAAGTAAAACCGTTATGTTTTGGTAGATAGGAATAATTATTTCAAAATCATTAAAGGTGATTTTTTTCATGTGTAATAAGTCATGTCTGAGTTATTTCTTCCTAATATATATTGTTGAGGTAGTACCTTACTTGACCTGTTTTCCCATATCTTCAACTTCAGTAAGTTTCCCAAAAGATACCTAAGAAAATTTTAGTATATAAACCGCAACCTGAGGAGAAGAAATGTGACTCACAAAGGTCAAGAGCTTTCCCAAAGATCACGCAGCTGGAAATAGACAAGTTTAAATCAGGAATTTGGCATCACAACTTCCTTATCACTGACATTTCTATTTACCATAAATGTTATAGTAGAATAGTACCAAGCATTTGCACATTATTTGCTAATAAATAGAGTTCATTCAATTTTCAAGATTAAAAGCAAATTCCACAGGAAAATTTGAGCAAAGACCCTAAAAGTTATATTTGCAAGATCCATAGCTTCTAAAGCATCCATTTTGAGCTGGAAGTCTATTTTAAGCCATATGGAATATTTCTAATTAATTTGTCACCTACCCCAAAATTAGGTTTCCCTGGTAGTTCAGCTGATAAAGAATCCTGCATTGCAGGAGACCCTGGTTTGATTCCTGGGTCTGAAAGATCTGCTGGAGAAGGGGTAGGTTATACCCACTCCACTGTTCTTGGGCTTCCCTGGTACCTCAGCTGGTAAAGAATCCGCCTGCAATGAGGGAGACCTGGGTTCAGTCCCTAGGTTGGGAAGATCTCCTGGAGAAGGAAACGGCTACCCACTCCAGTATTTTGGCCTGGAGAATTCCATGGTCTGAACAATCCATGGGGTCGCAAACTGTCGGACACGAATAAGCGACTTTCACTTTCACCCCCCAAATTAGAAGCCTGTTTTGCCAAGAAACCCTTTTAACGTTTGCTTTATAAAGATAGCACTGAAAAGGACCTTAGTCGTTGTCTTAGTCCGTTTGGACTGCTCTAAAAAAATGCCATAGACAGAGTGGCTTAAACCACAAACTTTTTTTTTCCATTGTCCTGGAGGCTGAGAAGTTCAAGATTAAGGCACCAGCAGGTTTGGTGTCTGCTTTGTAAACAAGCTGTCTCTTCACCTTCCTCTCGGGGTGGAAGGGGTGAGGAGCTCTCTGGGATCTCTTTCACAAGGGCAATAATCCCTTGCAAGAGAGCTCCACCCTCATGACTTAATCACAACTCAAAGGCCCACCTCCAAAAACCATCACATGGGGTATTAAGGTTTCAAAATATCAATTTGAGGGTATACAGATATTCCATCCATAACAGCCATCATTGACTGAATCCCCTTACCTTTATTGGAGAAATCTAAGACCCTTGGAAGTTCACATATCGCACAGGGGTTAGTGGCAAGCCAACAACCCTAGTGGGGAGCTCTGACTCCCAGTCTAGTGTTCTAGGTACTCCTTCTCCAGCGGCCTGCTTGGACCAGTGAAAACAACCATTAAATTACTCGTCAGTTCTCCTTGTTCCAGGATGGCTAATTCAAACCATGTTGGTATTTTCATGATGGTTTAGTCACTAAATCGTGTCTGACTCTTGCAACCCCATGGACTATAGCCCACCAGGCTCCTCTGTCCATGGGATTTTCCAGGCAAGAATACTGGAGTGGGTTGCCATTCCCTCCCCCAGGGGATCTCCCCAACCCAGCGATCAAACTCGAGTCTTCTTCGTGACAAGCGGATTCTTTACCACTGAGCCACCAGGTTAGTATTTTCCCTAGCATATCATGACTTTATGCATACTCAAGTATCTGAAGGTGTAAAATCTCAAAAACAAAACTAGTAAGGAAGAATTAAAATGATCGGGCCCTCCTAGTCCTGTCAGAGGTGACTCTGTGCCAAGTCATTCAGGAGGGGTGAATTTTGTCCGCAGGGCTCTGGAGAGCTGAGGCTGGCCCTGGTCATTGCAGGATCTCAAGAGAAGACGTGGCGCGGGGCGTGTGTGGCCTCATGCTGAGCACTGCACTTTGTCAGCACCTGTAATCCCTCCATCACCTCGCTCAGTGCTCAGTATTCACTGACCTGAATCTGTATCAAATTTAAAACTGGGCTTGAAGCAAATATCTGATGTGTTAGAAGACAAGACATCAGGTGAATCGTAAGTTTTCTTTGTTTAATTTTACCTTTGTTATCCTTTTAAATGAGTGCAGTTTTTTTAAGTACCTCATAAGATTTTTGCAAAAACTAAATGAAATCATATGAAACAATTAACACAACCAGAGCATAGTGTTCAACAAATGCATGTGATGATAATGATGATACTTGTACATGCCTTCTCACCATAGACAAGACATTTGGGTTCAATAATTTATTTTAATATTATAAAGGGGTAGCTTGAGGTATTTTTGTGGCAATGCGGCAGTTCTTATCTTGATTGTGGTGGTGGTTTGTGCATTTATTCATGTGACAAAGCTGCATAGAACTACACACAGATATAACTAAGTGCAAGTAAAACAGATGAAGTCTAAATAAATTCTATGAGTACACCAATGTTAATTTCCAGGTTTTCATATTGTATTGTAGTTACATAAGATGCTATGAAAGTGCTGCACTCAATATGCCAACAAATTTGGAAAACTCAGCAGTGGCCACAGGACTGGAAAAGGTCAGTTTTCATTCCAATTCCAAAGAAAGGCAATGCCAAAGAATATTCAGACTACCACACAATTGCACTCATCTCACATGCTAGTAAAGTAATGCTCAAAATTCTCCAAGCCAGGCTTCAGCAATACGTGAACTGTGAACTCCCTGATGTTCAAGCTGGTTTTAGAAATGGCAGAGGTACCAGAGATCAAATTGCCAACATCTGGTGGATCATCAAAAAAGCCAGAGAGTTCCAGAAAAACATCTATTTCTGCTTTATTGACTATGCCAAAGCCTTTGACTGTGTGGATCACAATAAACTGTGGAAAATTCTGAAAGAGATGGGAATACCAGACCATCTGACCTGCCTCTTGAGAAATCTGTATGCAGGTCAGGAAACAACAGTTAGAACAGGATATGGAACAACAGACTGTTTCCAAATAGGAAAAGGAGTACGTCAAGGCTGTATATTGTCACCCTGCTAATTTAACTTATATGCAGAGTACATCATGAGAAATGCTGGACTGGAAGAAACACAAGCTGGAATCAAGATTGCTGGGAGAAATATCAATAACCTCAGATATGCAGATGACACCACCTTTATGGAAGAAAGTGAAGAGGAACTCAAAAGCCTCTTGATGAAAGTGAAAGAGGAGAGTGAAAAAGTTAGCTTAAAGCTCAACATTCAGAAAACAAAGATCATGGCATCTGGTCCCATCACTTCATGGGAAATAGATGGAGAAACAGTGGAAACAGTGTCAGACTTTATTTTTGGGGGCTCCAAAATCATTGCAGATGGTGATTGCAGCCATGAAATTAGAATATGCTTGCTCACTGGAAGAAAAATTATGATCAACCTAGAGAGCATATTCAAAAGCAGAGACATTACTTTGCTGACTAAGGTCTGTCTAGTCAAGGCTATGGTTTGCCCTGTGGTCATGTATGGATGTCAGAGTTGGACTGTGAAGAAGGCTGAGCGCCGAAGAATTGATGCTTTTGAACTGTGGTGTTGAGAAGACTCTTGAGAGTCCCTTGGACTGCAAGGAGATCCAACCAGTCCATTCTGAAGGAGATCAGCCCTGGGATTTCTTTAGAAGGAATGATGCTAAAGCTGAAACTCCAGTACTTTGGCTACCTCGTGCGAAGAGTTGACTCACTGGAAAAGACTCTGATGCTGGGGGGATTGGGGGCAAGAGGAGAAGGGGATGACCGAGGATGAGATGGCTGGATGGCATCACAGACTCAATGGACGTGAGTCTGAGTGAACTCCGAGAGATGGTAATGAACAGGGAGGCCTGGCGTGCTGCGATTCATGGGATCGCAAAGAGTCGGACACGACTGAGCGACTGAACTGAACTGAACTGAAGATGTTACCATGGAAGAGACTGGATGAAGTTACAGAGGACCTCTCTGTACTATTTTTGCAACTTCCTGTAATGTTAAAATTGTTTAAAAAAAAAAAGTTTTTTCAAATAACAGACATTGGTAAGGATGTGGAGAAAAGGGAACATTTGTACACTGTTGGTGAGAATGTAAATTGGAACAGCCACTGTGGAAAACAGTATGGAGTTTCCTCAAACAGCTAAAAGTAGAACTACCATAAGACCCAGCAATTCCATTCCTAGGTATACATCTGTTTAAAAAAAAGCACTAAATCAAAAAGATAAAGATACATGCATCTCAATGTTCATTGTAGCATTATTTACTTTTGCCAAGATATAGAAACAAGCTAAGTGTTCATCAACAGATGAGTGGATTTAAAAGTTGAATGTATATACAATGGAATACTACTCAGCCATAAAAAGGAACAAAATTTTGCCATTTGCAGCACTATGGATGGAGTAAGAGGGTGTTATGCTAAGTGAAATAAGACAAAGGAAGACGAATATTGTATGATATCACTTATATGTAGAATCTAAAAAATATAACAATAAAGGAAATAGATTCACAGATATAGAGAATAAGCTAATGGTTACCAATGGGTGAAGGAGTGGGAGGTACAAACTACTTGTTGTAAGACATGCTCAAGGACATATTGTGCGACCTGGGGAACATAGCCAATAATTTGTAATAACTATAAATGGAGAGCAACCTTTCAGATAGTATTATAAATAAATAGTTTTTTAGAAGGATTCATGGTTTTGCCATATTTTTGTAACCTCTTAAAAATTTCATTTAAAATGTAGATGTTTTTATGTTTCCTCATTTATTGGAAACGTTCTTGAGAGAAAGATTCTCACCTCTTACTGGACATTACTATCATTAAAATGGAAACCACTTTTACCTGTAAATCTGGTTCCAAGAGTCTGAGACAGATTTATGCAAATGGCTGATTTGTAATATCACTCATTTTAAAATATTTTGCCTTTAAGTATGCATTATAGGTGTTGAAATGTAAAATATTGCTGAGCAGCTGCCAACTTTTAAAGTTATAATATCAAGCTGCCCATTATCTAAGAAACCAAGCACAAGCCTGTAAAACTGTAAAGAAAATAGATAAAACAGCTCCAATATGTTCTTAAGAAATAATTATACACTTCCCTTGTACCCCTAAATAATGTATTTTAGCTATGCGTTATGAAGGATATATCTTCAAAGAAAGATGCATTCAAAGAAGGATGTAAAGTTATCTTTATTTGCTCCTAAAGGAAATTTTATTTTCTGTGGAAAGCTGCTTAACTCGGAATGAAAGGTCTAATTTATATTTGACCACTAGGTGTCACTGTGGGTGGTTGCGCGAACGGAAAGGAGGGGGAGGGGAAACAAAGCAATCTGAGGATTTGCGGCGGGGAGAGCGGTGTGTGCGATCTTTTTCATTTTTTTTCCTAGAGCATAGCATTCTCACATTATTGCCATTCTCCCTTTCTGTGTTCAAAGCGGTGACATGGAAAGGAAATAAAGAAGTATAAAGCTACAGCTCATGGAGAGGGTCCATACTCGGCGGCCTTAGGAGGGCCTCCGTTATGGCCTTGGGGCCGTCCTCACCCGCCTTGGGAGATGGTATAATACCCAACAAAAACGGACTGTCGAAGGCCAGTCCACCTTACCAGTTCCCTAACCACACAGCAGGACAGAAGAAGGTCAGCTACTTCACGTCCAGAGAAGGAGGCATTCCTCAGCTATGTTTGCCTGGTGCTGAAGAAATTAGATGAATAATTTACATCACGAAGCAGAGTGAGGGTCAGCGTGTGTGTGGAGGGGAGTTGAGGAAGGAGCTATCGCGGCACATCAGAAACATCATCCGTGAGGCTGCAAACAAAGCCAGTCGGAAGAGCCTTAGCAAGTTGAATGGGATTTATTTTTCAGCAACTGTCAGCGAAGTCCAATTTAATTCTGGACTTGGCTATAAGAAATGGGAACTTTTTCAAAGCCCGTGGAAAAGCAAACAATGAAAAAGAGGTTTTCCTGGTGTTGTGCTTGGCACAGACTCCAGCGATAGCAAGATGGGTGGTGCCTGGCTGGCCTCGGGAGGCGGGGTTGTCCCTTTCTTCAGAACACCCCCGGGCCTGCAGCCAGGCCACAGGGTCAGGGGCCGGCTCCCGGCCGGCGGCACCTCCGGGCTGTGCGGTGGCTGGACTCGTCGGCGGAGAACTGCGAAGAAAGCTGCTGCCTGCCGGTGCTATTTCAAGCAAGCGTCTCTAGCTGGAGCTGTTATTCTTTGACTTTCCGAAGGGGAAAAACAGTTTAAGAAAACCAAGGAGCTCAAGTGGGTTGAGAGGTTGGAAGGAAGGGCCCAAATGAGGGGTAGAAGGGGAGAATTTTTTAAATGGGGAGGTGGGGGGAGAAGTTGAACCTCAAGGCCCCAGACTTTTCATACTTGAAAATATTTCCTTGTTATAAATTAATGCATGAAATGATCGTTTCTGTCCTTTGCTTTAGACATGTCTCGGGGCAGTGTTAGTGGTTTATTCTGAACTACATTCACTGGAGGTAAGTTAGTGGGATAATCACTTAATTAGTGAAAGACATGAAGAAAAGAAGAAGTAAGGAACTAACAAAGAGTGCTAACCATATACTAGGTTAGCAGTCTCAGCGTTTTCTGGGTATTAACTCATTTAATCATCAAACCACCCTGTGAAACAGGTACTGTTTTATTCCCATGATAGATAAGGAAACTGAGGCAGAGATCACAGAGCCAGTGGCCAGCAGTCTGTCTCCTTGGTCACCCAGCAAGGCATATACAAAATCAGGACCCAGACTTGGAGGTCTGACTGGGATCATCCAGTCTCTCTGTTAGACCTTTCTGCATCTTGTAACTGGTAGAATATTTCTGCTAAAGTCAAGACGCTAACCACTGAGACCCACAAAATGTTTGCATGGTAGGATTTCTCCACCTGCTATGGTCTGACAAAGTGCTGTACCAAACGATGGACTACATGCTGAATGAGAGGTGTCAGTCTTTGGCAGTGGCTGACAGTTCCAAACACTACCTGAAGCAACCCCTCGACACACCTCTCTTGATCAGCTTTTACTACCTGTTCACATAATGCCTAGGGAGAGTCCACCCGCTATATGATGCACTGGCCTTTCTATGTGATTTACATGAAATTGACTTCCAGAAAGTACAAGTCATGGTACTTCTGTATGAAAACACATTATGCCCATGATGCATCTACACACGAAGCTTTTGCCAAAATAAGTTTGAGCCAGTTGTGTAATTATACTCAAAACAGCGGAAGCAACAACAAGAAAAAGCCAGCTTTGGGGCACTGACTCAGGGTGGGGAAAAGACAAAGAAAACACCACTGTGCTCGCTAATGACCCTGTAGCACTGATTCTAATGGATAGTTTTCTGGTTCAGCAACAGTATTGCAACTTGTTATTAATGAAGGCAAGGAAGCCAGTTTCCTTAGCTGGAACCAAACCATATAACTATTAGTAGACAGTCTCTCTGCTTCCCCCACCGCTAGCTCCCCGCCCGATAAAAATAAAAGCAAAAACACAACACAAGAAGCAGTGCCAGGAGATAAACTCAGAGGAAGCATTTGCTAATATTAAAAATGAATGTCAGAATACAGTCAAAGGATTTTGTGGAGTTTCTTCTTGTATTAATTTTAGGACAGATTCTAAGCCTAAAAAATGAGATCATCTGTCAGAGTTCTCATTCCTTTTGTGCTTCTAATGAGCCAGGGTCATGTGACAGCCAATGATTTGCCCAGAGAGCCAATTACACAACCAGAATTAGGGGTTTCAGAGTTAAACCATCTTCAAGTGACCAAAGAAACTTCACTTTCAAAACTCCCCTAAGTTCTGATAGATTTCTGGAAAATGTTTTCTCTTTTATTTTGCCACATACATATCCAGATACCAGTTTTACATTATTACTGAGGAAACTACAATAGGCAAGGAAAAATTAAAAATCAGAATACAAATGTTTGTTAAGAAAATTGCATTCAAAAACAAAGTTTCAGAAAGCTTAATTCTTCCATATTTATGAAACCTAACTACAACAAGCAACCAACTTCAATCTGTTGGAAGTAATTTTTCATTAATGGCTGTATTTTATATCATATTTTCAACAAATATTGTTGGACTCTGCTGTGGACAGAATTGTGCCCCTCCTCTAAAATTCATGCATTGAAGTCCTAATCCCCAATATAATTGTATTTGGATACTGGTCTTTTAAACTGTATTTGGAGACAGGTAATTAAAGTTAAGTGAAATCACAAGAGGGTCCCATTATGATAAAATTGGTGGGCTTATAAGGTCCCTTTTTTCTCTCTCTTCACACATCCACATACTTTGAGCCATGAACAACTAGTGCCCAGATGTGACATTTTCAGAAATGGGAAAGACTAGCCAAGGAGCAGACCTGGGAGGTGAGAGACACTGTTTGGAATTGCCCTTGCACTTGCTTCTGTCCAGGACGCTGATCGTCATACTGACCACGAGACTGTTCTCTGAGGTGAGACTGGATGTATCATAAGCATCAGATTCAGTTCCAGTGAGACTCCTTGGATGTAGGTTAGTGCAGGCCGGGGCTAGCTCCTCCTGCAGACCTCCTTCTGGGGTCAGCAGTGTCTGTCACTGGGCAGGTGTCAGGGGAGTATCAGGAAAGGAGGGCTTGTGAACTTTGTCCAGTCCGCGCCTCTCATGGAAGGGCTGGATCACAAATGATCTGAGGACATTCTCTAACTGAGCCATTACATGACTCAAGAAATGAGGGGGAGGGGGTTTCTAGAGTAGACTTCGCCCTACTTGTTCCTTTCCCCCACAGAGAGGTTGTCACCACCATTGCGCTCTGCTAAGACACAGGACTTAGGAACACCCTTGCCAAAGACCCTGAAGAGACAAGATCCTTCCTTGGTCTTTCAAATGGCTACTCAGCTGTGTCCGACTTTTTGCGACCCCGTGGACTGTAGCCTGTCAGCTCCTCTATCCATTGAATTCTCCAGGCAAGAATACTGGAGTGGATAGTCATTCCCTTCTCCAGGGAATCTTCCCAACCCAGGGATCGAACCCAGATATCCTGCATTGCAAGCAGATTCTTTCCCATCTGAGAGCCACCAGGGAAGCACCTTTAAATGGTCTAGTATTGAAGAATAAGATACAAACTTGAGACATGTATTTTTATTGACTATTATCCTAACAGCAAAGGATACTGTTGGTTTCCTTCCAACTTCCTGTCTTTCCTTCCCCCATAGCTGTGGAACCTCAGTGCTTAGTGAGAGACGATGGAGGTTTGCACTAGCATTGTGGTGTAGAGATGAAGAAATATGGTGAGCAGGAGAGCTGCCTAAAACCAGGTAAAACCAGAAGGAGTTAGTAGGGGATATAGGGGAGGAGGGAGGGACAGGCCTCCAGCATAACCCCTGCATAACTCCAGCATAAACTTCTTTTATCTGACGTGCAAAAGAGAATAAATAATGATGCTGTTTACAGGGAGGAGAGAGAGAGAAAAAGACCAGCTTGGGGAGGGGAGGTCATGAGCTCCATTTTGGATATGTTGATATCCATGAAGAGATCTGAAGGCTGCAGCTGGATATACAAGTCTGGAGTTGAAAGAGGGATCTGGACTGGAAATATATATTCGTCAGTCATCTGAGGATGGAAATGAAAGACCGCCTAGGGGAGAATTACTGAGGGGAATGTAAGAGCGCCTAGTGAACATCAGTATCTCTGGATTGGGTAGTAAAGATGAGCCTGCAAATAAGGCTGAATAGAAAATGTAAAAGACAAAGAAAACTAGGAGAGTGTGGTATCTTGGAAACCACAGGAAGAAAGTATTTCAAGTAGGAGAGCTGGCTTACGGCATAAAATACTTTTGAGAGTCTAAGTTAAATGTGGACTGAAAACTAACCCTTAAATTTAGCCATATGGAGGCCTGGTGACTTTGGGAAGAATTCTTTCCAATGAGAGAAGGCAAATTAGACTGAGTGGAACAGTGAATAGCATGTGAGAAATGGAGCCCACAAGGATGGGCCCCTCCTCATTTCCTTGCCAGTTACTCCCTGCTGGTCACAATTATTCATAAGTGGTGGTCAGCAGCTCCCCTCATTATAGTCTTTTCTATAAAGATCACTATTACCATCAAGAGTACTACTAATCAGGGCAGTGTTGTAGGCTCTTCATTAGCTTTTGAAGATGCTCACCTTTGATGGAAGAAGAGTCTGAATGGCTTTGATGTCAGTGATGATAGATGTGGATGCTGACTTGTCCACCTTCTTGCACTCAAGCCCCATTGTAGGAAGGTTGAACATAGGGTAGGAGTACAGCCCATGACCATGGAAGTGACTAAAGCTTCAGCTGGGATTTGATGCCTGACCCTCTTTGTTCTCCTATCAGCAGACAACCCACGGAAATCTCCCATTGTGAGTAGCAAGTAAATAAGGAACCAGGCAACAGTATCCCTGTTCTTTGAGCCATCTGACATAAGGGGACAGGGGAAAAGCAAGTGTGTCCTCCAAGGACAGATCAAGGAAGCATTCTTTCACCCAAGGCCAGCAATATAAGTCTATTCATAGTACAGATCCAAGTTCCGACTCCAAGGGGAAGGAGTAATAAAAGATGGAGGCCATTAACTAGAGAATGGAATGTACATACCAAGGGAAGAGTCCTCGAGAAGTGATTTTAAAGTGAGAATTCTGTAGTTTGGCACAGATTAGAAAGGATATTTATAGCCAAGGAGAACAGAATCTTGGAAATGGCTTAGCCATCAGAGGAACAGGAACAAAGGATGCGCAGTCAATTCTAGCTCCTGAGTTCCTGCAGGTCCACAGTCTCTAATTGGTAACCTCAAATTTGAAAAAGCTCTGAAAATGGAAAGATTTTTCCTTAACTCATTTGGCAGTTAATTCTGACTTGACCCAAACACATTTTCTTGCTAAACCTAATCTGAAAATATGTGAATACAGTCATAATGATCTCACTTCAAGGTGAATAGTCATCCGTGTCAACATAGAAATACTAATGATTCCTGAGGGCCACCTGGACCCCATGGGGGTGTTAAGCACTATAAAGCAGACAGCACTGAGTTATCTTTCTGAAATATGGAGAATTCTGAAATCTATCTGGCCCTGGAGATCTGGATAAAGCCCTGTGGACCTGTAGTGGGAGGGGCCAAGAGGACTGTATTCCTGACAATGTGAGGACATTAACACAGAACAGATGGGGAGTTCACAGCCTGGGAAGTCCACCTTCGTGGAGCGCATGTGGGGCCTGCGGCCACGGCAAGGGGCTGTGAATCAGCCTGCGACTGTGTTCTTGTAAGAGGAGGGTCTAAGGGGCCCTGATGGTTTCTAGTTAGGAAACCCGTGTTCTTTGAGAGCCTGCAGCATGCCAGGCACAACTTATTACCTCATTTGGTTCCTCACGCCAGCTCTCAGAAGGGAAAATAAGGATCAGAGAGTAAGGTCACAGAGTAAATGGCTCAATTGGGGATCATACCGGGTCTGAGTGACTCTAAACCCCATCCATTGCCCATTATGCCATGCAGATAGCTTGTGGAACGTAAGTCAATGGAGCTGTGGGCTAGAGAGAGTAATTACAGCTAATTGTCTGTATTCTACATGCAAGCACCTTGTTTAATTCTCAAAACAACCAAGCTGGGTTGCTGTACTATGACCCCATTTTTTTCTACAAAAAGAAACCAAGATTTAGAGAGAAGTAATGTGTCCAAGATCTTACCAACCTAGTAAGTGGTGGAGCTGGATTTCAAACCAACATGGAAATATCTGCAAAGCTGGCCCTGTTCCCCTGTATGCCATGTGTCCTCCTGAATGTAGATTGCTGGTGCCAGTGGCTGAATATTTACACACACACACAAATATAAACATACAATCCCTTTCTTAAGAGCCACGTGATTACCCAGAGTTAAGTGTCAGTGGCCTTCTGGGATCCCTCTGACAGTGAAAGGATAAAGGTGATAGTTATGGCCACAGAAACCTGGTTATTATCAGGAGATAACATTTCCTGTCACTTTAAATGAGTCAGAGACCTCCAGACACTCCAGCAAGTCTCCCATTACACAGAAGAACAGCTTTAACATCAAAGGGAGAGATATGGGCAAAAGATGGGGAGATGTGCTTTTCTTCAGCTGCTGATGGTTGGTCAAGAGAGTCTAATGGCTTATTAATAAGAAGCAATTAATTGTGTAGCCAGCCCAGTAGTTCTAAGAAATGAAATCCCTAATCTGATACATGAAGGGCATCAGGGTTTGAATAACTGTTAAAAAGTAGTTTCTGGCACTGCTTTGCATCAATAAAGATGTAAAGAACAAAAGAATAGTGTGCAACAACTGCACGATCGATAGACACCTGAAATACAAAAGCTGAAAAAGCCAAGAGGCGTGGAACCTAGTAAAACATTACTCTCTGCCTTCCAGAGAGAGAATCAGAATCATGGGGACACAGAGTTGGAAGAGATTTCAAGAGGTCACCCTGTCCCATAGCTTAAATTCTCCCTGGCTGAGGACAGTCTCTTAATTGAAGACGTCCAGAGAATTACAGACTGCGTTCCAGAGAAATGGGAGAATGTGCATTTACTTATTGTGGGCACTGAATGTCTAGTCCTCTAGGAGCAGTAAATCAGAGTCTAAAACAATGAAATTCAAGGAATTTCTGGATTCATCAGCCCTCTTCTGATGAACAAGACTGACATCTGCCTGCATTCCAAGAGAAATCTTATAAAATCACAATTTCAGCCAGAAGAGATCTGGAGCCTACATCCTGGTAATTCTTATCATTCTAAAGCCAGAACTCCTAAATTTCAGCCACTTAAATGAAAGGATGCAGAGACCGGCTAGGGGAAGCCTGTGGTCAATGTGACAACCTGTACTGCTTGGCAGGAAATTATACCCATGTAGAAGTGATATTCATAGTTTATAATCATAACCTAAGAGAATCCCAATGCCAGACTGAAATTAAAAGACAAGCACACATACCCATCTGTGCACATTTGGAGACTCCAGGAACATGAGAGTAGAGGATAACAGCATTTGTACAACACCACCAATTGACTGGGCTTCCCAAGTGGCTCAATGATAAACAATGAGCCTGCTAGTGCAGAAGACACTGGAGACTCAGGTTTGATCCCTGGGTTGGGGAGGTTCCCTGGAGGAGGAAATGGCAACCTACTCTAGTGTTCTTGCCTGAAAAATCCCATGGACATAGAAGCCTGGCCAGCTTCAGTCCATAGGGTCACAAAGAGTCAGACACAACTGAGTGACAAATGTGAAGATTTCCATTTTAAGCGAATTTACACCAGCAACGGGCCTGCCTCTGAAATGTCCTTAGTTCCTATTAACAAAGGTAAAGGAAGATTCTTAGTGAAATGTTTGGCATGTTTTAAGATCTTTGAAGCCCTTGGGAACACTAGTCAAAATACTGGAACAGATCTAATGGTTTCTATATCATGCAGAGCTGGTTGCCTAGAAACATATCCCAAAGATTGGAGGATGCTCCTTTTGGCTACAGTCTGTATTTCCAAGCCTTTTTCACGTGTCCTTTTAAACAGAGAGAAGATGTGTACAATTTATACATAATCATACATTGTTTCATTTCTAGATGCTTTTTAGGGAAGTGTTGAAGAACTCAGGTGACCTAGAGAATTGTCTCATTGGTTGTCAGAGCATTTCTGAGAGGTTAAATACATTTGGTGATTAAGTATTGCAATATAAGTGCTGTAACTGATGAAATGGAATCAAAGACGCAGAGGTGAGACCTACATTTGTAACAGTGATCTCTTTTTTTCAGTCTAAGAGACTACCTTGGTAAGAACAATCCCCTTTGAGGACTTGAAGCTGCCACGCAAAGGCCATTTGTAATGAGACTTTTCCTTTAGTTATGAGATTATCTTCTAAACTAGTCAAATTCCATGGGCCTTAAATATAAAACTGGTATAACCTAATATGGCAGTGCACCATACTGTTTGAAATATGTGCAAGTGATGGGAAGTTAGCCCTGTTCTTTAAGAGAGTTGGATAGCTATTTGTGCTTAGGCAACCTAGCCCCTAAAAGACTGATCACTCTCTACAAGTCAGGACTCCACCCTGCTGACTCCATAAAGAGGACTGGTGACTGGCTCTGGGATGCAGGAGAAAACAACAGGATACGCCCTGCCCATGGAACTACTGTCACACCTTCTGAGATCCAAAGTGCTTCCACCCTGGAGAATAAAAGGAAAGGCCTGGCTTCTCTGGAGACACGTAGTTGGAACAACTCGTCAAGATGCACGGTACTCTGCCTAGATGGGAAATCCTTCACATTTCTCTCTGACTATGCATTCTCCACTTTCTCCCCTGGGTCATGGAAGGCAAGGATGTGGCATTAAAACATGCTTTGAGCTTTATCATGTCTATGAGTCTGTGGCTTGGGGTAAAGGCTCACTCATTAAGAGGGAGAAAACCTGTTTCAAATCCCAAATCCAGACTAGAAGGTTAATCCTCGATTAGACAAATGGTAAGATCAGTAACAATTAGAAATCATACCCAGAATCCTACCAAGTTACAAGGTCTTGTGAACCACTGTGTCTCTTAAGCGGAAAGGAATGAAGGGCTGACTCACTTCCATTTGCCTTCTTGAGAAGGATTGAAAATAATACAATGAATTCTTTCTACAGAGTTGTTTTCCCCCTCTCTATTACTCTTCCTGTTTGGTGTTTATGTGAAATTGTTGCAAAGAGCCACTATTAATGAATATACACTGAGTGTCACAGATGTGCTAAGGGATTTTGAAGTACAGAAGCATGATACTGTGAGCCGACAGATTAATGCAGGCACATACTTTATTCATACGTAGGCTCTGATGTTTTTGTGCATTGAGCCCATCCCACAAATGAAATAAATAAACAAATACAGTTGGCAACAGCTCCTGTACATCTGTGGATTATATAGACAAATTGCAAGTAGGAATGAATTTCTTTTCATATTTCACCAAATTTGCTAATTTTATGATGTGGAATGCCTTCTTTTTCTGAGGGTTTAAATGTTAAAAGTCTCTAGATGAACACAGTATAAATTAATTGAATTCTAGATTGGAGAAAGACTTGAAACCTTACACAATGGTTATTTTTTCCCAGTTGAGTGACAGAATGCAAATAACATAAGCCATCTCTGATTTTTGAAAGTATAAGTTGAAGTACTAAAAGATGAGGAACCCTCCATTGCATCAGGCTTTAAAGTTAGAACCAGGGATAATGAACAATTAGAAAAATAACAAGAGGAAAATATATGAGACTATAACCTGAAACTATAGCCTTAAAAAAGGAAAAGAGATGAATCAAGCACACACGTTATCAGGCTATGTCCCCACGCCATGCAGCTCTGGTGTTCTGGCCTGCCCAGAATTTACTTTCCTTTTTCTGCTAACCATACTTTGATTTCTAGGAGGAAACTAGAAATCTCAGGGCACCCTGACATTTGGCATACTGCCACTGTAGGCGTGCAATACAAGCTTTTATCATGAATGAATTTGCTCTCCCTGGCAACAATGATTGGCTCAAGGATAGGCATATGACTCTATTTTGACCAGTCATAACCAGGCCCAGAATTGGAGAAGGAAATGGCAACCCACTCCAGTGTTCTTGCCTGGAAAATCCCAGGGACGGGGGAGCCTGGTGGACTGCCGTCTCTGGGGTCGCACAGAGTCGGACACGACTGAAGCGACTTAGCAGCAGCAGCAGCAACCAGGCCCAGAAGCTCTTTGCTGAATTCAACATGAACCCAGGAGGATATAAATCTGAAGTTGCTGGGGGTCATCATAAGGAAAGGATTTATCTACGAGTGAAGCCAACAAATGGGAAAGTGAGTGAGTGAGACTGAGTCCAGATACATTTTAACTCCAGGATCCAGCCATGCCTAAAATGTGCCTAGATGATGATAATGATTATGATGATATGATCTATTAAAAGTTATTTTTAACCTAAGTCATCATAGAGGTGGGTTATCTTTCCCTTGTAACTGAGACAGTTCTGACTAACATACTCCAAAACTGTAGTGAGCCGGTGAATATAAAGTCTGAGTCTGTTGTTCTGGTAGATGTCATGGAAGAGCTCCCATCTGTGCCCCAGATGAACCAAGACTCTTCACTTGCTAAGTCCATGTGCCAAACCCAGAGTCAGCTGGAGGTGGAAGGGTACCGTGAAGGATTACAGTCCTCATATTGGGGACAAACCATTTCCAGGCTAAGATGATCTGACTCAATTAAGAAACTGAAGTCCAAGTTGACACAGGTAATCTCTCATTTATCCACTGCCAACAGCAAATGCAGAGAAGAGAAAATAGGAATGGGGACCAGCTGGTGGACATGTTTTGGATTTTCAGGGCATCAGTGCAGTCTAAGATGAGGGAACATAATAGATTGTAGAGGTTCCAGGTCAGCAGACCAAGCACAGACTTGCAGGAAGCTTCTGATAGGCAGGTTTCCTTGGGTTGTTTCCACCATTCCATCAAGTTTCCTCTGACCTCTGTCTGATATGATTGACAAGTATCCAGAATTTTACAGTGGAAAAGAAGCAGAGAGATGGAACTCCTTTCCTTTGATCAACTGGATCCAGTTTTATAACAACATATCAAGAAAGAGCTGCTCTGTAAAACAAAAATATAAGCCAAAGTTCTGTGTAGGAGAAATAGGAGGCCAGGACAAGTGCATCAAAGGGTGCTCTGTGCAGAGAATCTAAAATCTAATTGTTAAATGTTGACATTCTAAAAAGAAAACTGAAAAGGAGAACAGGCAACAGATGAAATATGAAGAGAAAGATTTTTAACACAGGTGAGAAGTAATTCAAGCCTCAAGAACATGATCTAGGATAATGATAAAAAGCAAAGTGTCAATAAAGGCTTAAAAATCCAGACAGACTCAGGAGACATCCCTGGATTTCACATATCCTATGTGATTTTTGAGAACCAGATCTTCTCCATGGAACTACTTACTCATTCATTTTCTTTACCTCATCTAGAAGAAGCATAGACTTTAAGCCAGCCTGGGAGTTTCTCAAGTGCAGAAGAGATTTCTTTTTTTCCCCTAAACCCAGGACTTTTCATAATGGCTGTCAAATAATGTTGAATTAATTAATTCCAAATGGAAGTGACAATGGCAGTCTGAACTGACCCCTAATTTTATTGCTAAGATATGAAAAGTCAGAAAGGTGAGGAGTTTAGCTCAGTCACAGAGCAAGTTAGAGGATCTTCTAAGACAACAGTTGGATATTCCCAAGTTTAGAGAAAAAAATGTTCATATGCCTGGGAATGTATCCCGGAGGTAGTGACTCTGCTAAAGGGTTAGAAGATTATGGAAGAGGGTGATAGATATCTCGTTAATTACTGGGAATAGAAGATTCCTTTCTGTCTTGTTTTGCCCACAGACAATTCAAACAAGGACAGCAGTGAACTTACAAACAGAGAACAGAGCGAGCAGGAATAAAAAGAGTCTTCTGCAGAAAGTTCATTTGGACAGAAGCATCTATATATCAGCCTGCTGGTAAGCCAGTGGTGTTTATTAGTGCCTTTACCTGTGGACCCTGGGTTAGGGACAGAGGAGGAAGCCAGAGAGACAGATGACAGTCCAGGAGAGTGGGAGACCTCACACACAAACCCTGGTTTCATTCCATATGGCACGTTATGTGGAAATTCTTAGACTGGGACTACTTCTGTCTTCAACATTATCTAAGTTTGCAGCTCCTGCAGATGGTAGTTGCCACATCAGCCACTGAGGGCTGAGGATGGAATGATCTCCGCAATCCCTTCTGGCTCTGACGTTACCAAATTCTGAGTGCCATAAGGATGTGGCATAATGGCCTAATTAAATCCAGTTGAGATTACTGGAATTGTCCACCCTGACTTCCTCTTCTGGCTTTCACTGACAAATGAATGTAAACCTGAAATTCATTATGTTTCCAGAATGCCTGGGTTGCTGAAATTATTCATAGTTTAATCAACTTTTAACAAGAATGGGTAAAAAAATTAGGACAATTAAGAAATAATGAAGCCATTATAAAAACAGTAATGATTTAAAAGCGGGTAAGGGAATACTCTTATTGGAAATGTTGAATACCTGCAAATGAGAAGTGAGATGACAAGCACATGATGGGAATAAGAGATTTTACTAATGCACAAACAGAACCATTTATAATAATTCCTTCCCAAAATTGAGGATAATGCAAGTATCCTGATTATTACTAGAAATGTATATTCTCTTGAAAATTGGCCATCCTGCAGAATATTGGATATTATCTCTGAAGATGTTGTTAGTGCTTTGTTCAAATATATTCTTTTTAAAGAGAGCAACCTTCTAGAGTTGTTCTTGTAAATTGAAACATACTTTTGAAAACTACTAGAATCAGAATTGCTCTTTTAAAAATAATAAATAAGTCAGGGTGTGACGCTAGGAGCTGTAGCAAATCTCAGGCACTTGCTCACTCTGGACCCATGTGAACATCCCTGTCTGAGAAGTGTACCTAGGGCCACTTCTTCTATGCCATGAGTCAAGGGTCTGGGCCCCTTCCTTTATGAAGATCCTCCATCTTCTAGGCCCTCTGACCATCTGAGTCTTAGCCCCAAGGATAGTGATGAGGAGAGGATAGAAGTTTTTATGGCCAGGCCTGGTGGTAGCCGATGTAGCTTCTGCCCATGTTTCATCAGCCAGAACTCAGTCTCATGGTTTCACTTAGCTCTCTGGGGGTAGGAAGAAAAGCTTAGCTCTGTGCTCAGGAAAGAGGAGAACTTGAGACTGGGGAACACTAGCAATCTCTGCCACAATTCAGGAATTACCATACACACAGAGAGAAGCTGAGGAGAGCTAGAAGACAGGCAGGGTTTTGCATTGGTTGTTCAATACACGTGCATGTCCACCCCCAGTCCAACAGTCTGCAGATCTTCTGGATGGCCCTGTATGTGTGGTCCAGGTACTCTAGGAAGAGGGAAGGAGCTGGGCAAATACACCCTAACTGAGACAAGATCCTCGCCCTCATGAGTCTTATAGTATGGATGAGGGGATAACATATGGAGATATAAATACCAAGATACCATATAATAATAGGAGACAATATTACCTTGAGCTTTTAGGATAGGGTTTTGGCTTTCTTTTTCCACCTCTAGTAACAGGCATAGAGCATGGAATAAGTTGGCACAGCATATATATATTTGATTTCAAAATATACTATAATCATATATACTATATTTGATTTTATATATACTATATAAATATACTGAGACAGATAGTACACAACAGTAGATTGACTGAGAGTAGACATTGGTTTGTTGCTTCGATAGCATAGCCACTACTCCCATCTCCACCAAATGGCTTTCTAAAGGGGACTTTCCCCTTCTTAGATGTGTGGCTTATCTACCCTCAATTTCAGAGGTAGGCACCAATTTAGCTCGTACTGAAATTTCTGATACACAGATGGGTACAGGTCTAGGCATGTGATCTGTTAAGGTTAAAGAGAGACACACAGAGAGAATGAATCTGGAAGCAGATGCTACCACAAGAGATGTTCCCTCTTTCCCTAGAGGAGAGAGAAGATGTCAGACCTGGGGCAGCCAAGCCAGTCTGGTGTCCTAAGGTGAGATCTCTGAGCTGTGGGGTTGCTGCCACATAGAACCCCAAAACAGAGCCTCACCAGGGCCAGGGGTTCTCCAGCAGCCCTCCCCCTTAATTCTACTCAACTCTCAAGTTATTGTCAAAGGAAGTTACATACTCAGCTCCCTGCATGGCACACATTCTGGTGGGGCCATATGTTGATGCGTATTTGATTTACAATTTGTGTTCATTTCACATGCATAGCAAAGTAATTTAGTTTTACATATACACACATATATATAGTATTTTCAGATTCTTTTCCGTCATAGGTTATTACAAGATATTGAATATAGCTCCCTGTGCTATACAGTAGGTACCTCTTGTTTATCTACTTGAATGGCACCCCACTCCAGTACTCTTGCCTGGAAAATCCCATGGACGGAGGAGCCTGGTGGGCTGCAGTCCATGGGGTTGCTAGAATCGGACACGACTGAGCGACTTCCCTTTCACTTTCCACTTTCACGCATTGGAGAGAAGGAAATGGCAGCCCACTCCAGTGTTCTTGCCTGGAGAATCCCAGGGACGGAGGAGCCTGGTGGGCTGCCGTCTATGGGGTCGCACAGAGTCGGACACGACTGACGTGACTTAGCAGCAGCAGCAGTGTGTATCTGTTACAAAGCCTCTGATCCTTAAAGAGGGTGATTAGGTGAACAGTGAGGAAATAGAAAAACTGGAAACGGTCCCAAAGAAAGCCTCAGTGTCCCCCTGCTAAGAATTGTAAGGCCAGGAGTGGCTATTTAACCCTGGTTGGCAATTTACTATGTAAAGAGCCAGGGTATGACTAGAGCAAGAAGGAATCCTCAGCACACGGCTGCCTGTTCTCTTTCCCAGCTTCTTTCAGTTGTCTCCATCTTTCTCTCTCTGTCTCTTTACACCACACATCACACACACACTAACACACACACACACACACACACACTCACACTCTCACACAGAGGCTGTGAGAACTGAGAAACGTACGGACATAAAACAAATGGAACTGAAAGAAATCCAACACCACAACCCCTGGGAACGATAATGATGAAGAAAAGCTGCTGCCAGATGCATCTTGTGATGACGCCAGTGATCTAATTCTCGTATTATCAACAGATGCAGGTAAAGGCAGCCTTGACAGAAGGCTTTGAAAAATCAAAGAGCACAGCATCACTGGAGCTGTTATCTGATTTATGTCTTTTCAAAGACCAGGCTGTGTCATATGCTGATAATAGACTCTAGCCATCAAAACATTATTTTATCTGGTATCTTGATTTTAAAGAATTGTGGAAACTAGCAAATGGAGCTGGGCTATTTATACAATGGTTGAAACTACATTAGTCCACTAGGGGAAAGCAACAACACATACACAGCAAATTTCAAAACCCAAACTGGATAATAATATAACAAAAATCAATAGTCTTTATTTTATAAACGGTCAATGATGTGGAATATAATTTGCAAATTAGAGCAGACATCTTTGTTTCATAATTTCTTAATTAAAGTATGAATGAGTGATCAGTTGGTGTGTGGGTGCCCACCAGATGAGACCCTTACCCACAAGGGCTTGGGCACTACCAGATTTCAAAGCCAGCACTGCCAGCAGATGGAGACTTGTGCTAAAGAAGAATCCACATCAGGAAACAACCACATCTTTTAAGTTATGCAGGGAAAGGAGGATCTCCTTGGAGCAGATATAACACAAGAACACAAATTTTTTTAAGTTTTCAAAAAGTTTAAGTAATTGAACATAAAAACTCTCCAGAAGCATGACCTAATCATTTCATATTTCATGCAACTTAGAGAAGACATCTTTTTTTCTTAAATGACTAGACATTAATCAAATGGACCTCCACACTTGAGAAGATAAATGCTAAGCAAAGAAAAGGAAGCCTTCTGTATATTTACCTTTAAAGCACAGACGTTAGAAATGAATGAGATTTTTGACCATTTATCATACAGCGAGACCAATTGTCTCACAGAAATTTTTATGTCAAACCACACCTGGCTATACATGTTTGTCTCTTGATTCATGAGCTCTAAATATCACGTTGCAACATCGTTGGGCTTAAGCCAAAAGTTATGTGTTTAAAACTCTTTCCTTGCAGTCTTAAATTAGCTGCACTACTAGATGGAAAAAGCTGCCTTGATGATCCAAAACTATGGATAATCTATGTGTTATTTATTTAGTGTTTTAAACATATTATTTAATGGGGCTGGGGCAGTATATTGACCTTCCTAATGAGATTTGACTAAAGCCCATATTAAAATTAATGTGCCCCTCCCTGAGCACCCAGTGACACAATATAAGAGGAGCTGTCTCAGAAGGGTCTGTGTGGCAGGGAGAAATCAGCCTGGCAGTAAAAATATGGCCTTGGACCTTCCATATGCAGATGGTCAAGAACCAACTTCATCCCTGTTAGGGATTCCAGGAACCAAATTTTCAGAGCAGTCTCAGTGTTCAACAGTCAGAATATACTGACAGAAAATATTGCCCACAGTGGTTATAGTCTAAGGAAACACAAGAAGAGAACATTAACGTTCTTGAAAGTGGCTTTAAGTGGCAAGACCAGTACAACCACTGCAGGGTGGTATATTGATGCTTAGGACTGGCCAAGTCCTACAGTACATCTACACACTCTTCTGGTGGTGGATTAGTCACTAAGTCATGTCCGACTCTTTGCAACGCCATGGACTGTAGCTTCCCGGGCTCCTCTGTCCATGGGATTCTCCAGCCAAGAATACTGGAGTGGGTTGCCATTTCCCTTCTCCAGGGGATCTTTCAAACCCAGGAATCGAACCTGCATCTCCTGCATTGCAAGCAGATGCTTTATTGACTGAGCTACGAGGGAAGCCCAAGCTTGTACAATTTCCAGTATCACATACATTTTTGAGATGTTATCAAAATGCTCGCTTGCTAACTGATCTCCCCTAAGAGTCCTGATTCCTATTCCCACACATCAGAGAACCATGTCACCTCTCACTTCTGACTGCACAGCCAGGCCAGGCCAATGGTAACACAGGTGAAGGCTGTAATCTTCATCTTCCAGCTGCCCCATTTCATATGCCTCACTCTCCTCCTTTCCCTGGACCTCCAGGCTGAAATACTAATCATGACTTATATCATGATGTCTGCTGGAGATCCAGGGCAGGTTTCAGAGTATGGCCTTTAGTGAGAATAAGCCTGGGTTCTGCTTAGGAAAACTTGCCTAGTTACCTCATAGCTGTGTGACCTTGGGTGAGTCATTTTACCTTTCTCATATTTTCTCCACTGGGGAGAAAAATAGGGATAAGGAATCAAATTATAGTCATGAAATTCTTAGTATCAAGACATCCTTCTTAATAATAGAAAGGATATAAGTGAAATGGCTTTCTCGTTATTCTGAGTCTGGAGATTCTAAAACTGGATGCTGGTTTATTTAATATAATTCATCGGGATATTTCAAACTCCAGAAGGAGTCTGAGAGACCAAATGATGTCATTCATCCTCTGAATAACTGGCTGCTTGTGCCACTGTGCCCCACACAGAATAATCCCTGTCTCAGACCCACTTTGGTGAAATCCTTTGGCCATGTTCTCTAAGATGATTATAGGTGGTCTCTTTCCTTTGTGTTGACTCTTCAGCCTGAGTGGACAAAGTGAGCAGGTCAGGGAGAAAGGAATGAGGCAGGCAAAGGGCGAGAACTGACTTTCTGGCAAACTTGCCCAACTTCCATTTCAAGTTTAAGTTACCAAAATAGTTCTTCAAGTATGCTTGCAAGCAGTGGTACTGCCCTTGAAGATGTTCCCCTGGCTCCCATCTGAGTCAGTGTAATGAGTCTGCATTTTATAAGAGCTGAGCCTGATCCAAATGGAACCATGTAACTGTTAGAAAGATTAATGGAGTGTATCATCCCACAGTTGACTATAAACTTCTAATTGTGTGAATCTCAGTGTGGCGTCTAGAGCTAAGTCGGAGTCTGTTTCCTCAGTCACTAATATCCACTGATATTGTTCATTATTTTTCTAATGCCAACCCTAGGTACATCAGGGCTGGGCAGACCCCTGAGGGAAACAACAACTCTTGTTGTAGGTACTTGAGAGCAGTCATTATCACCATTGCCAATTAATTCATCAATCAGTGTTTACCAAGCTGCCATGGGGACCAGCACAGAGCCCTGCTGAGCAAAAGGAGGATGAAGGAGGCTGTGAAGACAGAGAAGCTGCAAGCAAGAGCCAAGAACTCTCTTTCCAGGTAGGGACTGCATGACCTCAGGCAACTCGCTCACTCCTTTTAGCCTTAAACTGGGGACCAAGGCACCAGTCAGGCCACCTACCTAAGGAATAACGGACCCAGTGTGTATGAACAAGCTGCAGAAAACATTCATCTGACATAAATGAAAGCATTCATCGTGACCTGTGATAGAAAATATACTAATGAGAACCTACTGTAAAACACAGGGAACTCTATCCAGTGTCCTGTGGTGACCTAAATGGGAAGGAAATCCAAAAAAAGGGGGACATGTGTATATTTGTGGGCTTCCCTGCTAGTTCAGCAGGTAGAGAATCCGCCTGCAACGCAGGGGACCGCAGTTCAATTCCAGAGTCAGGAAGATCCCCTGGAGAAGGGATAGGCTACCCACTCCAGTATTCTTGGGCTTCCCTGGTGGCTCAGACAGTAAAGTATCCACCTGCAATGCAAGAGACTTGGCTTCGATCTCTGGGTTGGGAAGATCCCCTGGAGGAGGGTACGGCAACCCGCTCCAATATTCTTGCCTGGAGAATCCCCATGGACAGAGGAGCCTGGTAGACTACAGTCCATGGGGTCGCAAAGAGTCAGACACGACTGAAGTGACTTGGCATGCACACACACGTGTGTGTATAGCTGATTCACTTTGTTGTACAACAGAAACTAACACAACTTTGTAAAGCAACTATACTCCAATAAAGATTTTTTTAAAAAGTAAATATAGATCCTATAGCACTAAAAACAAATCTGGTTAACAGGGGTGTATTTGCACCTATTTTCTTCCTTATAAATTCACACTCCTCTCTTCTCACATTTCCTGTTTTGAGTGGTTTCTCCACCTAAGCACCCATATTCCCTTTCAGCTTTAAGATCAGGTGTGGAGACTTCTGTAAGCTGTACTTGCTCTGTCCTTGACAGAACCACATTCTATTAAAAGAACTGTCAGTTGTTGGCCCCTGGTTAAGATCAAGGGAAAGCTTAGAGCAGGCTTCTTTCCCTGACCCCTCCCCACCTGCTCCTTCCCCGAGTCCCTCTCTTCTTCCTCTGAACAGGAAACACAGAGCTCTCAGCCACAGGATGCCCCGCCATCCTACAGGACACGGACCTATGAGCGGAAGTCATCACCACCACTGGGTCCTTCATCCCGGGCACCTACTTTTATAAGTCGCTTTTAATCACTTTACAAAAATGTCCCTCTCTCCTTCCTTAAAGCTACATTAAACGAGCACACTCATGTTCTGAACAGCCTTTGCTTTTCAATAGATGAAGGAGAGAGAACTATTATCTCTGTTGTTGCAATGGGTTGTGAAGCTCTGGATGGCATCACGCTTGTTGTCAAATGGTACTGTTAGTCTCCAAAGGTAACGAAGTTGCTGAGGTTTTGAGGATCTGAATGCTGGCAGAATTTGCTCACACACACACACCCCCTGCCAAGTTGGATGGTAAACTCTCTGGGGAACAGTAAATATAGAACACACAACTGCAGCATTAAAAAGGATGACGGTTGCAGTCTTGGATAGCCAGCATGTCCCCATGTATCTTCAAAACTTCCCTTTTGACTAAATGGGGAATGATAATGTATATGCCTTCCTCCGTCCTGGAAAGAGCTTTGCAGTTGCTCTCAAAAACACTGGGGCATTTGCCTACCACCTCATTTATAAAAAACTAATTTATGCTCTGTAGATCAGAGAAATGGGTTGATTAGGAACAGATCTGTATAGGTTTGAATCTTCCCTTTGAATGATGGAAAAGCTTAAGCTTATTGCATTCTGGAGTTTAAAAGAAACTCTGATTCCATCACATGTCTCCAGTTGCTATGATGAGGCCTATGAAAGGGCCATCCCAAAGAAGCCTGAAACTAATGAATTGGCAAAAGACACAGTATCACATTTTATCAGCAATGTCCATAAAGTCCACATACCAGAATATGTGAGGGTTGTATGTTAGCCAAAATGCCTTTATATATCACTAAAGGGATGACAGCCAAGTTTGGGTCTTAAGATTTCACCGAACGTTTTCTGTTGCTTTCCCCAAGGGCAAGTATTAGTGTGAGACTTGGTCCTGTTGGAGTTACTCTGCTGCATGAGAGGGGAAGAATGTTTCAGGAGGGAAATGAAAGCAGGAGGAAATAACAGAAGGGAAAGACTCTGAATACCAATGAAATTCTGCCATTCCCAAACACGGTTTTCTGTCAAATGTGGACCCTGCAAACTTTGGTAAGTAAAGAAAATTCCCTGGGTGCTCCCAGAATACAGGAGGAAATGGTCAAAGCCCCAGAGATGCAGAGAAAAGGGCCTGTGGCAGCTGAAGGAGCTGAGGTTTTTCCTTTCATCCTTGGAGTATAAATTGTGGAGGATACGAACAAACAAACAAAAAGCCTAATGAGACTATGAGGAGCTGCAATAAAACCCACACAGATAATGTATGACAGTGAAGGGGAAATGAACTTTCCCAAACAGAGTGCTACCAACACGCAAGACTAACAGTGGCCCCCTCAGACCCCTTGGCAGCATTTCAGGACCCAGCTTTACAGCATTGTTTCAATTCATTGGGATGTAAATAATTGATAACTTGAAGGGACTTGCAAAACCCACTGCAACTGAACACAGATATTTTTATGACATCAATTACTGGGCTAGTGACTTGATGAGAAAAGGAAAATATTTCAAACCACACTTTAATGATCTCCACCAAGAACCCCTAGTGTTCCAAATGAAACGTGGGTCTCTGGGCCTTGATTTTTTTAACCTCCATTTTCCTCCTCATAGGGAATATAAGTTACAGCTGAACAGAAGAGACGGCTAATTATTTTCGTGTCTGTGCTTTTCAGTGGTGGATTGCAGGCTTCCTTATTCTAATAGAGAAGGAAAAGCCTGGGAGAGCACAGGGCTTGAGGGGAGGTCCCCTGTGTACCCCATCAGGGCCACATGTTACATGACAGAAGTGTTGTGGAGTTAGGCTTGGCAACTAGGACTCCGACTATAGTTGAGATTGTCATTTATGACATTACAACACTGGAGCACGTTAAAATGATATGGTAAGCGGTACCATTAAGGCTGTTGAAAGGAAGTCAGAGTTCAAGTATTTGTGCACGAGGTACTTTATGTGGTGACGACTTCTGAATTTATAGTTGTCAGGACGGGAGTAGAAATGTTGATTTGGTCTGAGACCGAGTCTGTTCACGCTTGTGTCTAGTTGATTGTGAAGTCCAGTTCATTTTTCTTTCTTGCTGGCAAAACTCTCACAGGGCAGCTACTGCTTCATGAGAAAGGTCCAGAACTGCATCTGGAGAGTTATCCAAAAGCCCAGATGATGCAAAGGAGTGGGAGGTATACTGAAGACTCACCACCACGCATGGGTCCTCAGGGAAGAATGCTTTGAGGTAAAATCGGGGTGAGGGTGGCGAGGGCCTGGGCATATCTCAGAATGAAGGCATGGGCAGTAGTTAAGATTCTTCAACAGTAAGAACAATAAAATCCTCTTCTACAATTCGCTGCATACATTTGTGTCTACTACAAGTCAAAACATACACCTTGAAATATCGTTACAGGAAAAGTCTCCTGGAATCGTTATAACTGAGGCTTGGGTGTGTTCCTCCATTACCAGCACCGCCACTGTTGGCGGCATTTCTTCTTTTCTTTGGAAAGACCTGAAATAAGAGAAGAATTTTTTTTGGTTGATGAGTTTAGGACTTGAGAGATCTGCCGTACTGCTTGCTCTCAAGTTGAAAAGATACTGACTGGCTCCTGGGCCAGAAGACTGAAACCCTCCTGTTTTAAAACAATGTAATTCTAAGCTTCCACATCTTGTGAAGAGCTATTCTTTGACTTTGCTCATGAACAGCAGAAAGGAGGGGGCCAGTGAATGGTGCCATGAAAAGAAGAATTTTTTCTCCACCTTCCAGTTCTTTTTGGTACAAATATGCCCTTGTTTCTGTAGTTTCATTCCCTCAATTCTTCTATGCCTTCCTAATACTCAGCGTCATCTGATGATGTCAGATAAGCCATAGGGTGTGAGATCTTCAAGATGACAGCAGCAAAATGCTTCCTGTGGCTTCCTTTTAACCTGTCTTGTAAATGGCACCGTGGAAACTCCAGTCTATTTTTCTGTCTTTCAATACAGCTAGGTCTACTTAAGAAAAATCTCCAGATGAAATGTATTGAGATGTTCCTAAAATGCCTCCTATTTCTATTTCACAAATGAAACTTAATTCACAAGTTGGAAGTAGTTTTGGAATAACTGAGTCTTTTCAGATTGAGCCTGTAAGTGTCAGTTCAGCTCACTTGCTCAGTTGTGTCGGACTCTTTGTGACTCCATGGACTGCAACACGCCAGGCTTCCTTGTCCATCACCAACTCCTGGAGCTTACTCAGACTCATGCCCATTGAGTCAGGGATGCCATCTAACCATCTCATCTTCTGTCGTCCCCTTCTCCTTCTGCCTTCAATCTTTCTCAGCATGAGGGGCTTTTCCAGTGAGTCAGTTCTTCTTATTAGGTGGTCAAAGGATTGGAGTTTCAGCTTCAGCATCAGTCCTCCCAATGAATATTCAGGACTGATTTCCTTTAGGATGGACTAGTTGGATCTCCTTGCAGTCCAAGGGACTCTCAAGAGTCTTCTCCAACACCACAGTTCAAAAGCATCAATTCTTCAGTGCTCAGCTTTCTTTCTAGTCCAACTCTCACATTCATACATGACTACTGGAAAAACCATGGCTTTGACTAGACAGACTTTTGTTGGCAAAGTAATATCTCTGGTTTTTAATATGCTATCTAGGTTGTCATAGCTTCTCTTCCAAGGAGCAAGCGTCTTTTAATTTCATGGCTGCAGTCACCATCTGCAGTGATTTTGGAGCCCCCAAAATAAAGTCTGTCACTGTTTCCATTATTTCCCCATTGATTTGCCATGAAGTGATGGGACCAGATGCTATGATCTTAGTTTTCTGAATGTTGAGTTTTAAGCCACCTTTTTCACTCTCCTCTTTCACTTTCATCAAGAGACTCTTTAGTTCTTCTTCACTTTCTGCCATAAGTGTGGTGTCATCTGCATATCTGAGGTTATTGATATTTCTCCCAGCAATCTTGATTCTAGCTTGTGCTTCACCTAGCCTGGCATTTCTCATGATGTACTCTGCATATAAGTCAAATAAGAAGGGTGACAATGTACAGCCTTGGCATACCCCTTTCCCGATTTGGAACCAGTCTGTGGTTCCATGTCCAGTTCTAACTGTTGCTTCTTGACCTGCACACAGATTTCTCAGGAGGCAGGTCAGGTGGTCTGGTATTTCCATCTCTTTAAGAATTTTCCATAGTTTGTTGTAAGCCTGTAAGTATAGGTCAGATTCAGTAATGAAGACTGGTCAATAGAGTAGACATTTCATCACAACTGTGTTGATTTGGGACTGCTAATTTATCATTAATAAAGCACTTGGCTAGAAAACAATGTCCATATTTGATGGTCTGGTAACTTTTTTCTCCCATTTTATGCCACAGTAACTGCCCAGTCTTACTGTTGCCTATTATGCATGTGTAAAGTTTTATGGACTAAGTAATGTCAAATACAGTGTCAAGTATATCTGGAGACCAGTTGGGAGGGTTTAGAGGGAAATGAGAGCTCTGTGGTCTATGCCAGTCTTGCTTGCAGTTTTACTGTGTATTGATCCCTTTTTACACACTGATTTAGCATCCTGAATTACAATGCAGTCGAGAGCTTCTACCTCAAAGGTTGCGCTAAGTCACAGCCATTTTTGACTTGATGGTCTCTGCCTCCCTGCAGTGGGTGCTTTATTAGAATTATTCCTTTTAGGAATTGCAGTCAGCATGCAGTGGTGGACACATGGTGCTTTATAAGCATCTGGAGTGCTAGGACACAAAGAGTGGTTTGTATGACAAAAATACTCACAAAATCAGTCTATAGAGGAACTGCCTGAGGTCACTCAGTCCAATCTGCTGCCTCTGGGGGAACTGCATGTGAAACATTCTGTAAAATCTCCAGGAAAGCGGGCTCCACAGACTTCCTGGATAGCAAAGTTCACTGTACAACATTCCCTAGTGCCTCTTCAGAGCCCCTAATTTCATGCTCATTTCCATTTCTCGCAAATGAAGGGATATCAAAATCCTCCATGGTCTACCACAAGAGGAGGTGGAGTATAGTCTATTGGCTGGTCCCACTACTCCATGAGAAATAGATGGAGAAACAGTGACAGACTTTATTTTGGGGGGCTCCAAAATCACTGCAGATGGTGACTGCAGCCATGAAATTAAAAGATGCTTGCTCCTTGGAAGAAAAGCTATGACCAATCTAGACAGCATATTAAAAACCAGAGACATTCAGTTCCATTCAATTCAGTCGCTCAGTTGTGTCTGACTCTTTGTAACCCCATGAATCGCAGTACACCAGGCCTCCCTGCCCATCACCAACTCCCGGAGTTCACTCAGACTCACGTCCATCAAGTCTGTGATGCCATCCAGCCATCTCATCCTCTGTCGTCCCCTTCTCCTCCTGCCCCCAATCCCTCCCAGCATCAGAGTCTTTTCCAATGAGTCAATTCTTCACATGAGGTGGCCAAAGTACTGGACTTTCAGCTTTAGCATCATTCCTTCTAAAGAAATCCCAGGGCTGATCTCCTTCAGACTGGTTGGATCTCCTTGCAGTCCAAGGGACTCTCAAGAGTCTTCTCCAACACCACAGTTCAAAAGCATCAATTCTTCAGTGCTCAGCTTTCTTCACAGTCCAACTCTCACATCCATACATGACCACTGGAAAAACCATAGCCTTGACTAGACAGACCTTAGTCAGCAAAGTAATGTCTCTGCTTTTCAATATACTATCTAGGTTGGTCATAACTTTTCTTCCTAGGAGTAAGCATCTTTTAATTTCATGGCTGCAGTCACCATCTGCAATGATTTTGGAGCCCCCAAAAATAAAGTCTGACACTGTTTCCTGTGTTTCCCCATCTATTTCCCATGAAGTGATGGGACCGGATGCCATGATCTTCGTTTTCTGAATGTTGAGCTTTAAGCTAACTTTTTCACTCTCCTCTTTCACTTTCATCAAGAGGCTTTTGAGTTCCTCTTCACTTTCTGCCATAAGGGTGGTGTCATCTGCATATCTGAGGTTATTGATATTTCTCCCAGCAATCTTGATTCCAGCTTGTGTTTCTTCCAGTCCAGCATTTCTCATGATGTACTCTGCATATAAGTTAAATTAGCAGGGTGACAATATACAGCCTTGACGTACTCCTTTTCCATGTCCAGTTCTAACTGTTGTTCCATGTCCAGTTCTAACTGTTGCTTCCTGACCTGCATACAGATTTCTCAAGAGGCAGGTCAGATGGTCTGGTATTCCCATCTCTTTCAGAATTTTCCACAGTTTATTGTGATCCACACAGTCAAAGGCTTTGGAACTCTCTTGCTTTTTCCATGATCCAGCGGATGTTGGCAATTTGATCTCTGGTTCCTCTGCCTTTTCTAAAACCAGCTTGAACATCAGGGAGTTCACGGTTCATGTATTGCTGAAGCCTGGCTTGGAGAATTTTGAGCATTACTTTACCAGCATGTGAGATGAGTGCAATTGTGTGGTAGTTTGAGCATTCTTTGGCATTGCCTTTCTTTGGAATTGGAATGAAAACGGACCTTTTCCAGTCCTGTGGCCACTGCTGAGTTTTCTAAATTTGCTGGCATATTGAGTGCAGCACTTTCACAGCATCATCTTTCAGGATTTGAAATAGCTCAACTGGAATTCCATCACCTCCACTAGCTTTGTTTGAAGTGATGCTTTCTAAGGCCACTTGACTTCACATTCCAGGATGTTTGGCTCTAGATTAGTGATCACATCATCATGATTTTCTGGGTCTTGAAGATCTTTTTCGTATAGTTCTTCTGTGTATTCTTGCCACCTCTTCTTAATATCTTCTGCTTCTGTTAGGTCCATACCATTTCTGTCCTTTATCAAGCCCATCTTTGCATGAAATGTTCCCTTAGTATCTCTCATTTTCTTGAAGAGATCTCTAGTCTTTCCCATTCTGTTCTTTTCCTCTATTTTTTTGTATTGATTGCTGAAGAAGGCTTTCTTATCTCTTCTTGCTGTTCTTTGGAACTCTGCATTCAGATGCTTATATCTTTCCTTTTCTCCTTTGCTTTTTGCCCTCTCTTCTTTTCACAGCTATTTGTAAGGCCTCCCTAGACAGCCATTTTACTTTTTTGCATTTCTTTTCCATGGGGATGGTCTTGATCCCTCTCTCCTGTTCAATGTCACGAACCTCATTCCATAGTTCATCAGGCACTCTGTCTATCAGATCTAGTCCCTTAAATCTATTTCTCACTTCCACTGTATAATCATAAGGGATTTGATTTAGGTCATACCTGAATGGTCCAGCGGTTTTCCCCACTTTCTTCAATTTGAGTCTGAATTTGGTAATAAGGAGTTCATGATCTGAGCCACAGTCAGCTTCTGGTCTTGTTTTTATTGACTGTACAGAGCTTCTCCATCTTTGGCTACAAAGAATATAATCAATCTGACGTCAGTGTTGAGCATCTGGTGATGTCTATGTGTAGAGTCTTCTCTTGTGTTGTTGGAGAGGGTGTTTGCTATGAACAGAGCATTTTCTTGGCAAAACTCTTTTGGTCTTTGCCCTGCTTCATTCCGCATTCCAAGGCCAAATTTACCTGTTACTCCAAGTGTTTCTTAACTTCCTACTTTTGCATTCCAGTCCTCTATAATGAAAAGGACATCTTTTTTGGGTGTTAGTTCTAAAAGGTCCTGTAGGTCTTCATAAAACCATTCAACTTCAGCTTCTTCAGCGTTACTGGTTGGGGCATAGACTCGGATTACTGTGATACTGAATGGTTTGCCTTGGAGACGAACAGAGATCATTCTGTCATTTTTGAGATTGCATCCAAGTACTGCATTTCAGACTCTTTTTTGACCATGATGGCTGCTACATTTCTTCTGAGGAATTCCTGCCCACAGTCTTAGATATAATGGTCATCTGAGTTAAAGTCACCCATTCCAGTCCAATTTAGTTTGCTGATTCCTAGAATGTTGATTTTCACTCTTGCCATCTCCTATTTGACCACTTCCAATTTGCCTTGATTCATGGACCTGACATTCCAGGTTCCTATGCAATATTGCTCTTTACAGCATCAGACCTTGCTTCTATCACCAGTCACATCCACAGCTGGGTATTGTTTTTGCTTTGGCTCCATCCCTTTATTCTTTCTGGAGTTATTTCTCCACTGATCTCCAGTAGCATATTGGGCACCTACTGACCTGGGGGAGTTCCTCTTTCAGTATCCTATCATTTTGCCTTTTCGTACTGTTCATGGGGTTCTCAAGGCAAGAATACTGAAGTGGTTTGCCATTCCCTTCTCCAGTGGACCACATTCTGTCAGACCTCTCCACCATGACCCACCCATCTTGGGGTTGCCCCGTGGGCATGGCTTGGTTTCATTGAGTTAAACAAGGCTGTGGTCCTAGTGTGATTAGATTGACTGGTTTTCTGTGAGTATGGTTTCAGTGTGTCTGCCCTCTGATGCCCTCTTGCAACACCTACCATCTTACTTGGGTTTCTCTTACCTTGGGCATGGGGTATCTTTTCTCAGCTGCTCCAGCAAAGCACAGCTGCTGCTCCTTACCTTGGATGAGGGGTATCTCCTTACCGTGGCCCTTCCTGACCTTCCCTACCAACAAATGTTCTTCTAGTCAAAGCTATGGTTTTTCCAGTAGTCATATGTGGATGTGAGAGTTGGATTAGAAAGGAAGCTGAGCACCGAAGAATGGATGCTTTTGAACTGTGGTGTTGGAGAAGACTCTTCAGAGTCCCCTGGACTGCAAGGAGATCCAACCAGTCCATCCTAAAGGAAATCAGTCCTGAATATTCATTGGAAGGACTGATGCTAAAGCTGAAACCCCAATCCTTTGGCCACCTAATAAGAAGAGCTGACTCACTGCAAAAGACCCTGATGCTAGGAAAGACTGAAAGCAGGAGGAGAAGGAGACAACAAGGATGAGATGGTTAGATGGCATCCCTTGACTCGATGGGCATGAGTTTGAGCAAGCTCCAGGAGTTGGTGATGGACAAGGAAGCCTGGCGTGTTGCAGGCTTTTGGACCATAGGGTCCAAAATTCATACACGACTGAGTGACTGAACTGAATGGAATTGAAAATTTTAATTAGGTATAATGCATTACACCTCAGGTGTTATTTATACTGGTTCTATTTGTTGTATCTGCACCAGGGCTATTTTTGTGAATGAAATTTGTCTGAACACCATACTAGAACTGTTTTGCCTTTTTTTTTTTTTTTTTTTTTAAGAATCAAGCAAAATGGATTGAGTTCTAGAGTCTCTTTTTAGTAGATGGCAGTTGCCAGCATTACAAAATACATACTACACTCCTATGATATTTTAATATTAATGCATAGGAAAGGAGAGAGAGAGAAAGGGGAAAGGAAGGGAGGGTGGAGAGAAGGAAGAAAGGGAGGGAGGGAGGAAGGGAGGAAAGTGTTTGTCCAGTGATTTTAAGTCTGCATGGAACTTACTCCCAGACTTCCCAAGGCTGCTGTGACGTCATCTCACTTCTCACTGCTCATCACTAAGGGACTGAAGGGAAAGGGGAAGGGGCAGACAGCTGAGGGGCCACAATTGGTTTGTGTTCCACGAAGGTGAGAGGTGATTCCTCCATTGCTGGGTCTAGATTCCAGAAGGACACAGTGCAAGGAGGAGCCAGTAGAAGAAGATATGATTTCTTCATGGCCCTCTAAGATGATTCCTTTCTTGCTCACCTTTCCTTTCAATGCTTTGGGCAAATCTATTAATCCTTCCCATACAGTGGGAGAAGAACAAGAGACAAACCCAGGTTGAGACCAAAATGAGATTAAGGTGTGGATTTTCCCTTTGCTGCTGTTGCTGCTGCTAAGTTGCTTCAGTCATGTCAGACCCTGTGTGACCCCATAGACAGCAGCCCACCAGGCTCCCCTGTCCCTAGGATTCTCCAGGCAAGAACACTGGAAGTGGGTTGCCATTTCCTTCTCCAATGCATAAAAGTGAAAACTGAAAGTGAAGTCACTCAGTTGTGTCCGACTCTTAGCGACCCCATGGACCGCAGCCTACCAGGCTCCTCTGTCCATGGGATTTCTCAGGCAAGAGCACTGGAGTGGGGTGCCATTGCCTTGTCCAGATTTTCCCTTTATCAGTATGAAAATATATAGGTTTCAGAAATGAAAGAATTTAATTATATCTGGAATCACCATGTATCTACTCTATTTATCAAAATGCAGTGATTCATCAGGTTTTATAAAGAGTTAAACATTGAACCTCAAACAAGTTAAACATATTTTTCTTTCAATCAAGTGACTAACTCACTGAACTATGCATTTTATACAATTACCACTTTCAATCCTCATGTAATGGCTTAGGCAGTCATCCTAAATGTTCCTAAATGTTCGTGGTGCAGCAGCATCACCTGGGGACTTGGTGGAGATGTTACAAATTCTCAGGCCCCATCCCAAACCTACTGAATCAGACACTGGAGGCAGGACCAACCATCCAGATTCTAACAAGCCCTCTGGGTGACTCTGATGCACACTACAGTTGAGAACCACTGGGTTAGGGAGCATTTCCATTTTAGAGATAGAAAAACTGAGGCAGAAAGAGTTAAAGCAGTTTTCCCAGCACCGTACAGTTAGAAAGTGATCGAGGCTACATGACTCCAACCACTAGGATATACTCTTAACCACTAGGGCGTGCTGTGTGGGAGACCTCGGTTTACTTGCGAAGCCAGTGTCAAGAAAATAGATAAATGAGACATATTATTCAAGAGGAAGAATTTAGATTAAAAAAATAATAGCAACATACAGCTTTATGGCTTAAGACATGTCTTGCTTGGGTGAATTTCTATCTATAAAATACTTTAACTGGAAAAGTTATGACTCAGAATGTTAAAGTCAAATGTCAGGTAGGAGTTGGGGGAAAAATGGCTGGAATCAAAAGATCCAGTGAGTGAACAGCTCCTGCCCCATGTCAAGGAGGTGACCGCTGGACTCAATGCCATTAGAGCAACACTACCCCTAAATTCTCTCAAGAGAAGCAAGGAATTCACATCCGTGAGTGAAATCTTGCAACTTTCAAACATTAGCTACTAACTCATAAATTTTCAAAAACTATGTAAATTGTTTTTTGAACATGGATTTTTGCTTACAGGTTACCATTTTGCAACCTGTTATTGAGAAATTTTCATAACATCTAATGAAGAGAGATCAAAAGGCTGAAGGGAAATTAAAAATATATGTGGGGAGCAGCATGGGAAATTAAACTCAGATAACAGAGCTAAGTGATCACATATCAAAAATGTGCTGAAACCTGACAGTTGTGTCATAGCGGCCATTCTTAGGAATCTGCGTTTGGGACAGAGTTTCATAAAACCACCGTGTCTGTACAGCTTTCATGGAGAGCTTGTGATTGCAGACCATGGTTTCATAAGCACTCATGACAGAGTGTTTGGAAATGACTTTTGAGGCATAGGTCAAGGGTTTAAAGGGGCGCCATTTTCAATTCTCATTGAGAAAGCCACTCTATGGGCTGAAAAACATTCAGAGGAAGCAGGTTTGGAAAGGTTGCTGCAAAATCCATCTCAACTGTGAGCAGAAGTGATTTTCACGCCTGTTGTTTTGGAAGCAGTTCAAAGTTGTTTTTTCCATTGTAAATAGCATTCGAGTGCTCTGTGACGGCAAGTATTACTTTTTCCTTGGCCCACTGCGCTTCAGTAACGGCTCTTGCCCACTGAAGGCACAACAGTCAGACTCAGGAAGTTATGCACAGCACATCAGGGACAGCAGAGGAGCAGTGGGGGGGAGAGGAGGTCATATGGTAAGTGTGGAGTGGAGAAATTCAGGGGTGGAGATGCTGTGCATGTGAACACCAGCCAAGACAGGGAACATCTGGAAAACCTGCTCTGTATTATGTGGTCATTCCACAAACTTTTCCAAGGAGTCACATAAGGAGAATATTACATTTTAATTAGAGTTGGGATTTATCCAGAGTAAAGAGGGGGTGGGGAAGAGGATGGTTTGGTGAACAGGCCGCATTTTCATTTGGCTGGGCCCAAGAATTGCAATTAACAACTTAGCTCCCTCTAGACCTGCCCTGCTCAATCCAACAGGTCAGTGATTTAATGAAACATCTCACTGGGTGCTTGTCCAGCCCTAACCTGTAAAAGAAGAGCAGAAGTGGTAGCAGGCAGGGAGGCGGGGAGGAGAGGGTGTGGATTAAAGAAATGAGGTCAAACACTGGACAATGCTATGAGGAAAGCATCAGAAAGCTAAGGTAATATCTATCTTTCCAATCCTTTTTTATTTTTGTCACATGGCAGGTTTATCAGTTATTCTCCAATAATAAGAGGGTGAGAGGGGAAAGAATGGACACAAAAATGTGAAGATGAATGCCATTTCTTTAAAATAGTATTATTCCATTTTATTTTATCAGAAAATACAAGTATTATGCCAAGATATAAAATAGCCCATAAGCCTTCAAGCCTGCTTAATAGAAATCAGATGCTAATAATTTATCGGTTTTTTAGTTAAGTAACTAACAAATTTAATTGATCTAATATTAATAAGAAGAAATGAAATAAATATTTATCAGTGCCTTGTTGCTGTTTACAAAGTCATCACTGTACACTTACTGAATGTCCACTACACAGTGGGCACTGCCCTGAACTCCTCAACCCCTCCACTCAGGGAACCAACAGTCAAGAAAGAAGGACAAGGCATAGGAGAGCCTTGAGACACTAATAACAATATAAGACAATGATCTAGATGACGGCAGTCAGTAAATTGCCAGCCTAATGCCTCAGAAAGAAGCATCGTGGGCTCCAGGGGTCAAGAAAGCAGAGGGGCCTCCTGGGAGAAGTAGCGTTTGTCTGGACCTTGAAGGTTGGGCAGAATCTGGATGAGTGGCGAGGAGGAGGATCAAACAGAGAGCAGAGAGAGCGTCCTGAGCAAATGCCCAGGGAGTGTTCAGTGAGCAAACCAGAATGGCTGGAAGAGTCTCCTGGAGGCGAAACAGAGAAAGTAACATTTGAAAGGAGCCAGTGACCAGATCGTGTAAGGCACTGAGGATGCCCTGTGTGCAGTGCTATGGAGAGTGTAGAGGACCTTGTTTGAGGACCCTGCATCCCTGGTGTAAAGAAGAAACATTTGTAAGTGAAAAGGGCCCAGAAGAAGTAACTAAGTATTTCAGGAGTACACATACTAAACATACCCCAGGAATCACAGAAGTAGGAGGATACTACTTCCAAATGTGGAAGAAACATTTTCTTCTTGAATGGGATCTCTGTGGCATAAGACAGTTTGGACATGATATCCATTGTGATTTCTCTTTCCCTTCCTTTATACCCCAGGCCCCAAATTGTTATGCCCTCTGAAATACTCTAAATTCCTGACCCTGTGCATTACTGACCCCGTGCCAACAACATGTCAACTCCTTTTCTCTCATCTTTCAGCGTATCTTCTCCAGACAATATTTCACACTTGTACATGAATTACAGACTTTCCAAAAGTTGGAGAAATCTCGCAAAGAAGGGACATGGCCTCTGATTCTTGGAATCACCCTCCCCCTATCCTCTTCCAGCTGCTGCACATACACATACTGCTTGATTATATTTAATAAGAAAACACAGAATGTTTCCCAATTTAGAACATAACCCTGCATGCTACTCCCTCTAGTCTAACCAGAAATCCCATTCTCCTTCTCCTCTAACTTAATAAACCAAATCTAATTGGAGAATAATTGTAAAATACACTGATGTGCAATTTGTTTCACTAACCCAATAATTAATTAATATGCTACTTATGGTTCGGAAGAGCTCTTAAAACACAGCACAAATTCCACTAGATGAAGGAGGATATCAAAGACATAAACCAGGGGCAGCATCTTTACACAAGACAGACCAGGAGAAAAGATAAGAGAAAGAGAGAGAGAAACAAGATCTATTTGGCCTTTTAGAATCTATGGTGAGATTTGTTTTATCCCATCTGAGGATTCTCTTCTTGCCCTTTTTATAAGTGAGGTAGGTTGTGTGTTTTGCAGATGAATTGGCAACAATATTCACACAGCTGAATCCAGCTGGTAGATGGACTTTCTAAAGTTTGAACTTTTCAACTACCAGATGCTTGCAGGTGAGAGAATGTTCCTCATTAATGGAACCCTCTCCTATCAACTCCTGGTTGGTTTGATACACACTCTGCGCTTGCCTATGTCATACACAACTCCTAGCCTCTTTTGCCTTTACACAATTGCAGCTTGCTTCAGACAATGCCTCGGATTTCCCCTTTCATTGTTTGAAATGTGCAGGGCACATTAATTGCTCTGGAGATTTCATTTTAAAATAATTTAAGTCCTATCTTCTATTTGCCATTGGAGAAGTAAGAGTTGAAGCTAAATCAAGCTCTTTGTAATTACTGCAATGCCCAAGTATTAAATAATCACTAAATCAACCAGATCTTCTAAAAATTGTTTCTTTTTGGACAATTTTAGCTTATTCTTCATAGCTGGTACAAGATTCTGAGTGACATCAGGCAATGGACCACCAAAGCACCTTCATAAACTGAAGGATATTATGTCTTATTTTAATCCTTTCAGCTGTCTATACAATTGGCTTTTATCTTTGGCAGTGTAACGAACTCTCCTTTACAGTATCCGCTGCCCAGAGAGCTATGTATTTCTCATCCAAGGGTGGTAGAACCCCAGATGGTCAATGTCCCTACAGCCTCTCCTTCACAAGGCTCCTGGCAGCCTGTCTTTTAATCAACTCCTTTCCTTTGGCAAAGCACACTTCAAGCATGTCCCCGGCTCGGTCTGGGTGTGCCTGCGCCAGAACCCCATTTTCCTGGAGACCTCATGTTTACACAGCAACACAGTTCGCTTTGGCAGGCAGGCTGGCCCCACACATTGACGAATGAGGGCTCAAAACCTACCAGTTCAGCTGATTTCTAATCTGAAACCTATACAGAGAAAAGAGTAAATAGGCTACACCGTGGTTCTCTGCCAAGGTCTGCATACGAGTACCACTTTATATTTTTATTGCTGTTAATGTGAGGTTTGAGATTCAGCTGAGAGACTTGCCTCGTCTTATAAAAAGTAACTAATCAATTATCTCCCTATTGTCTGCAACAAAGGATGTGGTGCACTGTCATTGTGTTTTTACTCCACATTTCTTTCACACAGGATGTTATGTAGAGAGGGTAGAGGCTTTCTGCTCACATGCAGCAGAGTTAACTATTCAAGCTCTCTCTTTAGCATGTCACCTAACCCTTTCTATCTTATGTTAGAAATCTCGTGATCTTGGCAAAGAGACCAATTTTTATGCAAGCTTACTTTTTAGGAACACAGACTTATGTTGAGAAATTCCTTTTTTCTTTTGAAAAAGAAAGGAAAAAAAAGCACACGGTGTTTTGTTTTTTTACGGTCATGGGGTTTCCTTAACAAAGAAAATTGGCCAAGCCAAATACTCTGGGCTCATCCCGCGTCAATTCATGAAAGGAATGCTGATTAGGAAATTCCATTTTATTCTATGAAGCCATATTGGACAAAGATAAGACAAACTTGCTTAACTGAATTACTATTTCAAGACTGGAGGAATTTCCAAACTGTAGAAAACTGAAAGGAGCGGCTCCCTTCCTCCCTAACTCTTTGAGTTCTGAATTGTACATCTTTAGTGTTACTGTCATCGTGCAGATTTAAACTGTCTAGATTCTAAAAGGAAATATTTCCTCACTCTATAGGAACCTTATCATGGCACACTATGTGTATGGATTTTTAAGATGATTGTGGTGATAAGGCTAATACATGCATCCAACATTAGAAAGCATCAGACAACCTCATGAAATAGATAAAAGCAGATTACAGACTTTCTACAGGTCATTTTCATTGAGACAAAAATATGCATTTGGCAGAATGTTTGCTTAATAAATGTTTATTGATGTGATGATAATGTTCACATAATACAGTGACTCTCAAACTCCGTTGTACAAAAGAGGCACCTGGGGTTGTATTAAAAGTGCAGATTCCTGAGCCCATCCCCAGAAATTACGATTCAGTAGTCATGGAATGGGGCCTGGGAGTTGGCAATTTTGACCAACACCCCAGGTAACTTTGATATAGTTAGTCTGTGGGACAGACTTTGAAAAACTATTGTCATAGGACATCCATTGTGAAGAAAGTACCATTTATTTCTAGTAAGTCAAGAAGCACTTCACAAAGCTGTAGGCTGACAAACGCCCTCTGAAGAACAGAAGGAACTTTGCCAACCTGGAAAGAAAGGACGTTCTGTTCATTTGCTCATTCACTCATCTCTTCACTCATTCTTTAAAATCCACTGAGTACCTATTACAACGCACTTCTTTACTTGCCGGGCCCTGTTGTTCCTCTGGGGGTCCCAAGCATAAGCAGGGCTTAGCGAATAGGGAAGTCTATTGTCAGAAATAGGATCATCAGATGCAGAAGAGTATATATTTTCCACTTGAATTTTTCTCTGAGGCCACAAGTAAATGTTCCTCCTTCCAGAAAGGCCTCACACAAGCACTGCGTTCTACTTCTGGTTGCCACCATGCAGACTACCCTTTGATTCTGGAGATGTCCATGGTTGGCTTTGAGTCTGAGCCTGCATCACTCTATGGTCAGGCTGGATCCTCTTTGTTTTGATGACAGAAGTGGAGCATGGAAACCAGTTTAACACCAATTTGGGCAAAGAAGGGGACTGCTGTGGTTCTACTGAGGATAAATATAAGTCATTTTGAAAACATATCACCTTTTTCCCTCAAGCTGAAGGACAGGCCAATTAAATTGAGCCTTTAAAGTAGGCTGCATCCCAAATTCCTTAGACTTGTATGAAAATCACTCACATTTAATGCCACCATATGTGGTATAGGGCTCGTGAAATCTCTGATACAAGATTTCATAAATTCAAAAATGGTAGAACATACATTACCAGCTAGTACAGGAGAAGTGGAAACTGGTCTCCTTATTCCAATACTTGAAGCCCTGACTTAATATAGTTCCTGGAGGTAGCATCTATTGATTATGCTTGGAAACTTTCAACTCAATTTTATATCTATAGAAGTTCTATTTCCAGAAGTTCTATAGGTTTTTTTTTAGACCAAATTTCCTGCAGAAAATAACTAAAAACATTGGATAAAATATTAACCAATATTAACCATAATTGAATGACAAAGATGACAAGACTGTAAGGAACTACCAGGCCAAAATCTAAGGGAAAGAGGGAAGCTAGAGAGGAAAATAAGACCTGAGCACCACAGATGCTTTTATCCAGAAGGCATTTGCTAAGTTTTGTTGATCTCCTGCAGAGGAAGACAGAAGCCGCAGTGTAGGGCCAATGCAAGAGAGGAGCATAAGAAAGAATCCTTCCCCCATTGAATGAAGCCCATCCTCAGAGTACATGTCAATCAGAAGTAAACTAGCCTCCACTGCACACATAGATGAAAAACGAAAGACAAGTAGGAGGCAAAGAAGGAAATCCACCCTTGTGGTATTACCAGCTCTCGTGTGGATTGCAACTGGGTTTGCCTTGCCTGGAGGTTCCAGAGAACCTCAAACTCTGAATTTGATTAAAGATGGTCTGGACTGGTAATGCCCACAAGTGCCAGGCAGACACAAAGCCTCTCTAAAGGACTATGATGCCTCCATGACAAGCCTCAAAGACTCCCACAGACAAAGTTTCAAAAACAATTAATATACACACACAAGCTACCAGATACACCAACACAAAGCACCACAAGCAAATTTGTTCTCTGCTGGGATGCTCCAAACTGCTCCAGGAGAGAAGAATCACTAGGAGAGAAGAAGACCCTTGGAGCAGGGGTCCTCAGCCTCCAGGATCTAATGTCTGATAATCTGAGGTGGAGCTGATATAATAATAATGAAGTGCACAAGAAATGTAACACATGTGAATCATCCTGGAACCATCCCTCAGCCCCTAGTCCATGGAGAAATTGTCTTCCACAAAACCGATCCCTGGTTCCAAAAGACTGGGGACCACTGCTCTGTAGGAAATCTCCAAAGCAGGTATCCTTTAATCCATTTAGTAGGTGATCAAAAGTCTCTGTGGCTATAAGAGTTGGAAATAACTGTTTAGGTACTTAAGAAAATAGAAAGACTGGGTTTCTTAATTACATGATTCAGAGTGACACTCCACTTCCTGACAATTAAGAAGCCTAATGGAGTAAAAGTCATCACTTCCTTCAGGTAAGAATCAGGTCTACTTATAAACAAACTTTATATACTTGGAATTCAAAAAGCACATAGTTTATTTTAGAATCTAAAACAATGACAAGAGGAGGGATTTAGTATCTTTATTCATTCTTGAAGACAAAAACTGAGATATGAAACTGAATCCCAGGTGACATCGAGGTAAGAAACAGCACTAAGAAGTGGCCTATGTTCTCAGGATCCTATAGGCAGATTACCTTAGTCCAAGTGCTATAATCCATCAGGCCTTTGGGTTTCATTCATGTGTTTTAGATTCAAAAAGTGTATTCTGCAAGAATTCTTTGCCCTTAATTTTAAAACCATGTGTGTTTTAGGGTCAATTTAATCTGCATGTTTCCTATTTTCTTATAATTAAACTATCAAAATATTGTCCTTTAAAAACTATTTGATGTCTGCAAAATCTTCTGAGCCCTTTGAATAAGCTTCTTAAAAGTGTTTTTATCCCACTTAAAAACAGAAGTTGCACTGTGTTACGGGTGACCTGATGCAAAACCAAGAATCCCCTTTAAATTCCAAAATCCTTGAAGTTGGAATGATTTTTGAACTTGGAGAAAATGAGTTCACTCACTGATGAAATTTCTGTGTTGCTAAAGAAGACATTTGGAGCAAAGATGAGTCCCTTAAGGGGGAAATCAGAGCAGCAGGAGAAATCGGAGGTATGTGAATTTAGCTAAGGCCCCTGAGGAATAGCTGGAAGCCTAACTTGTCACACTGCCATCCATAGAGCAAGGAAAAACTTGACTGCACATCAAATGTTTGACAGGACTAAAGAGAAATATGATGTCCATATGAAATAATATTTGCTCACAGTGCTAAGAAAACAATGGAATATAAATGTATGGATTTCAGCACATCCAAGTTGCTCTCTAGTATAATTTTCTACTGTTGGCAGCCCATGAAGAACCCTTAATAAGTTAACCAAAGTTGAATAATTAATTCCTCATAAAGGATAAATAGGATCTGTTATTCTAACACTAATTCCTGTTATTCTTGTTATGGAACTGGAAAACTGCAGTGGTGGGGCCCGTGCATGTAGAAGGCCTTTTGTGGAAGGCCATGGAGAGCAAGTCAGGAACGTGAGCAGGGCTCTGTACAAAATTCTCTCTCTCCCTGTTCTGCTGGTGTTGACAAGAGCTCAATAGCTGGGCAGCAGCAAGCATGCCAGTGCTGGGGACAAGCTCTTCAGCCATGCTCCAGGGTGTGTTCAGCAGGCATTTCCAGGGAACTCATAAATACTTCTCTTCTGAGCAGTTCCCAGCTCTTGGAGAGTGTGGGCTCATTATCACCAACCATCAAATACTGAGCAGACAGGATGCAGGGGTTTCCCCACCAGGGGAGCTGGCACACGAGCTCTGAGGAAAAGGGAGCTGAGTCCATTTCCTGCAATTGTTAAAGAAGGATGACGGCCTGGCTCTTGGGTATTCAGAGTCCTGTGTACATTACTGTTCTCATGTGACTCTAGGACCTCAGTATAGGATCTCAGGTCTTCATCTCCTACAGAGAAATCCCCTCTGCTTAGGTACCCAGGAGAATAAATTATTTTTTTCTATTATAGTTAATAAAAATTTATAGAGTGCTTCACAGTTTGCAAAGCCCTGACATGGAGATTAAATGTCTTATTTGATAATGTTTTTATTTTAATCACAACAGCAACAGTAATAGTAACAATAACAAGCATTATTAGAATCAGTGAGTTTAGCTAAGTTGCAGGATATAGAGTTCATATATAAAAATCTACTGTATTTCCATATGTTAACAACAAACAACTTGACTTCATAGCTTGTTGAGGTACAGTTGACATAAATAAGCTGCACATACTTAAAGTGTACAATTTGATGTTTCATATATGCGTACACTCATGAAACTATAATCCCAATCAAGAAAATGAACTTATCCATTGTCCCCAAAATTTTCTCCAGTCCTTGGTAATCCCCTCTCTCTCTCCCCTCCATGCCCTGTCTTCACTCTCATCTGTTTTCTGGCGCTATTATTTGGTTTGCATTTTCTAGATTTTCATGTATATGAAATTATAGACTAAGAAGTCTTCTTGGTCTGGTTTCTTTCACTCAGCATTTTATTTTGAGGTGCCTTCATGTTCCTAGAGGCACTTTGAGCTTCCTAGACCTGTAGCATTATAATTTTCACCAAATTTGAAAATTTGTCCAGTTTTTAGTTTATTAAATTCTTTTCATGATCCTCTCTCTCCCCTCCCCTTCAAGGAATCTATAGCACACAACTTAGGACATATTGGGTTGGCCAGAAATTTAATTCATATTTTTCTGTAAAATGGTACGAAAAACCCCAAACACACTTTTTGGCCAACTCAATATATTAGGACTCATAGCTCACTTATGCTCCCTTTCGTGGGCTTATTTTTCGCAGTCTTTTTTTAATCTCTGTGTTTCATTTTGGATAGTTTCTATTGCTTCAAATTTACTAATGTTTTCTGCTTTGGTGTTCAATCTGCCACTGATTCCATCAAATGCATTTCTTGACACAAACATCATAGTTTTCATCACTAAAAGTTAAATTTAGTTCTTTTTTAATATTGTGCATGTCACTACTTAACATTTTCCACCTTTCCTCTAGTATCTTGGACATACAGAATACAGTTAGGAATTCTCTTAATGTCCTTGTCCACTAATTCTATCTTCTGAGTAATTTCTGGGTCATTTTCAATTGAATGAATTTTCCTGGAATTATAGATCACAATTTTCTGATTCTTTATATATCTAGTCATTTTTACATTGGATGACATACAACATGAATTTTTTACCTCCTTGAGTGCTGGATTTTGTTTTCCCAAATATTCTTGAGTTTAGTTATGGAGTGGACTTATGTTACCAGGAAACATTACTTTTGATCCCTTTGAGTATTGTGGTTAGGTTTTGTTAAAACCAAAGCAGCATTTAGCCTAAAGCTTATGAATTTTTGAGGTTTTTCTACTCTCACTGGTAGGAACAATAACTGTTCTTGGCTCTGTGCAAGCTCTAAGTATTGTTTACTCTAAACTTTGTGAGTGATTCTTTCCCTGGCCGCTGGTAGTTTCTTCTCCAGCATGCACTGATTTGTACTCGCTTAAAGACTCTAGGGGATTCTGCAGACCTCTGAATTTTCTCTCAGTGCAGTTCTATTCCCTCCAGTACCCTGACCTGCAGACTCTAGCCAGCTCGGCCTCCCGCAACGCCTAACGGTATGTTCTCAGCTCCAGGAAACTGTGGGGCTCTGCCAGAGTTGCTGCCCTCTCTACTATGGTTTGGATACACTCTCCAGGTGATGGGTGAGGCAATCATAGGGCTTAATTAGTTTTTGTGTGTTTTTTTCCATCACTAAAAATCACTGTCTTTTCTTGCCTGATGTCCCATGACTTGAAAACCTTTGTTTTCTTTATTTTGCTCTGCATTTTAGTTCTTTTAGTAAGAGACTATATCTCTGTTACTCCATCTTGGCTGGAAACGAGTTTCATAACTGGAAACTGAAATTTAAAAAAATACTCTTTTAAAATAACATCAAAACCTGTATGGGAAAGAAACTTAGAAAAAAAGAGTGGATATATGTATGTGTATAACTGATTCAGTTTGCTGCACAGCAGGAACTAACACAATGTTGTAAATCAACTATACTCCAATAAAAATTAATCTGTATATATATATATACACATACACACACACACACATATATATGTATATTTCAGGGGAAAAATACAATGTGTATAAAACCTGTATACTAAAAATTACAAACGTTTCTGAGAGGAATTAAAAATGGACCTAGATAAATGGAGAGATGAACTGAGTTTGTTTATCAGAAGACACAATACTGATAAGATGTCAGTTCTCCCAAGACTGATCTATTGACTCAGCACAATTTCAAGCAAATCCCAGCAGGGTTTTCTTTTGAAGAAATTGATAAATGGATTTTAAAATTTACATGGAAATACAAATGAAGATCTAGGCAGTTGAGTTATTTTTTAAAAAAGGAGAAAATTTGAAGTAATTATGCTACCCAATTTTAAGACTTAGTAAAACTATAATAGTAAAGATGTAATGGTATTAATATTGGAGTGAATAGAGATCAATGAAATAGTATATAGAGTTCACAAATAGATCCTGATATCCAAAGTCTATTGATTTTTCAACAAAGGTACCAAAGTAATTCAATGGGATAAAGGATAGCCTTTTCAATTAAAAAAAAAAAAATCCTAGACCCGTACCTCACACCATGTAAAAAATTAACTCAAAATGTATCACTTAAATGTAATATTTAAAACTATAAAAACTTCTAACTAAAAGAAAATGTAGGAAAAAAAATTTTTATTTAAATTATGAAAATATTTCTTAGGAGACCCAAAAATAAATGAACCACAAAAGAACAACTATTATAAACTAGTCTTTATGAAAATCTAAACTGTAATAAGGAGCCTGACATTTTGATGTTTCATTTTTACTGCTGACATCTTTCAAACCCCATAATTCCACTTTCCCCTTCTGCCCTACATCTAGGCAAGTTGATAAAAAATTCGAGGTGCTCCCACCTTTGTTGCCAAGTTCAAAATAGGCAAGGCCTAGCTCTCATACACAGGAATCCTCATTCCAACCCCAGTCCCTAATTAAAATAAAAATAAAACATTTTCCCTGTTTTTTCAAGCCATTTTTGGACCTTTTAGGTGCCTGCCCTGCTCTCCTCAGAAAGTCTCATTGTTGAGTAATAAACCTTTTCATACCTTCTTGATGTATGTGTTGAATCAAAGTCTCAACACCTAAATTAAACTTGACAGGGAGGAACCCATCCTGTTTCCATGAGATAACAACAGAAAAACTTTCACACTTCAAAAGACACTATTAAGAAAATAAAAAGGCAAGTGACAGGCCAGGAGGAAATATTTGCAAGCATATGTCTATAAGGGGCATTTATCTAGAATGTATAAAAGAACTCTTACACCTCAACAATAGGAAAACAAGGAGCTTCACTTTAAAAACTGACAAAAGATTTGAACAGATTCTTCACCAAAGAAAGTGTACAAATGACAAAGAGTCGTATGAAAATATGATGAACATCATTCATCATTAGGAAAATGCATATCAAAGCAATGAGATATCACTTCACATTCACCAGGTTAACAAAATTACAAAGACTGACAATACTGAGTGCTGCTGAGGATGTGGAAAAATTGGAAATTTTAATACATGACTAGTAGAAATACAAAATGAATTGTATAGTCACTTTGGAAAGCAATTTACAGTTTCTTACAAATTAAACATGGACTTACTATACAATTTAGCAACCTCACTTTTAGATATTTACCCAGCAAAAATGAAAACATATTCATACAAAGATTTATACTCAAGTGATTATAATAACTTTGTTCATAATAACCAGAAACTGGAAACAAGCCAAATGCCCACCAGGTAGTCAATGGCTAAACAAAATGTTGTGTATCCACAAAATGAAATATTTCAGTTCAGTTCAGTTGCTCAGTCGTGTCTGACTCTTTGTGACTCCATGAATCGCAGCATGCCAGGTCTTTCCTATCCATCACCAACTCCCGGAGTTCACTCAGACTCATGTCCATCGAGTCAGTGATGCCATCCAACCATCTCATCCTCTGTCGTCCCCTCCTCCTCCTGCCCCCAATCCCTCCCAGCATCAAAGTCTTTTAATGAGTCAACTCTTCACATGAGGTGGTCAAAGTACTGGACTTTCAGCTTTAGCATCATTCCTTCTAAAGAAATCCCAGGGCTGATCTCCTTCAGAATGGACTGGTTGGATCTCCTTGCAGTCCAAGGGACTCTCAAGAGTCTTCTCCAGCACCACAGTTCAAAAGCATCAATTCTTCAGTGCTCAGCCTTCTTCACAGTCCAACTCTCACATCCATACATGACCACTGGAAAAACCATAGCCTTGACTAGACAGACCTTAGTCAGCAAAGTAATGTCTCTGCTTTTCAATATGCTATCTAGGTTGGTCATAACTTTCCTTCCAAGGAGTAAGAGTCTTTTAATTTCATGGCTGCAATCACCATCTGCAATGATTTTGGAGCCCCCAAAATAAAGTCTGATACTGTTTCCTATGTTTCCCCATCTATTTCCCATGTAGTGATGGGACTGGATGCCATGATCTTCGTTTTCTGAATGTTGAGCTTTAAGCCAACTTCTTCACTCTCCACTTTCACTTTCATCAAGAGGCTTTTGAGTTCCTCTTCACTTTCTTCCATAAGGGTGGTGTCATCTGCATATCTGAGGTTACTGATAATTCTCCTGGCAATCTTGATTCCAGCTTGTGTTTCTTCCAGTCCAGTGTTTCTCATGATGTACTCTGCAAATAAATGAAATATTACTCAGCAATAAAAAGGAACTGCTGATATATGCAACACTGTGGATGCCTATTAAAAGCATTATGCCACATGAAAGAAGCCAGATTCAAAAGAGTATATGCTACATGATTCCATTTATATAAAATTCTACAAAAGATTAAAGCAGGGGTATGGAAGGATTTATTGGCAATAGGACACAATAGAATGGGTAATGGAAATGCCCTGTAACATCACTGTAGTATCAATGATATAACTATATACACTTGTCAAAACACATCAGATGAGAAGTTCTTGCAAATTATTTACTGGCTTAAACTTGATTCCTCCAGAGGAACCTCAGTTCAGTTCAGTTCAGTCGCTCAGTCGTGTCTGACTCTTCGCAACCCCATGAACTGCAGCACGCCAGGCCTCCCTGTCCATCACCATCTCCTGGAGTTCACTCAGACTCACGTTCATCGAGTCCGTGATGCCTTCCAGCCATCTCATCCTCTGTCATCCCCTTCTCCTCCTGCCCCCAATCCCTCCCAGCATCAGAGTCTTTTCCAATGAGTCAGCTCTTCTCATGAGGTAGCCAAAGTACTGGAGTTTCAGCTTTAGCATCATTCCTTCTAAAGAAATCCCAGGGCTGATCTCCTTTAGAATGGACTGGTTGGATCTCCTTGCAGTCCAAGGGACTCTCAAGAGTCTTCTCCAACACCACAGTTCAAAAGCATCAATTCTTCGGTGCTCAGCCTTCTTCACAGCCCAACTCTCACATCCACACATGACCACAGGAAAAACCATAGCATTGACTAGAGGAACCTCAGTCCCTCACAAAAGTGATGAACCCAATAGCAGAGCTTCGAAGCCTTATGAACCTGAGGGTGTGGGCAACGGCCTGAAGATTTAGGGAGAACAAGATGGCAGAGGAGTAGGTGGACATGGAGTACATCACTCTCCACAGATATATCTGGAATACACCTTCATACACAGTAATGCGTGCAGAACACCAGCTGAGAGCAGACAGGAGTACCCGATCAGTGGAAAAGAACCACACAAACTTGAGATCAAGCCCTGAGCCTTAGGAGTGGAAGCACTGATGACTTTAGACTACCAGAGAACTAACCCTAGGGAGTATCAAATAGTAAGAACTCACACAAATGAAACTTGAACATAAGACCCAGCATCACCCAGCCACTAGCAGCACCCTGTGCAGGATGTCTCATCTAAATGACAAACAAAACAAAAATATAAACCGAATCATCAGCAGACAGAATTACCACCTCACTCAGCATTGCCCGTCAGAGGAAAAACAAACAAACAAACAAAAACTCAGCACAAATCTCACCCTATACAAAGCGTACACAAATCACTGGACCAACCCTAGGAGAGCAGAAACCAAAAGGAAGAAAGAATTCAACTTTCTTCAAGGAAAGACTTCAACTTTCCTTGAAGCCTGGCAAAAGAGACCTAAAACACAATAAGTTTAAAAAAAATAGTGAAAATGCAGAGAAATACTACACAAATGAAGGAACAAACTAGAAACACAGAAGTCCAATAAATGAAGAGGGAATAGGCAAGCTGCCTGAAAAAGAAATCAGAATAATGCCAGTAAAGATGATTAAAAAAACCTCGAAAACAAAGAGTAGAAAATGCATGAATCAACAAAGACCTAGAAGAATCAAAGAATAAACATACAGAGACAAACAACACAATTACTGAAATTAAAATACTCTAGAAGGGATAAATAGCAGAATGTCTTCTGAAGCAGAAGAATGAAACAGTGAGATGGAAGATAAAATGGTGGAAATAACTTCTGAAGAGCAGGATAAAGTAAAAGAATGAAAAGAACTGAGGATAGTCTCAGAGACCTCTGGGGCAATATCAAACACACCAACATTCAAATTATAGAGGTCCCAGAGGAAGAAGAGAAAAAGAAAAGGTATGAGAAAAATTTTGAAGATATTATAGTTGAAAATTTCCCCAACATGGAAAAGGAAATAGTCAGTCAAGCCCCAGAGGCACAAAGAGTCCCATACAGGATAAACCCAAGGAGAAATATGCCAAGACACATACTAGTCAAATTAACAAAAACGAAACACAAAGAAAGAATATTAAAAGCATTAAGGGAGAAGCAACAAGTAACATACAAGGGAAACCCCATATGCTTAACAGCTTTCAGCAGAAACTTTGCAGGCCAGAAAGGAATGGCAGGATATATTTGAAGTACTGAATGGGAAAAATCTACAACCAAGATTACTGTAACTGGCAAGTATCTCATTCAAAATTGAAGGAGAAATAAAAAGCTTTCCAGACAAGCAAAAGTTAAGAAAATTCTGTACCACCAAACCAGCTTTACAACAAATGTCAAAGGGACTTATATAGTCAAAAAATACAAGAGAAGAAAAAAGATCTACAAAATCAACCACAAACAATTAAGAAAATGGCAATAGGAACATATATATCAATAATTACTTTAAATGTAAATGGATTAAATGCTCCAACCAAAAGACACAGACTGGCTGAATGGATAGAAAAACAAGACCCAAATATATGCTGTCTACAAGAAACCCACTTCAGGCCTCAAGACACATATAGATTGAAAGTGAGAGAATCAAAAAATATATTCCATGCAAATGGAAAGCAAAAGAAAGCTGGAGTAGTAATCCTCACATCAGACAAAATAGATCTTAAAATAAAGAAGATTACAAGAGATAAGGAAGGATACTACATAATGATCAAGGGATCATTCCAAGAGGAAGACATAACAATTGTTAAGTATCTATGCACACCAACATACGAGCACCTCGATACATAAGACAAACACTAACAGACATAAAAAGAGAAATTTACAGTAACAAAATAATAGTAGGAGACTTTAACACCCCACTCACACCAATGGACAGGTCATCAAAACAGGAAATTAATAAGGATACACAAGTCTTAAATGATACATTAGATGAGATGGATCTCATTGATATCTTCAGGACATTCCATCCAAATGCAGAAGAATACACCTTCTTCTCAAGTGCACATGGAAAATTCTCCAGGCAAGACCATATCTTGGATCACAAATCAAACCTCAGTAAATTTAAGAAAATTGAAATTGTATCAAGCATCTTCTCTGACCACACCCCTAAGAGACTAGATACCAATTACAAGAAAAAAACTATTAAAAAACACAAACACATGGAGGTTAACACATTAAACAACACATTTCTAAATAGTCAACAGGTTACTGAAGAAATCAAAATGGAAATCAAAAAGTATATAGAAACAAATGACAGTGAAAACATGACAACTCAAAACCTATGGGATGCAGCAAAAGCAGTTCTAGGAGGGAAGTTTATAGCAATACAATCCTACCTCACTAAATAAGAAAATATCAAATAGACAAGCTAACTTTACACCTAAAACAACTGGAAAAAGAACAAAAAAATCCAAAATTAGTAGAAGGAAAGAAATCATAAAGATCCAAGCAGAAATAAATGAAAAAAAAGTGAAAGATACAACAGTAAAGATTAATAAAACCAAAATCTGGTTTTTTGAGAAAATAAACAAAATTGACAAGCCTTTAGCCAGACTTATCAAGAAAAAAAGAGAAGATCAAATCAACAAAATTAGAAATGAAAAAGGAGAGGTTACCTCAGACAATGCAGAACTACAAAGGATTGTAAGAGACTATTATGAATACCTATATGGCATAAAATGGATGACCTGGAAGAAATGGACAGATTCTTAGAAAAGTTCTATCTTCCCTGAACCGGGAAGAAATAGAAATTATGAACAACCCAGTTACAAGCACTGAAATTGAAACTGTGACAAAAATTCTCCCAAAAACAAAAGCCCAGGACCAGATAGCTTCACAGGAAAATTCTATCAAACATTTAGAGAAGAGCTAATGCCTATCCTTTTAAAACTCTTTCAAAAAATTTCAGAGGAAGGAACACTTCCAAACTCATTCTCCAAGGCCACCATCACCCTGATACCAAAACCAGACAAAGACAACACAAAAAAGAAAACTACAGGCCAATATCATTGATGAACATGGATGAAAGAGTCCTCAACAAATTTTAGCAAACAGAATTCAGGAAAACATCAAAAAGCTCATACACCATAATCAAGTTGGGTTTATTCCAGTGATGCAAGGATTCTTTAATATATGCAAATCAATGTGATATACCATATTAACAAATTGAAAGATAAAAATCATATGATCATCTCAATAGATGCAGAAAAAGCCTTTGACAAAGTTCAGCACCCATTTATGATTAAAACTCTTTAAAAATGGACAAGGAAGGAACCTACCTCAACACAGTAAAAACCATATATGATAAGCCTACAGCAAACATTATTCTAAATGGTGAAAAACTGAAAGCATTCCCCCTAAGATCAGGAGAAAGACAAGGGTGTCCATTTTTGCCACTATTATTCAACATAGTTCTGGAAGTCCTAGCTATACCAGTCAGAGAAGGGAAAGAAATAAAAGGAATCCAGATCAGAAAAGAAGTAAAGCTCTCACTGTTTGCAGATGACATGATACTGTACATAGAAAATCCTGAAGATTGTATCAGAAAATTACTAGAGCTAATCAGTGAATTTAGCAAAGTTGTAGGATACAAAATTAATACACAGAAATCACTTGCATTTCTATGTACTAAAAATGAAAAATCAGAAAAAGGAAATTAAGGAATCAATCGGATATACCAGTACAACAAAAAGAAATATCTAGGAATAACCTTACCTAAGGAGACAAAAGAGCTGTACACAGAAAATTATAAGACACTAATGAAAGAAATCAAAGACAACATAAACCAATGGAGAGATATTCCATGTTCCTGGGTAGGAAGAGGCAATATTGTGAAAATGATTATACTACCAAGTGCAATCTACAGATTCAATGTGATCCCTATCAAATTATGAATGGCATTTTTCACAGAACTAGAACAAAAAATTTCACAATTCATATGGAAACACAAAAGACCCCAAACAGCCAAAGACACCTTGAGAAAGAATGGAGCTGACTTCAGATTATACTACAAAACTACAGTCATCAAGACAGTATGGTACTGGCACAAAAAAAAGAAATATAGGCCAATGGAACAAGATAGAAAGCCCAGAAATAAACCCATGCACCTGCTTATTTTTGGCAAAGGAGGCAAGAATATACAGTGAGGCAAAGACAGCCTCTTCAATAAATGATGCTGGGAAAACTGGACAGCTACATGTAAAAGAATGAAATTAGAACACTTCCTACACCATACACAAAGATAAACTCAAAATGGATTGAAGACCTAAATGTAAGACCAGAAACTATAAAACTCTTAGAGGAAAACATAAGCAGAACACTCAATGGCATAAATCACAGCAAGATCTTCTATGACCCACCTCCTAGAGTAACAGAAATAAAATCAAAAGTGAACAAGTGGGACCTGATTAAACTTAAAAGCTTTTGCACAGCAAAGGAAACTATAAGCAAGGTGAAAAGACAACCCTCAGAATGGGAGAAAATAATAGAAAATGAAATAACTGACAAAGGAATAATTTCCAAAATATGTGAGCAACTTATACAAGTCAATGCCAGAAAAACAAACAACCCAATCAAAAAGTGGGGAAAAGACCTTTCTCCAGACATTTCTCCAAAGTAGACATACAGATGGCTAACAAACACATAAAAAGATGCTCACCATCACTCTTTATCAGAGAAATACAAATCAAAACTACAATGAGATATCACCTCACATTGGTCAGAATGGCCAGCATCAAAAAGTCTACAAACAATAAGTGCTGGAGAGGGTGTGGAGAAAAGGGAATGCTCTTACACTGTTGGTGGGAATGTAAATTGATACAGCCACTATGGAAGATGGTATGGAGATTCCTTAAAAAACTAGGACTAAAACCACCATATGACCCAGCAATCCCACTCCTAGGCATATACCCTCAGGAAACCAAAATTGAAAAAGACACATGTATCCCATTGTTCATCACAGCACTATTTACAATAGCTAGAACATGGAAGCAACCCAGATGTCCATCGACAGATGAATGGATAAAGAAGCTGTGGCACATAACACAATGGAATATTACTCAGCCACAAAAAGGAGTGCATTTATGTCAGTTTTAATGAGGTGGATGAACCTAGAACCTATTATACAGAGTGAAGTAAGTCAGAAAGAGAAATTTTGTATTCTAATGCAGATATACAGAATCTAGAAAAACGGTGCTGAAGAATTTATTTACAGGGCAGCAATGGAGAAACAGACATAGAGAATAGACTTATGGACATGGGGAGAGGGGAGGAGAGGCTGAGATGTATGAAGAGAGTAACATGGAAACTTACTTTCAGTTCAGTTCAGTTCAGTGGCTCAGTCGTGTCCAACTCTTTGCGACCCCATGGAGTGTAGCACGCCAGGCCTCCCTGTCTATCACAAACTCCTGGAGTTCACCCAAACTCATGTCCATCAAGTCCGTTATGCCATCCAGCCATCTCATCCTCTGTCATCCCCTTCTCCTCCTGCCCCCAATCCCTCCCAGCATCAGAGTCTTTTCCAATGAGTCAACTCTTCACATGAGGAGTTTCAGCTTTAGCATCAGTCTTTCCAAAGAAAACCCAGGACTGATCTCCTTTAGAATGGACTGGTTGGACCTCCTTGCAGTCCAAGGGACTCTCAAGAGTCTTCTCCAACACCACAGTTCAAAAGCATCAATTCTTTGGCACTCAGCTTTCTTCACAGTCCAACTCTCACATCCATACATGACCACTGGAGAAACCATAGCCTTGACTAGACAGACCTTCGTTGGCAAAGTAACGTCTCTGTGTTTCAATATGCTATCTAGGTTGGTCATAAATTTCCTTCCAAGGAATAAGCGTCTTTTAATTTCATGGATGATATCACCATCTGCAGTGATTTTGGAGCCCCCCAAAATAAAGTCTGACACTGTTTCCACTGTTTCCCCATCTATTTCCCATAAAGTGATGGGACCAGATTCCATGATCTTCGTTTTCTGAATATTGAGCTTTAAGCCAACTTTTTCACTCTCTTCACTTTCATCAAGAGGCTTTTTAGTTCCTCTTCACTTTCTGCCATAAGGGTGGTGTCATTACTAAATATAGAATAGATAGCCAACAGGAATTTGCTGTATGGCTCAGGAAACTCGCACAGGGGCTCTGTATCAACCTAGAGGGGTGGGATGGGGAAGGAGATGGGAGGGAGGTTCCAAAGGGTGGAAATATATGTATACCTCTGGCTGATTCATGTTGAGGTTTGACAGAAAGTAACAAAATTCTGTAAAGCAATTATCCTTCAATAAAAAATAAATAAAAGTTTAAAAAACACATCAAATTATACCTTAAAACTGATACATTTTATTGTAGATATTTTATACCTCAATGAAATAATTTAAAACAATAGCTATCAGGGATTGACTGATGTAGCACTGTACAGTGCTCTTTAGATTGTTCTCTGTTTCATATACTTTGACTTACTTGATCCTTGCACGTTTCCAGAATGGTTCTGGAATATTACCCAGAAGCAGGACAAAGATATGACAGAGCAAATAGGAAGACAGCCCAGAATCAAAACAGTGCTACTTCCTGATTGCACCTATGACATTCAGTCCATTCAATAAGCCGTTAAAGTTAGAAGTATTAATTATTGTATCCCTAAAACCATGTTACATTCCCCCGATGGCCCACATTCCCCATTCTGTACTTTGGGAAAGACTGAGTTTCATTGCATTAGAATAAGGAGACCACAGAAATGACAGCACTTCAGCCTCGAGAAGGTCCTTGGCTATGTATCAAATAGATACATATGCTATAGCATCAAATAGAATCTTTTAGTGGTAAGGGCAGGATCTCAGAGAGAGCAAATGACTTGGCCATAATACACAGCTAACTTAAACAGACCTCAAGTGTTTTAATTCCTAGATCAGAGTGTTTTCCTGAATACTACCACACCTCTGACTCACCATTTATTGTTGTTTAGTCTCTAAGTCATGTCTGACCCTTTGCCACCCACGGACTGCAGCATAGCAGGCTTCCTTGTCCTTCACTATCTCTTGGAGTTTGCTCCAATTCATGTTCACCATTGGTAAGTTTTAATAATATGTTGGATATTATTGTGTTTATATATTGTTAATGTAGTATAAGTAATATTATTAATATATATATTGTGTTAGTATTGTATATAATTCATCTGCCAGATTATTAAAAAAACTCCCTGAATTTTCCCAATTTAATCCACTATTAAAAACTGGAAAGTTAATTGTCTTCAGATTCCTACTTTATCTCTAGTATGTCTGCTAGGCCACCCACTTACCTCAGAGGATGGGCTGGAAAAGCTCTGAGTAGGAGCTTTTATGTAGAGTTATCATTAATTCAGCAAATCACCATTAATTAAACAATTCAATACACTGCTCATGTGCCAGGCCTTCTGTTAAGTATTGGGAGCATGATGGAAGCAAGTTAGAGTTCTCGCCTCTCAAGCTGTCCTACAGTGACAGATAAGATGGGCTTCCCAGGCGGCACTGTTGGTTAAGAACCCACCTGCCAGCACAGGAGAGACCAGAGATGAGGGTTAGATCCCTGGGTTGAGATGAGTCCCTGGAAGAGGGCATAGCAACCCCCTCCAGTATTCTTGCCTGGAGAATCCTATGGACAGAGGAGCCTGAAGGGCTACAGTCCATAGAGTGGCAAAGAGTCAGACAGAACTAAAGCGACCTACCACGCACAACATGATAAGAACATGCACACACAACAGATAAGAACAGGCAAATACAATGAAGTGCAGTGAGCAAGCTGAGGAAGGAGTTCTGACTGCATGATGCAAGAAAGAAAGACACTTGAACAGTCAGAGGAGCCAAGGGGCTCAGATAAAGCTTTGCCTAAATAGACACATATAAATATTATATTATATGTGTTTGGTTCAACTCAGCGGTCATGACTAACTAAAGTGACAAACATTTCCAGAGCTTGCATGGTTGGGTGGGCAGGAAAAGGTCTCCGGGCAGGCCTCATACCCCTCCCTGAGGGCTCTAAATATAGGCCCCTCCTCACCTCCCTGTGATTTAAAAGAAACACCATTGCACCCTGAGCAGACAGAAAAAGAGAACCGGGTTGTTCCGGAACAAGAACGTCTGCCTTGAAATTACATGCATCCTCTCCTGTGATTTTGCAAATGAAAGACATCAAAATGAGCAGTGATGTTGGTGAGAGCCTGTGGTAGGTGGAAGAATGGCCTCCAAAGATGTCCCCATCCCAGTCCTCAGAACCTGTGAATAAAGAACCTTAGTTGGCAAATGGGACTTTGCAAATGCCATCCAGGTTGAGGACTTTGAAATAAGTATCCTGGATTATACCGGTGGACCCTCTCTCCTTAAAAGTAGAGGAGGAAGTCAGAGATGCAGAGCGAGGTGTGACTCAGAAGAAGAGTCAGAGAGTACAACTTTTCCGGCTTTGAAGAGGGAGAAAGGAGAGTCTGACCCAAGAAATGTGGACCACCTCTAGAAGCAGGAAGGATTCTCCTCTAACCAGCCAACAGGTTGGTTTTAGCCAGTGAGACTTACATTGGACTAAAGACCTATAAGACTGTTAGGAGATAAGCTTGTATGTTTAAGCTGCTGCTTATGGTAATTTGTTACAGTGGCAATAGAAAACTAATACAAAATTTGTGACACCCCCCTTCACTAATGTGAGCTGAAAATGTGGTTAAGAAATAGTTTCCAGAAGTTAATAACCTATGGGGCTTCCCTGGTGGCTCAGATGGTAAAGAATCTACCAGCAATGCAGGAGACCTGGGTTCTATCCCTGAATAGGGATCCCTGGAGAAGGGCATGGCAACCCACTCCAGTATTCTTGCCTGAAGAATTCTATGACCTACAAATAAGCTAGTGTTAAAGATAACCATTTAAACTGGGTGTATGTGTATAAGGCTGGACATGGAAGGCTATTTTCTCTATTAAAGAAATACATTTTGGGGACTTCCCTGGCTGTCCAGCAGTTAGGACTTCACCATCAAATGCAGGGGGTGTGGGTTCAATCCCTGGTCAGGGAGCTAAAATCCCACATGCTTCACAGCCAAAAAGCCAAACCATAAAACAGAAGCAGTATTGTAACAAATTCAATAGACTTTAAAAATGGTCCACATCAAAAATATTTTTAAAAAATCATTTTTAAAATAGAAATGTGTTTCACTGCAGGGAGAGATGGTTTCTTGAGGAAGATGCATATTTTTTCTGCAGGTGTCTTTGAGAGTCTGAGAAGTTCATTGTGAATACCATATACATCTTCTCCCAAAGGGAAAACAAAGGTAGAGAATTGACCATTCGTGGGCTATCAGCCATGAGAAGCCACAGGGAGTGATGCAGGCCTGAGTACTAGAATCTATGCATTCATTCTCTTCCCAGGACTCAGTGCTGCTGAGAATGTACCTAAGGAGACAAATAGGTTATTGGGGCAATAAAAACCAGAGATATGTGGTGTGAGACTCATTACTTGCTTTTACTGTCCAAACAATCAGAAAGAGCAATCTGTAAGTATGCTTTCACAGTGATGTTGGAAAGGAATTCTTCTCCCCCTTCTTAGTCATAAAAAGACACCCATGAGGATACATGGAATTGCATCATGAATTTTTCCTTTGTCCCCAGCAGGATTCTGCCTTGTATTTGCTAAAAGTGGGATTTATGTGAAATAGACTCTTAGCCTCTAAAAGTTCGCCTTCAGACACAGATCAAACAATAATAGCTGTGTGATAATACCTCGGCCCTTATGATGTTAAGAAACTGTCTAAACGCATTTGGAAATGTTCTTTCCCATCTTTGCTTTCCCTGACATGCAAGTCACTTGCTCTTTTATTTTCCTGTAGCTCTGTCCTTTGTACCCCTTTTTGTTCATGTTACTGGAGATGAGGTATTAGATTTGAGGAGCTTTATACAACATCACAAACCCCTAGAACAGGTGAGATCTTCAAGGGTTCATCTAATCCCCACTAATCTGGGGCTTGGCCCAAGCACGCTGAGGTCTAAGATGTTTTCCATGCTCAGAAAGACTACCTGGTCTGGGGACTATTATAGGCTGCATTGTGCCCCCACCCCAAATTCATATGTTGAAATCCTAACCCCAGGACTTACCATGTGACTGTATTTGGAAACAGGATCTCTAAAGAGGTAATTAAATTCAAATGAGGTTATTAGAGTAGGGTCCTAATCTGACTAGTGGTCTTATAAGGAAAGATTAGGATGCAAAGAAGGAAGACCACGTGAAGATACAGTGAGCAGACGGCCATCTCCAAGCCAAGGAGAGAGACCTTAGAAGAAGTCAACCCTGTGACACCTTGACCTCGGACTTCTGCCCTCCAGAATTATGGGACAATAAATTTCTGTCTAAACCATCCACCCAGTGGACCCTTGTTTGGCAGCCCTTGCAGATTAATAGAGACTAAACCTTTTAGTCTATTTACTGTTAGGAAAATTATCCTAACGCCTAAGGAAAATCACACTTGCTCTAAAGAGTGGCCTTTTTATTTTGTATTTCAGGAAATGGTTAGCAAGTTTTTTAAAAAAATGACCCTGAATATATTAAAGGAAGGCAGAGTGTTAGCCAAAGAAGGGGCATGCAGAGTACTATTTCAGCCCCTTCATTTTACAGATGAGGAAACTGCAACCCGAATAGGTGACCTGAGGCTTGCAAAGTCACCCAAAGTCACTGCAAGCCAGCAAAGAAACCCAAGAATGGTGTGGGCACAGGGCCCAGCCCCAGGCCCACTGCTGTCTAACTCTCACCAGAACAACCAGAAAAGGTGCTAAGAGAAATCAGTGCCAGGAAGAATAGCCTGACTCAAATGAGGTGAGGAGAGAGGGTGGGAGCACGGTTGTACGATAGCTTTTGATTCTTATTTTCCGTGATAATAAAAATTGTGCAAAACTTTAACAGATCAAACAGCTCTAGACATACATTTCATAAGCAGTTCAGATGATTCCCTGTACTTCTGACAAGCTGCCATTATCTGATGTTACAGTCTCCTTCCTCTGGGAGCTGAGGAAGTCACCATTTCCTCGCCCTGACATGGAGAACCTCAGGATGGGAAGCACCACTTTGTGTAACCAGGCATGCTTCCTGGCCTCTGAAGGTTTCATCTACTCCCCCAATTGTCCTCCATCTCACTTTTTTTTTGTCAGGACCTTTCAGCTCATATCTCTCTTTTTCTAGAAGCTTTTCAACAGACAAAGCTCTATATAAATCATAAAGTAATTACAGGCAAAATTTCATTATCTTACCCTTATTTCTAATTTTTTTCTCACCAATTCTTCAGTCTCTCACATAGCAAAGGAGTGGCAGGGTTCACACATAAAACTCAAAGCACTAAATTTCCTCACTGAGAGTCCAGCTCCCTTTCCACCAAAGCACATCAGATCATCCATTTCCCTGGTGACCTCTGATGCCACTAGGAGCCAAGGTGGGAGCGGAATCAGCTGATGGAGATGGGTAGGGTTGCCACCCTGCAGAGGCTTAGAAGCAACAAATGGAGGCAAAGTCTTCAATTTAGGGATGAGATTAAATCCACTGAATAAAGCACAGAGGCAGGGGCCAGAGCTAAGCTCGACTGTGGTGTCTCCAGCTATCAACTAAGCAGAATTGTCTCCTGTGAACCTTCTGACCAGGTTCAACTTTCTCAAAGCGAAGTCTATAGACCACCTGTGACAGAATCACCTAAAGGCCTGATAAAAACTCAGATTTCTGGACTTTCTAGGTGGCTCAGGGGTAAAGCATCCTCTGCCAATGCATGAGACACAAGTTCAATCCCTGGTCTGGGAATATCCCACATGCCCCAGAGCACCACAACAATCGAGCCTATGCTCTAGACCCCAGGAGCTACAACTACAGAGCCCACGTGCCCTGGAGTTCGTGCTCTACAGCAGGAGAAACCACTGTGGCGAGAAGTCTGAACACCACAACGAAGAGGAGCCCCTGCTCTCCGCAACTAGAGAAAAGCCCAGTCAGCAGCGAAGACCCAGCATACCCCAAAATAACTAAGTTTAAAAAAAAAAAAAACAAATTGAGTCCCACTCCAGACTTAGGATTTTAGCAGCCTGTCAAAAGTAGAGTTGACAGCCTTTGGGGACATTCAACCTTATACTTTTGTGCTTGTTTTTAAAAGCCATGGGCTAGACATTCTAGAACATCAGGAATTGTAGCAAAATCCAAATTTTAAATATAGATGTGCTTTGTAAACTGAAAAATATAACAGAAATATTAGCAGAATGTGAATTTTTAAAAAACTTATAGCTATTCATATTTTCAGAGAAGCAAAAAAGTTCCACTCAGCAAAAACTATTTTTAGAAAGAGATTCATGGTTTTTCTATGTGACTTTAACATCCAACTCACTGATTATAACATCATGAGGTTTTCTCTTTTACTAAGTCCCTGTTGTTTTATCTGTTATCAGGCAGGCAAATTCCCCAAAGGAATAAAAGCATTAAATACAATGCTATACACACTACAGTAAAAACTTCCATCCATTTCCCAACAGCTGTTACTTTTTAGAGAAACCAAATATTTTTGGAAAGGGCCACAAACATTCTGGATTCAAACCATTTATTGGCTTTGGAAACGTAACATGCAGTCATCTTGCCAGTTTTAATCTTGCAGTTCCATTAAACACACCACAACTGCATCATAAAACAGAAAAGGGAAGAATTTATAAACAAATAAAGCAGTTAATTGGGGCAATAAAGTAGCGGTTTTCTCCCGAGTGTGGAATTGGTTGTTTCAACATACAGAACTGTTTTCCACAGGTCTAGAGACTACCGGAGGCAAACACAGATCAAAGATTTCAGGATTGCTCCTGGGTCCCTGACACTTACCTCCACTGCTATGCCCTCAGCACCCCCAGTTTCACTAGCAGTAAATATTTCCACTGCAAGGAGATCCAACCAGTCCATTCTGAAGGAGATCAGCCCTGGGATTTCTTTGGAGGGAATGATGCTAAAGCTGAAACTCCAGTACTTTGGCCACCTCATGAGAACAGTTGACTCATTGGCAGAGACTCTGATGCTGGGAGGGATTGGGGGCAGGAGGAGAAGGGGACGACAGAGGATGAGATGGCTGGATGGCATCACCGACTCGATGGACATGGGTTTGGGTGAACTCCGGGAGATGGTGATAGACAGGCAGGCCTAGCGTGCTGCGATTCATGGGGTCACAAAGAGTCGGACACGACTGAGTGACTGAACTGAACTATTTCCACGGAGAGAAGCAGCTCCAAGGCCAGTACGCTTCTGATCCCTGTTCCATAGCTGGGGTTCTGAAGAGCAAAGAAGGGAACGCTGGGAGATCCACAACTACGGCTGCATCTGCAACACAGCACTTGGGTGCAGGGAGGCAGACGTCCTCTCGGATGAGCTTCTCTTTCCTGAACCACATGCACCTGAGGACTGGGCAGTGCTGTGACCTAACTGTATTATCTGTCACATGCACTGTTAAGAAAAGAGGAAGCTTTGGAGCCACATGAATTGTGTCCCAACCCTTGGCTCTCACTTGCTTGACGACCAGGAGCAAAAGCAAGATCTTTAATCTGAGTTTCATTCATTTAGTCATTAATACATATTTGTTGAGCACCTACTACATAGCAGGTTCTGGTTTTTTAATTTTTAGCAGTTAAACAGTGATCCTAAATCCCAAAAAGCTGTTTTGAGAACAAATGAGGGGAAATATGTGTGTGTGTGTGTGTGTGTGTGTGTGTGTGTGTGTGTGTGTGTGTGCTTAGTTACTCAATCATGTCTGACTCTTTGTGATCCCATGGACTGTAGCTTGCCACGTTCCTCTTGTCCATGAGGATTCTCCAGGCAAGAATACTGGAGTGTGTTGCCATGCCCTCCTTCAGGGTATCTTCCCAACCCAGGGATTGAACTCAGGTCTCTCTGCACTGGGGGCAGTTTTTACCATCTGAGCCACCAGGGAAGCCTATACATACAGTGTCGCTAAGTCATGTCCGACTCTTGCAATCCCACGGACTCTAGCCTACCAGGCTCCTCTGCCCATGGGATTTCCCAGGCAAGAATATTGGACTGGATTGTCATTTCCTTCTCCAGGAGATCTTCCCAGCTCAGGGATCAAACCCGCATCTCCAGTATTACAGGCAGTCTCCTGTATTGCAGGCAGATTCTTTACCAACTGAGCCACTGGGGAAGTTATCCCCAGTGTTCCACATATACACTCTTGCATGTATGTATGTACTCACAAATATTCATTAAAGCAGCAGGTAAAAATTGCAGTGAATATATTGTATGTAGAACTAAAATGATAATATCTTGCAGAATGTTGCTTCTATTCAAGAAGAGACGAAGACTTGGCGTACCCATCCCTGTAACCCCCAGTAAATGAGTCCTGGCTTCACTCATGTGAACGGTGGAATAGTCGGGTGGATTGCCTCCCAGGGGACCTCTGAGATAGTGGGATGGAACAGAGCCAACTGGACCATGTGGGGAGTGCACTCATGACCTTTGCCTTGTTAACACCCAGGACCTGCACTCTCTCCCACCCCTGCAAATGTTTACAGTCTATTTATATAGTCAGATGTGTGTGCATGCATATGTGCATGTGCGTGCACACACACACACACACACATACACACACAATACCTACCAGGAAATTATGCCTCTTTGTCAAGGTCTGGCTTTTGGTATGCTTTGTTTAAACTCTTTAAATTGTCATTTCCCTTTGTTTAATAGCCCTCATAATACATAGACTAGAGCGTACCCAAAAGATGCTCCATGAATGACTTACAGTACTGTGCACAGTTGTTATCCCGATTTTATTTTTAAAAAATGAGATTAGTATACGGGACCCATGTAAACTATCTCCCAAGTCCTGTCAACCTAAGAGAAGGAAATATCTGACAGTCAAAATCTGTGTGACGCCTGCATGAATGCCTGATACTCCTTGAAATCTTCCTTAGACATAGCAACTGCATGTGGGCCGCTGCTTTGGAAAATGTCAGCTAGGACACTAACGATTAAAATTAGAACTCAATCTTAGCCCTTAAAAGGAGGCCAAGAAAGTAGGATGGGGGGGAGGAAAAGAATTTAATCTCTTCTCCAGGTTAGTATCTTAAATACTTATTATTACTCAAAGGTTTCCAGGCTGTGCAGGCAATATGTTGGGTTAACTGGCTTCCAAATGTACTGGGTTTGCTCAAATTTAAATGAACCTTTTATTTTGGAATTGTATGTGGCTCGAGAGATTGAACCCATGTGTGTCATTCATTTGCACATTGGCTATAAAAACATCTTTCAGTTATACTCTGGAAAAGATCCGTAAACCTTCAGCAAGCACACCGTCTCTTTCACCTTAAGACCCACTGAAAAACTTTATGGGGGATAATGCCTTCTCGTCTCTAAGCCTCGCCAGCCCTTGTCTCCCCTTACATGTAAACAAAGCTCCAGTGAACCCAGAGTCATTTGGAAGGCAGTTGAAGGGCTGTCCTTTCATCAGCTCACCTGGTGCTCTAATAAAATATCCACATCTGGTAGGTAATAAAATCCAGAGTATAATGAAGACGTCTGGCTGCTGAAGGGTTCCAGCCACTAGACAAAGCCATCGCGACATTATTGCAACCATAGTCGATGCCAGGATCTTAATGGGGCAAGGCTGAGAGCCCTCTTTCTGTATATTTTTCCTGCGCTGGGCTAACTGGCTACGCTGCTCCCATGCCACAGTGGATTCCCTCCACAGCACCATCAAACCGGCTCACAACCCAAACAAGGAAAAATGTTTCTTAACATGACAGAATCAAACACAATAACACTCATCTCATACTTCCACTTCCCCAGGGTGGTGGCACCAAGGGCGGATCTCCTTTTTTCCCCACCTCTTCTTAGTCTCCCAAATAAGAATAAATGTTAGATCTCTTTGCAGGAACAGACAGGCTATGCCAACCGCAGAGGACATGTTCTGACTGTCAGCAGTGATGGATGAGATTCTGTACATTTAATAAATATAAATGTCATAATCCAACCATCAAATTTAATAAACAAAAATACCACAAACCATCTTTCCTCTTTGCTCCATGTGCTCCTTTAAAGCTGATAACATTAGAACACATTTTGCCCAAGCTGTAACCTCACCATCTGCCTGGCTCCACTTCTGAAGACTTGGAATGGGCTAGAAAGAAAAGCAAATGACTTCACACTGAGGAAAAAGTGGGGCGGGGGTAGTGAATGGTTTTTTTCACTCCTTTTACTTCTGACCCATTTAACTGTAGAACCAGATGTAACTATCTGAGCCTAAGTTCAACCCCCAAGAATTATTAGGGAGGCAGGTCACAGGGAACGTTTTTTTGTATGAGCTACACAAACTAAAAGTCTGCTTCACCAGAAGGCTGAGTTCTGCCTTCCAGGGCTTTGATTTTAGAAATGTGTGAGGTGAGATGTAGAAACTAACTGATTAAGGATACATTTCTTTTGATGGCAAATTAATAATCATCACCACCACAATAAACACATACAAAAAAATAGTTTTGTTCCCAGAGGATACAGAAGGCCATATTCGAAGCTATGACTGGAAGGGGTTCTTTATGTTAAGCTTAGGAAAACTTAGAGGCTAAGGGAATGATAAAAAGTATAAGCAAGTACAAAAAACCTAGAGGATGTCTAATACAAAGAGAGCAATAGATATGCTAGATCTATTTTTAAATTCCTTTTTATGAGCTTGCTATGTCCCAGATGGGCTTCCCTGGCAACTCAAATGGTTAAAAAAAAAATTATCCTGCAATGCAGGAGACCCCAGTTCAATTCCTAGGTTAGGAAGTTCCCCTGGAGAAGGCAGGCTACCCATTCCAGTATTCTGGGCTTCCCTGGGCTCAGACAGTAAAGAATCCACCTGCAATGTGGGAGACCTGGGTTAAATCCCCAGATTGGGAAGATCCCCTGGAGGAGTGCATGCAACCCACTCCAGTATTCTTGCCTGGAGAATCCCCCTGGACAGAAGAGCCTAGCAGGATACAGTCCATAGAGTCAGAAAGAGTTGGACACAACTGAGCGACTAAGCACAGCATGTCCCACCTACTTTACACATAGTTTTACAATTTAATTTCATTGAGTCCTTTCAAGAACACACACCACTAAGCCTATTTAGCAGCTGAAGTGGACAGAGCCTCTAGAATGTGGTCAGGTCCATGGAGCTAAGCTGTGGGAGGGCTGGTCTAACTTACTTCAGAACTGCCACTCCTTCCCCTCTGGGATACCCCAGGTTTTCTTTGGGAGCTACTCCTCCCTCAGTCTCACACCACATAGTTTGACCCCCCATCTCCCAGTTCCAGGATTGACATTTGTGACATTTGGCCCTGAGCCCACGTTCACGACTACCATGCAATGGTGCCCAGGAAACAGATATTCTGGGGACACTGGTGACCGAGGCCACTGTCAGCTACAAAAAGGACAATTCTTCACACCTAAAAATCCCCAAGGTGTTCCAGTTAAATCAAAAGGAGACAGTGGGTTTTCAGGGCATGTCTATTGGATACTGGTATTCTCACCCCATGCCAACTTCTGCCAGAGAGAAATCATTTGACCCCCTTCCAGTTGTGGTGACTCCCCACTCTGTGCTAACAGGCCCCTGAGTTCTTCCAGAGCACGCTTCAAACCTCACACCATACTCTGCATGCTTCCTGATGAAGCTGGGGAAGCAGAGAGGCCATCCTGTCCCCCTTCTGGTTCTGTTTGTCCAGAAGTAAGCTAGGGTGTCCAGGTCTTGCAGCTTGTCTCAGCGACTAACCTGCACCCCAAGACAGAATGGACCCAGCACGGAGAAGGGGGAATGGGGAGGGGCAGGCTCTGCACAGATGTCCATCCAGGCAGCCTCACTGGAAACTTGGAGTCTCCTGGGTTCCTTAATATATAGACTCGGAAGCCTGCAGCACTGGGCTAGAGGCGGGGTGAGAGAACGGAGCCTGAGCGGGGAAGCCCTCTACTTAAGTTGAAGCTGCCCCACATTTCCCAGGCTCACGGGGCAGGGGAAATACCCAAAAGAATCTCAGCAATTCTGCTGTCAAACTACTGTAAAGACATCACATTGCAACTGAAAATTTTCTGTGGAGCTGGGTGGGATCGCTGACTGCATAGTGTCTCTTTCCCTTCTTAGTTTTGATTCTGTGTGCGTGCTAAGTTGCTTCAGTCACGTTTCCACTCTTGGCAACCCTGTGGACTGTAGTCCACCAGGCTCGCCTGTCCATGGGATTCTCCAGGCAAGATTCCTGGAGTGGGTTGCCATGCCCTCCTTCAGGGGATCTTCCAGGCCCAGGGATTGAACCCACACCTCTTACGTCGCCTGCATCGGCATGGGATACCACTAGTGCCATCTGGGAAGGCCAGTTTTGACTATACTGCATGTTGTTTTGGTAGTATCAAAAAGTGCACTAATTTCAGTTGTAACAATTATCATTTTTCCTCTTGACAGAACTCTCAGGCAATGGGAAGAGCAATACTCAAAACTAATATTACTGCTTACCAGAGAGAGGATGACAGGGATGGGCAAAATTTTACAAAGGACAATTCTTGCCCTGAAAACTAGGAATCAAATCGCAAAGGCCATGGTCATTTCTATACTGTGAAGACTTCTATAATTTTCATGGCGTGACTTCACACCATGTTTTACTGTTGCAAAGTTCTTCTCTACAGGGTCTTCATGATATTAATTAATTACAGGACAGGGATGAGGAGGGCATTGGAACCAAATTTTTCACTCCAAATGCCACATCCCACCAAAACACACACACACAAATATATAAATGGTGGAAGCTGAGAGGTGGAAAAATTAAGGGAGAAAAAGATGGAATCCATGGCTCCCTCTGTCCATATCTGTTCTTTCTTACTCGCCAAAGCTTTTAAAGGAAAGGAAGAGAAGCAAGGGATTCTGTAGGCCACTCAAGAAAGGCTGTCTCCCTTCTGGGCCATATTCTTATTATCACCTCAATCAACAGTAGAAGAATCTGCCATCCATTTTTAATTCAGAATTTTAAACAACCTTCAAAAGCTCCTGTCATTTTAACTGTCCCACTTGAGCTCTGGAATTCAGAGAAGTTAGGTGTGTTTCCCAAACACGCACAGCAAGAGCTTAGAAATTAATCTCAGACATCTGACTTGTTTCTGTCACTCCGTGAGTGAACAATGGCTGACAAATAGCAAATTTATTTTGAAAGTGCTTGCTGGCTCTTTTTCCATCACTAGATATTACCTGGTAGTTTGCCTCATAAATATTGTATCATTATGTTTCCTAATATCTCTCAGAGTTCTTAACTTTTACGATAATAGGCAACTTGGAAATACTTTGCCAGACATTAGGCTGTAATGCACAAAATAAGTAACTTACAAATGGGTTGCAGCTATCTAGAGTATGTCTGGGAAACAAACAACTGACACTGGACAACACTGAAAATCAAAGCCTAAGTGCTGTCTTTGTGAAGCAAAATAAAATGATATGAAATGAAACGAAGACTGCTTTCTGGTTCTTTGTCTCACTGTGAACCGGCACAGCAGCCAATTTCCTTTTAATTATAAACAAGTCCTTGAAACAATAAACCTAGGAAGTAACTGTGAGAGGCAAGCACAGCCATTCTCTAACACCTATTACACTTTACACTGTCTGCTGAGTGACTCTATTAGTATAAACGGAATGTCTAATTCCCTAAACTTTAATCTCTTTAAATTCCAAAGGCAAAATGCCCCCATGAAGAACTGAGGCCATCTTTTGAGGGTAGAAACCCAGAAACAATTATTTGAGGGGATAATCAAGTTCTGATTGAGAACATTTTTCTACAGATGAGACCACATTAAAATAAATTTCAAGGACACTCTTGATGAGGAAAAGAAATACAATTTTTAAAATTCAAACTTCAGCAAAATTGGGAATAGTAGGATGAAAGGATCTTGCCTGGGTGATAGTCAGAGGTTTTGCTGTTGTTCAGTCACTCAGTCATGTCCGACACTTTGTGACCTCCATGGACTGCAGCACACCAGGCTTCCCCATCCTTCAGGCATTTAAAATTTTTTTATTTCATTTGCTTTAATCCTCTGCCTCATTTCTACCAAGCTTGGAGGTGGCTTACAGGAATATAACAGAAAAGTACTTTTTAAAATTGAAATGTCTGAATAAAAATTCAGGTGAGAAAATGCTAGTTCCAAGAGTGATATTAGCTGCGAGGAATGTAGCCCATATGCTAACACAGAGTAGCTCCTGAGCGTCATGGGAGCTAAAACAAAAGTGATACAGAGTCATTTGTAAGATTCAGCATGTCAGCAAAACCAAAACAAACCAAATGTTCAAGAGGATCACACTTCTGGAACTGAGACCTGGAAGCACATTTCCAGTGACTTCCTGTCAAGAGGATACAGGCTGATGCCCACAGGATCCCTGCAACAGATGCCACCAGGGGTCCCTGAAGGCAGGTCCATCCTCCTTTGTCTGCTGTGGCATCCAGCCAAGGTCCAGTGGAGCCAGCATGATTCTAAAGCAGGTGGGGTACTGGTTATTTCAGAATGACATAATATAGTCAACTCCAACCTAGCCATGTTCTTGGAATATCCCGATGCCCAGACCATACCCTAGACCAATTAAGTCAGAATTTCCAGGGACAGGTCCCAGGAGTCACTGTTTCAAAACAAAACAAAACAAAACAGTTTTCCAAGTGTGATTCCAGTGTGATTCAGCCAAGGTGAAAGGCCTTTGTGACTGATGCTTGCCCTGCTTTCTCCCCAGGTGCCTCCGCATTCCACGTCCCCAGTGAGAAGCCCAGGGGAACATATAAGGCTCTCTGCAGCTTGGCGATTTCATTTCTTTCCCAGCGGTTCTGATCATAACCGTCTTCCCTGGAGGACGCTCCTGACTATCTGTGCCTTGGCTGTGACCCTGCTCCTGCTGTCAGTCTTGATGTGTTACCTTTTAATTTGAAGGTGACACCAACTGTAAAATCTTTGGGTAGGCATTTGTCTCTTTAGTCACAGTCACACACAGAGACAGAAACCATGATTTTTCTTTCTAAATAATGTAAAGCACGTCATGCGCTTTGACAGGTGCTGCAGAATAGCTCACTCAGGACCCTCTCCGTCCCTCCTCCCATCTCCCCTGCCTTCTACTAGGAAGGCTGGAAAACTGACATGCCTTCCCAGCTTCCCACATAATCAAGGTGCCCATATGGCATGATTCTGCTCACAGATACAGGCAAAGTCCTTGGGGGAAACATCTATCCCTACAGAAAAAGATGAAGCTTCATGGAGAGAAGGTTTTTGTGCATCTCCTTTCCTCCTGCCTGGGAGCAGCCAATTTTAAATCATATGGATGAAAGGAGCGCACCAAGCCTGACAAGGGAGAACACGGGTGATGACAAGGAGGCACTACCCCTAACTTGCCTATCCTGGGAGTTCTTATCATGTGAGGAACACAAGCCTCTGCTTGGTACTAAGCCACTGTGCTCACGTTCATGTTCACACAATCACAAGGAATCCCAGGCAACACATGTATGGGGCAACTGGACAAGGTGGGCTAGAACAGCCCGTTCCAAACAGCACATTACAGCCTTATATGACTGCATACTGAATCAACCTTAGGCATGGAGAGGGCTTCCCAGATGGCACCAGCAGTCAAGAATCTGCCTGCCAGTGCAGGAGACACAAGAGAACGGGCTCCATCCCTGGGTTGTGAAGATCCTCTGGAGTAGGAAATGGCAACCCATCTCAGTATTCTTGCCTGGAAAATTCCATGGACAGAGGAACCTGGAGGGCTACAGTCCATGGGGCTCCAAAGAGTCAGACACAACTGAGCACAAATAGATATGTAGATGTAGGCTGGATATACTTGACAGAAGAAAGATAGATAGATGGTGGATTGACTTATTTCAGTAAAAATGAAGGGTTTCATTAATCTACTCAAGTTCTCCTGATAGTCTGTAAGTTATTATAGTTGTGCCTTTTTCTGTGCTATAAGAATTGAGAAAGAATATGAAGGCTTCTCTATTCCTGGGGAGGAAAAACTGAGACTTTTTTAGTCCAAAGATCATAGAGAAGATGAGTTAAGTGGTCCAGTATGGGGAAGGGCCCCAAGGGGTAGAGAAAGGGGACACAACCAAACCCAGAGAACAAGGATTTCCCCTCCATAAAGGATGAGAAACAGAGGGTCTAATTAGTCCCTCAAGTGGCGAAGACCATGTCCCACTCCCACCAGGGAACCAGGCAGTAGATGGATGGTAAAGATCATGATCTGGAGAACTGTCAGGACGCCCTATGGCTGGCCTGAAGTGGGTGAGAGAAAGCTTGGGGGACAGCTCTGTGGGCTGCCCTGAACAGCGTCTGGCAACGCTGGGCAGCATCTCACTTAGAAGGTTTATTGTGAAAATTAAGGCCACCATAAGCTAGCACCATGGTGTCTCAAGTTTTCTCTACACTGCTAAATTCATGGATTCTTGTTAATTCATAAGAGCTGAAGGGAACCCCCAAAATAACTGACAGTGAACTTGCTTTGATAAGAGGGAACTCAGAGTTAACATGACTGGCGAAAACACAAAATTGTGAGTGTTAATGGTTCTTGATTCTGAGCACTGGAGAATTTATTCCTATTGCCCAGGCCCTTGTTCAGAGTGGTATTCATTCTGCGGAGTAATATTTGGGAGAAAGCCAGTTGCTAAGGACTGTATTTATCCAAATATAATCAAGCCTGGAGAAAAGTTTCATATTTATTTTTTTATCAAACTAGAGGAAAGGGGTGGGAAGCCCGTTACCTCTCTGGTGAGACTGCAGAATGATACAGTGGAGATTGAAAGGGACCTTGAAGATCACCCGGTCCTACTACTTATGTGATGCTGAAACCCCCTCTCCAATATCCCCATCATTACACCTCTTAGAACTCTGACTTGAGCGTGACTTCCGGCCACAAGACACTGGGCTCAATGGGACAAATAGGAAGTGAGGGCATAGACTCTGTCCTCAAGACACTCAGAACAAAAAAGTGAGACATGAGTGCATAAAGGTCTGCAACAACACTCAGCTTAGGTGAGAAGTAGGGTGGTAAGACTGGGCGAAGTCTTGAGTAGGGGGCATTTCCTCAAGGAGAAGAGCCTGCAGTGAAGATCTCCGGGGGTGGAAGTCGATGAGAAACTCATTAAGGATATTTAGGGAAAACCTTGGTAGGATGGGGCAGACTTCACCAGCTTCACAACTGTGCTGTTGGATGGATTGGCAGGCCAGGGTCAGAGAAAGATCTAGCTCAGGTGGCAACAGGAAAAGGAAGAAGGCTAAAAAATATATAAGCCAGGCAATGCTAATATTCATAATTCAAATCCTACTGCCTCCTCTGTTCTGTAATATTAATTTTCCTGAGGAAGATTATTGCATTTCATCTAGAGTTTTGGAACCATTAAGAATGCACTCAAGTCCTTCCAGCACCTTTGTCCAGCAATAAACATTACTGAACCCAGCAGCAGTCAGCTCTTCCAGCAGTATGTGAGGGACTATAGGGGGAATTTGAAAATTTTATGGTCTGAAAAGTGGGCCTTAGCACTTTAGCTTTTATTCTCTCAGAGAGCTTATAAATCCCTCTTCATTTAGCAGTCTTCAAGAAAGTGACAGCTTTTGTTAGTCAGGCTAAAGAGGGATTAGAAATAAAAATTTTAGCCATTAATCCTCACTGATTAAAGTGAAACCAGAAATCAAATTGTTACCAACTGTGTGCTAATTTCAGCTTAATTCTTTGGCAAGAGGTGTTGGAAATTTTCAACTGGCTGCACTAATTCACAATGCCTTACTACTGATGGCAGAAAGTCAAGGTCTCCTTCCCTCCTGGGTCCAGGGTGTGAACAATGACTATTTCAAAATCAGCCCAATAAAATATAAACATTAAATCCTCAGCTATGCTTGTTTCTCAGCCATCACTTTCCACACTACTTTCTCCTGCTATTACCCCCAACACCCGCTGCCCTGACTCCACCAGCAGCAATGAAAAAGTATCTCCCCAGAGACCAGAGCATCACAGGTGAATGGCTAGCCTTTCCCCATCAAACTGAATGTCTGCAGCATCAAAGCAGGTGTCACCCCCATACAAGCCGTTTCTATTACATACAATGCTGGGAGGGAAGCAAAGTCTTCATGCCAAGAATCCACATCAATTCATCAATCAAAATGAGTTCGTGCACTAATTAAACTAGCAAAAATTTTAAAAGGCATTTGTGTTACAGAGGAGTGAGAGGGTTGGGGAGGAAGACGGAGAGTTAAAATTCCAGGGAAGGGAAGACCTGGCAGGCAGGGCACCAAACAGCAAAGGCAGTAAATACATGACTGGAATTAACAGTGGGCCTTTTGTTAGGCTTAAAATTAAAAGTAAATAAACAAATAAGCAAATAGATGGCACCCATACTTGAGGGGAAAAAAAGGCAAATTTGTTTCTGGTTGGGCCAAACAGAGATATTAACAAGATATTCTGGATTGTGTACTGTCCTTGGGGAAATCTGTCAGCAAAGTCAAACTCTGCCTTCCTTTCTTCATACCTATTTCTACCTTCTTATAAGCATTTCTCCTACTCCTTTTGATGACTTTCCAGGGATACCATGTACAGTTGTGTGGTTAGTGCACTGTGCAAAAGCTTTGCGCTGAGGGAAGAACGGTATTAGTCTGCCCTCTGACAGCCAAGTCACACAACTTGGAATAGGGTTGCTGTCATCAGGAAGCAGTGCCTTTTTCTTCATCCCCTCTGCTTGTGTATCCACAGGACTGTGAACCCACAGAGGCCAGCAAAAGTCCTCATCCTCGCTTTTATTTACTTTCTTGTCTTCTGTTTCTTTGTTTCCTCCCTCTGAACCTTGAACTGAATACTTCTTCACCTGTTTCAGTATATCATCAGAATTTGAAGCAAAAAAAAGAAAAAAAAAAAACACCTCAATTATCCATCCAAGTGTTTCATCTATATGACACCAAGTATCCACATACAGGGGAAACATCTTAACGCTTACCATTGTGTAGACAAAACATCTGGTTGATCAGATTGGTTCATGTTTCTTTCAGATGTTTGAGTACCATAAATACACTCTCATACCCACTCATAGGCTGAATTCTCCTTTGTAGAGTACAAATTAGCTGTTTTTCTAGGTTCAAAGAGTCTTATTCAGTATAGCGAGTGTCTCAGGGATAATAAACAGACAAGGGGTTTTTTTCACCTTAACACTAAATAAACTACATTTAATCCATATGCTAAATATTATGGGGTAAGAACTTATCTTGGGACAACTGGACAAGGTGGGCTAGAACAGCCCCTTCCAAACAGCAAATTACAGCCATATATGACTACATATTGAATCAACCTTAGGTATGTAGAGGGCTTCCCAGATGGCACCAGCAGTCAAGAATTTGCCTGCCAATGCAGGAGACACAAGAGACACGGGTTCCATCCCTGGGTTGGTACACAAGGGGGTGAAAACTAAAACTCCTTTTCTTTTCCCCAAGAAAGACCGTGAAACTGTAAAGATGAGCTGGCATTTTGTTTTATTTTGTGTAATAAACTGTTCTTTTCACAGCAGTTGGCCCTGGGGAGTTTCAAATAGCACTGCTTGGCTGCAGCTGTGGGTGTGGCCCCACTCCATCCAAAGGCAACTTGGAGAGCCCAGCTGTGTCAGGCAGAATGGGTCTTAAACTTTACATCTGGACTGCACACTTCCAAGTTCACCACCACCACCACCACCACCCCCTCCCAACAAGTTGAATCATTTTTCACAAGCCAGAAGCCTTCAGATGGAGGTTCTGTTCTTCCTTTGCTTGTGGTTACTTGAGGAGACATCAGATGTCTCCAGAGACTGACACTGGCATCTGGCTCTGGTCAATTTCTGAATGGTCCCTGAACCCATCCCTTTCAATCAGGAGGAGACTCTACATTTGAGTCTATAAAAGTGGTCAGTATTTTCATGGGGGCTATTGGGTGGTAAGTTTTTGTGGTGGCTGTTTTGGGGTTTGGGTTTTTTTTTTTTCATTTATAATCTCCTTTGACAGGCTGTCACAGATGGCTCTGATAACTGGGTGCGTGCTGAGTCGCTTCACTAGGGTCTGACTCTTTGCGACCCTATCAACTGTAGCCCGCCAGGCTCCTCTGTCCATGGGATTCTCCAGGCAAAAATACTGGAGTGGGTTGCCATGCCTTCCGCCAGGGGATCTTCCTGAACCAGGGATTGAACCAGCATCTTTACCTCTCCTGATAACTAGAACCCATCCCAAATCCAGTAGGTTCATACACATTCCCAGAAAATTTTTCCTCAAGAGTTTTGCTTTGAGCCCCTGCTTCCAGCTGGAGCAAATAACTGAAAAATTCAGCCTCCATCCTTAGTGTCCAAACCCAAGGACGGAAGTGTGAACTCTGAACCCCTTCTCACCCTGTTAAGAAGAGAAAGGAACAATCACTTGCTTCTTTGCTTCATGGAGGAAAAGACTTGGGCTTGTGAATGGCTTCTTTTCCGACTGGATTACACAAACGTCAAAATGGGCATGGTGTGAGAAGGCCCGAGGGAGAAAGCGCAACCCCAGCCGCGTGAGGACGCCTCGGCCTCTGCCGCTGGACCCGCACTCCCGCGCAGCCGCGGTGAGGTCCTGGAAGCCGGGCGAGCCCAGGGCTGTTCTCCACGGACCCGCCGCCAGGGGGCGCGCCTCGCGCCTGGAGAGCGGCCTTTGTGTGTGTGCGCCTGGATTCCAGCCCCGCCAGGCGGGGGGCCGCGGGGCCCGCTGCGGGAAGGGCCAGACGAGTCATCTATTCCTTTGCCCTGAGAGTAGCCGGCCCCTCGGTGTTCGGGTGTCTTTTCAGCGGGTGCCTGGGGCCTTACTCCCTCGCTTTCCACACATCTCCTGCCTTCGATGATCTGAGTGTACAGCCAGCGCAGGGCCCGCAACGCGCCCGCGTCCCGCCAGACCCATTGCACGCCGTGAGGACCCGACAGACTCCCGCTGGCTGGAGCAGCCCAAAGCCTGGGTGGAGGTCACCTTGCAGGCGGCCGGGGGGGGGAAACGGGGAGTCGTGAAAGAGGACAGAGCTTGGGGAGCAAGGGGCACAGAGACAGACAGAGCCTCGACCCAGCAAGTCCCTGAGTGCAAAGCCTAACGCTGTCCACTGCAGGAGAGGCATGTGTCCCTCGGGGGAGCCCTGCCATTGGCTGCTTGTTGGGGAGACAGGAGAGTGAACAGATCTTCCAACAGAAGACAGAATGATTTAGAGGTATAACGAATGGGACAAGAGATGCCCCTCGTCTTCTCTGGGATCCTCCTTCTTAGATAAAGGGGCCAAAGCGGCCCTCCAGAGTCACAGGGGCTTCTAAGGAATGTCAGGCTATCTCAGAAGAGGTTCCACGATGGTCAGGGAGGAGTGATAAAAACGCAAGGTCTTTTCCAGGTGGCAACTCAGAACCGTGTCCTGGGACTGTGGCCACCTCCTTCTCTTGCCAGTCTTCCTTCTGCTCCCTTTCAGCCCGTCTGCCTGCCTGGTGTCCCTGTAGACTTGGGACGCATTCTCTGATCCCACCAAGAAGGAAGTGAGTGACTGTGACCTGGGGATAAATGTCACTGGGAAGATCTTCAGACCTTCTTCCTTAGTCTGGAAGAGGGGCAGGGGAGCAATAGCAGTGTGGCCACGACGGTTTAAATACTGGCTTTGAATTATAAACTCCACTCTGGGTACACCAGAAAACAGAACAGGTGTTTGGGTAGCTCCTTTCATTTTGAAAGGTCAGCCCTTTAATTCCTAAAATAAATCATTTTTAAAATATGAGCATGGGTGAGTCAAGTGGTCTTTTCTTCCCCAATAAAATTGAGGGTTGGATCAAGTTGTCTTTCAGGTCCAAAATTAGAAGAAAAGTTATGTCTATTTAGGCATTTGTGGAGGAACTTTCCTTATTTGAATGTACAGTGCAATCCTGGAATGAAGAACACAAAAGACAAAGTTTCAGAATGAAGTAGGACAGCATTTTCTCCAGCAAAACCTCCATTTCCAAATTTTGCACTTCTAATGGTGATAATTTACTGTCACATGAGGTCATATCTAAAATAATTAATGTTCCTTTATGAGAAGACAGTGTCACCTCTGGGACTCAGTGAGGAAATCAGCCAGGAAGAGCTATGGGCAGGAAGATTTGCTGTTCAGCAGGAAACCATTTTCTTCCTCTTAGGAAAAGATCATCCTTGGGTGTTCAATACCAAACCCTGGCAGGATGTAGCTGATTTTTCAGAGTATCTAAGTCTTTCTGTCACATTTTTGTCCTCTTCTCGTTAAGTCTGAGGGTTTGAGGACAACAGAGAGATACATATCCAACTTTGTGGCAAGAACATTTCTCAGTATGCACATCAAATTTTCCCAGTTGTGAGAATGTCCATGGTTAAAGCTGTCTCACCTAATATTTTCCTAAGCTGAGAAGGTTCCAACAGTGAAATTTAAAGTCTGTAGCTAATGAGGAACACAGGTTTTTAAAACTTCACATTCGGAGACAGCCTTTTCACCTCTCTGTTGGAACTATGACAATGTGGGCCTGATAAAATATGACTTGGTTTCAAACTATCCAATAGCATTATAAAAATGTTTGGACTAGATTTAGTTCTCCTAAAAGGTGGCAGATTGATAGAGCATGGATAAAGCAAGTCAGCTTCCAGGAATGATTGCTTCGTGAGAAACGGGGCCCTTCTTTCTCCAGAGAGACATGGACATTCCCAGACAACATCTTAACTTGCAGAGTTCTCAGAGCATGGAGCCCAGCTTCCTTCCCTGCTGAGGCCTCTGACAAGAGTGGGAATTTCTGTAGGAATTTTGTAGTGGATTGATATCTTCCGGAAACTAGGGTCACCAGGTTATTGCAGTCTGATCAGCCAGAAGCCCACAGGGCTCTCAGCATGGCTAAGCCTTCCCGAAGAAGCCTGTGAAATGTATTCTGTGAGTATTCTGATCCTCTAGGTTGGCCACCTTCCTACTGCGAGTTCCCTCCTCTGTCCTCAAGTTCTCACAGGAACCACAGCTCCACCCTGCTGGCCTGGGCCTCCTGGCCCCACTCTTTAGCTCTTTCCTCTTCCTCCATCTCCTTTCCTCAATGCCCTTCTAGGTATATTTGCATCTCATTTGTGTGATTGCTACACCTAAGACCAGTTGGCATTGTAAAGCAAGAATGTCAATCATCATTCCAGAGAAGCAGTTGATAAAGCTAGGCCAAGTATTTTGATTATAAATGTTTTGGCTCGAAATCACTTAAGTATTACTCCTCAAAATGCCAGAATTCATTTTTAACTCAAGACTTTTATGGACTACAGAAAGAATAAAGGTGTATTGAGACAAATAAACTTGCCTTCTGGAATAGCCAATATAGAGGTTGCTAAATAGATAACTTACATATACATGTGTATGTTCATAAATGCGCATAAAGCTCCAAGTAATCCTTCAGCTCTTAAGCACGGCCATATCTGTTTGGAATCTTTAACATTGACAGGCCGAAGGAAATGTGTCTGTCTTGTTCACCTTCTGCCATCATTAGAGGACGGTTCCCTTCTGAGTTTTATCGCTGACCTGCTAATTACTTAACATTCTGTCTGTGTCCACATGCTCAGAACTCATACTTTACAAGGCAGTCACTCTCTCTTTTCTCCCTGTCACCCTGCATCTCCTCCTGCCTCCCTCCTGGAAGAACAGGAGGAATTTTGCCAACTCTCTCAGCTTTTTACCAGATAGAATAATTTATGGGCTAAGCCCTGTGCCTGCTCCTCAGAAGCCAGTCCCCACGGTTGGTGCCTGGGTTGACTATTAAATTTCTTCTCTTCTTTGTCCCATGGTCACAGCTGTGGTTTTACCTGTCCAATAGCTGTCTGGCTGGGGTTTTGTTGCTTCATCACATCATCCCAGCTTCTGAAAAGCATCTTCCCAGAGGAGGCCCAAAGTCTGGAGCTAAGTTGTCACCGTGACCATCCCTTCAAAATGGCCTCAGTCACTTTTCTTTCCACAAGGAAGCAAAACCACCTGTCCCTGCCATCCTTTAGCTGCCAAAGAGGATCTCACTTTTGTATAAACACCAAATCACCCACATCTGTTGATTGCCAGCATTCTGAGCAAAGCACTCTGCTAAGGCCCTAGCAAAGTAACCAGGTACAGGATCAGGGGAGGTTGCTGAGAACACTGCAGAATATCTGAAAATAGCCAGCAGGAGCTCCAGGAAAGGGAGAGAACTCCCAGAGGCCAGGCTGCAGCAAGTCCTGGAAAGCAGTGCCTGACACCAGAGGTCCAGATGGCTAAGCAGCCTCAGCAGAGCAGCATATTTTTACCGAGTTCATTTAAACCATTATGTCATGTACATTCTCTTTTTTCAAAATGATACATCACCGCTGACAGTTGGCATGTACTGTTTTCATAGCTTAGCCTTTATAAATATTACGAGCACATATCACAGCAGTATTGTTATAACGAATTACAATGATGTGCTCTTTGAGAGAGTGCCAATGACTGGTTTATATCCTTGGTGACGTTGTGGCATCAGAATAAATGCGGTATAAATCTCTCCCAAGGTTCAGCAGTTCCTTTAAACCAAGAATACTACGTGTGGGTTACTGGGTTCCCCGTGTCGTCCCCCCCCCGCCCGCCAACCTTTGAAACCCCTGCTTCCTCAAGGCTTTGATATATAGTCCCCAGGTTTGAGGATTTTAATATGGTCAGTGATCTAACTGCACTCCTTTAATAGAGGGCAGCCTTTCTTATAATCTGGAAATAATTTTCATCTAAATATCACCAACAGCCAAACATAATAAAATATGTATAAGTCAGGTAACATTACACAGAGGCCCCAGCGGCTCCAGCAGCGCGGCTGCAGCGCTGCACAGCAGCGGGTCTCAGGAGAGGGAGGAACGGGGGGGTGGCTCTGTGTGCTTTCACCGGGACGCTCTCCTTGGTGGGGGGCTGTGGGCTAAAGCAGTCACCCTCTACTAAGACATCTCTGTTAACTGCAAAAGCAGGTCAGAGGGTTTTCTGTGTATCAGGTGCCAAAAGGCAAGGCTGAGGCAGTGAAATAACCAGCAAACTGGACGCAGAGAGCTGAGAGCGTTCTGGCCATGAACTTACCTCCTTGGTTTGGATGGGTGGTGGGTCCTGGCTTTCCTGGGCTACATGAGGGACCAGGAAAATAGCTGAGAAATACAGACCTTTAATACTGGTCCACACTCACTTTTCTGGGGAAATTCCGGATGGGAATAACCCTGCAGTGTTCACTTTCATCAGCTCCTCTAGTCAGTTCCTCTAGGACGTCGCTGGCCCTTGAGTCCCTAAACTGTGCCCACAGATAGCTGTCCCAGATGCTCTGCTTCCTCCAAGGTAAGGTCCCGCAGAATGATTCAGTGGAAACTGTAGGTGTGCTAAAAGCTACGCAGCTGAATTCTGGGTCATTAAGTCTTCATTTAACCCTGCTAACGGTATACACGAGCCAAGAACCGCCTTTAGATGCTCCTGCTCAACAGAAATTGGCCGTGGAAACGGCATTGATCCATAGTCAGCGGAACCAAGCTTGAGGTGGTAATTCTTTTGCCAAACACTAATCTATTGTATATCATCAATGAAACCACACTTCGGTCAGTTAGAACAAATCCAAGAGAGTACGTTGGGAGATGCCCAGCAGAGCCAGGGTGAACCTCCCAGGAAGGTTCGTCCTTCATGCAGGCTCTAAATCGGCTCCAGTCCTGACTGGCTGGAGTTACTTCATTACCTTTTCTGTGAATTATTAATACCAGAAGCACTGAGCCTTGAGGCAAGCGTTGGAGAAAACGCCACGCAGGGAGGAAATGAACCCCACCTATTGTGAAGTGTTCTCCTTTTCTCTCACTGAAATTTCCTCTCCTTTCCCCCAGCGTCTCACGTGTTTGCACATTTGAAATAGCTGGTGTTTGGCTCATTAGTGGCCCTAATGCTGTTGCTCCAGTTTGTTTGTTCTTTTATAAATATATTTTTGAAAGAAAAAAACTAGTTCCTGTAACTTTTTCACAGCGCATGTCCCAAGTCCCAAGTGACCTGTGAGGACGTGAGTTCTGAGTACATTCTCTGCCACTCTTTCCTTTGGTGTGAGAATAAACCGGCAGGTGAAAAATTACTTCCGTCAGCACACACTTCCTGTTGCCACAGTGATCTGTAATCTCAGAAGACAGATGCCTAGATTTGGAGTGCCAGGGTCTCACTCTCACCTCACAGCACAGATGTGCCCCGCTAGTGTCCACCTCCGAGTTTCCTTCCCAACCCTTGGTGTGCCGTTTGCACGTCCTCGCCTCCTCCTCCTCTCTAACCCCGCTGGGAACACACTTCGTCTCAGCACCGCTACCTTGCCCTCTTGTGCTCACACCTGCTCTGTAGCCATGGACACATTTCCTAAACTGTCCAGATGTCATGAGACGTATCTTGTTCAAAATTAATGTTATCATATGCCACATCCTCCAAAGACCTATCTCAGCGCCAGACTTCCACGAGATACTAAATAAATCTCTGTTGGGTGATTGAAATCAGAAAAATTAAGTCAAAAGAAAATCTTTGCCATGCATATGCAGTTTTTAACACCCAATCCATAGACCAAAGAAGACTTGGAAAATTAGAAGTTGGAAAAGAACTGTGGACCCTTTTGGGACCATAATTTCTGAAGTATATATATATATATACATATATATATATATCAGGGTGAAATTTCAATGATTGAGTGACTGACTCTTGGTGCAAAGTGGTCATCTAAGCCTGAGAAAGATGGGTTTGACTGAGTGGGAGGGAGAAGGCAACATGAGGCCTCTGGAACCTCAACCACGTCTCAGAAAATAACCTCTTGAGGAATTAGGTATACATGAAATCAGAAACATGTGGAATATATTTCCCTTTATACATGAGGCTAGAAATTAAGGGAAAGTGTTCAGCTAAAGTTATTTAGGGTTTGGCTTTACCCACAACATCTGAAAAACAGTTCAAGATGTTAGATGAACCCAAAGTGCAACCACATTCACCTTCTCCTACTGAAAATAGAGTGTGTGTAGCAGCTGCAGGGAGACATGTTTAATGTCAAGCTAATAAAAGGAGAGAAAGGTATGTTGGAGCTAACAGGAGAAGGGAGTGTCCAAATACACACAGAAAGAAATTGAAAAGCTAGAGGGCTTTGGTAGGGAAAAGAGAATCTGAAGTCTTGGTCCCGGTTCCTGAGACTCACAGCTCCCTGGGGAATGTGGTCCACTCAGCAAACAAAACTTGTTATAAGACTCTTTCTTGGGTGACCAGACTGCCCCTCAAAAATCGAAGCTACATCTTGATTAAAACAGAGGTGTCTTATAGGCACCAAAGATAGGTTTAAAATGTGACTGGCTTTTAGCTAAATGTGCCTTGGTAGTCGCACCCCTGGAGATCCAGACAATCAGTAAGAGAGCTCCACTGAGAGAAGGAGGGCCTGAGGATCCCCTCTTTAGGACTGTCTGAAGAAATAGGACAGGCTCATTCTGCTGCACAGCTGTTGTCCCTGCTCAGACCCAGTGAATGGTGGAACCATCCCTCCACTGGCCACAGAAGGACCAGTTTTCTTCAGAACCTATAGACTGGACCTCTGCCATCCTTTCTGTTGTGCCCACTCTGTCTGGATTGATGGGAACCAGGGCCTTGAACTCCCCTTTAGATCAAAAATCATCCTCTTTCTTTTTTCACTGGATCTCAAGACAAGAGACAGCAATAGAGTTGACATGTTCTATCAATGTTTGTGGAGTCTGAGACTCTCTGTAAAGGGGACAAAGCCGACTTCTTGCCCCACATGCAGAAAACTAGAAAACAAGTCTTAAATCAGAATAAAACACTCAGTAAGACTTTGAGATGGATGAATAGACCCAATGGCCACATCCCAGGGGGTGCCCTTGGGATCTGAACACATGAACTTGGCCAAGTCTCTGAACATCTTTTGTTTCAGTATCCCCACTATGAAAAACAAGATTAAAAATATCTGCTCTGCTGACCTCTTACAGAGACTGTTCATGATTAAATGAGATAAAATTTGTATAGGTGCTTTGAAAGATACTACATGCCCTAAAATATACATCCCTTCACACCTTTCTTCTGAGCTTGGGGCAGGGGTTGGGGGTGGGAGGGTGGCTACTGCTGCTGCTGAGTCGCTTCAGTCGTGTCTGACTCTGTGCGACCCCATAGATGGCAGCCCACCAGGCTCCCCGTCCCTGGGATTCTCCAGGCAAGAACACTGGAGTGGGTTGCCATTTCCTTCTCCAATGCACGAAAGTGAAAGGTGAAAGTGAAGTCGCTCAGTAGTGTCCAACTCTAGCGACCCCATGGAATGCAGCCCACCAGGTTCCTCCATCCATGGGATTTTCCAGGCAAGAGTACTAGAGTGGGGTGCCATTGCCTTCTCCGGGGAGGGTGGAGGGAGCTCTGTTTGTTATTTCTATCTGAATGGTCTACCGACATCTCACACAAATCCAATATGGACCTCCACAAATTTCTACCTATTTCAACTTTCCCTTTTCTGCGAATGGACCCACTACCTAACAAGATGTTTAAGCCAGAAGCCTGTGAGGTTTTTTTTTAATCTTTCCTACTTCCTCACTAGTACTGCCAATTCATCACTATGCCCTAGTAATTCCACTCCATTTTTCCAGAATATGGGCACTACTTCAGCCCAGGTTTCAATCACACCCTCCTGAACCACTGAAAGAGTCAATTATCAGTCTCCTGCTTCATCTCCATCCCCCACTCCCCCACCTCCTCTTTCCACTCCGTCCCCACACCTACAAAGTCTTTCTCCTGACTGCAACCAGAACAGTGTTTTAAATCAGATCATGCCATTCTCACTCTCAAAATGCCTCAGGAGCTTTTCTGTCTCCCAGCAACTTGAAGAAAAATTCAAGAACATAGGAATTGAGAGAAGGCTTCATTATGTTGGGACCTAGAAGGTATGACTTACCAATTGGTTGTTTGCTGCGGGATGTACATGCAGAGCCAATATATTCCAAAACTCTCCATCTCCACAACTCTGACAGAACTGGGTCTTCCTCAGTCAGGAGTTTTCAATAGACACCCCAACAAAGTCCCCCACTAAGATCATGTGGGTGTATATGTGCGTGTGTGTCAGCTTATTTGTGCAACGGTTGTGCACAAATTGAGTTCTTTTATTTGAGTTGAGTTCTTTTATTTGTACTTCTTATTGATAATAAGTATTTTTAGTGGTCTGAAAATATCTAAGTTTTGAGTATTAATGCCTTAAAAACATTGGATCTGGAAAAGACTCAATCTATTTTACTAAGCACCTGAAAAGCTTCTGGATAACAAATATGTTTGAAATTTGGAATACAAACAACTCTATAACATCTGTGTGCAAAGTCGTGGCTCCATGGATTATCTAAGACAAATTTTGAATTCAAAACTGACTTCTTCTACCAACCACTATTACTGATTTGTGCTCAGGACAGCCAAACTAATTTTAACATTTTCCTTTTAAAATATATTTAGGAAAGATAAATCCACTACCAGAAATATCCTGTAAAGTTTTACAAAACCAAACAGCAAAGCTCTCTGAATTAGCTACTATTCTAGATTCTCTGTTTAGAATTTTAATACACTTGGTCAGAAGTCCTTGCTAAACTTCCAGAGGAAAAAGCAAGTATAATGTAATTTTGAGAATAAGTCATGCATTATAAAACAGAACAGAGCTAAAATATGTCTAAGCATTTAAAGTTTGGATTTTTTTCCCCATGAATCTGCATTTTCATTCTAATCCATAGTCGAGTTAACTAACTATATTTAAATTTTTGATGGTACTTTTTCTTAATGATCTTTGAAAACTTCACAGACATGACCTGGTGCCAAATATAGTGCATCTCAGATGCAGAGCACTTGGGTGATTTGGCATAAGCATAGTATAGGAAGAGCTGTGGTGCTGAGTGTCACAGGTCAGAGGAGACACCCCAGCAAACCTGGTACCCATTCCTCTACCCAGCGTGGCCCCAGCCACCAGCTGTGCCATCCAGTTTCTTAGGTGTTCAGCTGCAAAGTGAACACCATACAAGGGCAGATGGTTTCTCAGAAGCGTTATCCAAGTTCCAAAATGCCTGGCACATGGCTCTGATTTAATATGCAGCATTGTTTAGAAGAGCTTCTTCAAGTGAATCCATTCAAGGCAGAAACAAAAAATCCAGAGTAAATTATTGGAGCTTGTGGGTAAGGTGTGAATGAGACTTCAATTTGAAAAGCAAAACTAAAAATTATTAAAAGAGGTTTACTTTATCATATTTTAAATTTGATATGAGGTTTTAATTACAACTGTTAATTACTTTTTAGAACCAAGAATGAAAGCAATAGATTTTTTTCACATAATTTTTCTACCAAATTTTATGATAGATAATACCACATTATGATATCCCTTACAGACATAAAAATAGTAAAATAGTTTGGGACTTAATCTTTTTCCCAAAGGCCCTCTTCCTCAACTGACTTTTCAAACATTTCTGATGACTTACTATTCCATCATCATTCTCCTTGATTTTTCCCCTTATGCTCAATTTTCTAAGTCTTCTATTCCTATCTGTCAGCAGCCTTGTGTGTGATTCAAACAATTGTCAACATTGCTTTATCAACTTCACAAACTCTCGCATCTTTTGCAAGATTTACAACTTCACTCTGCGGTAGATTTATATTATTTTGTCAAAGTAATTGGCAAATGTAACATTAATTATGGGAGAGACTTTTAAGAGGAGGCTAGTTTTATAAATAAATGAATAATAGCTTTGGTGAATGTTTTCAGATCATGGTTACTTTTGCTCCTGCACTCATTTTATAATGGAAATGTCTCAGATAATAAGAGAACCTTGTGTTTGTGATTTCTGGAATCTATTTTCCTTTTTCTCTACACAAACCCATCTTATATTTAAAAAAAAAAAAAGATTTTTCCATGATTCCTGATCCCTAGGAAATCTCTGTGGGAAAATACATTTTAGAAATATAATACTAACATCAGTGAAATTCTCCTGTTTTGAATAATTAATAAATGAAAAACTTGACAAAATCATGCTATATAAACTCCAAAACAAGTATGTGTTGTGAAAGCTCACATAAAAATTGTGATAACTGGCTTCATAGGATATTTCACAGTGAGAAAGTTTCCTTTTTAAAAATATTCTTGGCGGCAGAATCCATAATATTTTTATGTGAAAGGCCATTTACCAGGCAAAAGTCAGATTACCTCACAAGGATTCTCCGCGTGAGGTCATTTGTTTCTGGGGGAGGGGGGGAGTATTCTCATTGGAACTTGTGTCCATATTATGGGGAACAAAATGGATTGACTTATTGACACTAGAAAGTAACTTTTTCAATATCTAGTGAAAACAAATCCTTTTACAGAAGGGGTTGACCAGCCATTCTGATAATTTTTCTTTCCTGGCCCTGCTTCTTTTCTGTATTTTATCTGCAGAAGTATCATTTGGCTCCAAGATGGGGCCCTAATGTCCACGATTTAATGGTGCTAAGCATGGGTTTCTGAGCCAGGATTCCTCCTCAACTCTTTATCCCAAACTGTCACTTCCAGGCAGAGTCAAAGATGGTGGGTTGCACTAGGTAGAAAGGCAAACACAGGACATGTGAGTGAGATGTTGTGGACGATATAACAGGAGAGAAAGGTGTGCTGGCCAGTTGGCCAGCGCTGAGACCGGAGCTCAGCCCCCACCAGGACGGCTGAGCCACTGCGAGACTGCACCTCAGCGTCACAGACCTGGGGAACAGGAGGGGGGCTCTCTCCCTCCAGCCTCTATTCCCGTCCATCCTGGGAGCTGCAAGCTCCCACCCTTCCAGGGTGCATGCATGTAGTAGTGGGCTTCCACAGGCATCTCTCTCAGCCTCGATGTCAGAAGGGCAGGAAGCCAGAGGTCCACAGAGTACCTGAGGGAAAGCACAGTCAAAACTGGCCAGCGTGAAGCTGATTACAGGAGCAGCAACGAGATCATCAAAAAGTGAGCCAAAAGCAAGAGGCAATGTGGATGAAGTCTTTAACATAGGGAGATAAAATCGCTGAGGTGAAGACTGACGAGTGAATTCCAAGCAGAGTACCCGGCTGGTAAGTTCAGGATCAAGGTGCTGGCAGATTCAGTGTCTGGTGAGAGCTTGCTTCTTCTTAATGACTGTCTTCTCACTGTAACCTCACACGGCAGGATGACAAGGGAGCTCTCTGGGGTCTCTTCAATGACACCACTAATTTCATGTATGAGGGGTCCATTCTCATGATCTAATCACCTCTCAAAGCCCAAACCTCCTAACCATCACCTTCGACGTTCAGTTCAGTCACTCAGTTATGTCCTACTCTTTGTGACCCCGTGGACTGCAGCATGCCAGGCTTCCCCGTCCATCACCAAGTCCTGGAGCTTACTCAAACTCATGTCCATTGAGTTAGTGATGCCATCCAACCATCTCATCCTCTGTCATCCCCTTCTCCTCCCACCTTCAATCTTTCCCAGCATCAGGGTCTTTTCCAATGAGTCAGTTCTTCGCATCAGGTGGCCAAAGGATTGGAGTTTCAGCTTCAGTATCAGTCCTTCCAATGAATATTCAGGATTGGTTTCCTTTAGGATGAACTGGTTGGATCTCCTTGCTGTCCAAGGGACTCTCAAGAGTCTTTTCCAACACCACAGTTCAAAAGCATCAATTCTTCGGCGTTCAGCTTTCTTTATAGTCCAACTGTCACATCCATACATGACTACTGGAAAAACCATAGCTTTGACTAGACAGACCTTTGTTGGTAAAGTAATGTCTCTACCTTTTAATATGCTGTTTACCTTGGATGTTAGGTTTTCAACATATAAATTTGGGGAGGACACACTGAATCTGTAGCATGGATTTACATATGGTGCTTGTTGTTTTTCAGTCACTCAGTCATGTCCGACTCTTTGTGACCCTATGGACTGCAGCATGCCAGGTCTGCCTGTCTCTCACCACCTCCCAGAGCTTGTGCAATCTCATGTCCATTGAGCTGGTAATGCTACCCAACCATCTCATCCTCTCTCTTCCCCTTCTGCTCCTGTTTTCAATCCTTCCCAATATCTGGGTCTTTTCCAATCAATAAGCTCTTCACATCAGGTGGCCAAAGTATTAGAGCTTCAGCTTCAGCATCAGTCCTTCCAATGAATTTTCAGGACTAATTTGCTTTAGGATTGACTGGTTTGATCTCCTTGTTGTCCAAGGGACTTTCAAGAGTCTTCTCCAACACCACAATTCAAAAGCATCAGTTCTCTGGCGCTCAGCCTTCTTTATGGTCCAACTCTCACATCCATACATGACTACTGGAAAAATCATAGCTTTGATTATATGGACCTTTGTTGGCAAAGTAATGTCTCTGCTTTTTAATATGCTGTCTAGGTTAATCATAGCTTTTCTTCCAAGGAGCAAGTGTCTTAATTTTATGGCTGCAGTCACTATCTGCAGTGATATTCGAGCCCAGAAAAATAAAGTCTGTTTATTTGTTTCCATTGTTTCCCCATCTGTTTGCCATGAAGTGATGGAACTGGGATGCCATAGATCTTAGTTTTTTGAATGTTGAGCTTTTAGCCAGTTTTTTTCACATCAAGAGGCTCTTTAGTTTCTCTTCACTTTCTGCCATAAGGCTGGTGTCATATGCATATCTGAGGTTATTGATTATTCTCCCAGCAATCTTGATTCCGACTTGTGCATCATCCAGCCTGGCATTTCTCATTATATACTCTTCATATAAATTAAATAAGCAGGGTGACAATATACAGCCTTGACGTACTCCTTTCTCAAATGGAACCAGTCTGTTGGCCCATGTCCGGTTCTAATTGTTACTTCTTGACTTCCATACATATTTCTCAGGAGGCAGGTCAGGTGGTCTGGTGTTCTCATCTCTTGAAGAATTTTCCACAGTTTGTTGTGATCCACACAGTCAAAGGCTTTAATATAATCAATGAAGCAGAAGTAGATGTTTTTCTGGAACGCTCTTACTTTTTTGATGATCCAGCAGATGTTGGCAATTTGATCTCTGGCTCCTCTGCCTTTTCTAAAACCAGCTTGAACATCTGGAAGTTCTTGGTTCACATACTGTTGAAACCTAGCTTGGAGAATTTTGAGCATTACTTTGCTAGCGTATGAAATGAGTGCAATTATGTGGTAGTTTGGACTTTCTTTGGCATTGCCTTTCTTTGGGATTAGGATGAAAACTGACCTTTTCCAGTCCTGTGGCCACTGCTGAGTTTTCCAAATTTGCTGGCATATTAAGTGCGGGACTTTAATAGCATCATCTTTTAGGATTTGAAATAGCTCAGTTGGAATTCCATCACCTCCACTAGCTTTCTTCATAGTGATGCTCCCTAAGGCCCTCTTGACGTCACAGTCCAGGATAGCTGGCCCTAGGTGAGTGATCATGCCATTGTGGTTATCTGCATCATTAAGATCTTTTCTGTGTAGTACTTCGTGAATTCTTGCCACTTCTTCTTAATATCTTCTGCTTCTGTTAGGTCCATACAGTTTCTGTCCTTTATTGTGCCCGTCTTTGCATGAAATATTCCCTTGGTATCTCTAATTTTCTTGAAGAGATCTCTAGTCTTTCCCCATTCTATTGTTTCCCTCTATTTCTTTGCATTGTTCACTTAGGAAGACTTTCTTATCTCTCCGTGCTATTTTTGGAACACTACCTTTAGATGGATATTTTTTTCCTTTTCCCCTTTGCCTTTCACTTCTGTTCTTTCCTCAGTTATTTCTAAAGTCTCCTCAGACAACCATTTTGCCTTTTGCATTTCTTCTTCTTGGGGATGGTTTGACTGCTGCCTCCTATACAATGTTATGAACCGCCATCCGTAGTTCTTTAGGCACTCTGTCTATCAGATCTAATCCCTTGAATTTACTTGTCTCTTCCACTGTATAATTGTAAGGGATTTGGTTTAGGTCATATCTGAATGCCCTAGTGTTTTTCCCTACTTTCTTCAATTTAAGTCTGAATTTATTAGTAAGGAGTTCATGATCTGAGAAAGTCAGCTCCCGGTCTTGTTTTTGCTGACTGTATAGAGCTTCTCCATCTTCAGCTGCAAAGAATACAATCAATCTGATTTCAGTATTGACCATCTGGTGATGTCAGTGTGTAGTCTTCTCTTGTGTTGCTGGAAGAGGGTATTTGTGATGACCAGTGCATTCTCTTGGTAAAACTCTGTTAGCCTTTGCCCTGCTTCATTTTGTACTCCAAGGCCAAATTTGCCTGTTACTCCAGGTATCTGTTGATTTCCTACTTTTGCATTCCAGTCCCCTATGATGAAAAGGACATCTTTTCTCTTTTTTGTGTGTTAGTTCTAGAAGGTCTTGTAGTCTTCATAGAACCATCCAACTTCAGCTTCTTTGGCATTAGTGGCTGGGGCATAGACTTGGATTACTGTGATATTGAATGAGTTGCCTTGGACATGAACAGAGATCATTCTTTTTGAGATTGCACACAGGTACTGCATTTTGTTGACTATGAGGGCTACTCCATTTCTTCTAAGAGATTCTTGCCCAAAGTAGTAGATATAACAGTCATCTGAATTAAATTCGCCCAGTTTGGTCCATTTTAGTTCACTGATTCCTAAAATGCTGATATTCGCTCTTGCCATCTCCTGTTTGACCACTTCCAATTTACCTGATTCATGGACAACATTTCAGGTTCCTATGCAATATTGCTCTTTACAGCACTGGACTTTACTTTCACCACCAGACCCATCCACAGCTTGGCGTTGTATGCACATATATGATAGATGGTTCATTACTGAGTAAATTTCTGAAAGAAATACACTCATTATTGAGTATAGTTCTGAAAGTAAAGAACTTTCATTTTCACTGGTCATTGGTGTGGCTAGATTCTGTCTCTGTACATTTCAAACTTTATATCTCCTTCACCATTCACGTACTTTTATGCTGGGACCTGTAAACCATGCCAGTACTATGATATGACTTCTGGACTCTGTTTCTTATATCCTGATGCTGGGTGAGTCCACACAGGTGGACAGAAGTTTCTATATTGGGATGGTTAACAAGAACCTGACTAAACATGGAAGTGACTGCAGTCCACATAAATACACCAAAGGAAACCCAAACTAAATGTTGTTCCAACCCAATTTCCCTCAGCTGGATTGCCACAATACTGGTAGTCATTCCAGACATACTGGTTACCAACTAGCAGAAGTATCAAGAAGGGAAGCTGCGGTGATCTTAACTAATTGCATTTAAATACCAAACTTTTCCAAACTTAAAAAAAAAAAAAAAATGTGGCCATGTGAACATATGACCTGGGCCTTATACAAGTGTCTTGGAAGGGACTTAAACAAGTGAGGGACCTCATTTAAGATTAGGATTCATTAGCATTGTGGTAAACCTGAGGCTCGTTGAAATGATATCAGTGGTCGACACATCACTGTTCTACCCTTCCTCCTCTCTAGGTTCTTCTAGGCCAGCCCCTCCTAGGATTCCCAGGCCCAGCACCCAGCACACAGCTGCGCTTGCACAATGTACTTAAACAACACTATTGTTGTTGAGTTGCTAAGTCCTAGCTGACTCTTTGCAACCCCAGGGCCTGCAGTCCGCCAGGCTCCTCTGACCATGTGATTCCCCAGGCAAGAACACTGGGGTAGGTTGCCATTTCCTTCTCTGGGGGATCTTCCCCACCCAGCAATCGAATCTGCCCTTTCCTGCTTGGCAAGTAGACTCTTTACCACTGAGCCACCTGGGAAGCACTAATCAACACGTACAACCACTATTCAACTCAACTACACTTTGGATGGATTTTTATTTGAAGCGAGTCCAATTTTTTCAATAGAAAATAAATTTGGTATTTGTAATACTCTATCTGACAAAATTTCTTAAAATGTAGTCTATAATAACCATACTTCTAAGAATAAAAGAACTGGAGGTTGGCTTTTGAAACCAGATAAATTACACAGGAACAATGCCCTCATAATATATTCAACCAACACTTCATTTACATCAATATTGTACAGATGGACACAAAGGAATTTATTGTAAATCTTGGCCCCAATCTACACTCTTCACTAAAGTGTTTTGGGCTTGAATTACTTTTTCCTCCACCAAATAAAAAAGAAAAGAATACAGGCAAAAAGCCTCCCCACAAGAATTTATTATATTCATTTTTTAAACAATTAATTTTTTTCTCAAAAGATAAAATATGTCTCCATAGCCTCTTCTATCTAGACAGCAGAAGTAGAAGGCACTCTTTCCAGAGGCTTAAACACTCTTTGTTTTAAGCAAGATTCTAATAAATGCACACAATTTATAAGTGATACTTTGAGGACTATCTCACAGAATTTAAAGCAATCCAGGATTTAATAGCAATCAACAGAATCAAGGCAAACTGAAACTATTATGGCTGAACACACTGGAAAAGTGGAGTTTGAATTGATGCTGCATATTATTCATTTTGACAAGTGCAAACTCACATTGAAGATAGCAGGGATAGAGACGCGGACTGCAAGGAAAGGTAATACAAATGTATTATTAACACAGAAACAAATCTGACTTTAAACCTGGCATGTCTCCTGGTTAGCAAGAATAATAATAAGGCCTTGAATTCTCATTGTACTTTACATCGAAAGTAATCAAAGAAGTTACAAATTTTCACAGGAAGTACTATGGTTGGTCTACATCAGTTACATCTTCCAAAGGAAACCTATCACCAAATTGAATGCGTGCATATTGGGTTGAGTACAAATAGGTGACATCAAAAATGCACTCAGACACAAAAAATATGGAGAGTAGAGCTGCAGTGTTCTTCCTGCAAAGATCAGCCAAGCAGCTAATCTGAGACTGGCCCTATCCATAAGGTTTAGGGAGGCTCTGAAGATGCTGGCAATGCAGTGAACTCCAGCAAGTCTGAGCATCTACCGTAGACTGGGTCCGGGTGGGGAAGTGACGGCCCTCACAAAACATCTCAGAAAATTGCCTGTGACTGGTGGGGTCCATTGGACTTTCACAAGTACTGTAGCAAGATGGAGAGGGCAAAGGTACAGTCAGGATTCCAATTGTGGTGACTGCCGAGGCCCAGAGCATGTATTGAGCCTACCTACCATGTGCACATATAAGCACCATGGATTGTGTCTCCTTACTCTCAGAGTACTCTTATGAGGCAAGTCCTATTATCATCCCCATTTTGCTCAGAAGGAAACTGAAGCACAAATAGATTGAGGAATTTCAGAGGATCACAACTAGGTGATGCAGACAAAATGGCCAGGAAGGAAAAAACTCAGTTTAGTAAGATCCATCCTTCACAACTGTGTATTTTGTTTATTTGTTAGCTTGCTTACTGTATCCACGGATTGCCTCAAGACTTGCAAGATACAGTCAAACATCCTGGGATCTAATTTCCCAAAGAGCCCATCCTCTGTCTCTTTATCTGTCCCAGTGACTGGTTAATGAGAAATTTATAAAAATAATTGCTAATCTAATGGCCCAAACAGAACCAAACAAAAGATAGAGAATGTGATCAGAACGCACCCACTAGAGAAAGCACTCCAGACAGGGAATTATTTGATGCGTCTGCTCTACATGGAAACATCCACAGCCCAAGAAAGAGTTAAAGTAACACTCGTGGCTGTCACAGGTAGCCATTATTCTAATGCCATTGCTCCCTCTGAATTAGTGTCAAGTATGTAAACCCAAATTTATATTAGCATAAATATTGAGGAATGTTTAACACTGTGCTGTATTCTTGATTTATAGGAGGACAAAACAAAACAGATAAATCATTTTCCTTAAGTGCTATGGCAATACATCTTAAAATAACCAGCCCCTCAACTCCAAAGGCGCCAATTTTTCCTTTACCCACATTTGTAATTCTCATTAGTATCCAATGAGGGCTGTACCCACCAGGGAGAAATAAAACTGAACAGACACCATGCACTCCAATTTTCAGAGCAAAGTGAACAAAGCAGATCTTTTGACTTAATCATGGTCAAGTAGTGCCACTAAGGCAAGGAATACCAGAACATCGGAAATTCAGAATTAACTATTCGTTAACATTGAGCTACATTAAATCCATCAACAGTGGAGATTGTAAATGAATTAGCTCCCTATAGAAATGTTGCAGACTATAAAGAAAGGAAGAATGATTGAATGAAAGTACATCTTTCTTATCTGCCCTGGAAGTCTGGTTTTCAGCTCCATGAGGAGTACATTGTTCTTTAAGAATTAAAAGGAGAAGTAATTATCAATAATGTAGTCAGCTTGTGTATGTCTGACAGATAAAGTCAAGCCACTTTTAAAAAATCAATGAGATACAGAATATGAATTTATCTTCTAATGGACAGGAACAAAGAAAGAAGAGAGGAAGACATAACCACAGTCTTAGACTCAAGATTTTCAAGTCGGGTCCAAAATTTTTATACAAGGTGCTTCTTAGAACCAAAAATAAAAGTGGAAAAGACTGAAGAGTCAGCCGCCAGCAGTGAGCTAGCTTCTTACCAGCTAAATATTCAGAAATTTCCTGAACTAGATCTTAGACTGTCGATAGCTTAAAACTGGCCCTGGAGGGAGTATTTACAGAATGAAAATAAGCAAATGCTACGAAACAGGCTTCCCACCCATCCATCTACCTCCTACCCCTTACCCTTGTCCCCAGAAGCACTTACTGTGCACTATTGGTCAACTCCTAGGATGTGTCCAGATGCATCTTGAGCCTGATTCCAAAGCTGTAGACTTCTACTCTCACACTTTTTAATCCTGAGTCAAATTACTTCATTAGTGGTCAATTCAGTGAATAGGAAAGTTGCCACTTTTTAAAACGCATTGGGTAATGACAATGCTGCCCAATAAAAGGTGATTCAGTAAAAGTTATTGTCTGGGAAGAAGAAGCCTGGCTTTTGGAACTGGGAAAATCACTTGACTCCAGGCTTTACCACTCACCAGCTGGGTTCAGTTCAGTTCAGTTCAGTCACTCAGTCGTGTCCATCATTTTGTGACCCCATGCACTGCAGCACACTAGGACTCCCTGTCCATCACCAACTCCTGGAGCTTACCCAAACTCATATCCATTGAGCTGGTGATGCCATCCAACCATCTCATCCTCTGTCGTCCCCTTCTCCTCCTCCTTCAATCTTTCCCAGCATCAGGGTCTTTTCCAATGAGTCAGTTCTTCGCATCAGGTAGCATCAGTACTGGAGTTTCAGCTTTAGCATCAGTCCTTCCAATGAACATTCAGGACTGATTTCCTTTAGGATGGACTGGTTGGATCTCCTTGCTGTCCAAGGGACTCTAAAGAGTCTTCTCCAACATCACAATTCAAAAACATCAATTCTTCAGCATTCAGCTTTCTTTATAGTCCAACTCTCACATTCACACATGGCTACTGGAAAAACCATAGCTTTGATTAATGGACCTTTGTTGGCAAAGTAATGTCTCTGCTTTTTAATATGCTATCTAGGTTGATCATAGCTTTTTTCCCAAGGAGCAAGCGTCTTTTAATTTCATGGCTGCAGTCACCATCTGCAGTGATTTTGGAGCCCAAGAAAATAAAGTCTGTCACTGTTTCCATTGTTTCCCCATCTATTTGCCATGAAGTAATGGAACTGGATGCCATGATCTTATTTTTCTGAATGTTGAATTTTAAGCCAACTTTTTCGCTCTCTTCTTTCGCTTTCATCAAGAGGCTCTTTAGTGGGTAGACTTGGGCAATTCACTTCGCCCTTCTGAGCCTTCCTTCCCTTTCTCATATGCATAATGGAAATAATGAAACCTTCCTTGCCTAAGTCACAAGATTGTTGGAGGTGCGTATGAGACCATATTCTAAACTGTGAGGCTCTCAAAAGGTCAAGAAATTCACAAAATTAGCAGTGCATTATATTTGTCTTATTTTCTACCCCTTCCTCATAATTTTTAGCCTCTATAATTGCAAATGACTTTATCTCCTGTGGTCTGGACCTGTATCATGATTCCCTAACCTATTGGTCTTATGGGCAGAGATTACACCATGCGTTTGTTTTGAATACCCACAATGCCTTGCACAGCCATAGACACACTGCAGTGTCCCAAAACTGACTTCTTGAGGGCTTCTTACTACCAGGAATGAATAACTAAGAGTTCTGCAGAACTACACAGAAGTTAAAATTGCACTGAGATGTTCTTTTTTATTATTTCACCCTGGACATCTTTTGGCTCCCTCTGATCATAAGTTTCCTCAGATTTGACCTTTGACTCATCTACAGCCTCTATTTCAAATTGTTCCTCCAAATTCTCTGTTTCATGAAGTTCCTATGGCCCCAAATGCCATATGATTCTTCCCACTCTGTAGCAGAATAAAAATGCCACAGATAATCAGGTAAAAAGTGCTATCAATGTCCACCAATCCCTATTCACTTTAGTTTCCTATTGTCCTCCTTTGTGCTTATTTTTACTTACATATTTATAACCCGCAGAAGAGGTCCTCTATTTCTCCCTGTAGAATAGCAGAAAGTAGTGGAGAACACATGTAGGATTTTGGACTCAGCAGATCAAGGGTCAGATCCCAACTTTATTGTTTAATAGTTGCATGATCAAGGAAAATTATTTCACCTCTTTGACCTTCAGTTTTCTCATTATGAAATGGGAAAAATAAATTAAGTGAGATAGAGATGTGAAGTACCAAGCACAGTGCCGAGCAGAAAGCTCCTCTTACTCACCTGTCTTGCCTACCTCTGGAGATATTTACAACCCATACTGCAGTCACACAAAATATCCTAAGAACAGAGGCTCAGACACACCTGCCTTTGGCCTCGGGTTGGCTAGTGCAAACTAAACTTCCAGCTAGCTGAATTAATTGAGGTAAATCAGTTTACTGCTATTTGGGAACAGTGTAGAAATGCTTCCTCTGACTGACCAAGGTTGAATTTGATCTTCCCAGTTGCCACTAGATTTTTTTCATTTGGATTTCCTTTTCTACTCCCTCTCTTTTTCCCTCCCTGCTTCTCTTCTTTACTTCCTGTCTTTCTTTATTTTATTTTTGCTTACTCATTAGGTTAACAAGTGTTTAGTTTATTGCATGTCTGCAGGAGACAGGTACAGGTTTTGTGGGGCTTGAAGTTTGTAGGAGTTGGGAGACCCTCTTATGATAAAGAATATAAGACTGCAAATACAAAGTCAGGTACAAAAGTGAATATTTTTAGAATGCATAGAGAAGTGAACCTAAAGCTAAGGCTGCTCCACTCTATAGTAAATATGTGTCTGATGTCCACCACATGCCAGGCACCTAGTGAGGCTCCAGGGATATAGAGATGAATGCAATAGACAGAGTCCCACTCAGGTGGACCCAGTGGGCTTAATTTTCCAATGATGCTGAGGCTTTTTCTTGCTTCCTCAGAGGGCTGCATGGTCCTTGCCCTTCTCACAGTTCCGTGTCCTTGAACACCAGCACTCTTTCTGTGTCTTTCCCGCTCTGTACTAGAAAGAGCCCAGATTCTTCAACACCTAGTGGCTATCCACCCTCTCAGATTTCCTCCAGCTTCCCTCTGGGTGTCAGTGGAGCGATTTCTAGAATTTTCTCAGAATTTGAAACCTTGTTTATGGATGAAAAACTAGGGTCCAAAATGCTTTTAATGTAGAAATAGTGGTTGCTGACTAGGAGCAAAGCCAAGTGCCCTGCACTGGGCTTCAAAGGCACTTCTGTTTCAACATATTGTCTCTCCCAGACTGGCTGTTCACATGGAGAATAAGAAAAGGCAGAGAAACTTTATCCCTCCTTAGAGAGGAATTTTAGCAAGCCAGCTTGCAACAAGAAATGTCGATAGTTAGCTGTCTCTACTACCTTCTTGGCTCTATAACTAATCAGCCTTTAAAATTCAGCACTTGCCATTTTTGGTTGTGATGGCTGTCAGCTTTATCTAAAACATAGATCAAGGTCTAGAAAAGAGTTGCATCTTTATAAGTATTAAAAATAAATTTAAAAATTAGGACATAATGCTCATGTTCTTTTTATTTTAAACTTTATTTTCTCTTTCTTGCTGAAGAACATAGTCCTATTCATCTAAGAGATGGATCCAATCTCACCAAATTAGCATCTTTTTTCTGGTCTGGGTAGAAGAGTTTGGGTGTATGTAACTGCTGAATCTTTTATCTTAAAGTGACAAGGATTAGCCACTAGGTGCTCCTTTTAATATTCATCAATGTCTCACACAAGCAGAATATTGTTTAACATTCAGGACAATATAATTGTGCCTTTTCTTGAATTTTGGCTTTTGATTAAGTGAAGCTGGAATTCAAGCAATAGAAACAATGATCCCTGAAAAAACATATAAATAAGATAGGTATCGATTCCATTTGAGAGTAATAGCAACCCACAGCATCGCTGTGAAATTATCAAATTTGGGTTGGAAAGCCTTAAAGAATGAAGGCTGGGGACTTTATTGTACTATCACATATTGCATCTTTGCAATAGCAGAGAAAAAGCATGTAGCAATTGCAGCTGAAAACATCAATGTAAATGCTATTATGCCTTCCCAGCTCTCAGTCATATTGGCTGCTGACATCTCTCAGTGCCGGGTGATTGTCAGTGGCAAAGCAGATCTGTTGTTGATTGGCTGGCCAGTGTCACGTGATACCACTGCCTGCACCCACGTAAATCACCCAGTGAACTGTTGTGTGAAATTGTTCGTACACCCTTTGGTGAACTTGCAATATGACAGCTCACATCAGAAATAGATCAGATGTCTTCAGACCACATTTGCACTTTGGACAATCCATCTAGGAACCTGAGGTTCCTGCAGACCCCAAGACTCACAATCTTATTGTCTCTAATTCACATGCCGGGTCGTATAGGCTTTGCTCCCTCACAGGCACATCACTTGCATCTTTATTTGCTGAGTCTCTCTTTACCTTTGTGTTATGTCTCCTCACGAACCTTCATGATGAACATTCTGCAGTGGCTCAGACAGCCTTCCCAGTTGATGTTATTTCCCCAGATCTGATAAAGAGCTTAGCAACGCGCTCCAGTCTTTGTGTTTGGATAATTTATGTGGTGAAGATGTAGCAAAATCAGAAGTAGACGGACAGTGAGACATCTTACCTAGGAGAAAAATATACTATGGATTGCATCCTCAAATCTCAGTGTGGACACATTTTGCTTCACAGATCTCTTATTTTCTGAATACATAATAACATTTTCATATGCTGATAGTGAGGGTGAAAAACATAACCTTTCTGGAGGACAATTTGGCACTAGCCTAGAAGAAAAATTTGTAATGTGTGCAAAAATGCAGTTATAACAATGCTGAAACAGAGTTGTTTATAATAGCAAAGTAGCTATTTATAATCATATGTATTTATAATATTATAGATATTTATGTATTTTAATATAATTCTAACATTAAAATAAATGAGAAAAGAATAGTTAGACCAAAAAAAAAAAAAAACCACCCAGATGTCTGTTCAAACATGAAATATTCTGCCATAATTATTGAAACTTTTAAGATTATGTTTATATTTAATATACCTAAGTAAGCAAGATACAGAACCAAACACAGAAAACAATAATTTTGCTACCACAAATGTAAAATATATTTGGGATAGCAAATAAATACAAAAGCAAAACAGGGTAAAAAAACCAAATGTTTATGACACATATATTGATTAAAAAGTATCCAAAGAGTTCTTACAAACTGATTTCAGAAGATAGAAAAGACAAAGAAGAGGATGCTAATATAAAAACAGACAAGGAGCATAAGCAGATAATTCATAGAAATTCAATGGCCAAACAACAAATGAAAAGATGCCCAGCTTCACCAACAATCAATAGAAAGCAAATGAAAGCCATCATTAGATATTTTTCAGCAATTAGACTGGGGGAAAGACCAATAATATTCACTCTTGGCAACAGAGTAAGGAAACAGGCAGTGAGAGTGTAAACGGGTTCAACATTAGAAAGCACTTGGAATCACCTAAAATAACACATACAGAAACACCTAAAATAATACATACATGATTTATAACAATATAACAATTGCTTGCAGTTATTGTGCCCTTAGCGTGTGCTCAGGCTAAGCGCCTGCACAGCTACATGTATTAACCATCCCATCCCCACACTGGCCCCATGAGCACAGCTGGGCACTCTGCCATTCCAGAAGGCACAGTTCACAGACTCTTGTGTGAAGGTGCCTCCTGGAGTGGGCAAAGCAGGCTCCCTGAATACGAGGCAGGACTTCAACCTTCCCTATTCTACACAGGAGAAAACGAAACCCCAGAGAGGTTACATAACTTTTCTGTGGTCATGGCAATGGTGTGACAGCAAATCAGCAATCTCAGAAAAAGAAAGAAAAGAAAAGAAAAATGATGAAGAAAAAACCCTGATTCATAGCATTTGCCAGTGTCTGTGGTGTAAATACTTCTACCATGACAGATTTCAAACTGTTGATAGAAACATGAAGTCATGGAACTCAGAATCGGGAAGATCTGTGTGTGAGTGGCTCTCCTGTGCTGGCCTCTGCACTCCACAGTTTGTAAGTGGTACAACCAGGATGCAAATACAGACAGCTTGGCTTCCAAAGCACGTGCTCAATGCTCAAAATTCTAGTTCTAGGACTACACACAATCTACAAAGTCCATGTGACCGAAGGTTTATGTGAAGGAATACATCCAATGGAGAAAAACTGAAAACAATGTAAGCTTATTCATGTATCAGTTATTGGTTGAGAGTCTTTTATGAAGCAGTCACTATATAGGCACTAGGATACACTTATGTATCCTGGCACTGTGATGAAAGTGCACAGTTCCACACAGCCTGCAGAGCACAGAAAGAACGAGACTAGGCCTTAGGTAAATTGTAATTCATCTCATCAAAGGATACTGTATAAATGGAAACATATGTTATATATGTGAAAAGATTGAATTTGTGTCCAACTCTTTTGCCGCCCCAGGGACTGTAGCCCACCAGGCTCCTCTGTCCATAGGATTTCCCAAGCTAGAATACTGGGGTGAGCTGCCATTTCTTTCTCCAGGGGATCTTCCTGACCCAGGGTTCAAACCTGCATCTCCTGCTTTGGCAGAGGATTCTTTACTCCTGGGCCACCACAGAAGCCCATGTGAAAAGATACAAAGTTTAAAACTTTTAACATTACCACCAATGGTCTCTGATAGCTCAGTTGGTAAAAAAAAAAAAAAAAAAATCCACCTGCAATGCAGGAGATCCTAGTTCTATTCCTGGGTTGGGAAGATCCCTGGAGAAGAGATAGGCTGCCCACTTCAGTACTTTGGGGCTTCCCCTGTGACTCAGTTGGTAAAGAATTCGTCTGCAATGCGGGAGACCTGGGTTTGACCCCTGGAGAATTCCCAGTCCATGGGGTCACAAAGAATCAGACACAACTGAGCAACTTTGACTTTCACGTTCACCACAAGTAATGTTTTCTTCTTTTTAAAAACTGTTATATGTAATCTTTTTATAATTAAACATAAAATTAGACAAACATAATTGCTATGCAAAGATGCACTGAGGTGGTTGTTTAACAACAACACTTTGTATGGTATGAATCCTTTAAAAAATATTTCTGCATAAGACAAATGCCTACAAAGATATGCACTGAATCGCTAGCAGCAGTTGATTAACTAAAGCTTTTGTCTTCTTCTTTTTCTCTGTTTTTATTTAGTAGTGTTTCTATTCAAGTGTGTGTGAGTTTTTGCAATGAAGAAAATAAACAATATAGATTATTTTAATAAATAATAAGAATAAGGAATAATAAGAGAAAAAGTCAATTCATGCGATCTCTTCATTTTTTTAATGTAAATAAGCTCAAAGTCACTTTTCTGCATCAAATCCACTGAAAAGAATGAGCTGGTGGGATGTCTGCTGTCCCTAAAGGATGGAGGTGGGCTTTCTGAGCTTGGAGGCACCACAACAGTGGACAGGATGTCTCCCTTTGATCTGGGTGTCTGCCTTCAGGTAATAACAGCAACTCTGTGAGCTGGTTCAACCCAAGGGGAAAACAAGAGAGAAAATGCCCAATAAACACCATACACAAAATCACCTCTACAGTGGAAATCGCTGTCAGGTTCCAATGAAGTCACACACTTTTACGCATATGTCTCTGCTTCCACTTATAATGCCAAAGGTCAATCTACGGTTTTCATTCATACAAATATGACATGTCCCAACCATTGTCATTCTCAGAAAAATACAATGCACAACTGCACACCAGAAAAACAACCACCCAGCAAGGGGAAAAAAAAATTCAATAGCATTCACATGGCTCCACAAACCCACAAAAGCCAGGAAATTCAAAGTGAAGTTTTACACTCCCTCTTTAGTTCCCCACTATTGTGAAAGGGAAATAAAAGGCACAATGGCATGTGTTGGGGGTGCAATGTCAGCAGCAACAGCACTTCCAGGCTTTTATTGACTTGTGTCATAACCTTAACATCCTATAAACAAGGGACTCGGCTTAACACCTGGGACCTTTAAAAGAGAAATATCTTCTGGAAGCCTAGACTAGGGAAATCCAATGAGGTTTCTCAGTCTCTTAGGCATACACAGTAAATCATTATGGAGAGAGGAAACAGATAAAATTGTTGTTAAGATTACAGCCTTTCTGGCCTCTCAGGGAAATAAATAATTACAGCAAAGAAATCCTACTTACTCATGAGAACAGAAGAGACTCCTGAGGACTCTGGCCTACCAGCTAATTATTAGACATGTTCCCGTGCAAACCTGTGCATTTAGGGGATAAAAGTATTGCTCAGTGATACTTAAAAGTGCTGATAGTTTAATGCCTCTTGTCTCACCATTTGTCAAATACAGCAAACTTTAGTTTGAACGTTTAATGCCTAAATAAACTGAAATTCCAGCCAATTCAAGGAGGACAGAAACTTTTGGAAAGTAAGCATAATTTCAATATTAGGCATGAAACCTGGATATTTTTTTAACTTTTTTTTTTTTTTAATCAGCTCATGGGTATGGAATGGTATCAAATGGCTTTGAAGGCATCTTTGAAGAAGAGCATATATTTTTTTCTCTTGTAATTTATCAACTTCATGAATAACATAATAGATCCCATAATGTTAAGCCATACACATATTTTTGCAGTAAGCTCAGTCCATTCGTATGTAGTTGGCTAGAACTTACTTACATGAAGATGTGTAATGAAAAGGAGGCAGAGAAAGGTAGGCTTCACATGTTTAAAAAGAAAGAGAGATGGGTTTGGTGACTAACTCCCAGGCTCTGTACACCAGCCATGCCAGCTCTGAACCTGCAAGAATACCAGGGGCCACAAGGAGGGGCCCTGAGGGAAAGAACGAAGCACTTCCCCTCTCCACCACACCGCCAACTCACGATAACCAAAAAATAGCAGTGATCTAGAGTGAGGGGGCTGAGCTGAACTTTCTTGCCTCATAAAAATAAAATCATTCTTGGCATCACATTTCAAGACTCTGTAGTCACATCAAGAATGCACAAGGTCTATATTTTTCACTACTCTATGAGCTGAATTAATATAAGCCATTACTTAAATGCACTATCGTTGTTAGCTTTTTAACTGTAAAATGATACATATTTTCATATATTTTTATATTGTCTAATAAAGCAACTGTGTAACTATTACAGAAACCAAATTACGCATTTTATTTTTCAAACTAGCAACAGGAAGCAGAGGTAAAACAATAAAACATTTAGCTGAAAAATCAAAAAACCTATTTTTTAGATGTTTTAAAGTTGTTTTTATGAACTCAATGGATAGTGTATCCAAAGGTGAGTTCCATCTAGCCGTGAGTGTGGCAGATGGAATCTTGATACTCTGCTTGCCCAGGAACAATTTGTGTGTTTGGCTTCCTCAAACTACAGAGACTCCTCAATAAAGAAAAAGGTCTATCAATATAGAATGGTTACTTGCTCTGCCTTTCATCCATCAGCCTTAACTTGACTGATCAGCTAAATCTTACAGAGAGATTTGACGAGGTCTGAGTGACGTTGTACACGGTTTGACTGAAACCATTGATTGTTACAGTCCCTAAATCATTGATACACACTTCCAGCCAATTTATTTAGATCAAATCATACAACTATCATTTGGCCTAGGATTGCACACACACACAAAAAGTCATCTTATATTTTTGAATGAAATATTTAAAGATCTTGCATTTTCTAGAAAGATGAAGGAAAGAAATATTCAAAAGTAGGAAAATATGAATGGTAGTTGCATCTCAGAGATGATTAGAATCTCTAAGCCAAATATTTCAGAGCACTTCTTTGCTACAGACTCCATCTCAAATACTCCTTTCTCTTCTAAAAGGTTTGGGGAAATCACCATAACATCTTGTCTCACCTGGGGAGCTCCCAACAACACCCCAGGAAAAGCTAGAAACTTTCCTTTTTCAGATAAGAATTGGGGGACTTGCCTGGTGGTACAGTGGACAAGAATCTGCCTGCCAGTGCAAGCGACATAGGTCCGATCCTGTCCGGGAAGATTCCACGTGCCATGGAGCAGCTGAAGCCCGGGTGCCACAACCACTGAGCCCTTAACGACCGAGGCCCATATGCCCAGAGCCTGTGCTCCGCAGCAAGGGAAGACCCTGCATGAGAAGCCCATGCAGCACAATTAAGAGAAGCCCTGCTCACCACAGCTGGAGAAAGCCCCTGTGCAGCGCAATCAAAACAAGCAGAAAGGCTGGAGCACAGAGACCTTAGATGACCCACATCCATAGGGAGGGAGCCAGGCACCAGCCTTGAGCTTCTGACAGATCCCACGGCCATGCTCATTCCCAAACACCATGCGCCCTCCCCAATCTATCAGGCACTTGATCTGGGATGGTGGTCTTCACGGTTTAGTCACTAAGTCGTGTCTTACTCTTTGTGACCCCATAGGCTCCTCTGTCCGTGGGATTTCCCAGGCAAGAAGACTGTAGTGGGTTGCCATTTCCTTCTCCAGATCCTGCGATAGGTCCCACCACAAACAGGCTCACAGGCTCATCCTCCTCCCATCCTTAGAACAAAGCCTAAGGCTCAGGCATTGCTTCCCCCAGAACAACAAGGGAATCTTTGTCTTAGGAGAACCTAGAGACCCCATGCTTCTACACGGGAGCTCTTCGGAGTCCAGGATTCCATCACGTCTCACTACTTCACTGCCATCCCTCCGGTCCACCACCACCTTCTACCTGAATTACCCCAATGACTTCTGGCAGGTCCCCACCCTGCACCCTCCCTTTTCCTCCCCTAGTCTAATTTCTTAGCCAGACAGACTCTTTTAAAACCTAAGGCTGATTATGGCACCACAATGCTCAAAGCTCTCCAGGCTAGCCATCAAATCAAAACCACAGTGAAATACTACTTTACACCCTCTAGGATGGCTATAAAGCAAAAGGAAAAAAAAAAAAGCAGACAATAATACTTCTTGGTCAGGCTGTGGAGACATTGGAGCCCTCTCACACTGCTCTTGGGAATGTAAAATGGTGCAACCGCTTGGGAAGACAATCTGGCAGTTCCTCAAAAAGTCAAACATAAGACATGGCAACTTCCCTCCGAAGGGAAAAATATTGACGAAACATATTTCCACAGCATAACTTGATCATGAATGTTCCTAACAACCTTATCCAAAATGTCTAAAAAGTAGAAACAACACCAATGTTCATCCACTGACGAATGGGCAAATAAAAAGTGGTCTATACAGAGAATGGAATATTATTCAGTAATCAAAACAATGAGGTGTGCGTGCAGACTACCACATCAATGGACCTTAACAACACTATAAGCCAAAGCTAGCCACACAGGACCACATATTATGGCTCCATTTAGATGAGATGCACAGCACAGACAAATCCCTAAATAAAGCAGATTCCTGGACGTCTAGGGGATGAGGAATGACCATTGGCGACTGTGGGATTTCTTGTTGAGGAGATGAACCTGATCTAAAATTGATTAGAACAATTTCACAACTCTATGACATACTAAATTGTATGGAATGTGAAATACATCTCAATAAAGCTGCTCATTTGTATAACTCTCCAGGACCAAACAGAGAACCTGGCACATAGTAGGTGTTTAGTAAATATTATCTACATGAATGCATGAATGAGAGTTTTTCATTTGAATATCAAATTAATATCATGGAGTGAGCAAGCAGAGTTCAGAAAAAAAACTTAGGTTTTGTCTCAATAAAGCATTCCTTGGGAGGCCGTCACTGAAACCTCAGGATCTGGTCACACTCCCTTTGGTCCAGCCTCCTCCAGCATTGTCCCATTCATGTCACATGAATTACCTGCTCTCCATGAGGACAGAGGCGTAGTTGCATCCTCACGATGCCCCCGCACCAGCCACCAGCACAGATCCTGGTGCTCAGTCTGTGAACACCTGTGAACTTAGTGCTTGTATGTGAAATAAGTCAGTATTTATTTACACCTGTTTCATGTCAGGCAATAAGTAGTAGATGCATTGGAGACTATAAAAAGATAACAGTTCTGAACTGACTTGTTATCATTAGCACATATTACTTATGTAATGCAAAAATAATGTTTAAAAGCTTTTTAAACTTCTAAATCCTGGTTTCTTTTGCATATTTGGAAGAAAAAAAGGTAATAACTAATTCAGAGGGTTTGCCACTGATATCTGATCACCACAGGTATGAACACAAATAATTTGGATATGGGCCATGATAGGCCAAGTGGCAGCATGGAGTGTATTGAATATGAACATGCTTCCTGGTCTGATTCTTGGCTCAGCCACAAATCACGTGTGTGAGTTCGGGTGGGCTCCTGGGTTGCTCACAGCCTCAGTTTCCTCATCTGTAACTCAGGGATCTTGACACTATGCCTACTTCACAGGCCTGTTTTGAGGATAAAACAAGATAACCAACTTGTTATCAACACTCTGCTAATTATCAGTTGCAATATCAGCAGCAGCATAAAGAGCAAGAGACGGTCTTAGAGAGACCTGGGAAGGAGGTAACTCTTCATCTAGGGCTTCAGGGAGGTTTGAGTGGCGCTATGGTCTAGGAGTCAGACAGCCCAGAGTTCTAACCCTGGAGTGACCACTCATCAGCTTGGGGAACTGGAGCAACTTACTTCTCAGCAGACTCACTTTCTTTGACTTCTAAGTGGGAAAATTAAAAATCCCTACTTTTGGAGTTGTGACAAGCATTCAATGGACAGCTGGTATGTTATACGTCTTCACATGGTGAGCTTCCCATCAGTTGTGGCTTTTATTCAGACCCTGATTCTTAAGAGAGAACTGTGCCAAGCACTTTTCAAAACAGATGAAAAAATAAGGTGCAAAGCAACCTCCTAACCCGAGAAAGGCACACACCTCACCATGCCCGTGAAAAACATTATTTTGCTTCCCAATAATAGTTCACTGTGATCACAGTCCCACAACTGTCTTCTAATGGTTATCACAGTTACTGGAGCCAAAGGTTTCCTTTCTGGAGCTGGTTGGAAATACCTTATAGAGAGCATTAGAAAGCTTCTCTAGCAATTGATAGTCCCTGTGTTTCCTTACAAGGGACTGTCAGAAACTCCACCATAACATTGATCATTAAGCAAATTGTAGTCTCCCATAAGAATGGTATCAAAGTTGGGAACAGTGTTCCTCTGTGTCCCATCTCCACAGGGCACTAAAGATGTGTTGTTCCAGAAGGACAGAAATCAGGCTCAGTACATCAGGACCCCACCTTTGTCCTCATCTTAGCTGAAGGGTTTGGGTCCCCACTTGACCAGCTTCTCATCTTTCCCATTACATATTCCCGTATTAACTAGATTATGAACTCCTCAGTTATTTCATGATTTTCCAGTAGTGTGCATAAAAGATCCAAAAAGCTTGTGAAAATACAGATTGCTGGGCATCACCCCACAACCTCTTACTCAGTAGATCCAGCATCAGTTCAGTTTAGTTGCTCAGTCATGTCTGACTCTGCGACCCCATGGACTGCAGCACGCCAGGCTTCCCTGTCCATCATCAACTCCTGGAGCTTACTCAAACTCATATCCATCGAGTCAGTGATGCCATCTAACCATCTCATCCTCTGTCGTCCCCTTCTTCTCCCGCCTTCAGTCTTTCCCAGCATCAGGGTCTTTTCCAATGAGTCAGTTTTGTGCATGGGGCACTAGAATTCACATTTCCATCAATTTCCAGGTGAAGTTATGCTGCTGGACTGGGAACATACTCAGAGAACCAGTTATCTATCCTAACACACAGCTACTTGGGGAAAAAAAATTAAAGCTGCTTTTCTTTTTAAAAGAAAGCTAACAGTAGTAGAGCCTTTCAGATTGAGTTCAATGTGCAGAGCTTGGGACATTTCTAAAGCTTGGACATTTCTCTCCAATACCTTTGGAGAGGCCTTGAGTCAAGAGCTGATCGGTTGCAGCTGCTCTGATGAAATATCCTATAATCAGTGGCTGCTGGTCTCCGCAGACCTCTCTTAACACAAAGGGTTCCCAGGCCAGCTGCCTGCTCCCGGCTTCCTGGAGCGGAGCTGCAGCTGGTCCCATTTCCCTCTACACAGAGGACCCACGGGTATGATGAGAACCTGAGCCCAGCCTCCAGGGTGGACTTCCTCCCCACTTCCTCCCATCTCCTGATGTCAGGAATCAGTCTACACTGACTTGAGGGCAACTGCTGGAGGTTTGGTTGCCATGGTAACTGATCTTCTAGCCACAGAGTGGTAGAGGAACCCTAGTGTATGATTCAAAGGATGGGCTGCACCATTCCCATTTCCCCAAACGGTAACAATTTTCACCACTAGAAACACCTTCTTTTGGATTAAGCACCTTTCCATTCAAAATCCCATCTGACCATACAAACAGTCCTCAAGAAGAGTAGGGATTCTTCTATCAAATCAAGCCTGGTACTAGCCTCAGAGGAGAGATTGCCAGACCTCATCCACAAAGGCTGAGAGCAGCAACTTTGCCTCCTGTACAATTGTACTGAAGTCTTGCATGAGGTACTCGCTGAGGGTGGAGAGGGGGAGTGACTGTGATCACAACAAACTGAGGTTGGGATCAGTAGCTCTCAGTTGCTCAGTTGTGTCTGACTCTTTGCGACCTCATGGACTGTAGCCCATTCAGGCTTCTCTGTCCATCGACTTATTTACCACTTGAGCCGCTAGGGAAGCACCCCCTGCAGATACAGATGTTTTTAAAATTTTATGACCAAAAGCTGAGCTCTAGGGATGATCAGCAAATACCTTACCAGTCTGCCTGTCATGAAACTATGGAGAAATGAAGAAATTACCTTTGTGATTACAATCCTACTTAACAGAACAATTTGTCGGTTTCAGGACAAATGCACCTTCATGGCTTGTATTTTATTTCTTTTGCTATCATCTATTTTAAGATCTTGAGTCAGGTTTTACATAAAAGAACTAGAGCCAGGATGTTTGGGAAGTTAACAGATGATATTTAGCAAACATTTTGACGGGTCATAAAGAAACATCTGCAGCAAGCCTGGGAGTAGGAGCCTGTGATGGGGGAAGGAGGCCCCTTTCCAGCAGCTGCGTTAGGTTACAGGGTTGAGCTGAGCTGCGTTCAGAGCTGATGACCATGCAATTCAATGAGTCCCCAGCAGGGGGCACCCTTTTGCAGTAAACTCGGTCTTCTTTTTTACAGCTTTGGCTCCGCAGCCTCAGACCTTACAGATAACTGGCATTTTGATTTCTCTAACCCTCTGCTTCTGCCTCCAGAGCAGACACTTCCCTCTAAGAAGCTTCCTCCCAGAGCTTATGAAGTGGACATTTTGATAGGAGATGGCTCTTGTGCTGAGGACTAAAAGCAAAATCTGAAGATGAAAGACAGTCTGTGAAATTAAATAGATTATGAGGAAAGTTAAATCTATACTTACAAAAGTTTAAAGAAGGTCTCACCTGATTTTCCTGACTGACCCAAAGAGCACAAGGAATTCCTAGACTGTCTCATGAAGGTCTGAGTTAGTAATACACAGGAGTATCAGTGTAAAACTAGCCTCTGGGTATTTCATTTCTCAAGGGTCAACTGTGTTACTTGACAGACAGCCTATGCTTGTCTGCTCACCCATGTTCTCCCAGCAGTGATAGTCACAATAAATAATCCACTCATTAGCTAACACAATCAACCCTGTTTTAGAGAATCCCAAGATGTCCTGGATGCAAATAATTCAGAAGTAGACCTCAGTGTCCGTCTCTCAAAACCAGGCTCCAGTATTGCCAACCATTACAGTTTAAATATTTTAAATAACCTATTTCTTTGTCATTTGAATAAAATTAGTCCATTTAGTTCATTACACTCACACCTCACAGTTCTGTAGACACATTTGGGCAGTATTCTCATTTTAAACTTGTTATGGATTTTGTAATTTGATAAGTGCTTTTTCATTTCTGCTTTAAAGATTTTCTTGCTGGAGTTATTGTCTAGCAAGATTTCACTGTTCACACTGGCACTCTTCTCAGTCACATTTAAAAAGCCAATTCATTCTAGAAGTTGTAAGTCATAAGCAGTAGCTGAGGTAGAAGCCTAAGACAGAGGGGTAAACCAAGGCACTGTGAAGTTAATAACTTGCAAGAACACGCCTACTGGCAAGTAGCCCAGTCTGGATTCGGGCCAAGAGGTATGGAGCTGAAGTTCAAGTACTTAACCCCCATGCTATGCAATCTGTTAATAGAAAGAATCCTTGGTTGTATACAAACTCAGGTGGTAAATGGCTATTTTAAGTAAATGTGATGATTTATATAAGATATCCAGCCCTAGCCCTGGTTTATAACAGATGCTCAATAAAAATTGGGGGTTGAGGTGGAGGAGATGTGTATGCCTGCATATTGATCCTCAGTTATTCATATAGTGAAGTAGTTGAAAGGGCTAGATTAAACAGAACTAGAATAGCTCCAGCTCTTTCAGTCACTGTCTGGGTAGACTTACACAACCAACTTAATCACACCAAATTCAGTTTCCCCACCTGTGGATAACACTCAAGTCTACCTCCTAGAGTTGCAGCCAGGATAAATGAAAGAAGGCATGTGAGACCTTAGGAAAGTGCCTGGCACAGGAGAAAAGGTTGTAATTTTTCCTTTCAGTTTCATTTAGATTCAGTTTTATTTAAGGATTTAATCAGTCTATAGTTTTATATAAGGGCAAATATTTACCCAAATGTAAGTAAGGCCAATCAAGGAGCAAGTTCAAGTCTTTCTGGAGAGAAACAGAAGCACTTGATCATCAGTATTGACTGTGGGTTTTGAAAGGAAATAAGATGAAGAGCACTATTAGAAATCAGCTATGGACTGAAATTTGGCATGGTTTACAGAGCTTCAAGTTCAATACTCCTCTGTAGCCAATACTCTTTAATGTGTGCAAGAGAAAGCTGGAGACTGCCCTTGACAGGCCCAGAGGATAAAGAAAGCAGAGAAAAGCCCAGACGAGCCATGCTGAGCAGCACAGAGAGGAGAGGAGGTCTCCTCCCTCCTGCCCTCTCCTGGGCCCAACTCATCCTCTCATGGCTCCTCATTTCATTCCCACTTCCCCTGACCCAACTCTTCCCCACCACCCTCCTAGAGCAGCTGTTGGCTGGTGAAAGAGCATTTGAGCTGCCTTTGCTGCCTAGCGGCTGTGACAGGAGCTGGATGGCCTCAGTGAGGGACCAGGGGTGATGAAGGGGGGTCCCAGGGGTGAGTGACCAGGGGTGATGAAGGTCCAAGGTGAAGAAAGAGATTTCCCTCAAACAACCATAGATGCATAAGGGCCATGGGCACTTTTGCTGAATGGTCATCTTTGCTACAAAAAAGGAAAACAATATTCAGTCCTAACTGCTGTATTTGAGACCACTGTGTGACTCATGATTGGTGATTCAATATCAGTCTGGGGCAGTATTTTTCCAGTGGTCACATGCTTTGCTGGGAAGTAGCTCTTGCATGATATCTTCCTGAGAATCTCATAAGCAACTTTTAAGATGACATTTTAATGTTGCTATTTCTTCTCTATCCCTCGACATTTTCCTTCTCACCCAAAACTGATGACAATCACGTAAGTCCAAAATACATGAAGAAAAAGAAAGAGTGCAAGAGATCCAGGGTGCCAGTAGGAGTTAGATATAGTGAAAAACAACAGAATCCCCTAATAACCCATACCCAACCCTAGAGACTCTGCTCTGTGATAGGGATCCCCACATTTGTGCATCCCAGGGGCCCCCAAAGGACAGTTGGGGAACTTTTACTGAAAACAGTAGGAAATAAATTCCAAAGAGATTTCACAATATAATTTATTTGCTCATTCACAATATTTTGAGCTCTCATTATGTGCCCAACACCAGGGAACTACAGAGAGGAAAGAGGCACACTTTTGCCTTCAAGGAATTCGTGGTCTGGTCAAGGGGGAAAGCCATGAAATCCAGCCTTCCATGGGGTGACGAGCCCAATAATAGAAACACAGTAAGGGGCTCTGGGTACCAGAGGGGAGCTCAGAAAGGGGAACATAACTTAGGTGAGTTGTCCAAAAGGAAGGCTTTGCAAGGCATTTGACCCTTAAATCTAGTGAGCTAGAGTAGGAAGCAGGGGCAGGAGGGTGATGCTAGGCATCAGGAACCCAACCAAAGCATGAATTATATGCGGCAGTTGGAAACTGCAAGAAGCAGAGCTTACTTGTTTGAGAGATGACTCTAGGCAGATAGGCAAGAGCAGGGATGTGAGAGTCCTGTGGGCCAGGCTAAAGAATGAGTTGTATCCTCCAGGGAGAAGGAAACTGCTAAGGTATAAATCTGAGACTAAGCTAAGTCAGATTTGAATCTTAGAAAAATCATTCTGGTAGTAGAGGAGCTCACTGTCACGGGTTGGTCCATGGAAGCACCATGACCTGGACTCATTTCACATGTTCTTTCCAAAAGTGAGTGTTCACTTCACATTAGGCAGAAGTTCTGACAGTCCAAGCTGGGAGGAGCCCACAGTTCTAACCCTGACCCTCCCATCTATGATGCATTCACTAAGCAGAGAAACAAATTATCTGCAGCTCCACCCACTATGAACTGGAGTCCTTTTCCCACGACTTCTGTTTCACTTTGACCCACAGAATGTGGCAGAAGTCACGTAGTGAGATGTCAAGCCCAGGCCTCAAGAGATCTTGCAGCTTCCACTTGCACCCTCTGGAGTGACCACTCTTGCCATTTATGAAAGTCCAGACTAGCCTCCTTGACACTCAGAGACCTAAGTGGAGAGAGAGGCCCAGGTATCAAGCCATTCCCACAGCTCCCTCACTTATGAATGCGACCATCCCCAGCCAGCCAGCCTTCAACTAACCAACTGTAGCCACGCAGATGGCCCCAGGTAAGACATGCAGAGGAACCATCCAGCTGAACCCAGTGCAAATTACAAAATCAAATTCACAGCTCTTGTTTTACACTACCATGTTAGTTACACAGCAGCAGAGAACTGGGCTTCCTCTGAACCGTCATTCCTGAACACCGGCACTGCCACAACTGTCTGTCCAGAGCTTGACTGGATTAATACTGTCTGGAGGGTAAACATACTCCATATACTTTGTAAAGAAAGGGTTTCTGCTGGGATTGTCTGAGTATCCTCCCTCCAGAGTGCCAATTAGTGCACTTGACTTTCTCTAACTTATATCTAACTATAAATGCACTGTCCTGATTGATAGAACATCAATATTCGTTAATAATTCATGGTCAGACTTTTTCACATGTAATCACAACTTTCAATCTAGAGCAATGCTCCTATAGATAGCTGGAAAAGCAACTTTCCCTTCAAATTTTGACTAAAAAAAAAAAAGCAGTTATCTTAGTCCCTTAGAACAGAATTTGGGGAAAGGGCGTGAAAAAGTCAAAATTGGCCAGAGATGACATTTTTCTCCTCAGGGCAGGATACCCCTTCTGCAGAATGTAGCTTTCATGTGAACAGCCCCTACTATGGGGACAGGCAAGGAGAAGATGGAATGACTGGGATTCACGGCACTCGGATTCCATATGGTGGGGTCGGGGAGCGGCACAGGAGTGGGTACTTGAAACCATATTGATGTTATGAAATTCACGACATCTAGATTCCTTCATGTACATCAAAAGGGAAAGAGCCTTGTTGCCACACACTTGAACTTCTGTTGAACCTGCAGGACTACGAGGCCTCATCTTTGTTCCATAAATCTAAAGTTACATTTCTATCTCTCAGCTGTCACCACATCATACCAAAACAGCTAGACAGATTTTTACCAAATTTAGAGGATATATTTGGGATGTCCGGACTTGGGGGAAAAAGTAGGCCCTGGGATTTGCAAGCATGAAAGTTACTTCAGGAGACCCCCAGTGACTTGGGGAGGCTCATGAAAGACGCTCATAACCACAGATCGGAGACAGGGTGAGCAATCAAAATGCTTGAGCCAGAAAAAAATGAAACTGTTTCAAATGCGAGCCTAAACACAGACTCATCAAGGGCTTCCACTGCAGGCATCCACTTCTCAAGAAGCTCCGTTCATAATGTTCTCCAGGGTGAGGAGCTGCAGGGATTTATCCATTTAGCAAAAGGCTTCAATCAAGATCATTCCTAGCAACACAGGGGAGGCCAACAAGTGTCCTAGGCACAGCCGGGCAGTGCCCTGAGGAGGCAGAGTCGAAGCTGAGTTCAGACCTGTGAGATGATGTCTTGGGTTCTTTGAGGTAAGACTTTAAGACTTTCCACCACAGTAGGGTAGTTCAAGCTTTCCCTGTAACCAAGCACAAGTTGTTTCATGCAAACAGTTCTGTCAGAAACCTGCCGGGAACCCTCCAAAATTCACTTGCATGTTTCCATTGCAGTATTGTCTGTATATTTGAACATACGCTCACAGAGGCGTTTAATAAACAGTAGTTGCATGAAAGAAGGAAGGAAGGGAAGAATGTTGTCTGAGGAGATGTGAGAGGTGGAAAAGTGAAATGAAGCATTGAACAGACCCTTTGCAGGAAGTCAACCTTGTTAGCCCGGCTTTCGATTGAATGGCGTGTTTAGTTTCATTACCCAATAGAATGGTGAAAATTTTCAAACTATGTTTAAAAGATCTAAAACAAAACCGTGGCTTCAAAAGGCCAAGATTATGCTGCTTCCATAATACTTTTCCTAAGAACTGTTTACCTCGTGTTTAATATTGGCGCTACCACTGTTCCTACAATGAATTGACGAAACAGTTCAATACACCTCATTTAGAACCATTATGGGGCATTTCATCAAAGATCTGGTTATGAATGTCTCCAAAGAAAGGATCAATGAGGTTTTTATTATGGTTGGGACGGATTTCTTTAGAAAAAAAACACACATAAATTCTTATAAAATGAAGGTGATGGGAATAAAGCATGACCTGGGCAAAGGACATGTTCTGTTTGATTCCACTGAAGGTAAACATAATTTTTATTTTTACCATAATCTAGTCCCCATATATTATCCATGTAATTGTTTTTGTTTCAAAACCTACTTGATGGCAGTTTTACAAGCAGCATGGATAAACTATTCTCGGGAGTTTGTGCCTGGGGACTGCCTTAAAGAGAAAATTGCTTTATAATTAGCACGTTTGGTGTATTAGCAGCAAAGCACCCCTTGGAGGGCAAACAAGCCTGCAGTTCACCAAACCCCTCACTCTCAGAAGAGCCAGGCTCTGGTGGCACCCACATCCCTACAACTGGGTCGAGGTTCTCTAACATTGTGGTCTTAAAGAGCCTGTGAAACATCATACATCGTTTATTTCTGTATCTTCTTTATGCAAAATACATTCATTCAGCCTTAGTGTGATTTTGTTTAGTCCCAGACAGTTGTGTAATTTGAAAATAAAAACATTTCTAACTGGCTTTACTATTTTTCCTTAGTTTGAACCTATCAAGTCAATAATTTAAAGCATGCGGAATAAAACTTTCAAAAATGTTCTGTTTTACATCATTTCCCTGATTTCACTCAGCTTTATTAATGGGCTCTTAAACTTTCTGTCCTTTATAAAATCTCAGAAACATATTAACACAACAGCTTGAGAAAAGCAAATACTGTTTTCCTGTAGTATCAGTCAAGATTCTTTGGGTGCAAGGCAAAGAACCAGACTCTGCCTGGTGTAAGTCAAGAACAGATGATGGGGAATGAGACTAGGGCAGCTCAGGGTGAGGAAGGGCTGAAGAGTGTCTCAGGCAGTGATGGAGGGCTCCCCCCTGGAGCCTCAGCCTGGCTCCACCAACCTATAGTCTCTCAGGATAGGGAATCTGATTGGCCCAGCAGGATCTAGACACTCTATCCTTGAACCAATCAGATATGGTCAGGAACTCGGGAGGAAACCACCATGAGCTGAGCGGCCCCCTTTCCTTATGTCTACTACACTGCAGACTTATACCTTGTAATTATCTCTCAAGTGACTTTGGTTGTATTATGTCCTCCAGTGGTAAGTGCTTATTTTTCAGAATACACTCAACAATAATGACACCTGGTATCTGCGCTGAGTTTTATAGTTTTTAAACACTTGGCATACATTATTATTATTAATAGCACATTATTCAGTTCAGTTCAGTTCAGTCGCTCAGTCATGTCTGACACTTTGCGACCCCATGAACTGCAGCACGCCAGGACTCCCTGTCCATCACCAACTCCCGGAGTTCACTCAGACTCATTATTATTAATGGTAGAAAGCTGTCATTTTAACACTTACAAATGTTCTAATGGTAAATTTCCGCTTAAGGTGTGCTAACAATGTGCGAGGCTGATGCTAAGTACTTGGCACAGATTACCTCTAATCTTCACTGAGAACTGCTGCTGCTGCTGCTAAGTTGCTTCAGTCGTGTCTGACTCTGTGCGACCCCAGAGACGGCAGCCCACCAGGCTCCTCCATCCCCGGGATTCTCCAGGCAAGAACACCGGAGTGGGTTGTGATTTCCTTCTCCAATGCATGAAAGTGAAAAGTAAAGTGAAGTCGTGTCTGACTCTTAGTGACCCCATGGACTTCAGTCTACCATGCTCCTCCATCCATGGGATTTTCCAGGCAAGAGTACTGCAGTGGGGTGCCATTGCCTTCTCCCTGAGAACTAGCAGGTATGTATTCTTATCAAATTTGTCAGATCATTTCTGGAATAAGACAGGATATAAAAAAATAAAATAATAAATACAAAACCAAGGTGATATCTCACATATGGACATATCTGACCCTCCCAAAACCATGATGAACTCATAATTATTCACACTGCACAGACACCCAAGGCCCAGAGAGTGTCTGCCCTGTACCTCTAAACCTATAAATGGTAGAATTTGCTTCTCTTAACTGCCTGCCCCCGTGCTCTTTACAATATCGGGCCAATGGAACTTGAATGAATTTATTGATAGCACTGTTTCTAGAACTTTGTCTATCCTAGGCAAACTCAGATAAAGTACATAGGATCAGGAGTAATTAGAGAGAAATCCTTGCTGAGTTGAGTTTGTTTTGTTTATTTTCTTTGACAAAGATGGAGGGTGAAATGCATGAATGAAAGTGTAGTCTAAGCTGGTGTAATCAAGAGACTCAAAAGTTAAGTGATTTCGTTTCTCTTGCACCTGGAGTGAGCAGGCCAGGAACGGCAGGGCAGTGCTACTATCCTTCACCTGTGGCATCTCTTCATCACCATTCCCAGCCAGCGAGAAAGAGGAAAAGGGAAGTTCAGGGCAAGCAGCTTTTGCTTTCAGACCCAGAATTCCTACATTCTCACTTCAGTTTACCTTCTGGTTGGCCCAACTTTAGACACATGGTCATACTTACTGAAGGGAAGATGGAAAATAGATTCTCTAACTGATGAGGCAAATGCCCACCTAAAACTTAGGGGAGTGCTCTTATTGGAAGGGGGGGGGGGAAAGCAGAAACCAGGGAGAATTTAGCCATTTCAGACACAAGAAGTATTTTTACATCTTTTTTCTTTAAGCGATCAGAATTTGAAAAACATTACCCACAATCAAGGGCAGATCTAGGTTTTCTGGAGCCTGAAGCTTACACAAACTGAAAGGAAGTGATGTGCAGAGATCTTTCTCAAGAAAAATAATACAAAAATATCTAACTTTTAGAAATATTACAAAAACATGTGATCTTAGGAACACACTGCTTGCCGCTCCCAGGGCCCTGCCCAGTCCTGGGTCTATTCAACTAAGAGGCCTAGAAGCCTAAGCCTCATTCAGTTCAGTTCAGTTCAGTCGCTCAGTCATGTCCAACTCTTTGCGGCCCCATGAATCACAGCACGCCAGGCCTCCCTGACCATTAGCGGCAGGGTAAACCAGTCGTGCCTGTAACAGCTGCATTCTCCAGTTCCTTGTCCCTGTAAACTCTGAACACATAAAAGCTATGACTTTGGATCTGAAATAAATGACTGAGTCAATGATGGAGACAGTCAGTGTGGTTTTTATAGTAGCCAGTTCAGTCGGCCTGAAGCCTGGCAGCCCAGCTAGTGGGTGAAAGGCCTTTAGTGAGCTCTACCGGCCAGTTAGCCTCTGGCAGCCATAAACAGACGTGGTGGAACAGTGGCTCATAAAGCAAACGGTCATGTTGGTTTGTTTGCTTGTTGTGTTGAGGCTGAAATGGAAGAGCTGGGTCCCATCTCTAAGCAGGCTGACCAGCACTGTGGCCTCGACAGCATGGAGCAGTATCCTCTGCCTGCCTCTGGCCCCAGACCCCAGCAGAGCTGGGGCCTGCTCAGGCGTCTTAATCTGAAAGGAAGATTCTAGGGGAATCTTATTAAAATGTGCTCTAACCTGCTTCATTTTATGGACTTGAGCTCAAAGATAAATGAGCTATTGTTAAGATGGTCACTTAACCATTTGCCCAGAGGAAAACCACAAAGTATGACAAGTACAGTTTTGCTGGTTGGAGGTGTCCACTCCTCCTGGAAGGCCTGCTTCTCCACAGGATATTTCCAGATGAGCACAGTTCTCCTCAGCACAGCTTAAAAATTCATTCATTCACTCATCCAGTCATTGAAGGAACATTTGTTTTCTACTTGCTCTATGCAGGTGGGCCTGAGGTTGCAGGAATGGATGAGGGAAGGGTACTGACATCAACAGTGTATACACACACACACACACTCACAGTGCAGGGTGAGAAGGGCTGTGCCAGCATTAGAGCCCATGGGAACACAAGTATAATCCTGAACTAGAAGGGAGGTGGAGGATGACACAGTGGAGGATGACAGGACATTAGCTATTAGTCAGCACGGAGATTATTTCTCTCCTGGGCTCTCCAGGCTGGGGTGATCTCTCCCTTTTCAGAGTACCAGGTACCTCCAGCCCCAGGAACATCCCCCGCACAGTACACAGCATCAGCCTTCTCTCTCCCACTGGAATATAAACTGGAAGATGATAGAATGGAATTCAAAAGGCAAGACTCTGAAAAGGACACTGGTATTAAGCATTCGTTTTAAGTTAGGCAGTATATATAATTCTGTTTCCTTTCAATCATATTTTTAGAAACTTGATGAGGAAGATAAGATTCCCATTTTGTAAGAAAACTGAGGCTAAAAAAAAAAGAAAGTTTGTCTAGGTTCATACACCAAGATTTGAGCCTCTGACTGCAAAACCAAGAGACTCTGTAGATACTAGACTTACTCATTTTTCTTTTACTTCACAATATATAGAACACTTGATCCCACTGCTGGGCATACACACTGAGGAAACCAGAATTGAAAGAGACACATGTACCCCAATGTTCATTGCAGCGCTGTTTATAATAGCCAGGACATGGAAGCAACCTAGATGTCCATCAGCAGATGAATGGATAAGAAAGCTGTGGTTCATATACACTATGGAATACTACTCAGCCCTTAAAAAGAATAAATTTGACTCAGTTCTAATGAGATGGATGAAATTGGAACCGATTATACAGAGTGAAGTAAGCCAGAAAGAAAAACACCAATACAGTATACTGACACATATATATATGGAATTTAGAAGACAGTAATGATGACCCTATATGTGAGACAACAAGAGACACAGAGGTATAGAGTGGACTTTTGGACTCTGAGGGAGAGGGAAAGGGTGGGATGGTTTGGGAGAATGGCAGTGAAGCATGTGTATTTTCCTGTAAGAAACGAAGCGCTAATCTATGTTTGGTGTAGGATGCAGGATGCATGGGGCTGATGCACAGGATGATTCAGGTAGAGGATGTGGGGTGGGAGGTGGGAGGGGGCTTCGGCATTGGGCGATTGTGTTCACCTATGGCTGATTCGTGTCAATGTATGGCAAAACAAATACAGTATTGTAATTAAAAAAATAAATAAATTTAATTATTAAAAAAAAAAAACACTTGATTAGTATTTGTGAATAAGGGAATCTTTCTGCTGAAACATCAGCTTCATGAGGCCTTTCTCCTTGGACCTTGTTTAGATTAATGATAAAGAAACCTACCACAACCTGGTTTCTCCTATACAGACATCCATTGGTCTGGGATAAACATGTAGAACGCAAACTACTGTAGCGAGGGGCATTAAATAATGATTCCTTGCTGACAACTTTGACCTTAGCCATATTTTAAAAGAAGTTTGACAATTAAACACTTCAGAATGTCATGCCAGCACATTGTCAATCCCAAGACTTCTGGTAAACCTGTACTCTGAACTTTCAGTTCTTAGAAGGAAAGAAACTAAAAAGAAAAAAAAAAGAAAAAGAAAAAAAAGGCCATGATTATTGGAAGTGTTGTTTTTTCCCACATAAACTGATTTGTCTGTTGACTGGCAGCTGGGTGATTTAGTTTGGCTACTGGTGGTCATACCAAAAGCAAATTTGCTTTTTACCAAATCCTATTATATACCTTATTGCTGGAGCATGGGAAAATATTATTGCATATTTCCTCTTTGGTGTTCTTAGAGGATATCTATCTTCTTCTCTAAGCAAAAGTAACTAGATATGATTTTTAGTTAGTATTAATATTCTTGTCACTAAGTTCCATTATGGAAATCATATACAATGGATTATTGAGAATAAAATAAACCTGGGCTGTAACCCACATGATGTATAGTGTTCCCAGCACTGATGTTAGACCAGCACAACCACTCTCTGCTGGTTTAGGATTTTGTGTCTGTGCACAGTCAGCAGTCTGTCTTCTGATGCTTTTTCTAAACTCTTATCTCAGCCAACTTTGCATTAAATATTTGAAAGTACTTATAAGAGTCAAATTTTAGTGGCATCTCACTCATTTAGAAAATAAAAACCCTTTGCATTCTCTAAGAGGAATATTCAAGACCCTACAAATGATACAATAGAAAGCAAAAGTAAACTGATAGAAATTGTTCTCAGAAAATAATAATAATATATATATATATGGAGATGTGGGCCCCTATTAGTAGATCCAACCAGTCCATTCTGAAGGAGATAAGCCCTGGGATTTTTTTTGGAAAGAATGATCCTAAAGCTGAAACTCCAGTACTTGGGCCACCTCATGCAAAGAGTTAACTCATTGGAAAAGACTCTGATGCTGGGAGGGATTGGGGGCAGGAGGAGAAGGGGACGACAGAGGATGAGATGGCTGGATGGCATCACTGATCCGATGGACTTGAGTCTCAGTGAACTCTGGGAGTTGGTGATGGACAGGGAGGCCTAGTGTGCTGCAATTCATGGGGTCGCAAAGAGTCGGACACGACTCAGCAACTGAACTGAACTGAACTGAACTAGTAGACCAGAAATAGCAGGGTGATTCAAAGCAGCCAGCTGGAAAGACAGAACAGATACCCCAGTAATAATGTAGCAGGGAAAATCAAGTAATTATTTCCTATTAATTCATTTCAATATAAATAGAATATTTTAAATCTAACTAATATACTTCAGTCCCTGCTAAGATTTCATGAAGAGCAGAATCAGCCCTTTTTCCAGGCATGGACATTATTATTTATCTTCTTTAATGAACCCAGAATCACAAAGTTCATGTAGCTGTGCAAACCAACAGTATAGCCGTGACCCTGGGGCCAAGAGAAGCAAAGTGGCGTGCCCATGTTCACATCCTATGGAGAAGCCAGGATGACAAGCCAATTCCTCTAGACCAAGTGTCCCAGCTTCAGCACTGTGAACATTCTAGACCAAGAATTCTTTGTTGTGGGGGCATTGTTGTGTCTTGCTATCTATTGGACAGCCTATTATGTATGAATGAACTAACTCCAAACTCTGAACTGTCTCTGTTCTGTTATTCTATCAGTGAGTTTGCATTGTAGGATATTATCAGCATCTCTGATCTCTAGCCTTGATGCCGGTAGCAGTGGTCTTCCCAGTTGGGACAACCAAAAATGTCTTCAGATTTTGCTGAATCTCTTCAGCCAACTTCACTCTAGTGGAGATCCACTGCTCTAAACCTACCTTGATATGCCTAATTGATTCCTCAGCCCAAAACCAGTCCCAGATAGGCCCAAGCTTGCTTTAGGAGGGTCTATTTCTCACAAGTCCATGTTTTTCTTGGGAGGAATTGTGGTATGATAGAAAGAACACATAGGATTGAGTACTTGGCAAAATTTAGGTTTAAATCCTGGTTTTGCCACTCACTTGGACAACGTTTTTAATTTCTTTGCCCCTACCCTACCATTTCTTCAGGCATAAATGAGAATGACAATGCCTATATCCACAGCTAAGTATTAAACAAGCAGCCTGTGAAAACCATGACTAATTGCCTGGCACCCAAGAAAGTACAGCAATGTTAACTCCCTCCTACTTTGATCCCTCCCACTAATCATGGTACCAAAACCAGCAGAAAAGAGGAAGCATTTACGATACAGGTGCCACAGCACAGATCTTAAATACTCAGGGCTACAAATTTAGTACCTGAGAAATTCTGTAACCAAGCTTTGGCAGGAAATCTCAGGCCTCAGCAGAGAATGGAGTTTACCTGAATTCTAGCTGTTGGTGAAACTAAATCAAGAGAAGGGCACCCAAAGAGCTGGGATCTAACTGGGGGCCCCAGGGCAGAAACATATATGCAGGTAAGATTCAGTCTTGAGTGAAAAGCCTAGTAGATGAGCTCTGAGTGAGCTCATCAAGGATGGGAAGGAGATCAGGGGTCAAGGGATTTTCCCATATTATAGAGATCTTAGTTTTCCAGCGGAATCTTTCCAAAATGTAAAATTTCTTCCTTTTGGAAGCCTTGGCAGTGTTAAAAGTTCAAAATATGCTGAAAACATAAGTTCCAATTATCTCCCATGGAAAAATATCTGGTAAAACTTTACCACACATGGCAAGACAATATGCTTCTCAAAACAATTTTTCTGAACTAGAATTAACATTTAGTTAAAATTTACTATTCTAAAATTTTCATTTTGCCCAAGTTAAATTACCTCATTAACTACTGAACAATGCTCATCTCTTTCTGAGCCTACTGTTTATGAATGAGCTGATTCTAAGCTCAAAAACCATCTTGATTATACTGAACTGACTGCAAACTCTGAACTGTATTTTGCTTCTCTTTATAGTATCAATCAAAAACAGGTGAAAATGGAAAATAGGAATAAATCAAGGTAAACTTTTTATTTTCAAAATCTTCTCTTTTAAATTTTAACATTCTATTGTTTTAATATAAATTTATTTATTTTAATTGGAGGTTAATTACTTTACAATATTGTATTGGTTTTGTCATACCAAATTCAGACTTAAAGAAAGTAGGAAAACCACTAGACCATTCAGGGATGACCTAAATCAAATACCTTATGATTATACAGTGGAAGTGAGAAATAGATTTAAGGGCCTAGATCTGATAGAGTGCCTGATGAACTATGGAATGAGGTTCGTGACATTGTACAGGAGACAGGGATCAAGACCATCCCCATGGAAAAGAAATGCAAAAAGCAAAATGGCTGTCTGGGGAGCCCTTACAAATAGCTGTGAAAAGAAGAGAAGCAAAATGCAAAGGAGAAAAGGAAAGATATAAGCATGTGAATGCAGAGTTCCAAAGAATAGCAAGAAGAGATAAGAAAGCCTTCTTCAGCAATCAGTGCAAAGAAATAGAGGAAAACAACAGAATGGGAAAGACTAGAGATCTCTTCAAGAAAATTAGAGATACCAAGGGAACATTTCATGCAAAAATGGGCTCGATAAAGGACAGAAATGGTCTGGACCTAACAGAAGAAGATATTAAGAAGAGGTGGCAAGAATACACAGAAGAACTATACAAAAAGATCTTCACGACTCGGATAATCACGATGTTATGATCACTAATCTAGAGCCAGACATCCTGGAATGTGAAGTCAAGTGGGCCTTAGAAAGCATCACTACAAACAAAGCTAGTGGAGGTGATGGAATTCCAGTTGAGCTGTTTCAAATCCTGAAAGATGATGCTGTGAAAGTGCTGCACTCAATATACCAGCAAATTTGGAAAACTCAGCAGTGGCCACAGGACTGGAAAAGGTCAGTTTTCATTCTAATCCCAAAGAAAGGCAATGCCAAAGAATGCTCAAACTACCACACGATTGCACTCATCTGACATGCTAGTAAAGTAATGCTCAAAGTTCTCCAAGCCAGGCTTCAGCAATACATGAATCGTGAACTTCCTGATGTTCAAGCTGGTTTTAGAAAAGGCAGAGGAACCAGAGATCAAGTTTCCAACATCCACTGGATCATCGAAAAAGCAAGAGAGTTCCAGAAAAATGTCTATTTCTGCTTTATTGACTATGCAAGAGCCTTTGACTGTGTGGATCACAATAAACTGTGGAAAATTCTGAAAGAGATGGAAATACCAGACCACCTGACCTGCCTCTTGAGAAATCTGTATGCAGGTCAGGAAGCAACAGTTAGAACTGGACATGGAACAACAGACTGGTTCCGGATAGGGAAAGGAGTACGTCAAGGCTGTATATTGTCACCCTGCTTATTTAACTTATATGCAGAGTACATCATGAGAAACGCTGGGCTGAAGAAACAAGCTGGAATCAAGATTGCTAAGAGAAATATCAATAACCTCAGATATGCAGATGACACCACCCTTATGGCAGAAAGTGGAGAGGAACTCAAAAGCCTCTTGATGAAAGTGCAAGTGGAGAGTGAAAAAGTTGGCTTAAAGCTCAACATTCAGAAAACAAAGATCATGGCATCCAGTCCCATCACTTCATGGAAACAGTGGAAATAGTGTCAGACTTTATTTTGGGGGCTCCAAAATCACTGCAGATGGTGACTGCAGCCATGAAATTAAAAGACACTTGCTCCTTGGAAGAAAAGTTATGACCAACCTAGATAGCATATTAAAAAGCAGAGACACTACTTTGCCGACTAAGGTCTGTCTAGTCAAGGCTATGGTTTTTCTTGTGGTCATGTATGGTTGTGAGAGTTGGACTGTGAAGAAAGCTGAGCGCCGAAGAATTGATGCTTTTGAACTGTGGTGTTGGAGAAGACTCTTGAGAGTCCCTTGGACTGCAAGGAGATCCAACCAGTCCATTCTGAAGATCAACCCTGGGATTTCTTTGGAAGGAATGATGCTAAAGCTGAAGCTCCAGTACTTTGGCCACCTCATGCAAAGAGTTGACTCATTGGAAAAGACTTTGATGCTGAGAGGAATTGGTGGCAGGAGGAGAAGGGGACTACAGAGGATGAGATGGCTGGATGGCATCACTGACTCGATAGTCGTGAGTCTGAGTGAACTCTGGGAGTTGGTGATGGACAGGGAGGCCTGGTGTGCTGCAATTCATGGGGTTGCAAAGAGTCGGACACAACTGAGCAACTGAACTGAACTGAACGTGAGTCCACCACAGGTATACACATGTTCCCCATCCTGAACCCCCCTCCCTCTTCCCTTTCCCATACCAGCCCTCTGGGCTGTCTCAGTTAATATTCTATTTTAATAGAATTAGAATTCTTTATGGTTGAAGATATCTATTGCAGCTTTTTCTGTTCTAGTGCCACCATCGGCCTTCCCAGGTGGCTCAGTGGTAAAGAATCCGCCTGCAGAGATGCGGGTTCAGTCCCCGGGTCAGGAAGATCCTCTGGAGGAGGAAATGGCAGCCCACTCTAGTATTCTTGCCTGGACAATCCCATGGGCAGAGGAGCCTGGCAGGCTACTCTGTCATGTCGCATAGAGTCAGACAGCACCGAGCCCAGATGCACCACCACTATCAGCAACACCACATCAGTAACAATAGCCTGGAAACAACCTATATGCCTGTTATGGATTGAGTTGTATTTCCCTGAAAAGACACATTGAAGTCCTAACCCCTGGTTCCTTGAAATATCACCTTATTTAGAAATAGGGTCTTTGCAGATGTAGTCAAGATGGGGCCTTAATCCAATATGACTGCTTTATTAAAAAGAAATGTTTGGAAGCACACACAGATGGGCATGAGGGAAGACTATGCAAATAGACGTGAGGAGTATGCCACATGAAGAGGCAGGACCGAAATACGCTCTACAAGCCAAGAAATGCCAGATTGCCAGCAAACCCCCAGAAGCTAGGAAGAAACAAGGAAGGATTCTCCCACAGGTTTCAGAGGGAGCATAGTCCAACTGACACCTAGATTTTGGACTTCTAGCCTCCAGAACTGTGAGATAATATTTTTAAGCCACCCTGTTTGTGGTATTTTGTTATGGCCACCCTAAGAAACTAACATAAAGCCTAACAAGAGAGGAATGTTTAATTTTATGTTAAATAAACACATTTATGCTACATCAAATCCAGGAAATAGTTTACAACCACTAAAAATGATGATTTAGAATGATTTAATGGGTCAATATTATAACATAAGAAATAACTACTATAAGTATTGAAAGAACATATTATAAATGGTTTATACTCTGAATGCATAAAACATCTCTGCTACTGGCACAATGCAATGCAAAGATTCAACCTGTGTGTTTATATATCCCACTTTAAATCACGTCTGTTTGCAACCTTTTACTTCTTGGGCTAACCCAATGGGGTGATTGCCCCAGGGAGGATACATTTCCAGGTAGCATGGGGCAGAGGGGTGTACTCAGAAAGAAAAAGGCTGGGGATTAACTTCAAGCCTCAGAACCACCTTTTTATGTAATGAGATATTGATCTTGACAGCCAGACTTGGATGAAGGAGATGGGGTGTCTAAATGCTCTTATTAAAATGTCAAAAGTGTGGCCTTGCCAAATAGACCATAGTTTTATATGAGGAAGGTTCACACCCCACAGAAAGAGGAGGGGAAGCTTGCTGGATGTGGAGGGGAGACTGAAGGACACGAGCTTTGGCCCTACCTCATATGGGGACTCTTGGCAGGGATCTGGCCCATGCCAAACCAGAGGCTACTTCATCAGTAGACTCTGGATCACAGCACAGGTTGCGGGAGAGAGCTTTCCCGAGTCATCCTGGAGTCCATGTGGCTTGATGAAGACCAAGAGTTCCCTTGTGTCCCTGAGGTCAGACACAGATGGCAGCAGCTGAGACCTACCCTGGGGGCCCGCTGGGCAAAACACAGGAGGACTGGCCACCGTGCCAGAGCCAGGAGGTGGCACAGGTTCCAGGGGCCTGCAGCACCTGCAGTCAAGGCGAAGGACTCAAGTTCCCAGTGGAGACCTCTAGCCTTACCCACACAGACCAGAGGCTCATCTAGCCATGCGTCTCAACCTCAGCTGCTTGCCAACACTCACTATGAGCTGGTCCCACCCAGGTGGCTGCCTTCACAGGAAGCCAACTAACCAACAATTTTACAATAGGGACAGATAAGGATCCCAAGGGAATCTCTACAAGATTTCAGGACCCCCATCTCCTTCTACCTCCAGTCATATGCCCAGATCCCTCTGAAAGAAGGAGGGCTGGGGCAGGCCTGAGCAGAGTCTGTTTAATCTAAAGCATCTGAGTACCCAAATAGACTGTTTAAATGATTGCACCAGACTAAATTTATCAGCTAGCAAAAATCTAGCTTTTAACTATTTTTTTTCCTGCTACCAGGACACAAATTGGGGATCCAAGAGGAAGATCAAACTAGCCTTATGCCCCCTGCAAAAAGCTATGTATTTTGGATATCTGAGTGTATTATGAGAAAATTTGTGACCCTACTATATAGCCATATAGACAAAGATTAAAAGGAAATATCCAACATGAAGTTTTTTTCAAACTTTTTGCATTATTTTTAAAAGGAACATCTTGCCTAGTCCTTGTCTCTAAAGTAGGTTCTACAGCTGCTGCATAATTGCATATTTACAATAAGACTAAGTTTTTAAAGTAAACATCTTTCCAGCCAGGGCCTGGTTCCCATGTGCATGCGTGAATGCTAAGTTGCTTTAGTCATGTCCAACTCTGCAATCCCATGGACTGTAGCCCATCAGGCTCCTCTGTCCATAGGATTCTCCAGGCAAGAACACTGGAGTGGGTTTCCATGCCCTCCTCCAGGGGATCTTCCTGACCCAGGGATCAAACCCAGTCTCCTGTAGCTCCTGCACTGCAGACAGATTCTTTACCACTGAGCCACCAAGGAAGCCGTTCCTATATAAATGTTTAATAAAGTTAAAGATGCAGAAAACCTTTCCTTTTTTTTTTTAGTCCTCAATTCATCCTGCTTTCTAGGATAACCAAGAGTGAAACTAGGAGACAGAAATAGAAATGGCTCAGAAAAGTCTTTACAACATCATCCATTCTGTTCATCGGCTGATAATCTGCAGATTTCGCACATGAAAAACAGCCCTTCTCAGCTCTGCAGCATCAAACATGCTCCAAAGAGCTGGTGGGGGAGCCACCACCCAGGTCCCCTACATCTGTGACCACTTGTCCCTCCACACAATTTCCAGAGCTCACATGGTATGTCTAAAAGTAATTCAAACTTACTGTGAAAGAACTGTCTATATGTTTCTGTTTATGCTCTTCTCTCTTATTCAAAAGGGAGGCCATCCAGCCCTTGCATGTTGCCTGAGAACAGGATCAGCCCCGTGCCTGGGAGTGCCCAGAACATGTGACTGGAAGGGTGCGATGTACCTTCCTCCCTGGGTACATCTGTTCTACCTGTACCAGGAATCCTAAGATCAAGGATTCATTCCGCTGGTCTTCAGGATGCCTCTGCTCTCCAGAACCGCCTTTAAAAAGCGTCCAGCAACTGGCAGAAGTAATACCTTTATTATCTGTCAGCTACCACTCATCCAAGACTGATCAACAAGATATGCGATCAAGCAGCAAAGCCCTGGAGGACAGAAGCTAGGGTGGGGACTGGAAGAAATACAGAATCATCCAGTTGGGGAAGAGTAGGGAAAGGAATCTAGGGCTGATTATTTCACTCTCGGGAAGTAACTACAAGAACAACAGTCACCATTTTAAGTGATCTCTCTGTACTTGGTACTTTACTAGCATACCTCATTTAATTTTCATAGCAATGCTTTGAGGCGAATATTATCTCCAGTTTTCAGAAGGTTAAAATAATGCTCAAAGAGGTAAAGTAAGTTGTTCAAGGCCATGTGAGCTGTAGAACTGTGAGCTGGAGCTACCTCTATTCTGAGTGTGTGTGTGGTGGGAGGGGGAGGGGCAGGTTCACAGACACTACTGATAGAGGATAATTTGAAAGTACCTGTTAAAAGCATTTAGCTAGAAGGTTTAGCTATGAAACAAAGTAATCTAATATTCCATCTGAATATTCGGATGGAAAGATACATCCATCTGAATGCAGAGTTCCAAAAAATAGCAAGGAGAAATAAGAAAGCCTTCCTAAGTGATCAATGCAAAGAGATAGAAGAAAATAATAGAATGGGAAAGACTAGAGACCTCTTCAAGAAAATTAGAGATACCAAGGGAACATTTCATGCAAAGATGGGCACCATAAAGGATAGAAATGGTATGGACCTAACAAAAGCAGAAGATATTAAGAAGAGACGGCAAGAATACACAGAAGAACTATACAAAAAGATCTTCATGACCCAGATAACCACAATGGTGTGTTCACTCACCTAGAGCCAGACATTCTAGAATAAGAAGTCAAGCAGGCCTTAGGAAGCATCACTATGAACAAAGCTAGTGGAGGTGAAATTCCAGATGAGCTATTTCAAAGCCTAAACGATGATGCTGTTAAAATGCTGCACTCAATATGCCAGCAGATAAGGAAAATCAGCAGTGGCCACAGGATGGAAAAGGTCAGTTTTCATTCCAATCCCAAAGAAAGGCAATGCCAAAGAATTTTCAAACTACCACACAGTTGCACTCATCTCACACACCAGCAAAGTAATGTTCAAAATTCTTCAAGTTAGGTTTCAACATGTGAACCGTGAACTTCCAGATGTTCAAGCTGGATTTAGAAAAGGCAGAGGAACCAGAGATCAAATTGCCAACATCTGCTGGATCATCAAAAAAAAAAGAGAGTTTCAGAAAAACCTCTACTTCTGTTTTATTGACTATGCCAAAGCCTTTGACTATGTGGATCACAATAAACTATGGAAAATTCTTCAAGAGATGGGAATACCAAGCCACTTTACCTGCCTCCTGAGAAATCCATATGCAGGTCAAGAAGTAACAGTTAGAACCAGACATCGAACAACAGACTGGTTCCAAATTGGGAAAGGAGTATGTCAAGACTGTATATTGTCACCCTGCTTATTTAACTTATATGCAGAGTACATCATGAGAAACGCTGGGCTGGATTAAGCACAAGCTGGAATCGAGATTTCCAGGAGAAATATCAATAACCTCAGATGACACCACCCTTAGGGCAGAAAGCAAAGAGGAACTAAAGAGCCTCTTGATGAAGGTGAAAGAGAGAGTGAAAAAGTTGGCTTAAAGCTCAACATTCAGAAAACTGAGATCATGGCATCCAGTCTCATCACTTCATAGCAAATAGATGGGGAAACAATGGAAACAGTGACAGACTTTATTTTCATGGGTTCCAAAATCACTGCAGATAGTGACTATAGCCATAAAATTAAAAGATACTTGCTTCTTGTAAGAAAAGCTATGACCAGCCTAGACAGCATACTGAAAGTAGAGACATTACTTTGCCAACAAAGGTTCGCATAGCCAAAGCTATGGTTTTCCAGTAGCCATGTACGGATGTGAGAGTTGGACCACAAAGAAAAGTGAGTGTTGAAGAATTGATGCTTTTGAATTGTGGTGTTGGAGAAGACTCTTGAGAGACTCTTGGACAACAAGGAGACCAGTCAGTCTTAAAGGAAATCGTCCTGAATATTCACTGGAAGGACTGATGCTGAAGCTGAAGGTCCAATACTTTGGCTACCTGATGCAAAGAACCAACTCATTAGAAAAGACCCTAATGCTGGGAAAGATTGAGGGCAGGAGGAGAAGGGGACAACAAAGGATGAGATGGTTGGATGGCATCACTGACTCAATAGACAAGAGTTTGAGCAAACTCCAGGAGTTAGTGATGGACAGGGAAGCCTGGCATGTTGTAGTTCATGGGGTCAAAATAGTCAGACATGACTGAGCGACTGAACTGAACTGAATCTAATATTCAACACTAAGGGATTAAATTTGAAACAGTATGCTATTTCCATAAATAAAATTGTTCTACAACCATAAGATGATGATATACAAGGAGATGGAATGAACCTAAAGAGTTCCTAGTATGCTGCTAAGTTTGTTTACCGATTATACAGAGTGAAGTAAGCCAGAAAGAAAAACACCAATACAGTATACTGACACATATATATGGAATTTAGAAGACAGTAATAATGACCCTATATGTGAGACAACAAGAGACACAGAGGTATAGAGTGGACTTTTGGACTCTGAGGGAGAGGGAAAGGGTGGGATGGTTTGGGAGAATGGCAGTGAAGCATGTGTATTTTCCTGTAAGAAACGAAGCGCTAATCTATGTTTGGTGTAGGATGCAGGATGCATGGGGCTGATGCACAGGATGATTCAGGTAGAGGATGTGGGGTGGGAGGTGGGAGGGGGCTTCGGCATTGGGCGATTGTGTTCACCTATGGCTGATTCGTGTCAATGTATGGCAAAACAAATACAGTATTGTAATTTAAAAAATAAATAAATTTAATTATAGGGAAAAAAAAAGGAACATAAAAAAAAAAAGAATGTTTTCTGGTTACTATTGCTATATAACAAAGTACCCAACTAATCCATTTGGTTTTTTTCAAAAATTGCAGGTCAGGAGTTTGAGACAGGCTCAGTAGGGTAGTTCTCATCCTATTGAGTAACTGCAATAGGATGAAAGCTTTATCATCTAAGATTGCTTATCCAACATGGCTGCCAGCCAGGCAATGAGCCTGGACTGTTGGCTGGCATGTCTACCCATGGCCTCTTCATGTGGCGTGAGCTCCCTTGCAGCCTGGGAGCTTCAGGCAACTGAAGTTCTTGCATGATGGTTCAGGGCTCCAGCACGAGTGTTAGGAAGAACAAGGCAGCAGAAGCAGAACCTCCTCTTTTGACCCGGCCTTGGAAGCCATCTAGAGCCACTTCAGTCACATTTTGTTGATTATAAATGAGTCACAAGCCTGCTCAGGTGGGTTAACAATGAAAGGAGTATCAAAAAGTTTACCACCTTTTTTAAAACTGCATTTTATTAAAGTGTTTCTTATACAGTTGCATTTTTATTTTGACATATAGCTAGGGAAAAAAAAGATTATAAGATAAAAATATATTGAGACTGATTTCCTCAGGAATTTAGGTTAGCTTTATTTTCATCTTTTTACCTGAATTTTGATACAGAATCTCTATTAATGTGATCAGAGACAAATTGAAAGTATTTAATTTTTGAAGTTTGAAATGTACTCCTTTATCTCTATATTCTCCACTAGTTAGGAACTTTTTCCCACATATCCATCTTTTGAAACCACCACAGAGCAATCTATCATGCATAAAACCCTCAGGTACACATAACATGTGAATTCATACTTGTTTTCTATCACTTTCATGTAATAAATCTATTCAGTGTCTTAAACAGCCAGGTTGCCTGCCATGCCTGGCAATCCATAATGAGGCTGGGACACCATGGAGGAAATCATCAGTGCCGTGATTTTCTTATGCAACACCTTCAAAGAGGGCCAGTCACAAAGAGCTGCAACCACACTCTCCTGATAGCGGGAAATTTGGGGCTAGCTTCAGCATTTTTTCTCATAGAAAGTAAAATGAGATCTCAGACCAATCAGTGACATCAGCTATTTAAAATGTTACTCTGGGAAGAAAAGGAAAAAAAGAAAGAGCAGCTCAATTAGCCAAGTCCATCAGAAATTATAAATATGCCCTTTCAATCACTGGATAGAGCATGATTGGGATGAGCCATTCATTTAGCCTACCTTCCATGCCAGGACCAATGGCTGCAGACAGAACGAACAGATGTCTTTCACTTAGTGACCGGAGGCATGTACTAGACCAAAATATTCACAAAAGTCTCAGAGGTTAGACCATATTAATGACGCTCTCTTTTTCTTTCCCCCTCCCCTGAAAACTCTATTAAAAACTAAGGTCACCAGCTGTTGCGTGCCATCAAAAACTAAAGAATTTATGGCAAGAGTCCTATTTAATTACAGCTCATGAAACTGATCCTATGGTATTGCAGACCTTATATATAAATATTATTTATATCCCCAACTTTCAGGAAAGCAAGGTCTATTTCACAACCTTGCCAAAGGTCAGGGAACTGCCCCTGATGTTAAACATAAAAGGTGTTGTATAACATAGCTAAACAGATTACAGGCTGGTTTGCAGACGTGGTTTTCTTCTCCACACAACTATAGCTCTCCTTCTCTGACAGTGGAGAAAGAGCTCTATTCATGACACATCTCCTTACAGCCAAGAGTACCTGTCTGAAGAGTGTGTATTTAATTCAGAGGGCCACAGGGAGCTATTGAGGGCTTGCCAAGAAGGGAATGACGTGAACTAAAGTACACCTTTGGGGGATTAAAGCTGAAATTAGTAAAATTTTTAAAAAAAAGCTACATAAATTTGAAAACTGGTTCTTCAAACAGATGATTAGAATAGGTAGAATCTTCCTATGCTTGATTAAGGGAAAAGAGAAAAATAGTAAAATTAGGAGTGTGAAAAAGAAAAGATTTAAGTTCAAGTTCTTAAGGAGGTGAAATGGCTTTAATGAAATATTATATAAAACTTACAGTGACACATTGAAAGCCTAAAAGTAGGTGATTTTCTGAAAAATATGATATTTCCTAGTCAATTCAAGAAGTAGTAAATGTGAATAGACTATGTACAGAGAGGTAATGACTGGCCCCATACTGGATGAATTCAAGAGATACTTTTGGATTGGAAACTGTGTAGGGAATAAGAAAGAGGTGTATATGTGCTCAATCATGTCCACCTCTTTGTGACCACATGGACCCACCAGGCTCCTCTGTCCATGGAATTCTCCAGGCAAGAATACTGGAGTCGGTTGCCATCTTCTCCAAGGGAGCTTCCCAACCGAGAGATGAAACTCACATTGACAGGTGGATTCTTTACCAGTGAGCCACCTGGGAAGCCCAAAAAGAAGTGGATGAAGGTAATTCATACAAACCTGGCCTAACTGAATGAAAAGACTGACTTCATGCACAGAGAAGGCAGGAGGAGAAGCTGTATTTAGGGGAAAGATAATGAATCACCTTTGAAACATCATAAGGTATAGCCAAATGACGATGTATATCCAAGTGACATAATAGAGTAGTGACCAAGTGCGTATACTCACAGACTAATCAGTGTGCTGCACTGGGATGCAAGGAAAAAAATAGGTTATATTTTTAATCTCACCATTTCTTAACTCTTAGATGTTTCATTTTATTATGTATAAAATATATTAGTACTCTTCTGAGATCAGACGAGATCGGGCGCATTCAGGCTGCTATGGCCGGAGACCATTAGTACTCTTGTACAAATATACAGAGTGTATGTATAGCATGATGTATACTAAAAATTTTTTTGGAATATGGATAAGCAGTCAAAAACATTTAAAGGGATATCCAGACAGTAGACTATTACTCAGCAACAAAAAGACTAGAAAACAAACAGTCCCAATTAGAGCACATCAGAAGGCTGCTTTTCTTCAAGATATCATTTATGCATATTGTGTCTGACCTATTGAAAAGAGATTTGTGCAGTTTCAGGAAAGCTTGGGTTAAATTCAGTGATAAGTATAGAGATACAACAATAAATTTTAAAATAATTATAAACTTTAGGATACACAAAATATTGTATGAGACAGAAAAGTTATTAAAATTACATGGCTCAGTACATGGATAGCATTGACATAGTCATAATTATTTAAATACAATGCAAATGTTGACATAAATAAAATTAACATATAACTACACTGAGAGAGTAAGAACACAGGAAGGGTATATATGTTACAGGAGGAAGGTAAAAGAGAGTTATCACTTCATTTCCCAAATGAGAGGTCAATGTGCTAGATAGTGTCTGACACGGAAAAATACAAATAGGTACTTTCTACATAAGTATAAAATAAGAAGGTAAATCCCAAGAAGAAGAAGGAAACATTATGCTTGACCTCAAAGAGAACAGAGACTCAAGGGAGAGAAAGATATACAAAACATACTTGTCATGAATACAGGACCCAGAGGACAGAGAAACAAACTCCACCTAAGGAAAGCCTTCACAGAGAAACAGGTGTAAATAACTAGGAACCCCATTATCCATCCTTCTCTTCCTTTATGTAACAGAACCTACTGTCTGTACCTATCTCCACTTTGGGTTGTAACTGAGCACAGAGTCACTAGAGATTCCATTTCCAGCTTCCTTTTCTGCTGATTATGACTATGTTACTAAATTCTGAAGGAGGCAGATGTGATATTTGCAACTTCTAAATTATAGCCTCAAAATAAGCTTATTCTCTATTGCCTATTTTAGCCCTTCCTGGGGGCTGGAATGCAGATGTTAGTAGCCTGTTTAGACTCTATGGAAAAGGACAAAACCTTAAGGAATGGTAGAGCAATAGAGTAGAAAATACCCGGGCCCCACGTGACTGAAAGGAAGACTGCACCCTACCCCCAGCCTGTCCAGCAGCTCAGACTTTTATATGAAATAGAAATAAACCTTCCCCCTTTTTAATTCACTATTAAATGATCTCAGTTAAAAGATCCAAGCCAATATCCCAAGTAACGTAAGGAACCCTGTCTGGAGGAAGTTCACAGTCAGGCGCAACAGGGAGAGGCCAGGGGCCAGGAATAATGAATGGGGCTGGAGTGGGGAAGCCAAAGGAGGCAGAAAGGAAGTTGGACTCAATGATGGAAGCCATGCAAAAGAGTTTTCACTTTATAATAAATTGGAAACTATCAAAGTTTCCTTCACACCAATAGTGCAAACTGTCACTAGAATGATCTTGTGATTATCTGAAAATACCTTATAATCTAACTCATGCATTTTTAAAACCACATACAAATAGGTTTCATGCAGACTGTAGACAACAAATTGCATATAATAATTGCTATCTCAAAGAATATCCTGGCTGAAACTAGTAGTTTTTCTATTATATCCAAAGGTCTTCTTCCATTCAAATTATTCCTTGAGAGTATTGGAAAATAAATGTTTTATTTCATGTATAATGTAGGCATTTCTAGTGATAAAATTATCTTCCCAGTATTAAAAAACTCATGAAAATGTTAATATTCTTCCTTTATTAAGCAATGTTTCTAAATAGTCTCTAATATTGAGTAGAAAGTTTAACTAAGACTAGTAAATTGATTGTAAAGCTATAAATATTTTAAAATGTGCTAGTGAAAAGATTAGCTGGATATCTGTTTGGAAAAAGAAATTAAATCCACTTTACATGTGATAAAAACAATATAAAAGTAAATATTCTCATTCCAATAGTAGTCAAAGGAACTTTATAGCAATTGAAAGACATTATTAACAAGGTAAATGAAATCAACTAAAGGAAAAATGAAAAATGTATCCAAAGTAGGAAGAAGAGAAAAGAAGAAATATAAAATGTTTTTTGCATTACATATGAATAAAATACTTAATTTTTTAAAGTGAATGTCAATCCATAATGTTTTCTGCTTTTTACTAGGCAAATTTACAAAAGGTAAGGAACTGATGAGAAAATACCAGAGAGTGTCAATGTTTAAAATAATATCATATTTCCTAATATTAAAAACGAAAATTGAAACTGTGACCTAGTTCCTGCTATTATATTAGCAAAATATTAACTACATGTACCCTCATGCCAATAGCATTGTACATTAATTAATCTTTTATAAGAGCTCTATAATAGGTCTATCTTTTGACATACTTACTAACTTTGAGTAACGTACCCAAGAAAATATTTAAAAGAAAAGTACTTGTACAAAGTTGTTCTAACAATTTCATTCATATGAGTTTTGTTAAAGCTGTACCAAATTAGGAAATGGATAAATGAATTTTGGTGTAATGTTACTGCTATCATAGTTTTTTATAATTATTAAATAATAATGGTAAATTATATGCAAAAATGTTTGTGAGACCCAAACGCAAAATCACATGCAAAACTGTTTGTCAGACCCCAAAATGTTAAGTAGAATATAAATTATTCTGTTCACTGATTATATAAAAATTTATGTCACTACATGAAAAAGCATCAATAGAAAGCATATATGTAGTTATCTGGAGTCTAACATTAAATGATTATCCTTTTTCTGTAAAATGTTGAAGTGTGCAATAAAAAAGATTACTTGATACAGTAAAAATAAAAATAAAAAACCCTTCTACCAGCTTGTTGGAGAAGGCAATGGCAACCCACTCCAGTACTCTTGACTGGAAAATGCCATGGACGGAGGAACCTGGTAGGCTGCAGTCCATGGGGTCGCTAGTAGTCGGACAGGACTGAGTGGCTTCACTTTCACTTTTCACTTTCGTGCATTGGAGAAGGAAATGGCACCCCACTCCAGTGTTCTTGCCTGGAGAATCCCAGGGACGGGGGAGCCTGGTGGGCTCCCATCTCTGGGGTTGCACAGAGTTGGACACGACTGAAGCGACTTAGCAACAACAACCAGCTTGTAATTACCTTGAACCCCAGAGTAGTAATTATTATGAGTACTACTTACTGTTTAATATATGCCAGCAGTTCTGCTAGGCTCCTTAAATACAGAATCTTGTTTAAGCATCATATCACCCCTGCAAACTGGAAGTTATCATCCCCATTTTACAGAGGATACTTTGAGGCTCAGAGGCATTAAATAATTCACCAAATATCACTCAAGTAGAACATGGTAGAACCTCAATTAGAATCTAGTTCTGCCTCAAAGTTTTAGTAAAACATTTTTTTTTCATGAGGATCAAAATATCTCATGCTTATTAAGGAAGATATGGAAAGGTACAAATACTCTTCAGGGAGGGGAGTAGAAATCTGTGATTCCACTATCTGGAAACAATCACTCAATTATTTCCCCAAATTTCCTTCCCATGTTTTTCTAGCATATTTTCTTTCTCATAGTTGAATTCATCATCTATACACAACTTCATATCCTGCCTTTTTATTTAACATTACAGCATATCCATAAGTTTTAATGGTAGCATTATTCCATTGATATTGCACCATTCCATATTCCATAGTTAACTATTCTACTAATGTCGATTTAGATGCTGCCAGTTTTTCTCTATTACAAAAAGCACCACAATAAACCTCCTTATATACATAAATCATGCTTAGCAAGAAAATCAATTAAGAGACAAACAATTGTAATGAAGGTAATGGGGATTCTTAAGACTTCTGTTACATTTTGCCAAATTTCTTTCCAGGAGGGTTGTATCAGTTTACATCAGTAGTAACTGAGAATGTTTACCTTTCAACCTTTATCATAGCTATTGTTACATTTAATCTTTGCTAATAGATAGGTGGAAAATTAGTCATACCGTTTCATTCCTGCTTGAATTTACAGATGGAAGTTGCTTTTTAAAATGTTTTTGAATGTAATATTCTTCTTCAGAAGTTATGCTAATTCATCTGAATTATTACAGCTTTAAACATGTCATGAAGCCATCATAAGCCCTTGAGCTTTCTGTTGCCTCCTAAAATAAAGTGCACCTGCCATCTTTATTTCATTTATTCACCCCATCTAGTCATGCAATCCTTAGACAATCTTTATAGAAAACACTTTGACAAAAGTATCAAGTCTTTAAAATATGTATATCATTTAACCCCCAAGATTTTCTTTCAGTAAAATGCCTTCTGAGGACCAGTCACATTTGATTTGTTTTCTAAAGAAATGAGGAAAGTAATCCCCAAGGAAATAGCCCCCATCTTTTGGTTATCTTTCTCTCACTTCATTTCAAAAAAGGAAAACATATTACCAAGAACAGCTGTCTTGAAAATGGTGGAAGCTAAGCAGGTGGTACCACCTGTAGCTATGAAATCACAAGCTCTGCACAAGGCTATCCAGTTGAGCTGATATCCAGCTATTCTCAATTTTGCTGGGAACAGTGTCAAGCCTGGACAAATTCCAGTTCAGAATTCTCCAGATAGACAGATAGTTAGATGATAGATAAAAGATAGATAGCCACTGGAACAGCAATTAACAATCATCTCACTTTCTGATTTAATTTTCATGACGCACGTTTTCCTCTGACCACCTTATTTTAAATTGTGAATACTAACCTTCCTCTTCTGTTCTCCTCACACTTCTGTTCCCTTGAGCCCACCTGACCTTTTCATTTCCTGGGACACCTTCTAACACATTATGTAGTTTACTGATTTGCTGCATTTAGGTTTTATTGTCAGTCTCCCATATGAGCTTAAGTTCCCTGAGAGAAAGGACATTCATTTGGTTTGCTGACCTATTCCATGAGCCAGCAACAGTAGCCAGCAGGTAGTAGGCTTTCAAAAACCACAATTATATGAAGATAACTTGAAGCAATAAAAAGCACATTCATGTTTTAAACCAGTTTTTTCCCATATAAGGATCAGAGAAAATTAGGCTGTTATCCACAGCAGTGGAAGAACTGAGATGAGACTCTTCAATACCTGCTGTCACATCTTCGTTCTAATCCCAATGGTAGTTTTCTTGTGATATTAACACCCAGCTTCCTCAAGGCTTGTTATTTAACACTGTGTCCATCTGTGGGTATTTCCTGTGCTGGAGTGTCAGTCACCTGGACTGGTGTAGGGGCATGAAGCAATATACGTTTTACTGCCTGTGACTTTTGTGTTTTACCATATAGTTCTGCTGCGAGCAATAATAAGGAAACTAAAAAGCTGGTTCATTTACTGGAATGGACTGTTATGTACTATGTAGTTATAGTTATCAACAGTATTGCATAAATTTAGAAGCATGCCAGATAATTAGCCACTACAGTTATTAAAACTTCAGGCATGGATGAGAGACAACCTGTAAGATTATTATATACTTACTATATAAAATGTGTTGACCAGTTCTGCTCAAAATTATGTAGTCATAAAACAGAACCAGGATGACAAAGCAGCCACAGTGAGACTCTGGTACAGGCCCGGGACCCTGAGAAGCGTGGTCCAGACCCTACTGCTTTCATCTGCAAAAAGCAAAACACTGCCCGTGCCTTAAGATTTCTTAATAAAATTATAGTCCATTTTATAATCCCAAAGAATGTCATGAATAGGAACTTTCAGAAGAGTGCCCTGAAGCACTGCAACTTCAAAGTTCCAGGTCCTGCCTCAGCAGCTCATTGGTTAATCATGAGCACTGCTCCCAACCTCTCTAAGATGCCTTAGGAGCTGCTGGTGACCTGTCCAAGAGCCATTCCCCCTTGGTCCTCCCCTTGAGAAATCCCCTGTTACCCTGGCTTCCAGTCTCCCTCAGGCATGTGCTTCAGAGGGTGAAACGCAGTGTGTCACCATCCCGGCCAGTGAGACACAACCTTCTCGTGAGACCTTTGAATACGTTTTCATCCCTAGTAAAGAGACACAGGAGAAGAAACAGCCTCTTTACAGCCCTTGGTTGCTTCAGCTGGAGGTGATTGCTTCTGCAGTGCGTGAGAAGGCAACCGTTACCACACCCAGCACCGAGACAGGCTGGCATGATGAAGACGGTTCAGCAGAGAAACATAAGACCTGGTATATGATGGTGTTGCACAGCTGCTACCCTCCTGAAGCCCCTCACTTCTGGACTTCTTGTTATGTATGATAATAAAGCCCTTTATGGGTAGAATAAGGTGATAGGCTGGGTAATGGCCCCCAGAGATGTCCATAGCCTAATTCCTGGCTCCTGTGAATATATTAGGCTACAAGTCAAAGAGGAACTCAGGTTGCAGAGAGAATCAAGATTGCTAATCAACTGAGAACATAAATTAGGGAGATTATGCTGGATTATCTGGGTGGGCCCATCACAATTGGCCTTAAGAGTAGGAAAGGGGATCAGAGAGATGGCAGTGTGAGGAGGCCTCAGCAGCACATTGTTGGATGAAGGGGCCACAGGCAAGAAATGCAGGCAGCCTCTAGAAGCTGGAAAAGGTAAAGAAACAGATTCTCCCCAGAGCATCCAGAAGGAAGCAGGCAACACCTTGATTTTCACCCAGTGAGGCTGGTGTTGAGAGTCTAACCTACAAAACTGTAAAATAAATGTGTTGTTTTAAGACTCTAAGTTTGTGGTAATTTGTTATTTCAGCCACTGAAATAACACAGATGACCACATACTCTATCTTTCTACTATGGGCACTTTTGAGCATGCAAGAGGTGTTAAAAATCAGGACAGAAAAATATAGGTCCTGGGAATACCTCACTTATTGCTTAGATCACTGAATTGGGTTTTCTGATATCTGTGCCCCCCAAAATCCTAATTATAGGGAACATGTTCCATGTATTGGCCTCATTCACTTTTGAAATGCTTTAAGATATTAATTTCAACCCAAACAGAGCCGACACACAGGAATTAGTAGCTACCTCAACCGGGGAACCAGCTATACATGTAAAGGCCTCTTCTGCTTTGTTGACTATGCCAAAGCCATTGACTGTGTGGATCACAATAAACTGTGGAAAATTCTGAAAGAGATGGGAATACTAGACCACCTAACCTGCCTCTTGAGAAATCTGTATGCAGGTCAGGAAGCAACAGTTAGAACTGGTCATGAAACAGACTGGTTTCAAACAGGAAAAGGAGTACATCAAGGTTGTATATTGTCACCCTGCTTATTTAACTTATATGCAGAGTACATCATGAGAAACGCTGGACTGGAAGAAACAAGCTGGAATTAAGATTGCTGGGAGAAATATCAATAATCTCAGATATGCAGATGACACCACCCTTATGGCAGAAAGTGAAGAGGAACTCAAAAGCTTCTTGATGAAAGTGAAAGTGGAGAGTAAAAAAGTTGGCTTAAAGCTCAACATTCAGAAAACGAAGATCATGACATCCGGTCCCATCACTTCATGGGAAATAGATGGGGAAACAGTGGAAACAGTGTCAGACTTTATTTTTCGGGGCTCGAAATCACTGCAGATGGTGACTGCAGCCATGAAATTAGAAGACGCTTACTCCTTGGAAGAAAAGTTATGACCAACCTAGATAGCATATTCAAAAGCAGAGACATTACTTTGCCGACTAAGGTCCATCTAGTCAAGGCTATGGTTTTTCCTGTGGTCATGTATGGATGTGAGAGTTGGACTGTGAAGAAGGCTGAGTGCCAAATAATTGATGCTTTGGAACTGTGGTGTTGGAAAGACTCTTGAGAGTCCCTTGGACTGCAGGGAGATCCAACTAATCCATTCTGAAGGAGATCAGCCCTGGGATTTCTTTGGAAGGAATGATGCTAAAGCTGAAACTCTAGTACTTTGGCCACCTCATGTGAAGAGGTGACTCATTGGAAAAGACTCTGATGCTGGGAGGGATTGGGGGCCGGAGGAGAAGGGGACGACCGAGGATGAGATGGCTGGATGGCATCACTGACTCGATGGACTTGAGTCTGAGTGAACTCCAGGAGTTGGTGATGGACAAGGAGGCCTGGAGTGCTGTGGTTCATGGGGTCACAAAGAGTCGGACACGACTGAGCAACTTAACTGAACCGAATGCCAAAATTAGCTCAGAAGAGAGAAGAAGGAAGAACCAGTCCCCACTTGCAAAAAGTTTACAATCAAGTTGGAGAGACAAATGTCATGGAAATTAAGGGCCTAATGAACTGATTTATGGAAGCAGCTCTTTCTTGGCAGACCTCAGAACGTTCCTATGCCAATTTTTTATTCCCCCAAAGACAAGGGAAATGAAAAACTAGCATTTTTGACTCCCTGGTCTAAGCATCCTTACTCCTAAATGCTGCAAGAGTTCTTTCCCTGAGTGAGCCAAAAGAAATAGAACGCAAAGGTTCACCATGAAAAGCTCAGTTAAAAAGAATTTGGCATTATAAAAAAATGACATTCAACCTTTGAATATAGAAGAAAATAAATGTGCATAGGAACTTCACTGAAAGAAACTCTATCTTTAATGCAACTCTATCTTTATGCAAGAAAACCAGAATCAGAACTGCAATGAGCTTAGGAATTTGCCTTGGGTATTTAAGTGAAGAACAGCAGCAGAATTAAGAGGCAAGGGCTAAATGCAAAGGAACCCTGAAGGAATTAACTCAGATTATCTATCTATGAAGTAATGCAAGAAGAAAGAGGTAAACTCGGGGCTCCAGCTTGGGAAAGGAATTCCATTTCCTGGGATCACTGGAGCAGTGTGGAGTCCTGAGCACGGAGCCATCAGACTGGAGAGGGTTCAGAGGCCCCTGTGCTGTGGCCAGTCTGGGAATTCCTGGGGGAGGGACTCCATCTCTCAGAACATTTCCTGCACTGGGAAGAATGAGGAGAGCTGATGGGAGAGTATTGATTTAGGACTTGTATAGGAAGAGATTCAACCTCCTGTGAAGTCACAAAATCTGTCAGGAACCGCCAGTCGACCTTTTCTTTTAATTGATTTGTTCAGGTGTATTAGGAAATGTTTGGAGAAAAGCGAAATGCCCTTTGAAGAGAGAAGGCAAGCCTACAAAAGACCCTAAGCAGGTTAGGTGAAAAAACTGCTGAGACAGAAGCAGAGTTAGAGAACTTGAGTATTCCATGCAAAATAACTTTTATACCAAAGCACGTGTGTCTCTGGGGAACCAGGCACCTGGAATTCAGCTCCTGATGTGTTTATTTCCTGAGAGGGGGAAGCAGGGAGCATTAAGGATATGGATATTGATTGCTGGGGAAGCTGAAGATGTGGTGTAACCAGGGCATCTAACTGAGTCAAAAAGATCCAGTCCCTCCAGCTTAATTTCCACCTGCACCACCACAAAAAGAAACCACAATTCCCATCTAGTTAATGACTTCTTCACTTTTGTAAAAAAAATGGCTCTACTCCATCCTGAATCTCCTTGAACTCTCTGTAGCCTCCAGCCATTGATCAATAGCTATTATCTTCTACTTCTGAAGCATCCCCCTAGTTTAGTCAGCTTCCTTTCTTCCTTCCTTTCCTTCCTGCCTCCCTTCCTCTCCTCCCTCATTCATTCAGTAAACTCGTATCCATACACTCCCCAAGAGTGCCAGACCTTAAGGGAAGATGAATAAAACCCAACTTGATTCACATCCCAGTGTAACACTCTCCTCTGACAAAAGAGACAGAAAGGCCATCCCCATTTCTTCAGCCTCACACTTTCCGTATCTTCCCACCTGCTTTCCTGAGCAAGGCCCTCCCCAAATATCCTTCCTGGGCTTCATCAACAACCTCTTGATAGACTTCCTTTCTCAGTAGAGGTACAGTGTAAACCTGTTCCAACACCATTTCCACCACCCAACCCCAGAGACCCAGAATAAAGTGACACCTTAATTTGCCCATTGCCGTGCTGCGGTTACCAAGAAAAGTCTCACTGTCGGATCACACGCACAGAAGCTGAGACTATGGCACCGGCTTTGAGAAAAGAAAGAGGTTTGCAGCAAGGCCAACCGGCATAAAGAATAGGAGCAAGGCTCACAGATCTGTCTCCCTGATCCAGGCTTCCAGGAGATATTTAATGGTTAGGGGAATTTCAAAATCGGAAGCTAATTGGCTAGCCTTCTATTAGAGCATCTGAGCTACTCAGGCTACTGGAAGCCAGATTTTCCCCGATTGAAGGACTTCTCATTTTGCAAAGGACTCCAGTGACATTTCTAGTCTTTAAGTTCTGTAGACTAAAGATTCTTGGTTCCGCTGTCATCCTGGAAACATGAATTTCCATCTCACACATACAGAATGCTGTCTGTGTAAAATGACTCAAGGCTTGATTAATCAACAACCTATGAACAGAGGCAAAACCAGTTTAAGCTGGTGCTATTTCAATTTGATTAATCAACAACCCATTTAAAGAGGCAAACCCAGTTTAAGCTAGTGCTATTTCACTCCTACCAAAAGAAAAGAAAAGAAAAGAAATCTTCCCCACCTGCTCCTACTGATCAGATGAATTCTTAGGAGCTTAGCTCAAAACTGAAAAGATTGAAAAAGTGGCACTGTTCACTCCACTTAACTCATTGTTGCTCCTGTTATCAGTGATGTACTCCAAACACATGCAAACATGTCTATCTTCTGTTCGTGGATTGCTAGTTAATTGCTCCATGGTTCTGCCTGTTTTGACTTCAAGAAAGTTCCTTTTATTTTATACTCTCAGAAGTGTCCAGTTCAGAACTGTACTCAATACAACATTTAAAATGTTGTTTACTACATCTTTGTCTCATCATTAATTGAAAGTGGAAAATAAAGAAATTCCATCCCCAGTTTACCACAGAGCTCTGCTTACTCATTACCATGGCAACGGTGGCATTTCAGACTTCTCTCAGGACAAAAAAAAAAAAAAATAGGCCAAGAGTCCTGTTGAACCCTCATCTTCTACACGTCTTCTGTAGCAAAACACTCCATAGCAAAACACTACCACTCTGAATGCATCCCCTTTTGTTCATCTCCTTCCTCTCAGTCTCCACAAGCAAGGTGTTAGCCCAAATCCTGTCTGCTCTAATGACAGGAGCCCCATCTCCAAGAACTGAAGATAATATCCACTACCTCCCCCACTGGATTTGGCAAATGAGCCTCAACTGATTATGTAAAAATTTCGGTCACTGCATAAAGCACGATGTATGGAGTGCTTTGAGGATGGCCAGGGCACATCAGACGTACGGCACTATGGACAAGTCCACTGCCCAGGCCCTTCACTTTCCACAGCACTTTCTGGAGCAGCCCCCAGTGGCAGAAAGTCACCAGTGGCCTGAGCCAGGTGAGTCCGGATTTGAAAGCTGTATCAGCCACAGATAGTGTGAAATGGGTGATAACACTTATCCTCCTGTGCCTCAGTTTCCTCATCTGCGGGCTGGAGGTGATGCCATCTTCTTTACCAGATCACTGGGGGCTTTGGATGAGATGCTAAATGCCAGCATTATAGATTTTTACCATTTCCTCTTGCCCTGCTCTGCCACAGCACCCCTCTACCACCTTGCTTCTTGAAGGATCACAGGGATTTCTCTCTGCTTCTGGATAACGTTTTTATTTTCATCAGATAAAAATACAAGGGTTTTGTTTTTGGATAAAATTAAAATGCTGCTTAGTGGCAGAAAGGAGGACCCCCTTCTGAGGCAAGTGTCAGAAAGCCTAATCCAAAGTCTGAACAGAAAGGGAATTACTTGTAGCAGCTGAGAAGCCCAGGGTGGCGCCTGAGTCCAGACCCAGCGGGACTGGGGCTTCAGGATGTCCCCAGGACTCAGGCCTCTTGGCTGAGCTCTGCTTTTCTGCACTTGCTGATGCCCCACTCAGGCTCGCAGTGGTCTATGATGGTGCAGCTATTTCTGCAGACTCTGCCTCCCAGATTCAAGGCCACAGGAAAACCAGCCTCCTTCCTTTTAGCTTCAGAAAAAAAGAACTTGGATGAACTCCAATCAGACTAGCTTGGGCCATGGACCTAAGATAATTAGCGCAGTGGGAGAGCCGAGCCGGACTGGGCAGACTAACAAGCAAACGCTTGAGCAGTACCATCTCAGGGCACATGCTGAGTTCTGGCGATGATCAGTTATGATGGTAGATCTCTGCTTTAAGTTGGGGTGATGGTTCATGTCCAGTGTGATATTAACTACGGGCCAGGGGAGGGTTGCTTCGAGCAAAGAAGCAGAAGGAGGATTTTGGAAATAGCAGAATGATTTTCGAGGGCTTTGCCCTTTTTCTCTGAGATAATCTGGGTCATGGTTAAGTGTACAGGTTCTAAGCTGCTTGGGTTCAAATCGTGGGTCTGCTGTTCTGTTGCTTAGACCAGTCTCTCTTCACTGTGCTTCAGTGTTCTCTTGTGTGAAAACAATTATGAGTCTTCAGTAAGTAAAAGCTTAAGGCAGGGCTTGGCCTTGTAAGCACTCAGTAACACTCTGTTAATGGAGATCTTGGGGAGAGTACCCACATCACTGCCATAGGTACCTCTGATGGATGCAAGTGGATGATTGAAGCTGGGCTGGTGGAAATGTATTTGAAGAAACAATGACCCCAAAGCGGCACTGAGTTTCCAAATTCCTTGCAATGTGAGCACAAAAAGTTCATATTTTTTGAAGTTTAATTAAAATGTGGTTAAAATATAAAATTTTTAAAGAATGATGTATTGAACTTTCTAGTTCCTGGGTGCCTTTGCTCACTGAGCTCTTACACACACAGGCGTCTAACATGCATTTCATTAAACCGAGAAAGCTAGAGGCAGGTTAATTGCGTACCTGGTGGCAGTATTCATTACAGAGGCCCCTTAATCAGATGGTTAGCGTGAGTGATTCCCCTTGGAAGGTGACCTGACTAGTATCTAAAAACACTCAGATGTCCAGGCTCAGTTGATGGAGGGCAGGAAATGTAACCTTTGACCAGGCAAGTGGTAACAATGTTGCCCTTTCTGCAACCAAGAACCAAAGGAATTAAAATTGAGTCAGTCACCAAGTAGATTGCATTTAGGGTCACCTATAAATCTCTCAGAGGCATTTACCAAAATGTTTACTTTTCTTAGTAATTTAAAACGAATGGGGACAGGCTTTGTACCAAACACTGGAAAGAGAAACTTGGTTCCTGCTCTGTAGCTCCATCCGGCAACCTGGCTTAGTTCCTCTCAGTGCACTTTCCTAAGCACCTCCTTGCCAGGATCGCCATCATGCAAATGATAGTGAATTCTTCCACAAACTAAATATACTTCTGTCCCTTCAGCTGGATAAGCGAAATTATTCTTCAGTGTTGTACATATGGGGCTGACATTGAACTTCTCACAAACGAAGGCAGAGATGACGAAAATTCGTTTCATGTAGTTTATTTTAAATCCTCCTTTGTTTTCCAATTCCTCTTTAATAACATTCAGATTGTGCTGTGCAACGCCCCCAAGAATCTGAGTGGGACACAAAGGACCCAGTTCTGTGGTTGATCCTGTTTGTAATTACCCTGTTTATTCTATGGACAGGGGCAGGTCGAAGATGGAGAGGTTTTTTTTGCATTTAGGTTAAAACTAAGCAAATGTGAATAGAAAAGCTGCTTAAAACCTAATTTTCAGCCCCGTCCTGTATCATAAGGTTTGATTAGTAGAGTGTGAAGATTTAGGTCAGATTGTAACTCTGCTTACAGACCTTCCTCTCTCTGATGTTTCAGTACTGACCAGACTACTTAAGGACTGATGTGAAGTAAATGTAGCTTTGATAATGCTTCCTACTTTGACACTACATCACGGTATCCTGCTCAAGCAATGTATTGATTTTAAAATTGGCTTCCTGACGTCTAAGTAATTGTCAATTCTTTTTTTTTTTAATGGAGTTCCTGTCTACTGAATATACATCCCCTTTTTGTTTTTCTCCTTCTGTAAGTGAGGTCCATTCTGAATCTCTCAGAATCATTTTGTATTCTTAAGATAAAAGAATCAAGGAAAGTGAATGGAGCTGTGATTCATCTCCAGGAATGAAGATGAATTCTCTACTGTTTCATGAAGATTCTCCTGTTTTCACACTATCCCTAAATTTTTACTTCAAAACCTCATAGAGTAGTGGTCAAGTTGTAAAAAAAAAAAAAATGGTTTTGTTTTCATATAACCAAGGTTTCTGTTTGGGTTTTACATTTGCTTTATGAGGATGACCCAGTTTGGCATCTACTTCATAGGCCTTCCTGGGGCAACATGACAAAGAATGAATTTACCTTGCCTTGCAATTTCACCTATAATCTGAACTTGAGATGTGGTTTCAGGTATGAGTTAGAAATTCCATGTAGCTCTAGAAACTCCTGGTGACAGAAAAGGAAAGAACCTGAGGCCCAGGTCGTTTCTCATGAACCCCGCTTCTATTTTGTGTGGGTGTTTGTGTGCTAAGTCCCTTCAATCATATCTGACTCTTTGCAACCCCCATGGACTGTAGTCTGCCAGGCTCCTCTGTCCATGGGATTCTCCAGGCAAGAATACTGGAACGGGTTGCCATGTCCTCCCCCAGGGGGTCTTCCTGGCCCAGAGGCTGAACCTACATCTCTTGCGCCTCCTGCATTAGCAGGCAGGTTCTTCACTACTACTGCCACCTGGGAAGCCCCCAGCCTCTACTGGTTTGAGTCATTTCTGAGATGCCCTGAGATTATCTCTTTATTAGGCACCCAGGTAGATGGAACTTTCTCTGCATGCCCTTAAAGTTTATAGAAAAATAATGGAAATGATAGCAGAAGTACAATATACTACAGCGAGTGTTCCAACAGAGCCGCCACGCCCCCGGCCCTGCAGACTCTGCTCTCTCTTCCAGGGACTCTTGAACACCCACATGGTCTCCCTCTATTCAGGCCCCCAGAGGTCACCTTCATGTTTTCTCTCTGTGGCTCTGCTTCAGCATATTAATTGATAATCATCCATTCAACAGTGTTTCTGGAGTGTCGGCAACATCTCTCTTAGCCCCGACAACCACTACCTCTGCCCGGGGCCTCACAATCTAGAGACCTTGTTCTGGCTCATTTCCTCCCCTTTTAAGCCAGGCTCCAGGTACCCAAGACCCTAGAATTCCCTGCCCAAACAACCCTGAGGAGGAAGCAAAGGACTCGCTATGGTAGGTAGAGAAGGATGGATGGAGCTTGAGTATAATGATGGGGTGTTCAGAACTGGAAGGCAAAGCGGGGAGTGGACCAAGGCTTAGGGCCTCCATTTGTGGCTCCTCAGGTCCTGCATGAAGTGTTGAGTGGTGAAGGAGAGAGACAGTCCCAGCACTCCTGAGACCTCCAACCCAGCTGGGAAGGCAGATGGGGAGAGTCGTCAGAAGGGTGACCGGTTCTGCAAATGAGACGTGAAGGGGACCCCAGCAGCTTCTGCTGCAGCATGGAGAGGAAGGCAAACCAGGCTTGAGTAAGAGAGGAGATGGAGGAGAGTAAAAGAGGCCTTTTCAAGGGAAACCCTGCCCAGAGTATCTACCCCAAATTTCCCCCAAATTCCCACATTCTCAAGCCAAAATTCATACACTAGGACTCAAATACATAATTTTCTTTATTACACACAAGTCTGATATGCTAAAATAACTTTGATTTCAGCATCTTTTCCAGCATAACTCATTCTCTTTCAAGTTCTCCTTAATTCACAAACACATATTCTTCTTCCATCCGCATGTGGCAGAGTGGTGTCTTAAGAGCAATATAACAGCATTTTCCAATGAAGGAGGCTTCTTTTTTCTCTTAAACTGCAGGGTGTACAGTCCCCACCTTGTTACCCATTTCAGATGTAGCTTGACTTTGAGCATCTCATCTGTATACTGGAGAAAACAATGTCCACTTCAGGGGCTGGCATGAGGGTAATAAAATAAAATACTTAGAGTATGTGGCAAAGAGCCTGGAATAGGGTAGATTTCATTCCACTTGCAATGCAGGAGATGCAGGGTACTCAGGTTCAGTCCCTGTGTCTGGAAGATCCCCTGAAGGAGGAAGTGGAAACCCACTCCAGTACTCTTGCCTGAAAAATCCCACAGACAGAGGAGCCAGGAGGGTTACAGTCCATGGGGTCAAAAGAGTCAGATGTAACTGAGCAACTGAGTACAATGCAGGACAGTAAATGTTAGTCATACTTTTCTGTCTCCTATTAACCTTAGAAACTCAGACTGTCTTTTGAATTTAAAAAAAAAAAAAAAACAAGAAAGAAAGAAACACTATATTCTTCACCCTCAATTATACTCTGGTTCACTTTCATGCTATTAATAAGAAGTCATAATTTTATTTTCTACAAAGATGGACACTTAATAATAAATACTTGCAGAGAGAGACTGAAGGAGAAACACACTCTTTAATGGTGAAAAGAAACACAATTCATGCAAATAATGTCATCCAGATTGCTGTGATATTTACAACTAAATTTTTAATTTAAAATCAGACAAATGGATTCCTGACCAAGAATGGATTTAGGGGAATATACTAGACAGAACTCACCTGGTGTTGCCAAGATTATGGATTGCAAACAAGTGAACAGATATGGAGAGGATGAACATCTTTACACTTAGGATACCCTTTGAGTCAAGGTCTCCCTGCCTTCTGTTGCCATTTGGGGTGTAGACACTTCACAGCTTCTCATACCTACCTCTGCTCCCCATCAGGCTCCCAGCTCCTAAACTCTACTTCTGAGTTTTACTAACAAGCCCTCCAAAGGTAAAATTCCAAGATAAAGCATTAAATTCTGGAAGTATCTAAACTCCAATAATGCTGAAGACATGAAAATTCATAGAATCATGGTTCTCGGTGGGTTGATAAATAGTACCTCTATCCTCATCTTGGGTTTCTGTTCTGCTATGGTAATGTAACATGCCACCTTTCTTGAATGACTATCTCTGCCTCCTTTATGTATGGTGGTGGTGGTGGTTTAGTCACTAAGTCATGTCCGACTCTTACGATTCCGTGGGCAGAGAAGCCTGGCAAGCTACAGTCCATGGGATTCTCCAGGCAAGAATACTGGAGTGGGTTGCCATTTCCTTTATGCATGCTGCTGCTGCTGCTAAGTGGCTTCAGTCGTGCCCGACTCTGTGCGACTCCATAGACGAGAGCCCACCAGGCTCCACCATCCCTGGGATTCTCCAGGCAAGAACACTGGAGTGGGTTGCCATTTCCTTCTCCAATGCATGAAAGTGAAAAGTGAAAGTGAAGTCGCTTAGTCGTGTCCGACTCTTTGCGGACCCCATGGACTACAGCCTACCAGGCTCCTCCATCCATGGGATTTTCCAGGCAAGAGTATTGGAGTGGGGTGCCATTGCCTTTTCCATCCTTTATGCATAGGGAATGACAAAAGCAAGCATCTGTATTTTTTGTTTTGTGAGGTGAGGGCGGTGACTCCATAGGCATATATAAGTGTACTGTTTTCTACATAATGTAGTAAGCACAGCCTAATAAGGTTTTCTAAAGGCAGCATAACTATCTCCCAAAGTAAATTTAAAGAGAAAAGCTTTTGGAAGTCCGTTATTAGTTGTTGAGAAAAATAATAAATGTAGTAAATAAAATGTTCAACATTTTTTTCTATAAAAAGCCACAGCCATATTTCTACCATTCACTACAACTACTTTCTCTATGTTCTGGGTTGTCTTTGTTGTATGCATGCATTTTACAAAATGATCTTATTTTAAACGTCATTGTGGTTTTGGCTTTCTAATATAAATAGATCCTCAGTTTTCTATAGAATGAATAAGTTTTTACAATCACTGAGTCTATATAATAACTTAGTTACTATTAATGACTCCAGTAAATAATGTGACAGAGGATAAGATGGCTGGATGGCATCACCAACTGGATGAACATGAGTTTGAGCAAGCTCCGAGAGTTGGTGATGGACAGGGAAGCCTGGCGTGCTGCAGTCCATGAGATCGCAAAGAATCAGACATGACTGAGCAATTAAACTAAAGAATCCACCTGCCAATGCAGAGAATGCAGGTTCAATCCTTGGGTCTAGACGTTCCCCTGGAGAAGGAAATGGCAACCCACTCTGGTATTCTTGCCTGCAAAGTCCCATGGACAGAAGAGGTAGTGGGCTACAGTCCAAAGGGTTGCAAAAAGTGACATGCCTGATACACACAATGACTCCGGTCACAGTGATTTACATTTTGATAAGGGCTGTCTCCTGAAGAAGTCAAACAGTTTTAAAATAGCATCTTGGAAAACATAGCATAGCTCAGAAATCCCCCTAGTTCAATGTCTCGGTTTTATTAGTGGGAAAACTGAGGTTCTAAAGAGGTTATGGGACCAGCCAGGATTCTTCTTGGCAGATCCCGGACTGTCACCCAGGATCCCAGACCCAATCCAGACCTGTCAGCCCTCGCATCTCTGTCCCATTCTGGGTGGACACTGGAGGGGAGAGGAGGTCACAGAAAGATAACATCTCACTTAACAAATTTTCAACTTAAGTGGACCAGGTAGCTGGTATCTGCTTCTCCCTGGGGCTTGTTTGAATAGCGTAATTCTCACCTGACTACCAGAAGCGTAATTACCATTGAAAAACTCTTTTATTTTTTTTTTTTTAATTTCATGTGAATCGGAATCCTGGGTACTACTAGGTGCCAACACCGTTGCAGTCCTGACTACTTTGTCATAGAACTGGAAGCTCTGTGAACATGATATGCACCTTTCTGCAAGCGTTACTGCACCTGGGTCAAATCAAAGGACCACGCCAAGACTCTCCTAGAGGTACCTTCAGGGTGGGACGGGGGGCCTGGAGGAAACTCAGAGCTCCGTGACTTGTTCAAAGAGCTGGAGTCAAACCCGGAAGCCAAGTCCTCTACATGCCAGGCACGATTCTGGGCAGCTGGATTCAGGCATGAAAGGGTTTCCTCGGGGCTGCCGGAATCCGTGCAATCTCAGAGTCACGGGTCAGGCGCTCTCCCAGCCCCCCAGCCCCCGCGGCAGAGCCCTGGGGAGGCGTTAAGAAGGCGGATGGCAGCGGGGCGCGGCGGCCCAGGGGCGGTCTGGCAGGTTCGGGTTTCCCCGAGTGCCAGCTGAAACCGCGGTCCTTCGCGCTGGGTTGCAGCTGCAAGAGGACCCCGGGCACCCGCTTCCCAGCTGGCTTCCAGCCCATCCCGGGCGGTGACTTTGTCATGGCTGAGCACAGCTGCATTTGTTCTGATGACCCACTAATCTGCGCTAGAAAGGTCCGTATCATTTTACAAATCCCCAGAGCCTCACCATCTATTTGACTTGTTGCTCTTAAAGTTTCACATCGTTTTCAACATGTTAAGCCACCACTTCAAGAGTATTATTGAGTGTGAGGAAGAGAGCCGCCCTTGAGCGTGTCGTTGGACACTTTCGCCCTGCGCCTTTTATTTCACAGTTCACACACCCAGAGCCAGCAGGCGTACTGTTGGTTTAAGGAGCCTGTGCTGCCCTGCTCTCTGGGAGGATCTGTACCTATTATCTAGAGAGAAAACAGCACTTGAAGAATGCATTAGGGAACACCTCCAGCCCACGCAGACGATCCTGCGTAACAAATAGGAACACCGCATCCTGCACCATCTCAGAGACATACTGATGGCTTCTCCCAGACAAGCAGGCATTCGACAGGAACGTAAAACAAAGGAAGGTTTATGTTCACAACATTATTACCACTGCCAGCAGTGTGTGTTTAGAACTAGCTGGCAAAAGGAAAAAAAAAAACAAAAACCAGTCAACTTACTTTTGCTTCATGAGTAATATTGTACTTCAGTGTGTGGTCCCAGAAATGGTAACTACAGTAAAATGCTTTAAAATATGCATTTTCCTTCCTAGTCTTTCATCCAACCAACATATGATCATAAATATTCAGTGAGTTACATGTATGTTTATTAACTATATGTTATTTACCCTAGAAAAACACAGAAATCATATAAAATCTGACACAATTAGAACTCCTGGATAACTTCAGAATTTTTAAAAAATATTCTTGTTTGATACAGCTTTCTAGTACCTCATGGATTTAAAGATGCCAAAACTTATTTAAAACCTGACACAATTAGAAATTCTGGAGCATGTTGGAATTGTGGGGTTTTTAATTTATGGTTGTCATGCATGCCACTTCCTGGTGCTTTATGGATCGAAAGGTATTAAAATCCTTTACATTCCATCAGAATTGTCAACCTGCTTTTTGCCCCAGTATAACTCTACTTGAAGAATTCTCTGGTGGTGAGTGTTTGGCAGCACTGTTTTTTATCTTATGTGTTGATGTTTATGACGAAACTGAGAAATAAATGTGCAGGCTATCCAGACTCCTTCCTTTCACCCATATACACATTTTATTCCAAAAGAAAAGTGATGTTCTTGCTCATGGTATTTTGCAGAAGACCTAAAACAGGAAACATTATGCAAAAAGTTTCCATACTCTTTTGAGTTTGGGGGCAAAATAGAAGGGCTTTTATATGAATAATGAATAGTAATGAATAGTTTTCAGATAAACTGGCAAATAATAAGTACATTCTAATAGCATCTTAAATTTGAAAGTTCTAGGCAGAAAGAACCTTCCAAAGCACCTTTTCCCAAGAACATGTGTCATGGTCCCTCACGTGGGAGCCGGAGGGAAAATGAGTGGTTTCCCTGATACCCTCCAGAATGGCTAGAGGTTACTTTCCAAAGTCCATTTTCTAAAAGCATAGTTTTTTTTTTTAATGCATTCCCCACTAGGTAAAGAACAGAAATTTTCCTCAAGGTAGACAACTTCTAGCTAAAATGACTTCACTACTGACCATGCCCCAGGCCAGTTATTCAGCCAGAACCCCCTGCCCTTTTACCATGCTGCCACACCTCAATGGAGAGCCTTGCCCAAAGACACAGAAAGCCAAAAGAATGGCCGGTGTTATGAATACTTTGGTTACTACAGTTGCCTGGGATTTCAAGAAGCTGGCGATTGCAGGGCTAAGCTAAACTAAGGAAATATTTCTGGAGCCCTTAGCAGAGAAATTCAAATTGAACTTACCATAAAGGGAAACATATTGTACACGGAAGGGGCACTGTATCCTGAATTGGAAAGCTCTTTTTGCTAATGGCTCTGTGCAAAGCAAATATTAAGTAAACAGACAATCTTTTCTAATGACCAGAAGGGATTTCTCAAGTATCAATATTCCCAGACTCTATGGGCTGTAACAATTACACTCTAACAGTCAACTCAGGTTGCCATGACAAAATACAACAGACTGGGTGGTTTAAATAACACAGATTCCTTTTCTCACAGTTCTGGAGGCTGAAAGTCCAAGACTACGGTGTCAGCAGGCTTGGTTTCTTATGAGGCCTCTGTCTTTAGCTTGCAGATGGTCAGTTTCTCCCTGTGTCCTCCCAAGTCACCCTACAGTGCTGGCTCTGACCTGTCTCCTCTTTTCCAAGAACACCAGTCAGACTGAATCAGAGCCCATCAATATGACCTCATTTTACCTCAGTTATTTCTTTAAAGGTCCTCTCTCCAAATACAGTCACATTCTGAGGTACTAGGGGTCAGGACTTCAACATAGGAATTTGGGCAGGGACACAATTCAGCCTATAATATATGGTTGTGAGAAACAAAGTAACTCTTAAGTGGTAATATTTGTTTTGGTTATTCATAATATTCTTTCATGTCCATTAATGTAATGGTGGCACTGAGTTATTTATCTGCCCGGTGGTGGTGGTTTAGTCACTAAAGTCGTGTCTGACTCTTGCAACCCCACAGACTGTAGCCTGCCAAGGTCCTCTGTCCATGGAATTTTCTAGGCAAGAATACTGGAGTGGACTGCCATTTCCCTTCTCCTGGGTATCTTCCTGACCCAGGGATCGAATCCACATCTCCTGCATTGCAGGTAGATTCTTTACCAACTGAGTCACCAGGGAAGATATTTATCTGCCTATTTGGTGCTAAAGGACTTGAAATCCAGGCAAACCTAGAAGACTTTGCTGACACTATTAGATGTATTTACTTTCCTGTGGCTATGATTCGCAATACACTCCAACTGATAACAGGAAGGGTCCAAAAGAAATTTCAAATTATCTAGCATGGCTTTATTCAGTCTGGTGAGGTAGAAAGAATAGTGCAGTAGAAGCTGAGAGAGCGGAGTTTTACTCTTATTTACCCAAGAGAAGTAACTTGCTTCAGGGCCCTTTAGCATATTTCCTCAGTAGAGGGTAGCAGTTAAAAGAGTAGACTTCCGAAATCAAAACTACATAGACCCAAATCTACTACCCATTAGCTCTGTGATCTTGAGCAAGCTATTTAGCCTCTTAGTTGTTCTGTTTCCTCATCTATAAACAATAATAGAAATCTACCGTAGAGGCAGTGAGATTAAATGACACCATATATTCAAAACACTTATAATAGTATTTATCATCATCACCCCTTTCAAGGTGATTTCTTTCATGAAGTTAAAACTGGCAAATAACTAAAGGTACTTCTTCCCAACACTTCAGCATGATCAGAACCATCTGGAAGTCTTGCTAAAACACAGATTACCACAATTACAGCTAGGGACTTCACTACTCCACTTAGCAATTGATAGAACCACTAGACAAAAAAATCAGTGAAGAAGTAAAAGAACTGAACAAAACCATCAGTCAGCAGAATCGAAATGATATTTATAGAACTCCACCCAATAAAAGAATAAATTCTTTTCATATCACCATGAAATAAAAACCAAAGTAGATCATATACTGGGTCATAAAACAAAGTTCAACAAATGTAAAAGAACTGAAATCATACACATATGTTCTCTGGCCATAATAAAATCAAACCAGAAATTAAAAACAGAGAGACAACAGGTAAATCTCCAAATACTTGGAAATAAAACAATAGACTCCCAAATAATTCATAAATGGAAGACAAAAAACTCAAAAGAAAATTTTAAAATCCATAGAACTACATGAAAGTGAAATGCAATATAATAAATTTGAATTTATTTTACAAATTTACAAATTACAGAGATACTGCTGAGAGGGAAACATGTTTACATTAGAAAAGAAAACAACCTCAAATTGAAAATCTAATTTGCTATCTCAAGAAACTAGAAAAAGACCAAACAAAGCCCTAAGCAAGGATAAGGAACAAAATAATAAGAAAAGAGATCAATGAAATTGAAAACAGGGAAAACATTAGAGGAAATCAATAAAGAAAAAGCTCTTTATTAAAGCAATGAAGTTAATTAACTTTTAGAAGGACCGATAAAGACAAACGATACACATCACCAATATCAGGAACGAAATTAAAGATTTCAATACAGATGTTGCAGCCATTAAAGTAATAATAAGGGGGTGAACACATAAATTTGACAACTTAAAAGAAATTGACCACACTAGAAAATCACAAACTACCAAATGTTAGCCAAGATGAAAAATCTAAATAATCTATAACCACTAAAGAAATTGAACTCATAATTCAGAATTTCCCTCCCCAAATTCCTGGTCCTGTATAGTTTCACTGGAGAATTCTTCTAGATACTTAAAGAAGAATTAACATTAATTTAAATACTCTTTTTCAGAGAATAGAAGAGGCGGGAACAAGTCATCCTATGAGTCCAGAATAATACCAAAATCAACAAAGAGCACCCAAAAAATGGAACCTACAGACAAATATCTCTCATGAAGTTAAACACAAAAATCCTCAATGAAATTTAGAAATTGAATTTTGCTATTTTTAAATTGAAAGTTTTTAATTAATTTATTTTTAATTGAAGGATAATTGCTTTACAGTATTGTATTGGCTTCTGCCCAACATCAACATGAATCAGCCAGAGGTATACACATGTCCCCTCCCTCTTGAAATATAAAATTATATACTACAACCAAGTGAGATTTATTCCAAGTATGCAAGGCTGGTTCATTATTGAAAAACCAAATATACATACATATATATATATATATGAAGTAACATGACAAAAGAAAAATCATATAATCATATTGATTGATGAAGGAAAAGCATTTAACAAAATTCAATAGGCATTCACGATTAAAAACTCAGCAGACTAGTTTCTGCTGATGAGAGCTTTCTCAACTTGATAAAAGCATCCACAAAAAAATTTTAGGTAATATCATATTTAATGGTAAAACACTGAATGCTTTCTTCCCAAAATTGGGAACAAGGGAAAGATGTCCTCTGTCACTGCTTTCATAGTTACCTCAAAAGGATCACAGTCTTATAATGGAAAATGAAATATTACAAAACTTTTAGAAAAAAAATAAAAGGAAGAAATCTTTGGGACCTAGGGCTAGGATAAGAGTTCCTAGACTTGACCCCAAAAGAATAATCTCTAAAAGTAATATTTGATAAACTGGACCCCACAACAATTAAAAACTTTTGTTCTGCAAAAGACTCTGTTAAGAGAATGAAAAGATCAGCTACAGACTGGAAGAAAATATTTACAAATCACACATCTGAAGGACTCTCAACACTCAACAGTATAAATTAAACAATTCAACTAGAAAACAAGCAGAAAACATGAACCAATATTTCACCAAAGAGGATATACATATGACATATAAGCATATGAAAAGATGTTGAAAATAACTTTGTATTAGAAATTTGCAAGGTAAAACTACAATAAGATATCAATACACACCTAACAGGATAGATAACTAAAATTGTAAACAGTGGCCAGAAACTGGATCACTCATACATTACTGGTATAAATATAAAATTATACCACCACTCTGGAAAAGTTTGGCAGTTTAAAAAAATATCTAAATATGCAACTACTATATGACTCTTTGGCATTTATCTCAGAGAAATGAAAATTTATGTTTACACAAAAACAGATTCAAGAATGTTTACAACAGCCATATTCATAATAGTTAACAATGGGAAACTACCCAGTTGTCTTTCAATGAATGAGTGGTTAAGCAAACTGTGGGACATCCCTACCATGGAATACTACTCAGCCATTGAAAAGGAAGGACTGTTGATTCATTCAACAACCTGGATGAATCTCAGAGAATCATATTGAGTTAAAACAATAAAAGCCACTCCCAAGGGGTTACAAACTATACAATTCCATTTATATAACAAATATAAACTTATAATAAATAAAATTGAAATAATGTAATTACAGAGATGAAGAATAAATTAGTGGTTGCCAGAGGTTAAGCACTGGATTGGAGCAGAAGGGAGGAGAGTGGATATAGTTACAAAGAGAGAACACATGGGAGCCTTGTGGTGATGGAACAATGGTGTATCTTGATTGTAATGGTAGTTGCACAAATCTGTGCATGCGATGAAGTTGCTCAGAAGTACACACATATACACAATTGAGTGTATGGAAACTGGTGAAGCCTAAATAAGTTCTGTGGATCGCCCAATGCCAATTTCCCAGTTTTGAATCCCGTACTCTAGTTATACAAGACATCAGCTTTGGGAGAAACTGGAAGGAGGACCTCCCTGTACATTGGGTTTATGCAGCTTACTGTGAATGTAATTATTTCAAAATTCAAAATTAAAGAAAATAAACTATTTTTACAAAAGATGAAACACTCGGGAGAGGAGGTTGGGTGGGTCTTTCACCTTTAACTTTGTACATTTCTGTAACTGGTTGAAGTGTATATATCATAAAAATTCAGATCTCAGGAGAAAAATTCACAGAGTGATGGGCTGCATTCCTAGAATTTCTGATTTAGTGGATCTGGAGTAGAGCTTACAAATTTGCACTTCTAATTGGTTCCAAGGTCTGGAGCCCACACTTTCAGAATTACAGAATAAAGTAAGTAGGAGATCAATTCAGTCCTTGCTTGTTTGGTCTGATCTAAAAGTGCTTCTTAATCTGATGGTTAGATAGCTGTAGAAACTAATGTGAGCTCTCATTTCAAATTTCACAGAGGTTGTTCCTCTCAAATAGACAAATGTAGACAAGCATCAGTTCAGATCAAAATGTCTTTTATCCCAAACAAATGGCTGTTCAACCCAGTCCTGGAAAATAAATGTTAATAAAAATAAAATAGAATAAAATCAGTTTGTAAAGGGAGATATCCCCATCTAATCTGTATCTTAAAATGAATCAATCCTTCTAAAATGTCAGGCAAAAGCAGCCTGTGTGAAAAATCTCCTGTTCCACCAGGTAATCCAGAGCTTCATATTTTTATATCAACTATCCACAGGAAGGAAGGACACCTACCATTCCCCAGAGGGAAAAGCTTGAGTGTAGCTCAGTGAATAAAATGTTATTTTCTTTTTCAGTTCTTTCTCAGTCACATTTCATGCCCTCTTCTCAGAATGTTTATCACCACCATGAGTCATATTTCTGTTTGACTATCTGGCAAGTGACTCCCTGCTGAATGGGCCGGGAGAAGCCCCATAAATCAGAGACCTTCAGTCCACATGCAGCCTCCCAGCCAGCAGTGGGACCCTCACATATGCTTCAAAACTAAGTACTTCAAGCAGCCCTCTTAAAAATAGAGATCCAGTTACTCAGAGCTGGAGGGTATTAGAAATATGCCCAAATTCCCAAGTGAGTGGCACCTTGAGGGGCCGTTAATGGTTCGCTTGAATTCCCAGGAGTCCTGATCAGTGCTGACCCCGTGAATTCAAGGGAAGCATACCTGTCTGCAACCCTAGCATTCTCTGATGTGAAGATTCTCATTGGGACATCTGCAAATGGAAATAAAGTACAAAATCATGGGTCTGTAATTATCAGTAAGAGATCTTGATAATTCAATATATTAGCAAGTTCAGCCTGTCTGGGGTACTTTTAAAAATAACAATTTGGAGCATGAACCAATTCTTCTAATTATTCCTATGTTCTTAACACTCAAAGTTCCTCAGATGCCAGCAGCAGCATCACTTGGCATCTTCTGCAAGCCAAGACTCTTCAGATCCACCCAAACCCAACCCATCAGAATCTGCATGTTTATAAGATCCCAGGTGGTCCATGGACACAGTGAAGTTTGAGTGGCACTAGGGCCGAGGTAACACATACCTGCGGACTACAGTGAGGGAGCTGCTGAGGAATGAGGGACGACAGCAGCAGAGGTCTCACGAGTGACCGAGTCACCACCATGAACACAGAAGGACCACACTGGAAAACTAAGTGATGTGCAATTCCAACCAGAATGATCGGGAAACTGCTGTAATCTGTAACAGTCCGCCCTCCTAAAATGCCCCCAAAGACTAGAAAGCTGTTTTAAATTCAAACCTCACACCTTTTCATAGAAGCACTAATTCAACCTCACTTCAGTTCAGTTCAGTTGCTCAGTGGTGTCCAACTCTTTGTGACCCCATGAATCGCAGCACGCCAGGCCTCTCTGTCCATCACCATCTCCTGGAGTTCACTTAGACTCACATTCATCGAGTTGGTGATGCCATCCAGCTATCTCATCCTCTGTCATCCCCTTCTCCTCCTGCTCTCTATCCCTCCCAGCATCAGAGTCTTTTCCAGTGAGTCATCTCTTCGCATGAGGTGGCCAAAGTACTGGACTTTCAGCTTTAGCATCAGTCCTTCCAATGAACACCCAGGACTGATCTCCTTTAGGATGGACTGGTTGGATCTCCTTGCAGTCCAAGGGACTCTCAAGAGTCTTCTCCAACACCACAGTTCAAAAGCATCAATTCTTTGGCACTCAGCTTTCTTCACAGTCCAATTCTCACATCCATACATGACCACTGAAAAAACCATAGCCTTGACTAGATGGACCTTTGTTGGCAAAGCAATGTCTCTGCTTTTAATATGATATCTAGGTTGGTCATAACTTTCCTTCCAAGGAGAAGTCTTTTAATTTCCTGGCCACACTCACCATCTGCAGTGATTTTGGACGCCCCCCCAAAATAAAGTCTGACACTGTTTCCAGTTTCCCCATCTATTTCCCATGAAGTGATGGGACCAGATGCCATAATCTTGGTTTTCTGAATGTTGAGCTTTAAGCCAACTTTTTCACTCTCCTCTTTCACTTTCAAGTGGCTGTTTAGTTCCTCTTCACTTTCTGCCTTAAGGGTGGTGTCATCTGCATATCTGAGGTTATTGATATTTCTCCTGGCAATCTTGATTCCAGCTTGTGCTTCTTCCAGTCCAGCATTTCTCATAATGTATTCTGCATATAAGTTAAATAAACAAGGTGACAATATACAGCCTGTACTCCTTTTCCTATTTGGAACCAGTCTGTTGTTCCATGTCCAGTTCTAACTGTTGCTTCCTGACCTGCATACAGGTTTCTCAAGAAGCAGGTCAGGTGGTCTGGTATTCCCATCTCTTTCAGAATTTTCCACAGTTTATTGTGATCCACATAGTCAAAAGCTTTGGCATAGTCAATAAAGCAGAAATATATATTTTTCTGGAACTCTTGCTTTTTGATGATCCAGTGGATGTTGGCAACCTCATTTACCATTCCCTAATTGAATTTCTTCTTTCCCAAATAACTAGGAGTTGGACGGTTTGCAGAGGTTTCTTGTTGGGAAAAGTTTGGAATAACTGAATAAAATTGCAGATGAGATATTCTGGAAAGACTGAAAAATTTTATCAGAGAATCATTATGAATTATTGCTTGTTCTTTGCTTTTGAACTCCTTGTCCTTAGAGCTGAAACCATAGACATTCAACAAGGAGAGAGGCTCACAGGCTAAGAGGGTCTAAAGAGACAGATCTTATTGGATTTAGTAGAAGGTTACGTTCGGTGGTATTTAGAAAACTTCTTTCAATCTTACATGATATGAACCTTTATGTAATCGTAAATTATCATAGTAATCATAAGTATGGCTAAAGTTTAGGTTTTGCACAGTTTCATCACTCAATTTAAAACATTTTATAATTATACAAATATTTTTAAAATATATATTAAATGATGAATTTGATACTGGCTTGGGTTAACCATGCAATACCTTTTTATTTTGAAGTGATATTCTTTTGATAAGAAGATAAATTAATCCTTTCTCATAAATAACTATTGTGTAAAATATTGGAGGAGATATAGAAAGAATGAAGGGTGGGTGGATCAGACTTGGGGGAAAAAGAAAAAAATCAGGAACAGAAGAAACATTAAAAAATAAGAAAGATCCTCAAACATATACTTATTAAAAGATGTAGTCAATGAACAGTGAAGAGTTTTTGGAAATTATGATCACTGAAATTTTTTAGAGTAATGGAATGGTTGGAAGATAAAGTGGACAAAAATTCCCAGCAACCAGATTTTCTAAATAAACATATGACTGTGGAAAAAGTAAGATGAAAAATTCAGATAACCTGTTTGGAAAGTTTATCTTTTGATCATAGCAACAAAGAAAGAATGAAGAAAGAGGTGGGGAGGAAATCATTGACGTTAAAACTGGAAAAGAACACACAGTGGAGAAAGACATGGGGTTCCATATGAGAGCTTTTAACGTATCTAGCATAGTAAGTGAAAAAAGGGTGATATCAAAGCTCATAATCATAAAATTTCAAAACTCTGGAAACAGAAAAGGAAATCCCCCAAATCTGGGCCACATAACAAAGGATAGCATAGGACATTTTAACAGCAAAATTGCAAACAAGAAGACATCAAAGCAATGCCTCCAAAGTACTGAAGGAAAGTCATTTGCATATAAGAGTTGTATTTTCAGATGAACTGCTGATCAAATGTAAAGATAGATTAGAACATCTGCAGAAATGCAAAGACCAAACAAAATGATCTCCTCTGACTTTTTGTATTAGGAAGCCAATAGACTAGAGGCTTACTGCTCAAAAGGTAGTACCACACAAAGGAGTGGTAAAACAAGAGAGAGGAAGGTTTGGGATCCAGCGCAGAGAGGGCACAAGGAATCTACATGCCGATGGCAAAGGGAGCTATAGGGCTACAGCCGTGAGGCAGTCTAGACTGGTAAGACGAAAGGATTCTGGAAGGGGATGTATCCAAGAAAAAGTTTACTTGATTTATTTGACTGTAGTCAGAATTTACCCCTTTGTCCAAGATTTGGGGATGAACTAGAACAAAAACAGAAAACTAAGCAAATGAAAAAGAGAGAGTATTAATTTAGGGAAAACAACAAAGAAGATAATGGAAATATCATACCATGTGGCTCATAGGCAGGAAGCGTATGAAAGCCAAACCTCATCATTAGTGGTAGGAAACTAATCTCAGATGGTAAAGAATCTGCCTGCAATGCAGGAGACCTGGGTTCAATCCCTGGGTTGGGAAGATCCCCTGGAGGGAGGGCATGGCAACCTACTCCAGTATTCTTGCCTGGAGAAGCCCATGGACAGAAGAGTCTGGCGGGCTACAGTCCACGGGGGGTTGCAAAGAGTCAGACACGACAGAGCAACTAAGCACACAGCACATGGACTGTAGCCCTCCAGGAAATCTCCCCAACCCAGGGATCAAACCCAGTTCTCCTGTGTTGCAGGCGGATTCTTTACAGTCTGAGCCACAGGGAAGCCCAAGAATACTGGAGAAGGTAACCTATTCCTTCTCTGGGGAATTCCTAACCCAGGAATTGAACCAGGGCCTCCTGCATTGTGGGCAGATTCTTTACCTGCTGAGCTACTAGGGAAGCCCTAAAGAGTCGGACAAGACTGAACAACTAAGCACAGCACAAAGCTGAAAAAAAAGGGCATTTTAAATTGAAGTATAGTCAATATGGCTTCCCAGGTAGTAAAGAAACTTTTAGTAGTAAAGAATCCACCACCAACCAGATGAGGGTTTGATCTCCGGGTTAGGAAGATCTCCTGGACAAGGAAATGGCAACCCACTCCAGTATTCTTGCTGAGAAATCCCATGGACAGAGGAGCCTGGCCAGCTACAGTCCATGGTGCTGCAATGAGTTGGACCAACCTGGCGACTAAACAACAAACAAAACTTGGTTGATGTACAATATTATATAAGTTTCAACTGTACAACAGAGATTCACAAATTTTAAAGGCTATATTGCATTTATAGTTCTAAACATTGGCTGTATTTCCTGTGTTGTACAATGTATCCTGTAGCTTATTTATTTTAGACACAATAGCTTGCATTTCTTAATCCCCTACCCCTATCTTGCCCCCTTTCTCCTTCCCTCTCCCCACTGGTGAGCACCTTTGTTCTCTACGTCTGTGACTCTGTTTCTTTTTGTTATCATCACAAGTTTGTTTTATTTTTTAGATTCCACATATAAGAGATATAGTACAGTATTTGTCTTTGCTGACTTATTTCACTTGCAAAGTACCCACTAAATCCATCCATGTTGCTGCAAACGGCAAAATTTCATTCTTTTATAGCTGAGTATTCCAATGTATATGTATGCACCATATCTTTATCCAGGCCTCTATTGATGGGCACGGGTTGCTTCCACATCTTGGCAATTGTGAGTAATGCTGCTAGGATCACTGGGGTGTGTGTATCTTTTCAAATTAGTGTTTTCATTTTGAAAAAAAAATTTAATAGTACTGTAAGGATATTATTCAGAAACATAATCACAAATAATAGAACAAATTAGAAGAGTTACAGGTGGGTGCCTCTGGAGAGGACTCAGGAGGGAAAAGTTGAGTCAGGAGCTGTGGTTTTCGATTTTAAGCCTTCAAATATTTTGCCTTTTAAACTGTTGTTTATGTACATCTTTACTCTTGAGAGTCCCTTGGACTGCAAGGAGATCCAACCAGTCCATCCTAAAGGAGATCAGCCCTGGGTGTTCTTTGGAAGGAATGATGCTAAAGCTGAAACTCCAGTACTTGGGCCACCTCATGCAAAGAGTTGACTCATTGGAAAAGACTCTGATGCTGGGGGGATTGGGGGGCAGGAGGAGAAGGGGACGACCGAGGATGAGATGGCTGGATGGCATCACCGACTCGATAGACGCGAGTTTGAGTGAACTCCGGGAGTTGGTGATGGATAGGGAGCCTGGCGTGCTGCGCTTCATGGGGTCGCAAAAGTCGGACAGGACTGAGTGACTGAACTGATAAGGGTTTAAAAAATAAAAGGATCAAAATAAGTAGAATCAAGATATAAAAATAAATTTTCATTTTATAATCAGATGCATTTATGATAGTGAATGTGAAAAAAACTCACTAAACAATCGTTCAAGTCTTGTAATTTACTTTTATATTACCTCAAGTCAAGGTAATATACCTTTTAAGGAAGAACAATCAGAGGATTGTGATCAAATGATATTGCATCAGTATTTTAAAAGTGGTTTTTAAGATAGTTTCAATTATGTGGTGGTGCAATTAGTAAAGAATTCACCTGCCAATGAAGGAGACGCAAGAGATGAGGGTTTGAGCCCTGGGTTGGGAAGATCCCCTGGAGGAGGAAATAGCAACCCACTCCAGTATTCTTGCCTGGAAAAGTCCATGGACAGAGGAACCTGGCGGGCTACAGTCCACGGAGTCGCAAAGAGTTGGAAACGACTGAGCACATATATCCATGCACAACTGTGTTAAATACACACACCTACACTTCAAAATAAGTGTGTTGTAGAGATCCAACCAGTCCATTCTGAAGGAGATCAGTCCTGGGATTTCTTTGGAAGGAATGATGCTAAAGCTGAAACTCCGGTACTTTGGCCACCTCATGGGAAGAGTTGACTCACTGGAAAAGACTCTGATGCTGGGAGGGATTGGGGGCAGGAGGAGAAGGGGACGACAGAGCATGAGATGGCTGGATAGCATCACTGACTCGATGGACGCGAGTCTGAGTGAACTCCAGGAGTTGGTAATGGACAGGGAGGCCTGGCGTGCTGTGATTCATGGGGTCGCAAAGAGTCGGACACGACTGAGTGACTCAACTGAACTGAACTGATTCTTCTTTATAATGTATATCAATCTTTCCCAAGTATATGTTCATCTTTATGAGTATTTAGAAACAAGATCTCCAGTCCTCAGAGATTTAAAAAATTCATTCCCCATGTTTTCCAGATGTTTATCTGGTAGAATTCATCATTGATTTCTTTCCAACTCACTATTTGAATAGTTTTTCCCATCTGTAAATATGAATATCTCCAAACAGAGGCTCACAACATATTTCAGCTAAGACACAAACATTTCCATGGGACAAAAACTCCACTTTATTCAAACAACAGATTAGGGATGAAATAGTAGTTTTAAGGTTGTTCTTGACATTTTAAAAAGCCTGAAGTATTTTTATCCCATTGCTGCCTGTTGTTTCTCTAGATACCTAGTAACTTTGAAGAGAAGATCCCAGCGTATTATATATACTGAAACCCTGTCCAATGCAAAGTAATATTTTTCTTTCTATTTTTCATTTCTGAATGCTGGCTCCAGTCAACAATATAATCATTTTCTCTTATTGATTTTCTTATAAAATGCGTCCTTGTTAGATTCATTGATGACTATACATTACTGAGGCACCTGATAAAATTTCATTGTTATTACCACCACACAGGAAATGCTTTATGCTGGTTGAAAATAACTACCTCTCAAGAAGAAGGTGAAACCAGGCTTAATGCAAAATTCAGAGAATGGCATCCGTACCTGAAAACTAATCATCAAGAATTGCTACCCTCAGATCAATTCAATATTATTCTCCACTAAGATGTACTGTATCACTTCAGCTTGACCTGGGTTTTTAATCTAAAAAGGAAAAAAAAGGATGAATTTTCTCACTTTAAACACTTAACAATTTAAAGCTTTAGCTCTTCAAAAGAATTCTGATGCTCTCATGACTAGACTGGGCAGTGTACCTCCTAAATCACTCTGGATTTTCAGTTTTCGGTGGCCTGTATCTGATTAACTTGAATTGATTTGGGCTAGAAGATTTGTTAAAACAACTAAAGTCAAGTAGTGACTTTGTATTTGCAGGGTTGAATAATATATAGCCCATATTAAAAAAAAAAATATATATATATACACACATATATATATGCATAATCCAAGTTCTTTTTCCTTTTGTATTTGGGGTATCAAAACAAATTATTATATCACTGAGTTCTCCTTTTTCCTGAGAAATGCTGAAGTAGTCTCTTTTATTTTGCCAGAATTATAGGTTTCCTGAAATTCCTAAAGCACCACACTGACAGAAAAAACAAAAGATACATTTACTTAAGTTTATTCAAAGGTTATGGATTATTCCTAGGAGGTCCAACTTAAAAGGAAAATAGAATGTTAATACTTAAAAATCTGACAGAACATACTCTTACATGATAATTTATTTTTCAGTTAAATTCCATCTCAGCCTGTGCTGTTCCTTATGGAGTGCCTCATAGAGCTACTGTTTCAAAAAATGAAGTTAAATTTTCTTCTTGGTGGGAAATGGTTTCCAAAATCCATTTCTTATTTAAAATTAGAATGTTAATTCCAAATAATGAAAGTATTCAGAACCCCACATAGATCTGATAACAGCAAGTTTATGAATCAATCTTTTATACTGAATTTTAATTTTAAAAATTAAGACACTTAAAGCTAGCACTTTGCTGCATAAAAGATGGCATATTATACTGCAACACTTCCTTGCTCAGTCTAATCTGAATACGAGACTAATTCAATCAACATCATTTCATTCCCTAAACCTAGGCATAAGAACTCTAATTAGGTATTACTAATAAGAGATTTGGAAAAGGCAATGGCACCCCACTGCAGTACTCTTGCCTGGAAAATCCCATGGACGGAGGAGCCTGGTAGGCTGAAGTCCATGAGGCCGCTAAGAGTCGGACACGACTGAGCGACTTCACTTTCACTTTTCGTTTTCATGCATTGGAGAAGGAAATGGCAATCCACTCCAGTGTTCTCGCCTGGAGAATCCCAGGGACGGGGGAGCCTGGTGGGCTTCCGTCTATGGGGTCGCACAGAGTCGGACACGACTGAGGCGACTTAGCAGCAATAAGAGATTAGGGCTTCCCAGGTGGCGCTGGTGATAAAGAACCCACCTGCTAATGCAGGGGACATAATGAGACTCAGGTTCAATCCCTGGATCGGGAAGATCCCTTAGAGGAGGGTAGGGCAATCCACTCCAGTATTCTTGCCTGGGCAATCCCATAGCCAGAGAAACCTGATGAGCTATAGTCCATAAAGTCTCAAAGAGCTGGACACGACTTAAGCAAAGAGATTATTTACAGACCTGACTAACAAATAGATAAATAATTCATAATTAGCATGCTAACTGCACAAGACCCGCTGTTTCCTTAGACTTAAAATAGCACCTGCACTAAACTGTCCTTTGTAGATTATTTATTTGCTTAAAAATCCTTTCTCCAGCCTAGAGGTAAGAGCTCCATTCTTGTCTCCTTTATCAGAGCTCTTCTGACTAAGGAGGTTTCCCTACAGTCTACAGGCAGCACATTGACTACATTCTCCAACAACCTGACTTTGCTCCTGATTACCCTGTTTTCTTTGGCTTCAAAAGGAGCAAGTTATTCATCTATTTGCAAGCCTCAGTTTTTCCATTTGAAAAATGGGGCCAAGGTTCTGTACAGGTTCAAGTGAATCAAGTGCTAAAATCAAATCCGATCCTAAGAAAGATGACCAGGCAATAGCCATTTTCTCCGTAAATCATTTTGAGGGAGTTCTAACCACAATAACATTCCATTTAGCCACTGTATTAAATGTGTAAACAAAGCTACTCTTTTAGGTCTTTCTGAAAAATATGCACTGAGGGACTTATAAAAGCATATTTTTATTCATTAAATCATTTTTAAAATAGGCTGTGAATGAGAACTTAAAAGTGCTTAAGAAAATATTATTCATTCTGCAAAGCTTACTACAGCCCAGAATGCAAACTGGTCACTTGGGACTATTTTAAAGCTACAAGCAGAAGGACACAGCAGTCATTGCCTTCCTCCCTCTGTTTCAAGCCAGACTTTCTCAGACTTGGCCTGTCCACTGCTCAGCTGGGTTGGACCATCCACTCGGGCTGGTGCAGCCTCCACGTGACCAAGATCTTTGATGTGAACAAGGCAGAAAATCACAAAACTAAAAACAAATCTGCTGTTAAGGGTGGGGGGGAATGTACTTTGCTTTCCAGATTTTATTTTAAAACATTTATTCAGGCTTCTCTATGATTTCAAGCCCCACAGCCCAAAGGCATTAAACTGTATTGAAGCTTAATGGCCTGAAAAGTTTCCTTTTGAATTACAGCACATTCAGTTACAAAGGGGGGAGGGGTGGGCATCTGCAACTAATCTGAAAATTCCATTTCTGATCCTGGACTTTGAGGACATAAAAATAGCCAGCAAGAACACTTTCAAATCACACAGGGGAGAATATGACTTCTGGGAGCTGGGTTTCTATACTGATGCCTGGTTAAGAGAATTTTCCATTAGTGAAGAATGACCTTTAATATAGAGAGGTTTAGATGAGCATCAAGAAGAAAAAAAATAAGCTACATATGCTTCTCTAGACTCTGTTCTCACTAAGTGATTCACTTACTGTAGAGGAAAATTCTAGGAGCTTTCATTGTACAGATAAAATGGGGAACTTGTTTTTAGACCAGTTGGCTCCCAAACAGGAATGAGATACTGGGTACAGGTAGAAATTAATTTAAAAATGTGTCTGTTGGACCTAGATCATCTTTAACTTTTGTTTGGTATTGAAGGTACATGTAACAGCATCCCCTTAAACTAATGTACCTATGCTGCGGTACAGAAGTCAATCCAGGGACAACTCCTCTAGACACCATACCTGAGGCACAGTGAAACTGTTCCAGATCTTAGTCTGTAAAGGAATCCTTTGAATGCTGAGGGCATGGCCACCCCAACTACAGGAACCTTACTTATCAACAATAGCTCTACCCATTGGCTTTCTGTTACTGAGTTCTGTTCTTTTTCCTCTCATAAAAAATGTCCTACTGTATATCACCAATAACAGGGCAATAAAAGGTACAAACAGATGAGTCCTGTGCAAATCTTTATTATCAATTTCACTGCAAAATAATGTATATTTTGCATTTGTACAAACAGATTTTGACATGATCGTGCTGCATGAGATGGCCTATTTATTATGGTAGCATAGATTATCTCAGGAGCAGAGACAGAGAAATGCTCACTATCAAAGTGGATGTTTTGAATATTAACTTCAGTCTGCTATTTTTGAAGAGTTATTTTTGTCAGCCATACAAACAGGATATCAAGTACAACTTTCTTTTGTTGATAGAGTGTTAGTGTTTCCTCTTTTGTTAACTGAGTGTCAGTAAGTTGCCTGAATGGTTTTTCAGCAAAAGGAGGTCAACTCTGAGAAATATGGATTCTTTTCTAAACTTCAGGATGTTCCAAGGAAGACAGAATAACACAAAATGCTATTTGAGGATTTGAAAAATGTATTTTTAAAGATCTAGATGACTTAACATTTCAAAATAAGGAAGAATCTCTATCTTCCAAAAAGTGTACTATCACATGAAAGGATTCCAGTGATCATTGCTGATGGACACTATATTTAAACAGTTTTTGTTTTTAAAAAATTTACATTTTCTTGAGGTTTAATATATCAATTTTATTGAGATATAATTGACATATAATATTAGCTTCAGATTTACAACATAATTCAATATATGTATATTACAAAGTGATCACAACATCTAGCTAACATCCATCACCACACACGGTTACAATATTTTTCTTATGATAAGAACTTTCAAAATCTACTCTCTCAGCAACTTTCAGATACACAATACAGCATTGTTAATGATAGTCACCACGCTGTACATTACATCCTCACGATTCATTATATTATAACCAGAAATGTGTATCTTAATATGTTTTATTTTAAAGATAAAATGCCTAGCAAAGCTGTTTAAGTCTCAAGAAAAACTAAAAACAATTAATATGGTCAAATTGCTTGTAGGTAACAACTGTATCCTTTCCTCAGGACCTTTCCTCCTAGCTTAGGTAGCCAAACCCTCACTCCCTCAAAAGTCCCTCTGTTATAAACTCTCACATCTCTTGGAGACCCTTATCATAACTGTATTAAATAATTAACTATACATTTCTGGGTTTGAGATGTTGTAGATTTGACTTTTCTGTTCCCCTGCATGACTTCTGAAAACTACCCACACAACAGTATGTGAAGCAAGAAACAAAAAACACAAGTTCCATCTCTGTTGAGCCTAGGAGTCATCTGAAATCCTGTCACGATTATGTACACATGCAAAGCTGGTAGAAAGGCTAAAGCTAACTGCCTACAGAGAGATGTACTGAAGAGAAGCCAGCTAACAGAATGCCCAGACCAGGAAAGCCTCAGGAATGGGAAGCATCAGGTGGTGGAGAGATGGGGAGTAAATGCCCCATGAAACCAAGGTGTTCAGCTGAAATCCACACATGGGGCAGCTGGTCACTCCTTGCTGTCCTGGATCCTCACCTCCACTCTGCAAGGCCAGGAGATGGGAAATGACATAAGCTAAGGGATGCGAGGCAGAGCAGAGAACACAGAGGAGATGGCCCTGACTGCTCATCCTCGTGTTACACGATGAGGTGCCAGACCTTGCCCCTTCCTGCTCTCCAAAGCGATAATCAGATTTACACACTCTTAACAGGAAATGACGGGCTTCCCTGGTGGCTTAGAGGTTAAAGCATCTGCCTCCAATGCGGGAGACCCGGGTTCGATCCCTGGGTCGAGAAGGTCACCTGGAGAATGAAATGGCAATCCACTCCAGTATTCTTGCCTGGAGAATCCCACGGACAGAGAAGCCTAGTAGGTTACAGTCCACGGGTCGCAAAGAGTCGGACACGACTGAGCGACTTCACCTCACCTCACCTCAACAGGAGATGACAGCTCTGCTTGGGCGGCCCCAGAAACAGACCAGCAGATACTTATATTTGTCAATGAAAAAGGCAGTTCATAATCTGATAATTCTATAGTGACTCTCACCAACTGACAAGTTCCTCACACACAAACACCTCCAATCACACTACCTTCTCAGCAACTTTCCTTTAGGAATATTTCCTGAAAAGAAAAATCAGGCAAGTGGACAAACACGTGTATACAACAGCGCCTAGTAAGTACAATATTATAAATCAACTATACCTGAATAAAAATTAATTAATTAATCAGTTTTTTAAAAATGTGAAAAATGCCTAATGCAGCATTACTTGTGGTAGTAACAAATTAGAAACCTAGATGTTTTCAACAATAAATGACTGGTTAAAGAAATGTTGTGGCCATTAAAAAGGGTATTGACATGAAAGATACTAATGGCCTAGGGACAGTAAAAAAAGGTAGGTTTGTTTCAAACATGTATGTTACAATTCCATTTACATAAATATCTCTTTATATATGCATATAAACATGAAGGATTTTCTTAAATAGTAGCTATCTCTAGGAGGCAGAACTATAAGAAACTTTTCATTTCTCTGTAAATGAATATTTTATCAGACTTACATCAGGGAAGTCCTTGGCAGTCCAGCAGTTAAGAATCCACCATCCCCAAATGCAGGGGACATGAGTTTGATCCCCGGTCCTGGAAGATTCCAAATGCCCTGCTCACACACCACAAGTGCTGAGCCTGAGCACTGCCACTAGAGAGAAGCCCCGACTTGCTGCAACTAGAGAAAGGCTGTGCACAGCAATGAAGACCCAGGGAAGCCAAAAATTAATTAATTAATTAAATGGCCGGGAAATCTAAATCAGTAAACTTGGTAGAAAGGAAAGAACTTTAGAGGCAAGAGAAACAACATATGGTGCACTGTTGGAAAATATCCAAAAAACTACCTTTAGTATCTGTAAGGGGAAAAGAGAGAATATTGCATCCATGAAATAAGAAGCTATAAAAAGGGACAAACAAGAAGGAAGAGCTTATAGAAAAGAAAAATATGATAGCTAAATGAAGACGTCCAACAGAACTGAAAGATAAAATATTTTTAATTTGCCAAAGAAATAGATAATGAAAGAAAAACATGAGAGAATTAGACTATCAGTGAAGAATGTTGAGCAGCTGACACACAGAACAGACAGACAGAAAAGAGAAAACAGTTGGGGGAAATTATCGAATAAATAATATATGAAACATTACCAGAACTGAAGTTTACAAATCTGAAAAAGAAAAGCCTTCTGAGAATCTGGTATAGCTAATGAAAAACAGGCACATCAGAAAAGTTTAGAGCACTAAGGATAAAAAGAAGATCCTAATAGCTTCCTAACAGGAGAGTATAAACCCGGAACACACAGAGGGTCAGGAATAAGAATGGCATCAGACTTCTCAAAAGTGGCATTGGAACACAGAGGACAATGAAACGATTTTTTTCTCTCAGGAAATCTTTAAAATAAGTAAACAAAAGAAGAAAAAGAAAAATATTATAAGTAAAGCTACACTGGGCATTTTTTCACATTTCTTTTAATTAACTAATAATTAATTGGCTCAGTTGTAAAGAATCTGCCTGCCAAGGAGGAGGAGACTCATGGACTCCTGGATCCAGGAGACTCCTGGATCAGGAAGATCCCCTGGAAAAGGAAATAGCAACCCACTGCAGTATTCTTGCCTGGGAAATCTCATGGTCAGAGGAGCCTAGCGGGCAAAAGTCCATGGGATTCCAAAGAGTTAGACATGACTTAGCAACTGAACAAGAACAATAGTTGATTTCAGTTCAGTTCAGTTGCTCAGTCGTGTCCGACTCTTTGTGACCCCATGAATCGCAGCACGCCAGGCCTCCTTGTTCATCACCATCTCTCGGAGTTCACTCAGACTCATGTCCATCAAGTCCGTGATGCCATCCAGCCATCTCATCCTCGGTCGTCCCCTTCTCCTCCTGCCCCCAATCCCCCCAGCATCAGAGTCTTTTCCAATGAGTCAACTCTTCGCATGAGGTGCCAAAGTACTGGAGTTTCAGCTTTAGCATCATTCCTTCCAAAGAAATCCCAGGGCTGATCTCCTTCAGAATGGACTGGTTGGATCTCCTTGCAGTCCAAGGGACTCTCAAGAGTCTTCTCCAACACCACAGTTCAAAAGCATCAATTCTTTGGCGCTCAGCCTTCTTCACAGTCCAACTCTCACATCCATACATGACCACAGGAAAAACCATAGCCTTGACTAGATGGACCTTAGTCGGCAAAGTAATGTCTCTGCTTTTGAATATACTATCTAGGTTGGTCATAACTTTTCTTCCAAGGAGTAAGCATCTTCTAATTTCATGGCTGCAGTCACCATCTGCAGTGATTTTGGAGCCCCCAAAAGATAAAGTCTGACACTGTTTCCCCATCTATTTCCCATGAATTTACAATATCATATTTACTAGGCATTGTCATGTACACATCATTGTCCATTTTCCCTTAGGAAAAATTCCTGAAGGAACTTGCTAAGAAAGTAGTAAAGTACATATTTAAGATTGGAGCTGCTTGTCTGTGCTTAAAGAAAACAGAAAATCCAATGTAGGAAAAGGCAAAGGAAAATTCCAGGACCACAGAGCTCCAAAGCTACTGGTTCAGATCAGAGCAAGGAGACACAGGAACCAGGAGAGATGTTTCCAGGGAGAAAAATCAGGACGGTGGGTAAAGGAAAAACACAAGAGAGAATCAGACAGATTAATACCTAAAGAACCTATACTGAAAGATCAGAAGAGAGTATATGTACGTACCCACGTGTTCAGTCATGTCAAACTTTTTGAGACCCTATGGACAATTGCCCACCAGGTTCCTCTGTTCATGGGACTGTCCCAGAAAGAATACTGGAGTAGGTTGCCATTTCTTCCTCCAGGGCATTTTCCTGACCCAGGGATTGAACCCTCCTCTCTTATGTCTCCTACCTAGACCTGCAGATTCTTTACCACTGCACCACTCGGGAAGCCCAGAAAAAGTACAGAAAGACATATTAATGGTTGGGAAGAAAACAAGTCCAGTGAAAACCAAGGGAGTTAGTAACTCCAGAGAAAGTGAAGGCATAATGAGAAAAGAAACATAATCATGGCACACTATTTGGCTCAGACAACAGTATCTATAGTCATAGTTTTATAAACTCAGAAGCACTGAACCAAAAATCAAGTGGAAAGACTGGAGAGTATTGTAAAAGAACAAACTCTTCTCTGGCAGAGGAGATACTCCACAGAAGTGAGTAAAACTGATGCCTCAAGGGCGCATCATACTTACTGAGAAATATGGAAGTCATTCCAGAAGAAACAACTCAAAGAGCTGAAAGTAGGTGAAGGATGGGGGGGGCCAGAGCTTTATTACATAGTAAATAAGACAATTACTCTTCATGGAAGACTTTTATAGCTTTTACCTAATGATGAACATCAGTTCTGATAGTTAACTGCTAAGTGCCTTAGTTCTATACTTTAAAATGTACATTATCATGTCCCTATAAACAAAAGGCAAAGAAATTCCTCCTATCCTACTCCTTTCATCACAGGCCTGCAAAGCCCTCCAGGCCATGGCCAACTGAAGCGGACTGGATAGTCTTCCAGTGGCCTAAAAACATACAGCCTGTCTCCAACTTGCAAATGGACTTGAGTCAGAAATCCCTGGGCCACTTGTTTGGAACATGGGAATTTTTTTTTCCTCATCCCTATCTCAAGAGACGTATTTCAGACAATTATTTATCAACAGATTCTGGATGGTGGCCTCCTTGGATCGAGAGCAGGGAGATGGATAAGGGTGAGGGGAATGACTATTAATGTGTGTGTGTGCATGCTAAGCCACTTCAGTTATGTTCAACCTTTGTGACGCTATGGACTGTAGCCTGCCAAGCTCCTCTGTCCATGGGATTCTCCAGGCAAGAATACTGGAATGGGTTGCCATGCCCTCCTCCAGGAGATCTTTCTGACCTAGGGATCAAACCCAGGTCTCTTACATATTCTGCACTGAGAAGTGGGTTCTTTACCACTAGCGCTACCTGGGAAGGTGGTTATTGTTAACATTAAGCTTTTGTTTTGCATGGTAGGTTCATGGATATTTACTACTTTATAAAATTATAATAATAAACAAGTAAACAATAAAAGCACAACCAATGATAAGAATGTGTCAGAAACGAAAAATTATCAGCCCATTTCTACATACCTGAAGCCCAGTGGAAATAAAAACATATTAGCCCAGAATCCTGTTTAACTGATTATATAATAGATAGCACATTTACCCATATAATCAGCAACTACATGCAATAAATATTTATTAAACATATCCTCAGGAGGTAACACACTGTGCGAGTCCTATGGTTATGGTAATCAGAGAGACACAGCCCCAGGCTTGGGGGTGTTTAAGAATCACTTTTATCTTTATAATTCAGAATTAAATACAAATATATGGATCATTTCAAATGTCTTTAAAACATACACATAGCAGTTCCCTTATGCATTCCATGACGAATTAAAAATAAAAAAAAAAAAGAAACACAACAGTGAAATATATTAGGAAGAGTATATTGATTTTATCTTGATTGTTGGGACTATGAAAGCGGGTTTGATGAGGAATATGGAGAGTTACAAGGATGTCCAAGCAGGCTCTGAAGAGACACCAGGGCCCTTCTGAGGAACGTAGTTGCTGACAATGCTGGCCCTGCCCTCTCCCATTGACATGTGTGTCCCTGAGAGCTGTTTTACACTTATCAGTCAAGATTAGGGGCACATTTAGCTGTAGTAAGTACATGTTAATACCATCAAAGTAACTGCTGCTGCTGCTGCTGCTGCTAAGTCGCTTCAGTCGTGTCCAACGCCATGAGACCCCATAGACGGCAGCCCTCCAGGCTCCCCCGTCCCTGGCATTCTCCAGGCAAGAACACTGGAGTGGGGTGCCATTTCCTTCTCCATCAAAGTAACTAAGGTCTCTGAATTCTCACCCAAAAGCAAATTTTCCCATTATTTCTTGATTCCCCCTCTCCTTTACATGCATTCTTTTCCAGGGTTTCACTCTAGTTCTCTTGAGTTGTTTCTCATTCTGAAAAATCTCTGTGAGAGTCTTGAGTACAAAATAGGCTTTAGTCCATAGAGATTCTGGTTTGACACTATATCCCACACACCTCACAGACCACACACACACCCTTAGTTTTGCACACCACACACACTTACCCCAGATGTACCTGACCGCTTCACAGCCAGCAGGACCCTGAAGTTCATTCCGAACATCAGGGCCAAGGCTTCACATGGGCACCTTCAGAGAAGATGCACTAACTCTGCAGCCACACCTTTGCCAGGAAATGGGCCTGCAGACAGGTAGTATCTGGTTCCTGGTCCCCAAACACACAGCCTTGTCTGCCTGCCACCCAGAAGAACAAAGTTATAGGCAAGGTAGTTAGCAGAAAGGCTGAGGAGGAAAAAAAAATCCTCATGATCTGAGTAACACTTCCGCAGCATTTAACCTTTGCCAGGTCTGCTCTGCCGACAAGGGTCCATCTAGTCAAAGCTGTGGTTTTTCCACTAGTCATGTGTGGATGTGAGAGTTGGATCATAAAGAAAGCTGAGCGATAAATTGATGCTTTTGAACTGTGGTGTTGAAGAAGACTCCTGAGAGTCCCTTGGACTGCAAGGAGATCCAACCAGTCCATCCTAAAGGAAATTAGTCCTGAATATTCATTGAAAGGACTGATGCTGAAGCTGAAACTTCAATCCTTTGGCCACCTGATGTGAATAACTGGCTCATTTGAAAAGACCCTGATGCTGGGAAAGATTGAAGGCAGGAGGAAAAGGGGACGACAGAGGATAAGATGGTTGGATGGCATCACCAAATCAATGGACATGAGTTTGAGCAAGCTCTGGGAGTTTGTGATAGACAGGGAAGTCTGGCGTGCTGCTCAGACTTCACTGAGCGACTGAACTGCGCTGAACTGAGGTCTAAATGCTTTAAGAATACTATTAATCTGTGAGACAGATACTATTATATGCATTAAAAGATGGAGGCCAGATAAATTAAATTATTTGTCTAAAGTCACACAGCTACAGAGACGGATTTGATCCAAGCAGTCTGCCTCCAGAATCTGTGCTGTTAATTATGACGCTGTGCGACCTTGTTCGAGCTTCCCAGATAGCATGGTGGGAAAGAGTCTGCCTGCCAATGCAGAAGTCACAGGAGATGGGGGTTTGATCCCTGGGTCAGGAAGATACCCTCTAGTAGGAAACGGCAACCTGTACTCCAGTATTCTTGCCTGGAAAATTCCATGGACAGAAGAGCCTGGCAGACTATGACCCCACTCCATGGGGTCATAAAGAGCTGGACACAACTGAGAATGCACGCACACATGTGTAGCCTCCTTCATCCTGGGCTAGGAAGCCTCCTCTCTACCTAGTTCCTGGGATCATTAATGAGCTATTTTTTTCTATCAGAAGGAATAGAGTGTGTGTGGGAACTGCTCAGGATAAATCCAGAAGCTGTCTTCCCAGCCACCCAGAGGGTCAGAAGCTACAGTGTGGAGTCAGGGAAGGAGGACTGGGGGCTGGAGCTTTAGGGACTGAAAATCATGTTTTCCTGACCAGACATACATGGGATGGATGACACTGGTAGCCAAGGAAAGAAGAGGTGATGCCAGGGCTGGAGGCCACTTGTAAACAGAAAATAAATCAAAGGTAGAGGTTAAAGTCTGTCTGAACTAAGAGGACACTCCGAATCTCTGTGGATGAAGTACACTGGAAAATAAAGCCAAACCATTCTCATCAGAGAAGCGTATAAATAGCATTCAGAGAACCTGGCTTCTGTGCCCATTCAACTCTGTGAGCACTCGGAAAAGTCCAGCTGAGAGGAAAACATGACATGGGACAGAATGGAATACGGAACACGGCCCAGATTTTTGTCATCTCAGTGGAGTCTTGATTCTGGTCTTAGTATGTGTGAGGGGGACCTCAGCCGCCCAGGGCACTTGAGAACATCTGACGGCATGGTCTGCAGGGCTGAGAGCAGATGGGCCTCTCGGAAGCACCACCCGTTGGAGGGAAAATAAATAAATAAATGAGGGAAAAACAGAAGAGCCGAGGTTAGTCAAGATAAAAGAAATCCACAATAGGAAGGTCAGCCACTCTAAGAATAACTGTCCTGCAAAAACAAAACCAGGCCAAATATAACGTCCCCTACCTCAGCCCAAATCATCTGCCTTTTGAAGTCAGTGTTATGCTGCTTTATTTTTTCCTCCCTTATTCCCTATGGGCTCTTCTAAGGTAGGCCATTCTCTGTGAGAAGATATATGTGAGCAAGGTTTCATTTGACATCCGTTTTGAGCTATTAAATTTGCAGTGGTTATTTTTAGAACAAAAGATAGTTTAAGAAATAATTAGGTGCCCATATGTGATACAGGCCAGATAGTGGCAAATGTTTTCAGGATTATGTCCAAAAAAATTCAAACTGACTGAAGAGTAGGAAAAAAAAATGTGGATTTGAAGTTTATTAAAATGATTATTTTTTTAAATGTAGCAATATAACGTAGCCGTACCTCAATTTCCTCATTGGCATGCTTCATTGTTGTTTGCATAAAACAACTGCCCTGACCCCTCCCAGCCCCCAATCTGTGAGGCCAGCGTGATCATTTGGGTTTCCAGCAATGGTGATGGATTTGCTGTGATCGACCCTCACCCTCTCCTGTTTCCGCCCATGATGAATGGACACCATTACAAGATGGCGTCTGGGGTTAGGAGTGCAGCCTAGGGGAGCGCACCCCCACAGAGGAATCAAACATCGCACCTTGGCCTCTTTTGTGTGATGCCTTAACCTACTGAACTAATCAGCCACAGAGAAATAAGGATGCTTATCACTGACTTGCCAAACAGAAGTGCTATGAGACAATATCTTTAAAAAAAGAAAGGTGATCTTAGAAGCTTTGCTTCCACAGTAGAACATCTATTTAAATATTATCTTAAGTCAGGAACAAAGGCAGTGGCAATAAACGTGGTCTCTCTAAGTCAACAACTGGCTAGCTACTACATGCATCTATAAAATGAGTTTCATAAGATCATGCTTATTTTAGAAACATCAATACTAAAACAACAGTAACGGTTTTTCTCCTTAGTTTAAGCACTGCTTGGATATGCATTATCTCCAGCCAAGCAATAACCAAACAAATTCCTCTCTTACATTTCCCCAAGTTCAAGTACAAGGCTTTGAGCACACCACAAGCTTTATAAAACAGCCCAGCTTTAAGTATGCAATAATCGCTCATTTCCTGGCCATTAATTCAGACATCATGCAATCACTCAAAGGCATCCATTTTCCTTGGCTGCTATTTTGGGGACTGCCGCCCTATTGTCATCCCTGCCTTAGACCCCTGACTTCACCGTCTTTTAATTAGAGCAGCAAGAACGACAGGCGGAGTCAGCCTGCTGAGGGTGATCCATCACCGGGCTCACTTTGCTCCCTGGCCCCCTGGATGACAGTTTCTAAACAGGACATTTTGGATATCAAGATAGCTGTTTAAGGAAACAGAAAAACAAATGGTGACCATCTTGTAAGCTACTCACTGAAGACTATAAACTCTAGACTAGGGCTGTATTTACTGACATTGTGTTTTGATTAAATATCCAAATAGACTATACCAACGGTGATACTTTGGAAGATGTTTTGTCTGAGCCTGCCCTCAAATAAACTGATGTCATAGCCTAAGAGCTGGCCAAGGTGTGAACTCATATTCTTACAACTGAGGAATTGCACCTATTTTTAGTCGATCTGCTTTTTAGCTAAATATTCCATGAAAGATTTTAAAACCTCAATAAAAATTATTAATATTCAATAGTTTAGGAGGTAATTAATCCATAATTTTTTCATTCTTCCTTGATCATGCTCTACTCTGTTTTTTAAAACAATGCATACTTTACAAATACTGTACAATATAAAATAAATCTGATATTGAACAACTGATAACTTCCTAGGCTATTTCCAGGCATTGATTTAAGTGCTGAAGATACAGCAGTGAACACACCCACTTCAGCCTTTATGGAGTTTATATGCCAGCAGATGAGACAGAAAAACAAAACACAGAAATAAATATAAAGTATTTACATCAGAAGGTGATGGTACTCAAGAAAAAGCCTGAGAGGGACCCAAGTAGTACCTGACAAGAAGGGGGAAGTGCAGTTTTCTGAAGAGCCAAGGAATAATTCACTAAGAAAAAGAAAAATAAATGTAAATAAGCAAAACGGCTGTCTGAGGAGGCCTTACAAATAGCTGTGAAAAGAAGAGAAGCAAAAAGCAAAGAAGAAAAGGAAAGATATATCCATTTGAATGCAGAGTTCGAAAGAATAGCAAGAAGAGATAAGAAAGCCTTCCTCAGTGATCAGTGCAAAGAAATAGAGAGAAAAAAAATAGACTAGGAAAGACTAGAGATCTCTTCAAGAAAATTAGAGCTACCAAGGGAACATTTCATGCAAAGATGGGCTCGATAAAGGACAGAAATGGTATGGACCTAACAGAAGCAGAAGTATTAAGAGGTGGCAAGAATACACAGAAGAACTATACAAAAAGATCTTCATGACCCAGATAATCATGATGGGGTGATCACTCACCTAGAGCCAGACATTCTGGAATGTGAAGTCAGGCGGGCCTTAGACAGCACCACTACGAAGAAAGCTAGTGGAGGTGATGGAATTCCAGTTGAGCAGTTTCAAATCCTAAAAGATGATGCTGTGAAAGTGCTACACTCAATATGCCAGCAGATTTGGAAAACTCAGCAGTGGCCACAGGACTGGAAAAGGTCGATTTTCATTCCAATTCCAAAGAAAGGCAATGCCAAAGAATGCTCAAACTACCACACAATCATATTCATCTCACACGCTAGTAAAGTAATGCTCAAAATTCTCCAAGCCAGGCTTCAGCAATATGTGAACCATGAACTTCCAGGTGTTCAAGCTGATTTTAGAACAGGCAGAGGAAACCAGATATCAAGTTGTCAACATTCGCTGGATCATCGAAAAAGCAAGAGAGTTCCAGAAAAACGTCTATTTCTGCTTTATTAATTATGTCAAAGCCTTTGACTGTGTGGATCACAATAAACTGTGGAAAATTCTGAAAGAGATGGGAATACCAGACCACCTGACCTGCCTCTTGAGAAACCGGTATGCAGGTCAGGAAGCAACAGTTAGAACTGGACATGGAACAACAGACTGCTTCCAAATAGGAAAAGGAGTATGTCAAGGCTATATATTGTCACCCTGCTTATTTAACATATATGCAGAGTACATCATGAGAAACGCTGGGCTGGAAGAAGCACAAGCTGGAATCAAGATTGCCAGGAGAAATATTAATAACCTCAGATATGCAGATGACACCACCCTATGGAAGAAAGTGAAGAAGAACTAAAGAGCCCCTTGATGCAAGTGAAAGAGGAGAATGAAAAAGTTGGCTTAAAGTTCAACATTCAGAAAACGAAGATCATGGCATCTGGTCCCATCACTTCATGGCAAATAGATGGAGAAACAGTGGAAACAGTGGCTGACTTTATTTGGGGGGGCTCCAAAATCACTGCAGATGGTGATTACAGCCATGAAATTAAAAGATGCTTACTCCTTGGAAGGAAAGTTATGACCAACCTAGACAGCATATTAAAAAGCAGAGACATTACTTTGTCAAAAAAGATCCATCTAGTCAAGGCTATGGTTTTTCCAGTAGTCATGTATGGATGTGAGAGTTGGACTATAAAGAAAGCTGAGCAAAGAAGAATTGAATTAATGCTTCTGAACTGTGGTGTTGGAGAAGACTTGAGCATCCCTTGGACTGCAAGGAGATCCAATCCTAAAAGAGATCAGTTCTGGGTGTTCATTGGAAGGACTGATGTTGAAGCTGAAACTCCAATATTTTGGCCACCTGATACAAAGAGCTGATTCATTTGAAAAGACCCTGATGTTGGGAAAGATTGAAGGCAGGCAGAGTAGGGGACGACAGAGGATGAGATGGTTAGATGGCATCACTGACTCAGTGGACCTGAGTTTGGGTAAACTCAGGGAGTTGGTGACGGACAGGGAGCCCTGGCGTGCTGCGGTTCATGAGGTCGCAAAGAGTCAGACACAACTGAGCGACTAAACTGAACTGAATTCAGAAAGAAGGTGATATTTGCCAAGAGACTGAAGGAAGAGAGGTGAGAAAGTGGTCCAGACTGAGTGAACAAGAAACAGCATTAAGGTCCATTTGGCTGGAACCTGGTAGATGAAGGAGTACATGATAAAAGTTGTGTTCAGAAAAGTAGCAGGGATCAGATCTTGTCGGGCTTATTACACCTTAGTAAGGATGTTGAGTTGAGTTGGTAGAAATGAGTTCTTAACAGATGCTTTCATTCACATTCTGAAAGTACCCACTTCTTTCTAAGGTCCTATATTCCATAACATTATTTGGTATGGATTCTCACTGATGCATTTTTATATACCTTCTTCCCATTCTAATCACTTAATTTTAAGTCGGATTAGACTCATTCTTATCCAAATGGCTATCCATGAGTTTAAGAGCTCTGTCCTTAAAAGCTCTGTCATTTTGTCAAGGATAGAGAAGTATAACAGCTAAAAACAAAAAAGCAAGTAGAAGTCAATATTCTCCTGGACACAAAAATGAGTTTCCACAGAGATCAGAATTGGGACCATATAGATGTCCTGCAAGAGAGCACAAGAAAAAGCTCCTGGACTATAGATGATATAAGATAGCCAACGTGTGATGTCCATAGAAACAAATACCAGAAGAATCTCTCAAAACTCTGTGATTTCATATAGAACTGAGAGATGGGTGTCAGCATTTAGAAGTCACACAAAATGTACCTATGAAACTGCAGGATTTGGGCTTTTGGTTTTGCCAAAGAGTTCAAGGGCTTTCTCTATAGACAAGGTCCCCTGCCATGGGGGCAAAGAAGTGAATAAATGTAGGATGGCATCAGAAAATGCAATAAACATTCTTTCAAATAAATATGTACTGAACACAGACTACATGCCAGGTACTATGCTTGCTGCTGGAAATACAGTCTTGCAGCATGACAAATTGATGTAATATGATGAATTCTCTCCTAGATGGCAGCTCATGATGCTATATGGAAAAAGCAGCAGCCTAGATGGTTAGGGGCAAGGAAGATAGAAGTGGTGAGAATTAGCTGAATACAGATGGGCTGAAAGGATTCAGTGTCCCAGAAAGAAAAAAAACTACAAGAGCAAAGCCCCATAGGGAGCCTAGGAGGTGTTGATAAAGCTGTTCTGAATGACCTGAAGAGAGGTAAAGAGATGGGGTCTGGGAGTGATGAAGGCTGAGAGATAAAAACTTGTTCTTACCCTCCGAGTCACAATGGCACATTCATATCTGGAAAAATGCATGTGATTCTGGTCCTTGTACCTAACATTTACACATGGCCAGAAGCTTAGATGAAAGGCAAGCAAAATGATCATGTGCACAAAGCAGTTTTGATAAAAAGGAAGACTTTAAAAATTTAGATTCCCTAATAAAATCTAAAGGGGCAAAATCTACCTAAGTCTATGAAACTGAAATAAATAATGAGTAGGATAACATGATGTACCCTTTGCTCATCAAATCCCACAGATCAAATTCTAGACAATCTCCAAGCAACCAGGGTACTTGATACATTAACCCTCTCTAAGTCAATGTCTTCTAAACTTGCAGAATCTCCAGAAAAAGGCGTTGGAATTTATATTTTAACAAATGTTTCAGATGCTTCTTAGGGGCTTAGGCAATCCACATAGAGCTTAATGATTATGGTATGTAGGTGCTTCAAAAACATACTTAGATTTCAATAGTTTGTAATAAATGAATATGTTCTAAGTAAGAGCTCAACTAACTAGAATCATAAATACAACTGTTTCACAGCCCAAATCCCAAACTCTGAAGGCCTGGAACAAGGAAAAGATTTTCATTAGTCTGAGTCAAATGTAGTCCCTTGTTTTTTGGTCATTTCACTGCTTGCTAACACCTTCAACAAATGGCAGAGGAAACATCACAAATCAATCAAAACCAGATGCGCGGGGGGGGGGGGGGGGGGATAAAGCAATTACCCTTCAATTAAAAAATAAATAAATTTTTTTAATGTGTAAATAAAAAAGATGCTGATTCTCTATACAGGGACACCTAAGTTTGAAAACTCTGGAAAGACTTTTTCTTGGATAATATAGAAGACCAACAGAAGGTTCTTCTAGGCAAAATTTCTCATAGGCTAGGAAAGTGCAACATCTGTATAAACTGCACTTACACCTTAATAAAGGTTAGCAGCCAAGATCAGGATCACCCTGCTACAGCCAAGTAAATTCTTAAGAGAATTACGTGAATTTCTTATATAATAGGGAAAAGACCACACTGCCAAAAGGAGGTACTCCCATGCTCAACCTGGTATTTTCTAATTGCCCTCACATGACAGTGTTGTAGGCCATTTGAAAATAGTAATTCACCTTCAGATGCTTTCCCAGAACCCTGTCTCTTCTGTTTCTCCATATAATTAAAGACTGGCCACTGGTGACATGGACCCTTATTTAGAAAAGGGGATAGTTCTCTAAAAACGGTAGCCCTAGTCACAGGTATCTATCAACCATCTTTTATTATTCAACACTTTGTGTTATAAGACCTTTTCAAAATAAATTTTGAACCAATATGTTAGTTTATCTGGTGTATTTGTAGACCCTAGACACATATCAATGTTATTTTCTTATTTCCCCTTCAATTCACTGGATGATAGCTCTTAGGGCTGAAATGCTTCTTTCAGTTAAGCTTGTCAGTTCAGTTCAGTTCAGTTCAGTCGCTCAGTTGTGTCCGACTCTTTGCAACCCCATGAATCGCAGCACGCCAGGCCTCCCTGTCCATCACCAACTCCCGGAGTTCACTCAGACTCACGTCCATCGAGTCCGTGATGCCATCCAGCCATCGCATTCTCGGTCGTCCCCTTCTCCTCCTGCCCCCAATCCCTCCCAGCATCAGAGTCTTTTCCAATGAGTCAACCCTTGCATGAGGTGGCCCAAGAATTGGAGTTTCAGCTTCAGCATCATTCCTTCCAAAGAAATCCCAGGGCTGATCTCCTTCAGAATGGACTGGTTGGATCTCCTTGCAGTCCAAGGGACTCTTAAGAGTCTTCTCCAACACCACAGTTCAAAAGCATCAATTCTTCACCGCTCAGCCCTCTTCACAGTCCAACTGTCACATTCATACATGACCAGTGGGAAAACCATAGCCTTGACTAGACGGACCTTAGTTGGCAAAGTAATGTCTCTGCTGGTAGTAGATCTAAAGATTCAGGATTATAAACTCATTACACTAGAGTAACACAGGAGAACAGTACTACTGCTGGTGGTCCTACATATCCAGATGTAAGGAGGTGGGGGTTCCTTAAAACAAGTTTCAAGCTGAATCTTTGTGTGAGTGGTTTCAATGCCTATGGAGACAGAATCGGACATCAAAACCCAATAAAAAGAACTCCAGACATGCAAACTCTACTGTTGTGAAACATTTAGCAAAAGTCAAGTGGTGAACTTGGACTAAGGGGAGAAGACTTTGTACCTACTGTGACCTGTTGGAGGTGAAATGGAAACACCCAGGCTCACATCAAGCCAGACAGCAGAAAGTGGCTATGCAGCTCAGAGAGATTCTTAACTCCCTACATATTGGGAGTGTTTTCATTCTCAGACATTGTACTTTTCTATTCAATCATTCTAAAGATTCTAAAAAGCTGACTAGGTAAGTTGTACCAGGACTTCTGGACAGGGTTTACAGACAGATGTCTATATTAAAAAATAAAATAAACCAAAACCCACAAAGGTTTGGGCTTATTTTAGCCATTCTTCCATGTTAAATTTCATAGATATATAAACATGAATATAGTAAGAAGGGTCTCTTGCCAAGAAGTCCAACAACCAGGGTTGCCAAATTTAGCAAACAAAAATACTGAACATCAGTTAAGTTTGAATTTCAGAGAAACAATAAATATTTAGTGTTTAAATACGTCCCATAGGGTGGGAGGTGGGAGGGGGCTTCGGCATTGGGAGATTGTGTTCACCTATGGCTGATTCGTGTCAATGTATGGCAAAACAAATACAGTATTGTAATTTAAAAAATAAATAAATTTAATTTAAATAAATAAATAAATACGTCCCATACAATACTTGGAACATACAAAAATACATACATTCTTAACCTGAAATTCAAATTTAATTAGGCATCATATATTTTATCTGGTAACTCTATCAGCTTACTGTCACTGAAGATCACACGAGTCTATTATAAAAACTAAATTTGAACTAATTTGCCTGGCTCATTATTAGCTGAAGACCATGAGTGCTTAGTAGACTAATAGAGTTTTGCCAAGAAAATGCACTGGTCATAGCAAACACCCTCTTCCAACAACACAAGAGAAGACTCTACACATGGACATCACCAGATGGTCAACACCGAAATCAGATTGATTATATTCTATGCAGCCAAGGACGGAGAAGCTCTATACTGTCAACAAAAACAAGACCAGGAGCTGACTGTGGCTCAGATCATGAACTCCTTATTACCAAATTCAGACTTAAATTGAAGAAAGTAGGGAAAACCGCTAGACCATTCAGGTATGACCTAAATCAAATCCCTTATGATTATACAGTGGAAGTGAGAAATAGATTTAAGGGCCTAGATCTGATAGAGTGCCTGATGAACTATGGAATGAGGTTCGTGGCATTGTACAGGAGACAGGGATCAAGACCATCCCCATGGAAAAGAAATGCAAAAAAGCAAAGTGGCTGTCTGGGGAGGCCCTGCAAATAGCTGTGAAAAGAAGAGAAGCGAAAAGCAAAGGAGAAAAGGAAAGATATAAGCATCTGAATGCAGAGTTCCAAAGAATAGCAAGAAGAGATAAGAAAGCCTTCTTCAGCAATCAGTGCAAAGAAATAGAGGAAAACAACAGAATGGGAAAAGACTAGAGATCTCTTCAAGAAAATTAGAGATACTAAGGGAAAATTTCATGCAAAGATGGGCTTGATAAAGGACAGAAATGGTATGGACCTAACAGAAGCAGAAGATATTAAGAAGAGGTGGCAAGAATACACGGAAGAACTGTACAAAAAGATCTTCATGAACCAGATAATCATGATGATGTGATCACTAATCTAGAGCCAGACATTCTGGAATGTAAAGTCAAGTGGGCCTTAGAAAGCATCACTACAAACAAAGCTAGTGGAGGTGATGGAATTCCAGTTGAGCTGTTTCAAATCCTGAAAGATGATGCTGTGAAAGTGCTGCACCCAATATGCCAGCAAATTTGGAAAACTCAGCAGTGGCCACAGGACTGGAAAAGGTCCGTTTTCATTCCAATTCCAAAGAAAGGCAATGCCAAAGAATGCTCAAATTGCACTCATCTCACATGCTAGTAAAGTAATGCTCAAAATTCTCCAAGCCAGGCTTCAGCAATACGTGAACCATGTGTGAACCCCCTGATGTTCAAGTTGGTTTTAGAAAAGGCAGAGGAACCAGAGATCAAATTGCCAACATCCAGTGGATCATCGAAAAAGCAAGAGAGTTCCAAAAGAACATCTATTTCTGCTTTATTGACTATGCAAAAGCCTTTGACTGTGTGCATCACAATAAACTGTGGAACATTCTGAAAGAGATGGGAATATCAGACAACCTAACCTGCCTCTTGAGAAATCTGTATGCAGGTCAGGAAGCAACAGTTAGAACTGGACATGGAATAACAGACTGGTTCCAAATAGGAAAAGGAGTACGTCAAGGCTGTATATTGTCACCCTGCTTATTTAACTTATGCGCAGAGTACATCATGAGAAACGCTGGACTGGAAGAAACACAAGCTGGAATCAAGATTGCCGGGAGAAATATCAATAACCTCAGATATGCAGATGACACCACCCTTATGGAAGAAAGTGAAGAGGAGCTAAAAGCCTCTTGATGAAAGTGAAAGAGGAGAGTGAAAAAAGTTGGCTTAAAGCTCAACATTCAGAAAACGAAGATCATGGCATCTGGTCCCATCACTCCATGGGAAATAGATGGGGAAACAGTGGAAACAGTGTCAGACTTTATTTTGGGGGCTCCAAAATCACTGCAGATGGTGACTGCAGCCATGAAATTAGAAGACGCTTACTCCTTGGAAGGAAAGTTATGACCAACCTAGATAGTATATTCAAAAGCAGAGACATTACTTTGCTGATTAAGGTCTGTCTAGTCAAGGCTATGGTTTTTCCTGTGGTCATGTATGGATGTGAGAGTTGGACTGTGAAGAAGGCTGAGTGGTGAAGAATTGATGCTTTTGAACTGTGATGTCTGAGAAGACTCTTGAGAGTCCCTTGGACTGCAAGGAGATCGAACCAGTCATTCTGAAGGAGATCAACCCTGGGATTTCTTTGGAAGGAATGATGCTAAAGCTGAAGCTCCAGTACTTTGGCCACCTCATGTGAAGAGTTGACTCATTGGAAAAGACTCTGATGCTGGGAGGGATTGGGGGCAGGAGGACTAGGGGACGACCGAGGATGAGATGGCTGGATGGCATCACTGACTCGATGGACGTGAGTCTGAGTGAACTCCGAGAAATGATGATAGACAGGGAGGCCTGGCGTGCTGCGATTCATGGGGTTGCAAAGAGTCGGACACAACTGAGCGACTGAACTGAACTGATGAGTTGCTTAGGCCAAGAGCAGTAGATTTGATACAAAGGAAAACCTCAGTGATATTGTCCTTTCCTAAAGTAAGGGACACTGCATACTATGATAATGCTTTTATTCTTGTTAAATTCCCTCGAATTGTTGTTGTTGTGTCCATCTCTTTGTAGCCCCATGGACTGCAGCACGCCTGGCTTGCCTCTCCTTCAATATTTCCAGGAGCTTGCTCAAACTCATGTCCATTGAGTCGATGATACCATTCAACCATCTCATCCTCTGTCACCCCCTTCTCCTGCCTTCAGTCTTCCTTAGCATCAGGGTCTTTTCCATTGAGTCAGCTCTTCACATCAGGTGTCCAAAGTATTGGAGCTTCAGCTCCCTTGAGTTAACATAATGCAAAAATGTAAATCTTTGCATTTTATGGTAGGCTGTGTGAAAGCAGAGGAAGGTCGTCTCTACACAGTCTATGTGCATTTCTAACAAGACTATAATGACAGTTCAGTTCAGTCGCTCAGTCCTGTCCGACTCTTTGCGACCCCATGAATCACAGCACGCCAGGCCTCTCTGTTCATTACCATCTCTCAGAGTTCACCCAGACTATAATGACAAGGGACATGCAAATATATACCTCAATTATATTTAACATAGGGAAGGAAGGGGCTGTTGACATGGCCCTTATACTTACAAATGGGCAAATCTGGAGTGGGTTGACTTGTTTAAGGTTTAAGGTGTATATATGTGTATCTCAGGGTTCCCTCCTACAATAGGATAAATCTCAGAAAAGCTCTGACTATTGTACTGATATGAAAAAAAAATATGTAAGTCTGCAATAAAAATATAAAATTATAAATATTTTGGGTACTGCAGAGTATGTTTTTCTTTTCTTATAAATAGATAACTATAAAGGGCACAAAGAGATGGAAATACCAGACCAACTGACCTGCCTCTTGAGAAATCTGTATGCAGGTCAGGAAGCAACAGTTAGAACTGGACATGGAACAGACTTGTTCCAAATTGGGAAAACAATACGTCAAGGCTGTATATTGTCACCCTGCTTATTTAACTTATATGCAGAGTATACCATGAGAAACGCTAGGCTGAATGAAGCATGAGCTGGAATCAAGATTGCCAGGAGAAATATCAATAACCTCAGATGTGCAGATATCATAACCCTTATGGCAGAAAGCGAAGAAGAACTAAAGAGCCTCTTGATGAAAGTGAAAGAGGAGAGTGAAAAAGTTGGCTTAAAGCTCAACATTCAAAAACAAAGATCATGGCATCCAGTCCCATCACTTCATGGCAAATAGATGGGGAACCAGTGGAAACTGTGACAAACTTTATTTTGGGGGCTCCAAAATCACTGCAGATGGTGACTACAGCCATGAAGTTAAAAGACGCATGCTCTTTGGAAGAAAAGCTATAACCAACCTAGACAGCATATTAAAAAGCAAAGACATTACTTTGCAAACGAAGTTCTGTCTAGTCAAAGCTATGGTTTTTCCAGTGGTCATGTATGGAAGTGAGAGTTGGACTATAAAGAAAGCTGAGTGCCAAAGAATTGATGCTTTCCAACTGTGGTGTTGGAAAAGACTCTTGAGAGTCCCTTGGACTGCATGGAGATCTAACCAGTCAATCCTAAAGGCAGTCCTGAGTATTCATTGGAAGGGCTGATGCTGCAACTGAAACTTCAATATTTGGCCACCTGATGCGAAGAACTGACTTATTTGAAAAGACCCTGATGCTGGGAAAGATTGAAGGCAGGAGAAGGGATGACAAATGATGAGATGGTTGGATGGCATCACTGACTCAATGGACATGGGTTTGAGTAGACTCCACGAGTTGGTGTTGGACAGCCTGGCGTGGTGCAGTCCATGGGGTCGCAAAGAGTTGGACACAACTGAGCGACTGAACTGAACTGAAAGGGCACAAAATATCTCTAATTAAACATTTATTTGATATAAGAAATTAATTTGTAGTAAAAATACCAGGGTGACTCAAGATCAAAGATTACCATATATCATTCATTTCCAATTACATGGGATATCCTTAAGACTGAAGTAATCATTCAACTATCTACTATACTTCTTGGGTATTTGGATTTTTTTTTCAGTATACATAGAATTCTGTTATTTCCCATTCTGCACCTAGAAATCAGAAAACTGATTTCAAAATACTGAAATTGAACTTCTTTATTACACACATTAGTTTCCTTCTTTTATTCAAAAATCACTTAAGCAAAAGAATTTCACCTTAACTGTTTTTTATGTCCCTGCAACCTGGCAGCGTCTTACTTACCATAGGAGCTCAGTAATTTGTGTCAAATGACTGAATCAATGATTCTAGCAAGATTTGTTTGGAAAATCACTCAGATATTACATACAATATTGAAAAGTGTCTAACTAAATCTGCCATTTAGCATAGATTTCATCAGTTAAGACTTGAAATGAGAGGTTTTTTTCAATCGATACAGAGTCTAAAAACACTGAAGTCATGCGTGAGCTCTAAGCCAAAATGGTGTATTGGCGTTCTCTTCATCTGAGAAGAATTCTATCTGCATCTGTGGAGGAGAACAGCAGACATTCCTGGATCTATTCACACCTTCAGGGAGATTCCCCGTGAAAGGAGGAGGCTTACCTACCACTTTCTTCTTTGCCAGCTCTTGTTTCAAATACCATTCTAGAAAAAGACAAACACGTTCTTTTTTTCAATAACATTCTAACTCCAAACAAAATGAAATAAAAGTTAAATGTGAGTTTCTTCCCCAACACAGTGATAATAAAGCCAAGATCATTGCTTTAATTCCTAGATGTGTCCACTGGCCTAACACAGAGAAAGACCAGGGCATGAAAATAAACCATAGCCTTCTTGAGTCACAGCTGATTAATGATGCCTTTATAAAAGACAAGAGAAAAGACTACTATACACTTTATATTGAACTAGCTCACCTAAGGTAAGCATTATATATTTTACAAGTGAAGAAATTGACTTCCCAAGGTTATAACTAGGAAGCAGAGATGCTAAGATTTGAACCCGGATCTGATTGATTTGAAAAGCAGTGCTTTTGCTGAAGCAACAGAATGCCCCCCATTACACGAAGGGCAGATGGCTTACAGTAGGCCATCTTTGCTAGTGGCTACTTAATTCAGTATACACATCTGATTAAGACTAGATCAGTGGTGTCTTTTTCTATCTGGAAGGAATCTCATCTATGGGATGAGAAATGCCAAAGTTAGGACAAATCAGCTCTCACTAAAAACTTCAAAGGGACACATAAAATCAGATTAGTACAAAAAGAATAAGATACATCATTATCTCTTTCACTGTTATTTTTGGATTTGTGTTCTCTGTGTTTTTCATACTAACTTCCTGAAACATCAAGGTTAATGTCTCAGTCAGGTTCCAACTTCCCAAATGACCTTTATCCCAATTACCCTTTGATGCAACACCTGCTTCAAAAAATTAACCTTCAAAATACTCTTGAAATGGAACTTTCTCTATAGATCTGTATCTCCTAAAAATAAGCATCTCCCCCTTCCACTCACTTTTGGAGTTAAATAAGTTGTTTATAAAGTTCATTTGTGAGAACAAACAAATAATAGTCTGGAAAACAAAGAGCAATGGTGAAGAAGCTGGTCCTACTGAATAGAATACATACTATAAAGGCTCAAATATTAAAACAGTATCATTTTGGTGCACTGATAGGCAGAACAATGAAACAATGAAAATCCAGAAGTAGATCCAGCTGCACATGGAAATTCAGTATATGATAAAAGCAGTATCTCAAATTGGTGGGGAAATGGACTTTTTAATAAGTAGCACTGGGTAAATTTGAGAGCTATATATAAATTTTCCAAACCTGAGAATGATATAAATCCAGATTCCAGAAATTCAATAAACCCCAATAAAAATAAATGTACATACACACACACACACACACCCCACAAACCACACCAAGATATCAAAGTTCAGAAAACTAGGAAAAACTAGAAAATCTTAAATCCAGACAGAGGAAAAGATATGGTACATACAGAGATGGGCTTCCCAGGTGGTTCAGTGGTAAAGAATCCTCCTGCTAGTGCAAGAGACATGGATTTGATCCCTATGTTGGGAATTTCCCCTAGAGAAGGGAATGGCAACGCACTCTACATTCTTGCCTGGAAAATCCCATGGACAGAGGAACCTCAGCTGGACATGACTGAGCAACTGAGCATGTACATACACAAAGAGAAACAAAAAAGAATGATCACAGATTTCACATCCAAAAGAATATAACAAGAAGACAGTATCTTTAAAATATTTAAAGAAATTATTGCCAACTTTAAATTCTATGCCTAAAAAATATCCTTCAAAATGAAGGCAAATAGACACTCTTAGAAACAAAAGCAGAGAGAATCTATCACCAGGAGACACGCACTGCAAGGAAGGTTCTCAGACTAAAAGCACAAAAGAGAATGGAAAACAACTGGCAGTGGCAAATACGAGGATTCACGTGAAAGACTCTCACTCATTCATTAATTTCATTAAGCGACAATTGACTAAGAGCAAAAAATAATGACAAGAGATTGTAGAATTTATAACATATGTATTGATAAAATAAATGACAATAATAATCACAGGATAAGAGGGGGAAATAGAGGTATATCAACTGTAAAATCCTTACATTATACAGGAAATGGTACCTTATTATTTGGATCTAGACTGTAACAAGTTAAAGATACTTATTCCAAAGCCTATAGCAATCTCTAAAAAAAATTAATGAGAAAGAGGGAGCAATAAGAAGCCAATAGTAAAGTTCAAATGGAAGACAAAAAAATATTCAATCTCAAATAAGGAAGGAAAAGAGGAAAAAAGAAGGAATGAAAAACAGACAGCATAAATATAAAACAAAGAGGACTATCATAAACTTAAAGACAAATACATTGATGATTATATTAAACATTACTGAAATAAATACTCTAAAAGTCAGAGATTGTCACACTGGAGTTTTTTCAAAGTTATATCCAACTGTACGCTGTCTAAAAATGTGCTTTACCAGTCTATGTTCAATACAGGATACAGGATGCATGGGGCTGGTGCACAGGATGATTCAGGGAGATGATATGGGATGGGAGGTGGGAGGGGGCTTCGGCATTGGGAGATCGTGGACACCTGTGGCTGATTCATGTCAATGTATGGCAGAACAAATACAGTATTGTAATGTAGAATAAAGTATTAAAAACAATTAAAAATTAAAAATTAAAAAAAATAAATAAAAAATGTGCTTTATAAGCTATAAAGTAAAGTATGGGGAAAATACACCATGCAAACACTAATCATAAGAAAACAAAATAGCTACATTAACACCAGGGATAAGAGACATCAAAACAAGGAACAAGAGGAATACTTTATAATGATAAGAGAAAAGTGCATCAAGAAGATATAACAATATTAAATGTGAATTCACTTAATAAAAAAGCTTCAAAGAAGAGAAAAGCAAGAACTACAGATTTGAATGGAGAATATACAATCCACGAGCATAAGTTGAAGACTTATTCCTCTTCCAGTAACTGATAGAACAAGTATACATAAATTCAATAAGAACACAAAGACAAACAACACTATAACCAGTTTTGTCAAATTGACATTTATAGAACACTATAGGCAAAAACAACAAACAAAATTTTTTCAACTTGCATATGAAACATTCACCAAGATAGACCTTATGCTGGACCATAAAACATGTCTCAGTAAATGTAAAAAGACTGAAATCACATGGAGCACATTTTCTGAACATAATGGAATTACATTCAGTTCAGTTCAGTTCAGTCGCTCACCCATGTCCGATTCTTTGTGACCCCATGAATCACAGCACACTAGGCCTCCCTGTCCATCACCAACTCCCCGGAGTTTACTCAGACTCACGTCCATCGAGTCAGTGATGCAATCCAACCATCTCATCCTCTGTTGTCCCCTTCTCCTCCTGCCCCCAATCCCTCCCAGCATCAAAGCCTTTTCCAATGAGTCAGTTCTTCACATGAGGTGGCCTAAGTACTGGAGTTTCAGCTTTAGCATCATTCCTTCCAAAAAACACCCAGGACTGATCTCCTTCCAGAATGGACTGGTTGGATCTCCTTGCAGTCCAAGGGATTCTCAAGAGTCTTCTCCAACACCACAGTTCAAAAGCATCAATTCTTTGGTGCTAATTTCTAATTACATTAGAAATCAATAATAAAAAGATAGTTGGAAAATCCTCATATATTTGTAAATAACACATATATGAATTGAAGAAGAAATCTCAAGAAAAATAATATGGTATCTTGAACTGAAGGGTTAGGATTATGGAATATGGTATATTCAGGACAGAGATAGAAATTCATATTCTCTGAATATGCCTTGGGTATTGTTTACATATATGAATATACTTATATTTATATTTCCCAGTTCTGTTCACTGAAAATGCCTAAAATAATGATCAGCCCCAATAGCAACAAACATCTAATCTGTGTTGTCTAAATACCATTAACCACCAAAAAGAGTCAAAAATTTTAAGAGAGATAGTTGATCCCATGTCTGAGAAAGAAAATGTATAACTGGATCACAATAAAAACCAAAGGAAGCTACCAAATACTACCCCAGTCAAAAGGATTCAGATGTCAAATTGAAGAACCTACCACTGGCCAAAGATGGGACCATTTGAGCATCAGTGAAATGCTAAGTGTATGGATTGAACAAACAAACTTTTAAAGATCAATTTGTTCATAATGATTCTAAAACAACAACAACAAATCCACTCATTGGTCATTGAGGGATATTAGGGAACAAATTCATTTATTTGGAAACTGGTAAAAAAAAAAAAAGTGGGGGTGGGGAGGAGATGCCATCTGCAAATCCAGACTGCAGGAAAATATAGAATAAACACTTAGTTTTTTCCACAACTACATGCCAAGAAAAAATACAGATGAAGGAGTTCTCTATAGCTTAATCAAGAGTAAGTGATGCATCAACCTGATAGCAATGTGTGGACTTTATTTAGATCTTTATTCAAAGAAACATAATTTTCAAAATACTTTATGAGACAACCAAGGAATATGAACATTGACTGCATATTAGATGATAGTAAGATGTCACTGTTAATTTTGCTGTGCTATAATGGTACTTATTAAGGTTTAAGAGAGTCTTCATTATTTAGAAATATATACTACATTTAAAGATGATATATATAATCTAGGATCTGATTCAGTAAAATGACACACAGAAACAATGGTCCATGAGTTCATTACTGTAGAAGCTGGGCAATGGGTACAGGGGTGTGATTACATTTAGTCTCTAGATTTTTGTATGTTTAAATTTTTTGTAAGTTTTTAAGTACCATATGTTAACAGTTGAAAGCAAAAGGAAACCAGGAAATGGACTTGTGAACTAAAAATAGATGTCACGTACAAGAGAGATCAGAGTTGGTGAAAGTTATAATAAAATGTAAAGAATTGATTCCCAAATTCAATAAATGCAAAAAATTAAAATAAGATAATAGTTGATAAACAGCCTCTTGATAAGAGTGAAAGAGGAGAGTGAAAAAGCTGGCTTGAAACTCAACATTCAAAAAACTAAGACCATGGCATCTGGTCCTATCACTTCATGGCAGATAGAAAGAGGAAAAGTGAAAAGAGTAACAGATTTTATTTTCTTGGGCTCCAAAATCACTGCGGACAGTGACTACAGCCATGAAATTGCTTGTTCCTTGGAAGGAAAGCTATGACAATCCTAGACAGAGTATTAAAAAGCTGAGATATCACTTTGCCAACAAAGGTCCACATAGTCAAAGCTATGGTTTTTCCAGTAGTCATGCATGGATGTGAAAGGTGGACCATAGAGATGGCTAAGCACTGAAGAATTGATGCTTTTGAATTGTGGTGCTGGAGAAGACTCTTGAGAATTCCTTGGACTGTAAGATCAAACCAGCTGATCCTAAAAGAAATCAACCCTGAATATTCACTGGAAGGACTGTTGCTGAAACTGAAACTCCAATACTTTGGCCACCTGATGTGAAGAGCTGACTCACTGGAAAAGACCCTGATGATGGCAAAGATTGAAGGCAAAAGGAGAAAAGGTAAAGGAGGAAGAGATGGTTAGACAGCATCACCAGTTCAATGGACATGAATTTGAGCAAACTCTGGGAGATAGTGGAGGACAGAGGAGCCTAGCATGTTGCAGTTCATGAGGTCGCAAAGACTTGGACACCACTTAGCAACTGAACAACAACAGCAAAAAAACTGATTAGTCCTATTTGATCAATTAATTAAGGCCATGAGGTGCCTGGTACAGGAAGAGATAAGAGGAAACATGTACCCAACTAGAGAAGAGGCAGAAAGGGAAGACCTCAGTCTGGAGGGAATAGTCAGCCAAAAGTAAGAACAGTCAGGATCTGAAACCAGCGACAAAACAGTGAGATGAAGATAATGGGATAAATTCTAGAGACTATTCACAAGAACAACCAACAGTACTTAATACTGAAACAAGGAAAAGAGAGGAGCCAAAGCTGATTCAGTTTGATTCAACAAGTATTGACCAAGCATCGGTGTGCCTTCAATTCAGTTCAATCGCTCAGTTGTGTCCGACTCTTTGCGACCCCGTGAATTGTAGCACGCCAGGCCTCCCTGTCCATCACCAACTCCCAGAGTTCACTCAGACTCACGCCCATAGAGTCAGTGATGCCATCCAGCCATCTCATCCTCTGTCATCCCCTTCCTCTCTTGCCCCTAATCCCTCCCAGCATCAGAGTCTTTTCCAGTGAGTCAACTCTTCGCATGAGGTGGCCAAAGTATTGGAGTTTCAGCTTTAGCATCATTCCTTCCAAAGAAATCCCAGGGCTAATCTCCTTCAGAATGGACTTGTTGGATCTCCTTGCAGTCCAAGGGACTCTCAAGAGTCTTCTCCAACACCAAGTTCAAAAGCATCAATTCTTTGGCACTCAATCAGTGTGCCTTGCATGGTCTCAAAGACCTGACAGTTTTCTTGAAGAGTTAATAAACGATAACATACACAAATATTTTGTAACAGAAATTAGCATGAAAGTAAAAGAACAGAGATGAAGGAGCAACTGAACAAATGGAGATACTAACCAAAGTGGGGAAAATACTGACTGAACAGTGGTTTAGAAAGGACTTTATTTTGTGAGGTGCTTATGGAACATTCTGTTGAATAGGTTTGATGGGAGACTAGACCAGTTCATGTATCAGCATACAGGTAATGAATTCCAAAATAAATAGATGAGTCAAGTTTGTTGGAAAGCATTGTCATCTTTAACACTTTGCTCCTATGAGTACAGTATTTGCTATTATCAGAATCTTCATCAAGTTTAATTATTTATTTATTTAAATCTTTTCTGAATGCTAGGTAAAGAATATTCTGATTTAATGTTACTATAAAAACTTTCTGAAATTATATAAATCTAATGTCAAATTCCCTGATGCACCATTTAATTGCATCATTTAAGATTGATTAAAATAATTTATTTACAAATACTTGCCTCACTACACTTATCAGTACAGATACAAAATGGCATAGTGATAATAGGTAACTTCCTGAAAAAAAATGTTATTTCAAAGATGGAAATGTAATAAATCTTTGTTTTAAAGATTATATAATGAAAAAAGGCAGATGCAGCTCTCCTAAGATAACTGAATGGAAGTAACTTTTCCAAATTAAAAAGTCATATTTCTCTTTAGAAATTTTCATATTCAAGTTCTGAATGCCCTGTTTTAGAATTTATAGTTTTCTATAAATTTAGAATTTATAGTCTTCTTGGAACCTGGGGGAAATTGAGAAACTGTCTCTAAAGTTCATTTATCAGTTCATTTATCCAAACATGTGCAATAGACCAATGACTCAGGAGTATTTATAACATTTGCCGTGTATGTTTACACCAAAAACATCGTTTTCAACATCATTTGGCATCAGGAACTTAATAAGCAAAAAGTGCCATATGGCATTAAGTTTGCAGGGTAGAAACAGGGACAACACAATCTCATTTTAATGACCATTTACAGTCAGTTTCATGGGATGAGTAAGAAATCCAGTAATACTAATCATAAAGTTAAAGGTGGCTATTAGATAGCATTGACTATTTGCATATTAACTTCTTAAATTTATTAGAAAGCATAAGAAAAATCCTTACTATGGGTCATTTTCATCTTATCCACATCCTATACATCTTTATAGTAAGAAACAAAGTCAATACTCTAAAAAATCGCCTCATCAACTTGAAAAATGAAGTAAAGTTGACTAATGGTGTGGATGGAAAGGTTTATTTAACTACCGCCTCACTGAGACATGGAATGGAAGACTGCCTCAAGATCCCCATCCCATAGAAAGCACATTTTTATTTTTATCTAAGCAGTGTGCACGATACAGTCCATGACTAAACACAATCCAATTTGATTTGTGTTGCCGTGGTTCTCCAAAGAACAAATCTGTAAAATTACAACATGTGAAAGCTTAACACAGTGATATAAAATGGCAGCGGCACGGTTCATATCTTAAACTGACAGACTGACGGTGATTATTGCAAGGACAATGCCCTGCATATGTCAAACGATTTGCAAATAATTTATGTCACCTTCCCCTCCATTATTGTTTTTGCAGAGGACATAAACTGTGTCACCAATATTAAACTGTCTGCAAAAAGAGCCGAGCTCAGCTCTCTCCTCTCTGAGAACGCGGAGCCATCTGCACCCAGACAAACATGCATATGGCCATCATTTGTCCAACATCTTACACAGTGTGAAGGTTTTTTACTTGAAATGCCAACCTGGGTGGCAGATGATGTATGTGTTTCCCCAGCCCTGTGATTACCGGGCCCGCGCCTCTGTGCCGCGCTCTCACCTCATCAGTTCCACAAGCTGCGCTCCAAGGTGGGTGAGGCATTTGCCGCAATATGGCTTCTGACACGCGCGCGGCGGAGGCGCTCTGGTGTGAATATCCGACTCCGGGTTTTGTTCTAATCAGGGTCAAAGTCTGACCCGCAGAAATTAGTGTGGGTAGGGATTTAGGACTCAAAAATGGCAATTTGAAAACTGGAATGAATGTATTTTGATAAAGGGAAAAGTAAAGGGCACTTTGCCATCCCCTGGTTAACTGCTGTGCCAAATGCCTGGGAAACGGCCTGTGTTCTGTTCCTTTGGAGGAGAACGCGGTGAAAGGCATACTTGAAATCACTGGTGCTACCGAACCAGCTCCACCTACAACCAGAATGTGTTGTATTTGTCATTACTATAGACAGAAAAAAGAGGGAAGTATCATCCCTGCAAAATCACACACACACACACACACACACACACACACACACGCGCACGATAAGAATGAGATCATAAAACATAATTTCTGAACTATTAAGATATCTTTTCTTTTAAGAGCGCTCCAGAATCCAGACACTCGATTCAAGGAAGAATACAGCATTTTCCTCTGCTTTTATCAGGGAGGAAGAGGGAGCCATAGAGGAGAACTGAGAAGTTTAAAGATTGTCCCAAAGGGATCTGTTTAGACATCAAATAGCTTTTACAAAACCACACATTTTGATGAATTAACTGTAAGTTCATCAGAAACACATGGGTTTATTTTCCTATAAAATTCACAGGGACATAAAACATCTCCCCAGGCTCCCTCTTTCAGTGAAGGGTGGGCAGCCGGGAGTGGGAGGGGCACTAAAAGAAGGCATGACTAGTTCTCCTCCTTTACCATTGATCAGGCTTGGACATAAACAAAAAGCCTGTGAACATAGACTTTGAAAATTCAACCAAAATACCTTTTAATTTTAAAAAACAATCTCTCAAAATTAATTTATAAAACAAAAATAAATCTATGTACTTGCCAAAATGAAACATCCCCCTTAAGACCAGCTATGCTTCTGGGAGTTCATGAGCGAGAAGCCATCAAGGCCATCTTCACAGTGACACAAATGGTATGATTTCCAGAAACTGAATACTGTCTGTTGAAAACAACTGGCAGTTAACAGAATTTCCATCAATATTTGCCACTTCCGATTACCTATAATTCTTTCAATTAATGACAAAATGGAAGAAAATGGAAACACACATATGTTAATAATAAACAAGCATGTGGAGTTTGTGAATTTACATTTGGAGTTTTTAAGATGTGGCCAGCAGCTCCTCAGTGTATTCTGACAAGTTTAATTTGCATGTTTTAAAATGGGCATTGTCAAGGACGGTAGAGCCACATTATACCCAATTTACCCCTTCCCCAGCCCCAGGCTGTTTGTTCTCCTATACCCTAAAAATACCAAGGAAATAGTTACTAAATTTTTCTCTACATACAGAAGATTCTTCGAGAGATCCATTAAATTTGAATTGTAAAAACCAATGTTTTTGTAAACTACCTACTGGGCACTTTCATCTGGATATTCAGGGTAGCAGACCTAAACTGACCTCCAAACTGTCAACAACTCGTGAGACTGCTTTTCTAGAAACTATAACTTTTCTGCTATTGAGACAAAAAACCTTTGATGCTTTTTTTTTTCTCCACATCTGATTAGCTATCAGCCCTGTTAGCTTTTCCTTCTACATTTTTCTCAGATCTGCCCTCTATTTCCTTTTACTTGGCGACCTTCCTAATCCAGGTCTCATTACCTCACTTTAAATTAATGAAACAGCCTTTCATTTTTGTCTCCCTAGCTGCAGGAAGCATCTGACACCTCACTTCCTGATCAAACTTGCTCAACAGCCAATTTAATCATATTTTATTCTTCTCTCCAATAAAAATAACACTTTAGATTTGTGGAGTGCTTCATAATCCACAAAGCATTTTCACATTAATTAATTTGTTTGATCTTCATACGAAGGCTGGAGGTTGGCAGAAAAGGGTATTCACATTTCCATTTTGTAAACCAGGAAACTAAAACTTGAAGAGGGAGTGACTTGCCTGAAACCATGTGCATAGATACTACCCAGGGCCAAGAATCTAAATCAAGTCTTTTTATTCAAAACCTGGAGCAATTTCCATTACATTCTGTGTAGGATCAGTACAATGTTGAAATTTCTAAAGTGCACTCAAGACCTTTTATAATCTAGTCTAAATTTACATTTATTACTTCATCTTTCATGACTATCCCATAGAAATCTTCTGATCCAACCACGTTTATTTACCTATTGTCCAAGAACTTGCTGGGTACTTTTGACTAATACTGTGACCTTCTAATGAAAGTTTCGACTCATTCAAAGTTTAGCATAATCTAGTTGACTTTATCCATGAATATTTCTACAACCAATCCATTAAATGTCTATAACTTTTCACATTTAAACTATGTCATTTTAAAAATACTTAACTATATATAACCATGTCCCTTCTTAAATTGCTGCTTTTTTGTACTCTTATTTAACTTTTCACACATCTTTGTGTGATCTACCCATATAGATTACAATCTTCTTGACAGCAGAAGCTATGTCTACCTTTGCATCTCCTTAAGAACTTAATAAATGCGATATTAAAATGCCCATCAAGTATGTCTAACTGCATTCATTTTGACTGAGTTTTGTTAGATGGTTTTTGAATTTGGAATTTCCATTCTGGCATTAAAATAGGTCTCCATATTCAGATATCCTAACAACCCTCTCTTAAATGCTTGCTATTTGACATATTCTTTTACATTCTATTGTAAATACTATATATATTATTAATCACCATTAAATGAGGAGTTTACAATAAAGTAACTTATTACTTGGTCTCTTTTAGAAACCAAATTTTCTTGTGACGTTATGTTCTAATTAGGTTTTACACAGAGATGGTGTTCACTGACTCCTGTTAGAAAACCACTTGAAACAACTTCTTTAGGGGAAATGTGTCACTAATAAATAGTAATTATTAAATATACTATAAAGTTTTGATGGTACACCAAATGAATAGGATATAAGCCTACATTTTTATCTTTTGTATATTTTTAATCATTTTAGGACAATTTTTAACACAAGCATAAAGTTCAGCATTTCAATTTACTATTCAGGTTAATTTTCCTCTCCTATTGTTTAAAAATACAAATAACAAACTTTTCAAGGCTTTCTCTACTTATTAAAATGCATCTTCTGAAAAGTTAATCATATTTATCCTGCTTATTTGCACCGATTCAGTCCTTAGCACCTTTTCAAAGCTCTGCCATCAATTGTCAACTTAAAATAACACTTATTTTACCTACCTTCTTGTATACAGGGAGTATAGGGATTATGTTTATAATAACTATAACATCCTTGTGCACTAACACTGGCATCTGTGTCATTTCTACTAATATTTCTCTAATATTTCTCTTTGCATGCCTGTAATTTCTTCTTGCATGCCAGACATTGTGAATTTTACATTATTGGGTGTTGGAGATATTTATGTTCCTTTAATATTTTAAGGTTTTGTTCTGGGATGCAGTTATTTGAAATTCAGTTCTTTTGAGGCTTGTTTTAAAGTTATATTAGGCAGGTCCACACAGCTTGGTCTGACCTTTCCAGCCTCATCTGGTGGGAACACAAACTCTTCCTAATCTTCCAGGTGCTCCAAAGATTGCTCTGCTTGTTCTTTTCCATGTTTTTGTATTTTTTCCCCCTGAGTCTTGGTAGTTTCTTCATATGCATGTGGTGATCAACACTCAGTTGAACACAAGAAGTGGAACCATCTACAGCTTTCCGAGTTCTCTTTCTGTATGCAGTTGGTTTATCTCCAGCACTCTGCTTTTGAATTCTAGCTACCTTGGCCTTCTTGAACTATCTGCTCTTATCTTCTCAGTTCTGCTTGGCTCTGTTTGGATTCCTCTTTCCTTCACTGCAGCATGGAGATGTTTTCTAGGCAGAAACTGAGGCAACTGAGGGTCTCACCTGTGTTTCCCTTCGTTCAAGGATCACTGTCCTAAACTATTGTTTCATGTCTGAAAGCCATTGTTTCATCTATTTTGTCTGCTTTCTTTAGTGTTTAAGGTAGGAGAATAAACCCAATCTCTCTTACTCCCATTATGACCAGAAGCAGTAGCTCGTTGGTGGCATTAATGAAAGTTAAAGATTGCTCTAGAAGTCAGAGTCCAAGTGAGTTTTTCTTCTTTGAAATATTTTTTTAAAGAAACCTAACCAATAGAAATGAAAATTTACTCTTCTAAAATAAGCCCTTCAGAAATGGTATTTAGTTCAAAGTAGAAAAAGTAAAATATGTCATCTTCTCCATATAAATTAAAAACCTTTAATTTATACATGTATGAGGAGATAATTCAACATTTAAAATGTAATTTATCTAACCTCTTTCAAAGTCACTCTAATTTCTTAAAGGTCACAAAAAACACTGCTGCAATAGCCAGAAATATTTTCTGATGTACTATTCAAATATAAAGTATTTGTCCATTTGTGTTATTTGGTAGCAAAAATAAACAAAAAATAGTGTGATTGGCTACCCAAGTCTGTTCACAGAAAAAAAAGAGAGAGAGAGAGAATGGGGAAAGAACAAGAAAGGAATGAAATAAACAGACAAACTGGCCTGAACAAGCTGGTATATTTTTTTCTTACATGCCCCACTTTGTATTGGTAAGACCAGATAATGAGTAGCGCTTTTTCTTTGTAACAATTCATTAATCAGAGAAATGATCCTTGCTAGTGTTTAGATGTTTTACTTAATTTGGTACCTCTGGCCTGCTGCCCCACTAGTGCCAAAATTATTATTTCTCACCCAGCAGGTGATAAATAACAACTTCAGTCGTGATTAATACCATGAATCCTTCAACCTGACTAATGCAAAAAACTTGAGACCTACAGAACAAGTGGGTGATAATTGTTGTGAGAACTGCTGAAGCTCTGCTCAGCTTGTGAGGAAAGAAATCCATAGGAAATGATGCGTTTGCTAGCAGTCCAGCTGATCCTAAGAGGCTTCATTAAGCCCATCTCAGCGACATTCGCCATTTGAATACGAGTGCTAGATTTTCTCCCACCCAACACTAAGTTTTAAATATCTTCAGAGTAAAGAAGCCACTAACTCATTTTGCATACATTTAAATATTTATTGAATAAATGGATAAATGAATAATAAATGAGAAAAATAGAATTCTTGCCCAAATACTCAACATAGTAATACGAGTCATTTGAGAGCTGCATATGGTTATCTCTTGTCATTTCTCTGATAATGCAATTGTGCCCAATGTAGTTTTGCTAAAACCTATAGCAAAATTAACATTCTCTGCTGGCAAAAGGAAAACTGTTAGTAACGGCCAGTAACTAAAGCCACATGGTGCCATCAACTTGATTATTATCATTTAGCACTAAATACCAAGGTAGTCTACTAGTCACCTTCAATTAAGCAGATAGTAAGGGGAATATATATTGTTTGAAAAGCTTTCCAGGATACTCCTTGTCTCCAAATTGAGAAACTTCTTTAAATGAAACCATATATTTGGGCTTCCCTGGTAGCTCAGACAGTAAAGTGTCTGCCTGCAATGTAGGAGACCTGGGTTTTATCCCCAGGTCAGGAAGATCCCCTGGAGAAGGAAATGGCAACCCACTCCAGTACTTTTGCCTGGAAAACTCCATGGATGGAGAAGCCTGGTAGGCTACAGTCCATGGGATTGTAAAGAGTTGGACACGACTGAGCAACTTCACTGGTTCGCTGATCTATCTTAAGTCACAAGTCAATGGATTCATAATGGTGTCGATCTGTTGAACGTGGTCTAAAAATATATTTGTTTGGTGGGCATGTTGTTTTAATTTTCTATGTTATTTAAAGGCCTTAAGTAGAAGGATGCGTTCTCCAGTTTGGCACAGACTATTCCCTATTGTCTTAATATCCTGTCTGTCTTCATTCTAACTTCTGAATTGAGTTTGTGATCCCTAGCTAAATGGAGAGATATAAATAATAACCAAGAAAAAAAAACTAAGAAAATGGCTTGGATGAAAATATGTGGCTAAATATATCCATAGAGTTTTCAAGAATCACAAATTATCTAAACATCAATTTCTTTAGTTAAGAAATATTTTATCTCTGTCGTATCTAAATAAGCAATGCCTGGCATGGTATCAAGATCTCTTGAAAACTGCACAGTATTATAAGTGATATGGAAACACAGAAGAGGGGAATGTAACCCACCCTAGATCTCAGGATAACTCTTAAGAACAGTTTTAGCCAAGATTTGAAATAAATGGAGAAAAACAGAATGAAACAAGAACCCTCTTCACTCAGTAACCAAATATCTCATAATTTTTAATAAAAAGTGAAGAAAAGTACCTGAAATTGAAATTCTAGATTATTGGTTTACCACTGATTTGCTCTTTGAGAGAAAAATCTAAATAAATTAATGACAAAAAGTATAAATTGAATTGGTAGTCAAAAATCTACTCCACTCCCAAGTCTAATAAACTTTAAGAATAACAATCACTATATCATTTAAGCTGCAGAGAACAGAGTGTTATCTTGTTCACCCTTGTTGTTGTTTAGTCACTAAGTCATATCCAACTCTTGTAACCCCGTGGACTGTAGCCCACCAGACTCCTCTGTCCATGGGACTTTCCCAGCAAGAATACTGGAGTAAGTTGTCATTTTCTTCTCCAGAGGATCCTCCTGACCCAGGGATCGAATCTGTGTCTCTTACATTGGCAGGCTGAGCCACCAGGGAAGCCCCCATCTAATTCATTACTTTATATCAAATTTATCCAGGTATAATTTGCATAGGAAAAAAGTACAGTTTGGTGAGGTTTGACAAATGCATACAATTTTCAAATAGCATCACAATTTTTTCATCCCTCCCAGAAGTTCCCTTGTGCCCCTCTGTATTCAATAAAAAAGAAAAACAAATACCCCTCAAAACCCTCACCCCAGGTAACCATTGATCTGCTGTCACTATAGGTTAACTTTTCATATTCTAGAATTTCATACATCCATACATAGAGTATATATTTTCACTTCTGGCCTCTTAGCTTCAGCATAGGTAATGATACTGAGATTCATCAAGAGTGCTGCAAGTCATAGTAGTTTCTCTTTTTATTCTGAGTTGTATTCCATTGTTTGAATAAACCATAATTTTTATTTATTCATCTGTGGATGGAATTTTGAGGTTTTTTTCAAATTCCATGCTATTATTAATTAAACTGCTGTGAACATTCACATACAAATCTTTAAATGGACATAGTTTCATTCCTCTAGGGCATACACTTAGAAGTGGATTTGCTTAGTCATATAGTAAATGTATATTTAAGAAACTTAGTTTTCCAAAATGCTTGTACCAATTTATATTCCCATGGCAACGCACTCTAGTATTCTTGCCTAGAGAATCCCCATGGATATAGGAGCCTGGAGGGCCACAGCCCATGGGTTGCAAAGAGTTGGACACGATTGAGCAACTAAGCACAGTACATCAATGTATGAGAATTCCAATTGTTCCACATCTATTTATTTCTTTATTTTTACCACACTGTGGAGCAAGTGGGACCCTAGTTCCCTGGCCAGGAATCAAACCTATGCCCTCCACACTGGGAGGGCAGAGTCCCAACCACTGTACCACCAGCAAAGTGCCCTATTCCACATCTTTGTCAACACTTGATAATGTAAAACTTTCCAATTTTAGCCATTTTAATAGGTGTATAGTGGTATCTCATGGATTTACTTTTACCTGATAACTAATATTAAGCTTGTCTTATGTATTTATTAGCCATTTATATTTTCTCTTTTGTATAATGTCTGTGTATGTATTTTGTTCACTTTTTAATCTGGGTTGTCTTTCTATTAAATTCTAAGAGTCCTTGGAAGAAAAGTTATGATCAACCTAGATAGCATATTCAAAAGCAGAGACATTACTTTGCCGACTAAGGTCCATCTAGTCAAGGCCGTGGTTTTTCCAGCGGTCATGTATGGATGTGAGAGTTGGACTGTGAAGAAGGCTGAGCACCAAAGAATTGATGCTTTTGAACTGTGGTGCTGAAGAAGACTCTTGAGAGTCCCTTGGACTGCAAGGAGATCCAACCAGTCCATTCTGAAGGAGATCAACCCCGAGATTTCTTTGGAAGGAATGAAAAGCTGAAACTCCAGTACTCTGGCCACCTCATGCAAAGAGTTGGCTCATTGGAAAAGACTCTGATGCTGGGAGGGATTGGGGGCAGGAGGAGAAGGGGATGACAGAGGATGAGATGGCTGGATGGCATCACGGACTCGATGGACGTGAGTCTGAGTGAACTCTGGGAGTTGGTGATGGACAGGAGGCCTGGCGTGCTGTGATTCATGGGGTCGCAAAGAGTCAGACAGGACTGAGCCACTGATCTGAACTGAACTGAAGAGTTCTGTATCTGATTTGGATACAAGACTTTCAATAGATACATTATTACAAAATGTTTTCTCCATCTGTTGCAAGCCTTTTTATTTTACAAAGTCTCTTTAGAAGAGCAGAATTTTAAATGAAGTTCAATTTTTCAATATTTTCTTTTTTTCATAAGTGCTTTCTCTGTCTTATCTATAAAACTGTTGCCTACCCAAGGACACAAAGATCCCTTCCTTCTAGAAGTGTTTTCTTCTAGTTTCAAACTTTACATTTAGATCTATAATAGATTTTGGGTTAATTTTTATGAATGATCAAAGTAATACTGGGTTTTTTTTTCATATGATATTGAGTTATTCCGGAATCATCTGTCTAAAACATTATCAATTCTCCCCTTTGGAAATGTCTAGGGTTTTACTGATTTTCTCCATTTCATCTGTTTTCTGGACTTACCTGGTAGCTCAGCTGGTAAAGAATCCACCTGCAATATAGGAGATCCTGGTTTGATTCCTGGATCAGGAAGATCCCCAGGAGAAGGCATAGGCTTAGATGGTAAAGAAACTGGCTTATATGTGGGAAAACTGAGTTTGACCCCTGTGTTGGGAAGATCTCCTGGAGGAGGGCATGACAACCCATTCCAGTATTTCAACTGTCTATGAGTTTTATGATTTTTTCTGTTTTGCCTCTGCTTTCTATGTCATTTTGGGTTTATTTTCTCTATTGTTTGCCCACTTCCTATTTTATTGATTTTCATTGTTATTTGCTTCATTGTATTTATTGGGTGGGGGTTAATTGTTCTTTTTCTGAATTCTAAAGGTGGAAGCTTATATAACCAACTGAAAACTTTTTTCCTTTTCTAATATGAGAATGTAAAACTATAGTTTTCCCTCTAGGCATTGCTTAAATTAAATGCCACAAGCTTGGGTCTATTTTCATTATTCCTAAATTGAAAATATTTTCTAACATTCTTTGGATTTCTTCTTTGGCATGGATTATTTCTAAGTGCTCTGGTTAATTTCCGAGCATCAGGAGATCATCCATGACCTAAATTTACTCAGTTACTATTTGCTGAGCACCTGCCATATATGCTCAACAAGTGCATAAGTGTCTGGAGGCATCAGGACAGGAAAACAGCAGATCTCTATCCAGACTACTTAACCTTGCACAGTATCTGGCAAATTAAAGGTATTTACTGAATGAATGAATACAGCACTTTGGGGGATATGAAAATGAAATTTAATTAGAACTTAACTCTCAAGGGTATTCAGTTCAGTTCAGTTCAGTCGCTCAGTCATGTCCAACTCTTTGCTACCCCATGAATCACAGTATGCCAGGCCTCCCTGTCCATCACCAACTCCCAGAGTTCACCCAAACTCATGTCCATCAAGTCGGTGATGCCATCCAGCCATCTCATCCTCTGTCGTCCCCTTCTCCTCCTGCCCCCAATCCCTCCCAGCATCAAGGTCTTTTCCAATGAGTCAGCTCTTCACATGAGGTGGCCAGAGTACTGGAGTTTCAGCTTCAGCATCAGTCTTTCCAATGAACACCCATAACTGATCTCCTTCAGAATGGACTGGTTGGATCTCCTTGCAGTTCAAGGGACTCTCAAGAATCTTCTCCAACACCACAGTTCAAAAGCATCAATTCTTCAGTGCTCAGCTTTGTTCACAGTCCAACTCTCACATCCATACATGACGACTGGAAAATCATAGCCTTGACTAGATGGACTTTTGTTGGCAAAGTATTATCTCTGCTAAATGGCAACCCACTCCAGTACTCTTGCCTGGAAAATTCCATGGACAGAGGAGCCTGGTAGGCTGCAGTCTAGGGGATCACAAAAAGTCGGACATGACTGAGCGACTTCTCTCTTCTCTCTATCTCTGCTTTTGAATATGCTAACTAGGTTGGTTATGATTTTCCTTCCAAGGAGTAAGCCTCTTTTAATTTCATGGCTGAAATCACCATCTGCAGTAATTTTGGAGCCCAAAAAGATAAAGTCTGACACTGTTTCCACTGTTTCCCCATCTATTTCCTATGAAGTAATGGGACCAGATGCCATGATCTTCGTTTTCTGAATGTTGAGCTTTAAGCCAACTTTTTCACTCTCTTTTACTTTCATCAAGAGGCTTTTAGTTCCTCTTCTCTTTCTGCCATAAGGGTGATGTCATCTGCATATCTGAGGTTATTGATATTTCTCCTGGCAATCTTGAGTCCAGCTTGTGCTTCTTCCAGCTCAGCGTTTCTCATGATGTACTCTGCATATTAGTTAAATAAGCAGGGTGACCATATACAGCCTTGACGTACTTCTTTTCCTATTTGGAACCAGTCTGCTGTTCCATGTCCAGTTCTAACTGTTGCTTCCTGACCTGCATATAGGCTTCTCAAGAGGCAGGTCAGGTGGTCTGGTATTCCCATCCCTTGATGAATTTTCCACAGTTTATTGTGGTCCACACAGTCAAAGGCTTAGGCATAGTCAATAAAACAGAAATAGATGTTTTTTCTGGAACTCTCTTGCTTTTTGATGATCCAGTGGATGTTGGCAATTTGATCTCTGGTTCCTCTGCCTTTTCTAAAACCAGCTTGAACATCTGGAAGTTCATGGTTCACGTACTGCTGAAGTCTGGCTTGGAGAATTTTGAGCATTACTTTACTAGCGTGTGAGATGAGTGCAATTGTGTGGTAGTTTGAGGATTCTTTAGTCTAGTGATAAACAATATGATTGATACCAAGGGATAAAGACTACTTGGGTATTTAGGAACTTGCCAAAATAATGCTTCCTGTGCTAATGAGAAATTCAGCACTTCTAAATTCTCCAAAAGAACAGATAAAAGACACCTAATCTGTTATTGTCACCCTGCTTATTTAACTTATATGCAGAGTACATTATGAGAAACGCTGGACTAGATGAAGCACAAGCTGGAATCAAGATTGCCAGGAGAAATATCAATAACCTCAGAGATGCAGATGATACTACCCTTATGGCAGAAAGTGAAGAACTAAAGAGCCTCCTGATGAAAGTGAGAGAGGAAAGTAAAAAAGTTGGTTTAAAGCTCAACATTCAGAAAACTAAGATCATGGCATCCGGCCCCATCGCTTCATGACAAATAGGTGAGGAAACAAGGGAAACAGTGGCTGACTTTATTGGGGGCGGGAGGGGGGGCTTCAAAATCACTGCAGATGGTGACTGCAGCCATGGAAATTAAAAGACACTTACTCCTTGGAAGGAAAGTTATGACTAACCTATACAGCATATTAGAAAGCAGGGACATTACTTTGCCAGCAAAGGTCCGTCTAGTCAAGGCTATGGTTTTTCCAGTAGTCATGTATGGATGTGAGAATTGGACTGTGAAGAAAGCTGAGCACAGAAGAATTGATGCTTCTGAACTGTGGTGTTGGAGAAGACTCTTGAGAGTCCCTTGGACTGCAAGAAGATCCAACCAGTCCACCCTAAAGGAGATCAGTCCTGGGGGTTCATTGGAAGTACTGATGTTGAAGCTGAAACTCCAATCCTTTGGCCACCTGATGCAAAGAGCTGACTCATTTGAAAAGACCCTGATGCTGGGAAAGATTGAGGGCAGGAGGAGAAGGGGACCAGAGGATGAGATGGTTGGATGGTACCACCAATAGATATGAGTTTGGGTAAACTCCAGGAGTTGGTGATGGACAAGGAGGCTTGGCATGCTGCGGTTCATGGGGTTGCAAAGAGTTGGACACAACTGAGCAACTGAACTGAACTGAATCTGTTATTGCTTTTAGTTAGAAAAAGCTTGTAACATCACACAGTCAAATGACTGTCAATAAATAACACTGTGGATCTACCCAATATCGTTAGTGGGTTAAATTACTGTTTACATAATTTTAGGTTTATATGCAAGAACATATCATAGATTGTTAACTAATTTTCCAGTCTATTTAAAAATCAACTATCATAATATACAACTAGCTAGAGAATTATCTTTCCTACTTTTTAAATAGACCTTTTAAAAATTCATTAATTTACTTAATTTCATTCATTAGAGTGTCTTTTGAAACTCCATATATGGTAATGAGACTGTCATATGTTTTTCCTCATGGCACATTCTACTTCTCTTTCAGTTTCTCTGTTTGTGATAAAAATGCTCAATAATATTCTTAAGTACATATCTTATTTAGTCCAACGGGAAAAAGTAAATACAACTGAGAATTCAAACTAAATATGTACAACAAAAAACTAAAAATAGCAATATCTTTATTGTTTTTCATTTCTCTTTTATTTTATAGGAATGAAACATTACATTGATGAAGTATATTGTATTAAACTAGTGACTCAATGTTTCTGATTTAAAGGGAAAAAATCACCATAAAATTAATCATTTTTCGGATCTAAGCTATACTATAGTCTTTCATATATATATTAGCTTTAAAATAACTTTAGTTTTAAAACATAGGCAATGAAAAACAAGGAGCTAAACCTGAGAAACAACTTTGTACCTATGAATGGTATCTCTTTTAAATGTATGATTAAACCAAAATGAAATAATTACATGTTCAAAATGAACAAAATGCACATGTTATGTGGAGGCAGAGATTTAAGTATGCTCTCCCTCCAGAGTACAATTTCAACCCAGTAGTTATTTAAAGTGCATACATTACATATTTGCATGTGAAACCCACATACTGAATAATATCTAACGCATCAAACTGAAGGCATTGATTGGATAATCAGCATAGATCAACATCACCTAAGATATTAGGTAATATGTTAATCTGACATACTTTGTAAAAACTTTCAAAATACGTAGTAAATAAAAGGGTTTGTTTTTTAACGTAAAGCCTTTTCTATCATTTATTAAGGGGGAAATTAGGAATCAGGAAGGAGAAATACTGTTTTTCAAATGAGAATCAATATTTTATCCTCATATAATCTCATCAAGTAGGCAGGTGAGGATAAAATGAATACTATATACCTTTTGAGTTTAAATAGAATGTGAGCAAATCAGAACTTCATAAAGATTAGTAATTATGATATAAACAAATATATCTATCATTCAAGCAATAAATGTATCAATTGGCACTAAAATTCTTCATCCTAACTAATCTTAACAAAAACCACCTGAAGCATTACAATACCCTAAAATACTTTCTAATTCATTCTGAGTAATTAAAGTTACGCCTGATGCTATTTCACTATTAATTACAATCAACTGCATTTTAATTATTTGAAAGCTGAAAACATATTAGAATAATTTTAACTTACTTCTGGAAAAAATGAAAGTGAAAGTCGCTCAGCCATGTCCAACTCTGCGAACCCATGGACTGTAGCCTGTCAGGCTCCTCTGTCCGTGGGAGTTTCCAGGCAAGAATACTGGAGTGGGTAGCCTATCCCTCCTCAAGGGGGTCTTCCCAACTCAGGGACTGAACCTAGGTCTCTCGTATTGCAGGAAAAATGAAGTCGAAAGTGAATGGCAAGCTAAGGACAAAGATCCACAGTCCCTATGAACACAGTGGGTTAATCTATGCATGATACAAAGATCACATGTAAATCAATAAGGAAAAGAAACAATCCAATTGGCTACAAATAAAATCCAAGATTACAAATAAGTAATAAAGATATGAAAATGTTTAATCTCACTTATATAAAGACACAAAGTCAAAAAGTAATGAAATGTTACTTTTCACTTAGATTGGCAAATATTTAAATGTTTCATGGTGAAACACAGTTTTGTGGGATGTAAACTGACTTAATTTAGCTATATCAGTTCAGTTCAGTCGCTCAGTCATGTCCGACTCTTTGCAACCCCATGAATCGCAGCCCACCAGACCTCCCTGTCCATCACCATCTCCTGGAGTTCACTCAGACTCTTGAACAAATTTCTTAATTTCTCTGTAAGCTCTTAGTTTTCTCATCTCTAACATGGGGATAATATTACATCATAGAGTTATTGTGAAGAACATATTTTTAATATCTGTAAAGAGCTTAGAATAATGTCTCAAAACTGCAAGTACTGTAAGTCTTTACTCAATAAATACATTATTAAAAAATTAAAATAATTTTTTAGAGCAGTTTTAGGTTCACAGCAAAACTGAAGAGAAAATACAAAGACTTCCCATATACTCCCTGCCCCCACATATGCGTAGCTTCTCCCCCATTATCGACATCCCTCAACAGAGTGTGGTACAGTTGTTACAACTAATGAACCCACAATGACACATCATAGTCACTCAAAGCCCACTGTTTGCAGTTCACTCTTGGTATTATATATTCTGTGGGTTTGGACAAGTATACATTTTGTAGAGGGATAATCTGACAATGTAAACTCTTAAAACTTACCAAAAGTAAGAACAACAAATTTCCACCATTAAAAATTAACACTTCAGAAATATTTACATATTTAAAGATATATGTTCAAGAGTGTTTATTACACTATAACATATATACTGTAAAACCATCTAAATCCCTTATTAATGAGGGTGATAAACATTTACTATATGCCTTGATATAATGAACATGTAACTGCTAACCATATGTCCATAATATTCTACCCAAAAGCCCATAAACTGTCAGAATATATATGTATTTTAAAAGAATATATCTATAGCAACAGTGGAAAACACACATACACAAAAGGGCTACTAAGGGGCACAAATTCTGAAGAACTTCTGATTTAAAAAATGATGCAGATGGCATAAAATTTATACAGAAATATGTTTGGAGGAAACCAAAGCCCCAAGTAGAAGCAGAAAGTTATCTCAGAAAAATGGCAGGAATCTAAGGAAACTCCACTGGTAGGTGGCACCTTATACAAAGTGCAGGAAGGATTTTAGGTATTCAAGTGGTTAATTAGGAAAATGAATTCAGAGCAGTTGGGCTAGTGGGGCTCTCCTTCAACTTTGGCTAAGAAGCAAGTGCTCAACAGCAGAATGATGTAGCGAGCACAGATCTGAGGTTAGAGAGACAGTAAGGCACACAAACAACTAATCCCAACACACTCACATACTGCCACCACACCCTATTTAGAAGCATATCGTGGAAATGAAAAGAACCAAATAAAGTAACGTAACGAGCATCCACAAAGAAATGTATAGCAGTACTCAAAGACAGATAAGCAGACAACCAAGAACTGGCAAGCATACAAAGAAAACCAATTCCATGGGAGAAAGACTCCAAAATTTCAACAGAAAACTGCATCCCAGAACAGTGCTCACAAATATTCATAGAAATAAATAATCCAGACCCTCAAAAGACAAAATTAACATTATCCAACATCAAAAAGTTACCAGATATGCAAAGAAGCAGGAAAATACAACCTGTAATAAGGGGGAAAATCAGTTTATATGCAGCAAGATATAAAACTTTCAAGAAGTACTTAAAATTATCAGTGAATGGAGATAGTTACCATGTTTTAAGAGCAGAAATAATATGTGTAAGCTTGTCAACTCCCATCTAATTAATTTACAAAAAAGGATATTCCATTTTTATTTAACATTAATGTAAGGTGCAGGTTACCACAATCTGACAAGTAAAAAACAAGTTTGAAAGAAACACAACTCCCATTATCTAGGAATTATATTATCTACAGAAAACCAAAAGGATCCTTAGAAAGACCATTAGAATAAAAACATTCAACAAGATGACTGGATAGATTACATACAAAAATCATGATTTTTTATATCAACATTTGCATTTGTAATTATTTATAATGGCTAAAAATAGAAAGAGGGAGAACATAGAAACAAAATCAACAAAAGATTTTCAAAACCTCTATGAAAAAAACCTTACTGAAGGACATTAAAGAGATACGTGGCAGCATGACACATTCATGAATATAAAAATTTAATTTCATGATTCTTCCCAAAGTAATTCAGAGATTCAATGTAAATGCAATCAAAATTCCACTTTTTGTTTTTGACGGAATTTTAAAAATTGACTCTAAAACTTACACTGAAGTGCAAAGGTCCAACTTCAATTTATGAAGGTGAATAAGAAAATGGGAATTTGCCATATCACATATCAAAATTTGACATAAAATATAGTAACTAAGATAATTTGATTTTGTTGCCAAATAGGATAGCCATATATGGACTAGACCAATGTAACAGAACAACCAAGAAACAATCCTACGTGCAAACTGATAACACAATTGGGATTGTGGACCAGTAGGAAAAAGTCAAACCAGATAATGAAATCAGGAAGTGATGCTGGGAAGATTAGTTACCCATTTGAGACAAGAAAGAAATTAAACAGCCACCTCAAACAATTAAAAAAGAATATTCCAGATACATTAAGAAATTTAGTATAAGAGGCAAAACTTGTATAGGAATATGTTGGGGAGTAGTTTTATAAACTCAAGGGTGATGAATACAGTGTAGATTGGTGTTCAACATTCATGGTATCACCCTTTCTTACAGAAGCTAGAAAGTTAAAACCTACATCTTCCAGAAGCTTTACAAATAGGGTTTTGGATATTATTCAGAGTAAGCCAATCAGATGTATTTGTGAAAGGCTTGAAAAGCAAAAGTGAGGTGAGAGGTACAATTCTACTCTTTCTCTGGTAGCATTATCATATAGACTCTGTTTCTTTTGAAGTAGCATCAGTAGGGGCTTCCCTTGTGGCTCAGCTGGTAAAGAATCCACCTGCAATTCAGCAGACCTGGGTTTGATCCATGGGTTGGGAAGATCCCTTGGAGATGGGAATGGCTACCCACTAGAGTATTCCAGCCTAGAGAATTCCATGGACTGTATAGCCCATGGGGTTGCAGAGTCAGACACGACCGAGCATCAGTAGAGGCCCTGGTATCTAGCCACTAGCTTTGTCAAGTCAAGAGGGTGTTAAGAGGCATCTGTTTTTGCTAACGCTTTCTACAAGCATTATCTGATTCTTGCCCAGAATGCTACAGCAGTGACAAAGCATTCCAATCATGGTAGCTTCTTGATCACAAATGGTAAATGGCTGTGGAGCCCGTGGCTTCCTGATCATAGAAGAGGCAAGAGCTTCACTGATGACCCAGTTCTGCGGAGGCATTACTGCAAGTACAGCCTAGAGTTTCTTCAGTGCTCAGTGATCCTTAACCCATTTAACACCTTACAATGAGTGCTCTCCTTCTTGAACACTCTGAAGTGAATTCTGTTGGGATTTTTGTTTTTTAATGTTTTAGATTAATGGAGTCATCATAAATTATGCCAAAAAATTCTACAGAACACAGAAGCCAGGTAGGCAGAGTTTAGCTGGGCTTTTGTAAAACAGTTCTTCAAGCTAACCAATCCTTGAGGAACTTAACTTTTTCTTTTTCAAGTTGAATATAGGAGTGCTATGCAGTTGAGATATACTTTTCTCAACGTCTGCTGTCAGTTTCACATTGTCTTTCTCTACAAATTTTTACAAAAAGTAAGCTGAATGTGCTAAGGAATTTTACAAAGTGGTCTTTTGGTATTACTTTGACATATTGTTTTTAAGGTCTCCCCCTCTGCTGATATAAGTAGGCAAGAACTTACAAGGGGAGCACTAAAATAAGTTCACAGAAATATTTTGCTTAACATCAGACAATGGGTGGGTATAGTTTTCAGTTACCTGCTCTGTGACACTGAGATATACCATAACCACACCGGTTCCCAAGACTGTGTCCACAGGATTGATTAAAATACAGAAAATAAACCCAGCACAGGGACTTAGGAGTCACTTCCCATGGAAAGGAAATAAGGCCATATTTTGGAGTCCCATGAATGACAGGACTTAACACTGAAGCCTGATTCATATATAATGACTGGAAAGGATGTTCTGCATAAAAACAGGACAAAAAGCTCAAATCATGAAGGTAAAGATTGATTATCACTGACTATATAAAAATTAAGAACTTCTGTACATTAGAATACATCATAAAGGGCGTGAAAAGACAACAAACTAGGAGATATCTGTAACATTTATAATCAAGTAGACATTAATATCAATGATACAAATAGGATTCTGATAAGTCGTAAGAGTAGCAAACAACCCAACAGAAAAAGTCTCCAAAACTTTGGCCCCCTGATGCGAAGAGCCGACTCACTAGAAAAGACCCTGATGCTGGGAAGGATGGAGAGAAGGGGATGACAGAGGATGAGCTGGTTGGATGGTATCACCAACTTGATGGACATGAATTTGAGCAACCTCAGAGGGATGGTGAAGGACAGGGAAGCCTGGCATGCTGCAGTCCATGGGGTCACAAAGAGTCAGACACGACTGAGTGACTGAACAGCAAGTAGTCACTTCAAAAAAAAAAAAAGAAGAAAATGGCCAATAAACATAAATGTAGGGGCTTCACTCCTGGCTCAGGGGCAGAGAATCCACCTGCCAATGCAGGAGACACAGGTTCGCTCCCTGATCCAGGAAGATTCCACATGCCTTGGAATAACTAAGCCTGTGCACCACAACCACTGAGGCTGTGCTCTGAAGCCTGGGAGCGGCAACTACTGAGCCCACATGCCAAAACTACCGACGTGCATGAGCCCGAGAGCCTGTGCACCAGAAAAGAGAAGCCACAGAAGCAGCCCACACGCTGCAACTAGAGAGCAGCCTTCACAGCCACGAAGACCCAGGACAGCTAAGAGTAGATAACCACACATAAATGTATCAACCCATTGACGGCACCTGGAAAATACTAATTAAAACCAATTAGCGAAAAAAACAAATCATTCCAAGTGTTTGCAAAGTAGCAAAGTGTAAGAGTGTAAACGGGCACAAATATTTAGGAAGACGATTTGGAATTACCTAGACATACCTGACAACCCAGTGATTATACGCCGAAGTATATACCCTGGAAAACTTCATACATATTTATACCAGGACATAGGTACAGAATTGTTTACAAGCAGCATTTTTATAACAGCAAATTTCTGTAACAACCAAAATGTCTGACAAGAGTACAGAGAAAAGAAGAGCTATGTTTGCATATAAAAGAATGCTATGTAAAAAGTTGGCTAACATTCAGAAAACTAAGATCATGGCATCCGGCCCCATCACTTCCTGGCAAATAGGTGGGGAAACAGTGGCTGACTTTATTTTCAGAGGCTCCAAAATCACTGCAGATCATGACTGCAGCCATGAAATTAAAAGATGCTTACTCCTTGGAAGGAAAGTTATGACCAACCTAGATTACACATTAAAAAGCAGAGACATTACTTTGCCAACAAAGGTCCGTCTAGTCAAGGCTATGGTTTTTCCAGTAGTCATGTATGGATGTGAGAGTTGGACTGTGAAGAAAGCTGAGCACAGAAGAATTGATGCTTCTGAACTGTGGTGTTGGAGAAGACTCTTGAGACTGCAAGGAGATCCAACCAGCCCATGTTAATGGAGATCAGTCCTGGGGGTTTACTGGAAGCACTGATATTGAAGCTGAAACTCCAATCCTTTGGCCACCTGACGCGAACAGCTGACTCATTTGAAAAGACCCTGATGCTGGGAAAGATTGAGGGCAGGAGAAGGGGACCACAGAGGATGAGATGGTTGGATGGCATCACCAACTCAATGGACATGGGTTTGGGTAGACTCCAGCAGTTGTTGATGGACAGGGAGGCCTGGCGTGCTGCGCTTCATGGGGTCACAAAGAGTCGGACATGACTTAGCAACTGAACTGAACTGAACCATTGCTAGGTACAACAAAATGAGTGAAATTTTTAAATGTAATATTGTGTGAAAGAAACAAAATAGAAGATGCATAGATTGTGATTCCATTTATATAAACATCAAAAGCAAAAAATTAAATCATGGGCATGGTTAACACAAAATTCACTATAATGGCAACTTCCAGTGGTAGAAAGGGACTGGGATTAGATGAAAATAGTGTGAAATAACAGGAAAATATTTTTAAGAATATTTCTACATTACATCTTCAAAAGAACACTTATATGAACTTTTATGCAACATATATTATAAAGCATATAAAAAAAGGGGGAGGGACAGACCTCCCTGAGTTGCTAACTGTTGAAGTGAGGTAGGTTCATAGGTACATGGGAATTCTTATTTTCTCTTGTTTGAAATTTTTATAATAAAACCACTTTAAAAATTCAGCACTTTCAATTCTTAGTGAGCAATTCTTACCTCAATAATAAAAAGCAACCCAGATTCCCAGATTCCCCATTTCAGGATGTAAAGAAAAGCATTGCTCCCTATCTTGTAATAATGATAAACACCATACAAAATTCATTCTGGTTCTTGAAACCAGCCGAAAGCTGAGGTTGCAGGGCCAACTAACTAACTCAAATCTAAGGAGAGAAGAGACATGAGCACCAGTTCACCTGAAAAAGATACTACTGGACAATAGTAACAATTTAGCTAATACTTTAATGACTAAAGGTGGAGTGTGAGCTAACAAAAGACCATCAAAACCTTGGAGGCCACAAACCAAGAGGAATTCACATTTACTCACAGGATTTTCTCGAAGGACCTCACAGGAAGTTCACGAAAAAAAAAAGGAAAAAGAAAACAAAAAACGGGGGGACACGGCAGGAAACTTAGAAACTGTCCCTTGAAGAGAACAGCAGAATTTATAAGAATGTATTAATTTCTTTTAATAATGGTATTATTAAAAGACTAGAATCTTATCCAGTATATAAAAAAAAAACCATACAAAAATAGAGCCAAAAAACCTGTCATAAAAACTATACAAAAGCACATGAAAATTGGAATTTTTAAAAATAATACAAATTACAAAATTAGTTCAGGAAAGCTATAATAAATAGTATTACAGTCAAAAGGGAGAACCCAATGTTTATGTGGGAGTTGGGTTAAGGAGAACCTAATACATTTCTTAAAAGGTATAAATCTATCATCTTAAAAAAAAATTATAGTGTTCTTTAAAAAAGCCAAGCAGATGTCAAGACCGCCTGGGTTTGAATTCCAATTCTACCCCTTACTAGCTCCATGACTTTATTATTCTTTTGTGTCTCTGTTTCCTCTTGTGTGAACTAGGAATAATAACCTTCAAAGTTTTTGTAAGGATTAAATGAGTTAAAATATCTGGTAATAAATAAACATAAAAGTACTACTATTCTAGACTATTTCAAGAAATGATTTTTACATCTGACTCTCATAGCATCCCTGGTTTTCCATAAAATATTCAAAACTGAAAGAAATACAGCATATAATCCTAGTGTCTAGGTATAAATAAACACTTCTGTGAAAACTATCCTCAGAAAACAAAAGTGTAAAGAAAGTGTTAGTCTCTCAGCTGTGTCCAACTGTTTCCAACCAGATGGACTGTAGCCACCAGGCCCCTCTGTCCATGGAATTCTCCAGACAAGAATACCGAAGTGGGCTGCCACTTCCCATTGCAGGGGATCTTCCCGACCCAGGGATCAAATCTGCGTCTCCTGCATTTCAGGCAGACTCTTTACCATCTAAGCCTACAGGGAAGCCTCAACTTCCCCACAAAAGGAATAAAGCAGCAATATTAAAATATTTTATTCCAAAAGAAGTTAAAAAAAGTTAAGTTCTTAAAACTATCTTTTTATCAAATGTAAATTATAGCTGCTCTGATGAAATGTTTTTAAGTTCAATAAAGTTGAGGTAAGAAATGCTCTTAAATCTGTTTCAGGATTTAAATGCTTTGTAATCATTTGCATTTTCTAAGTACACTGTTAAGAACGTATTTCCCATGACCAGGTTCATCATGTATCTAGTAATCTTGGGAGTATGGAACACAAATTATTGCCTTAGAAAAACACTGTTTATTACACGTATAAAGCTGAAAGAGCAGCTTTCAGAAAGATGGAAAGTATTAATAAATACACCAGCCATTTAGTTGTTTGAGCTTTACTTTTATATGCATACATGTGACAAAAAAACAAAAATTTCAAAGATACAGGGTACAACATATCAAATGAAATCATTTAAAATTATTTTAATGTATACACAAGTAACAAGATAAAGTACATGTATATGATACATAATTTGTTCTGAGGTCTTGAAAAGCAGTATTTGGGGCTTTGAATTCTGATACTATTATCTATTACATCATTCAAGTAACACATATTTCAAAAGTTTAAATTTTTTAATAATAACTCAATTAAGACATAATTCTAAGACAATTTGATAGATGAGCTGCCTTTGCCAAAATAGTGTTGTTCAATTCTTCTACAGAAAGCAAGGAGGTTGCTGTAGTTTTTCACCTTCTCAGAAAGTTCATCATTGGTCATTTGTGTAGTAAGAATGGTATACAGATGGCCAAATACCAGTGCATCTAGTTCAGTAGGCCTAAGACAAAAGCAGAAACGAGAGCAACATGAACAGAGTTTAACTTACAAGGCAGAATATACACAATTAAAAAAAAAACATTTTATTATTATATTTAAAAGAAAAAACTAACTTAAGAAATAAATCCTACCCCAACCTGATAGAATTTATTCTATTTTACTGGAGTTTCTATTAAAAAATATGAAAACTTTTGAACCATGATTTGCTAGTTATGTGACTTGCTTTCTTAAATAGTGTGTGTGTGTGCGTGTGTTAGTAGCTCAGTTGTGTCCAACTCTTTGCGATCCCATGGACTGTAGCCCACCAGACTTCTCTGTCCATGAAATTCTCCAGGCAAGAACACTGGAGTGGGTTCCCATTCCCTTCTCCAGGAGACCTTCCTAACCCAGTGATTGAACCCAGGTCTCCCATATTGTTGGAAGATTCTTTACCGTCTGAGCCACCAGGGAAGCCCAAAGTCACTCAGTCGTGTTTAACTCTTCACAACTCCATAGACTACACAATCCATGGAATTCTCTAGGCCAGAATACTGGAGTGGGTAGCCTTTTCCTTCTCCAGGGGATCTTCCCAACCCAGGTATCAAATCCAGGTCTCCCACACTGCAAGGGGTTCTTTATCAGCTAAGCCACAAGGGAAACCCAAGAATAATGGAGTGGGTAGCCTATCCCTTCTCCAGTGGATCTTCCTGACCCAGGAATCAAACTGAGGTCTCCTGCATTATAGGCAGATTCTTTACCAACTGAGCTATCAGGGAAGCCCTTCTTAAATAGTAGTATCATTTAAATGATATAATAATATCTAAATAATATTAGTGTAAATAATAAAAATAATATTAGTATAAATAATCACATCATTTTATTAAGTTATTCACAAAATATACAATAGTAGTATCATTTAAATGATATATTTAAATAATATTAGTATAAATAGTTAAAATAATATTTGTGTAAATAATCACATTCATTTTACTAAGTTATTCACTAAATATACAACAGGTCTCCAATGAGCCAGTAACTGTGCCAGATGCTAAAGATATAAAAGTAAGAAAGCAAGTTTACTTACCCTTTTTAAAGTAAACTCAGCTTTCTGAAGGATATAAAAAAATGGCTTCAACAAAAATTTTTCTAGGGTTTTTTTCCCCCTTTAATTAAATATCACTAACAAAAAGATGAAATTTATCTACCTTGCTACCAATGGTCTATATATGGGATATCATGAATCTACATTATATTAAAATAATTACAGTAGACCTGTGAACAACACTGGCTGGAACTGTTGTTAAGGTCCACTTATATGCCAAGTTTTTTTTCAATAAATAGATACTACATTACTACACAATCCATGGTTGATTCAATCTGTTTGTGGATGCGGAGCCACAGACACAAAGGTCTGCCTCTAAAGTTGTACATGGATTTTCAACTGTAGCAGAGGGTCGGCACCCTGAACCCTCTCATTATACTGCATTAGCATAATACTGGGCTTCCCTGGTGGCTCAGAGGGTAAAGAATGCGCCTGCGGTGGGGAAGACAAGGATTCAATCCCTGGATCAGGAAGATTCCCTGGAGGAGGGCATGGTAACCCACTCCAGTATTCTCGCCTGGAGAATCCCTCTGGACAGAGGAGCCTGGAGGGCTATAGTCCAAGGGGTTGCACAGAGTCAAACAGGACTGAGTGACTAAGCACAGCACAGTATTACTAAAAGGAAAAAATGCATGATTATATGCCATCAGTAATTATTGCTGTCAATCCTACAATGGTAGTCCTAAATTATAGAGAAAACATGTTAATCCACCTGAAATGTGGATTAACCTGGTAATGTAGTAACCTGGTTTGGCAAAATAGACCTTTTCTGTTCAGTTCAGTTGCTCAGTCGTGTCCGACTCTTTGCGACCCAATGGACTGCAGCACACTGGCCCTCCCTGTCCATCACCAACTCCCGGAGTTCACTCAAACTCATGTCCATTGAGTTGGTGATCCCAACCAACCATCTCATCCTCTGTCATCACCTTCGATCTTTCCCAGCATTAGGGTCTTTTCAAATGAGTCAATTCTTCACATCAGGTGGCCAAAGTATTGGAGTTTCAGCTTCAGCGTCAGTCTTCCCAGTGAATATTCAGGACTGATCTCCTTTAGGATGGACTAGTTGGATCTCCTTGCTGTCCAAGAGACTCTCAAGAGTCTTCTCCAACACCACAGTTCAAAAGCATCAATTCTTCAGTGCTCAGCTTTCTTTCTAGTCCAATTCTCACATCCATACATGACTACTGGAAAAACCATAGCTTTGACTAGACAGACCTTTGCTGGCAAAGTAACATCTCTGCTTTTTAATATGCTGTCTAGGTTGGTCATAACTTTTCTTCCAAGGAGCAAGCGTCTTTTAATTTCATGGCTGCAGTCACCATCTGCAGTGATTTTGGAGTCCAAAAAATAAAGTCTGTCACTGTCTCCACTGTTTTCCCATTTATTTACCATAAAGTAATGGGACCAGATGCCATGATCTTCGTTTTCTGAATGTTGAGTTTTAAGCCAACTTCTTCACTCTCACTTTCATCAAGAAGCTCTTTAGTTCTTCTTCACTTTCTGCCATAAGGGTTATGTCATCTGCATATCTGAGGTTATTGCTATTTCTCCCGGCAATGGGGTTCTGTCAAATCCTAATTTTGCCACTAACTTACTAGCTATGTAGCCTTGATTGCCACTCATGAAGGACCTCTTGTAGTTGCACGGCCTCATATGTCTTCATGTCACTAATTCCTAAATATTTATCTCCAGCCCGAGTCTCTCCCCTGAAGTCCAGAATAATACGTTCAAATATCTCCATACGAATGAATGTTCAATAAGGATCTCAAATCAGCTTGTCTCATCTTCTCAAAATAAAAGTCTATATGCACCACCTGTTCAAGCCAAAAATGTGAGTCCCCTTGAGTCTTCTCTTATCCTCTCACATCTATTAGAAAGCCGGGTGAGACATAACCACCAAAATACGTCCTGAATACCACCACTTATCTATTATTACCTCCTCATCTGAGCCACCATAACCTCACCAAGACCACTGTACTACCTTCTTACTGTATCTCCCTTCTACTTAACTGCTCTGCTACTTTTTAAAAAATATCACCAGCTCATACCATGCCAAGCATGAAACATTCCAATGAATTTCCACTCTACTTACACTAACATGCAAACTCCTTACTCAAAGCATACAAGTCTCAGATGATCTGGCTCTGGCTTACCTCTTCAGCCATACCTCCTACCATTTTCAACACACAACCATAAATGGCTTTGCTTCTTCCATCTGAACATAAACTAGCCAATCGTAGGGACTTGACCCAACTATTCCTGCTACCTGGAACATTCTTCCCTTGATCTCACATTGCTGGCTCCTCCTTGTCTTTCAGAATACAGCTTAAATGTCACATCTGAAAGTCTCCCTGACCATACCAACTAAAGTGGGCATATAGTCACTTACTGTGATGTGATCCTATTTTAATTCTCTATATGGTACTTAAAACTTTCTCATATTTATCTTTAATTGTCTGTCTCCTTCCACCAGGACATTGTCTACTTGTTTCCTGTTATGTCCCCATTATCTAGAACAACACCTGGCCCAAAGTAAGTTCTCAATAAGTATGTGTTTAAATGAATCAATAAAAAGGTGAAGTCCTTTTCATACCACATTATAACTATTTACTTAATGTTTCCCTCTTATACTCTAAGTTCTCTAAAGGTAACAAAGCATATATCTTTATAACCCCAGTTCTTAGCAAGGAATCTAAGGAACTGAATGGTTATATGCTGAATCAATATTGAAACAAAAAAGAAAGCATCCTAAGCTGTACAGGATATTTAATTTTTCAATAGTAGTTATTCACATTCTTCCAAAGCCTTCCCTCTTTTGACACATTTATGAACTATTAATCAAAGTCAAATGTGCAATTTATGGTCATGTTTAAGAAGGTAGTCAACAGGATAGTTTTAAAAATCACAAGTGTCCTGGGACTTAATAGCACTATGATTCTAGCATCACAGATTAAGAATTAATAACAAATGAACACCTGAAAAAAAGAAAACAAAGATGCAGAAGGTAGTTAAATGTAGAGCTGAGGCACTCTATGAGAAGTAATACGAACATCAATCCTTCCAGATCCCTAAACATATTTCTTAAAATGTGTATCTTATCAATTTAGGATTTATTTTTCTAATCTTTACTTAGGATTAACTACCCTCTGTTTCTTGTACTAGAGCCTAAAAGAGGTGAATATATTCTGTGATGCAACTTCTAGTAGCAGGGCATCTTTTATCAATAAATGAAGGCTCTGAATGAGCTTGGGTATGAAGGTATGTTTAAACCAGAGTGGTCTAGTAGCAGCCATGAAGTGGTCAAAATGTTATCTGCTGCAAATGTAATCTATATAACTCAAAAGGTGCTGAATTATACACAGGTAACAAGCATATAAAAATTGATTTGATGTTTCCTAACGACAGCAACTTCATGACCAATTACTTTTAGAACATCTAACAGGAAGTAGGATACACTACACTAAATCAAAATACACACATACCTTCCAATGCATATTTTTTGCAATCCTTCAGCAACTGCTTACATTAGCTGACTCTGACATAGAAGTTATCAATTCCCACAATACTCTTTTTAAAAAGTACACTGTGTATGTGCTGTTACTCTTCTCTATTGTTTCTATTTCTCTTTCCTTTTAATGACTATATAATTTAAATATTGATATTGTTAAAAAATAAATAAAGAGTACACTGTGGTAGTGGGACATAACTATATACCACTGCTATAACCCACAAAACTATATACACATAAAAGTGCCAATTTTACTTTTTGTAAATTATACCACAAACTTGACTTTTTTCAAAAAAGCAATATACTCAGAAAAATGTTTGCAACTCCTATGAGAGACCCAGTATTTCTATTGAATCATGTAATCAAGCCAAGATTTCATGTACCTCCAGCTTTAATTACCTTTTCTATATAATATAGAGAGAAAACCACCCTTCTGCCCACTAAGTAGTTTGTGGATTATAATTTAGATATAAATAGCAACCCCCCTCCTAAGACCTTTAGCATCTTTCATAATGTTGCCTTCTCATCTTATATTATCATTCTTTCTATTTTTCTGTTGGTTATCCACTATTCTTTTTTTTCCAGTTTTATTGAAAAATAACATACATTGCTGTTTAAGTTTAAAGTTTACAGCATGATAGCTTGATTTACATATATTATAAAATTGCTATAAACAGGTTCAGCTAACATCCATCAGTTACCTACTAGTCTTTCATTTGCATATCAAAATAAAAACAGTACCATAAAACATGAATGTTTTCCTAACCTTTCCCATTAAAAATTTTTGCACTCATCCTTTTCATTTTCTTCAATTGTTATGGTTCCACATTTCTTTCTTTCTGATACCTTTCATAGTCTAGTTTCGAAAACATTAATTTTGTCTGTTTTCTCTAATTTTTCTTTCCAAAAACATTAGTTTTGTCTGAGTATTCCCTTATTTTTCTTTCCTGTTATACTATTGATTTGTCCTTTCTTCATACTAACAGAAATAATTTACATATCCTTTCTTTATATCAATCACTGATCTTTAGGACTATCACTCAAATTTGTAAATCAAGCTTCTTGCCATTAACTTCGCTATATTTTGCCTTTGGGTATTTTGCCTGTGGGTATTTTTGAGCAATTTCTCCTTAATTTTCTTAACTGGTGATTTCTTAATTTAAAAACCTCAATGAAATCCTACTCCCCCTGAAATTTTTCTTAAGGTTCTCAAGTATAATTATTGCATTTCCAATCTGTATATGAATGTATAATTTTCAAATTTTAACATTTACTTAATGGTTAACAGCAGTATTTTTTTCTTTTTCAAATCTAACTCTTTTTCAATTTATCATTCAATTTAATCTAGTTTTAACCAACATCTACTGAGCTTCCTCTAACAGATTTTATTTGGAAAACACTTAGACCTAAAAGGAGCTCATAAATGCTTTAGAGCAGTATAACTCTTACTATCCTGATTCATTTCTAAGAACTACTTTTTTTCTACTTCTTCTTCCTCTTTATTAAAAAGTAACAGGAAAATATCACTTTAAGAAAACTTAGGTTTTTATTTCAAATCCACTCACCAGATGAAAGGGAACAAATGACTCAGTCTTTGTATAGGTGTCTTAACAGGTATCACATCAGCAAGGTTCTGTGTACATGACAGATAGCACAGATTTTGACTTTCATTTTAGAAATATGAATTTCCCTGGTGGCTCAGATGGTAAAGAATCTGCCTACAATGCAGGAGACCTGGGTTCGATCTCTGGGTTGGGAAGATCCCCTGGAGGAGGGCATGGCAACCCATTCCAGTTTTCTTGCCTGGAGAATTGCCATGGACAAAGGGGCCTGCCAGGCTACAGTCCATGGGGTCCAAGGAGTTGGACACACCAACACTATGCATCATGAAGGATAAAAAGGCCAACAATCATTAGTATCTACTTTGTATTACTTCTAATTTGTTTTCAAATTCACTTTCCTTTTCCTTTCCACCATTGAGCTTCTTTGTCTCCTTTTCCCAATTACTATTCTTGCTGCAGGGCTTCCCTGATAGGTCCATGGTAAAGAATCCATCTGCAATGCATGAGACGAGGTTCAATCCCTGGGTCAGGAAGATCCCCTGGAGAAGGAAATGGCAACCCAGTCCAGTATTTCTGTCTGGAGAATCCCATGAACCAGAGGAGCCTGATGGGCTACAGTCCATGGGGTCGCAAAAGAGTCAGATACAACCTAGCACTAAACAGCAACAACAAATTCTCGCAAGATTTCCCTCAACTCTCTTTCTCTTTCTTCTCAAGAGTGACTAAGTTTCTTTCATGAGGCCTCTCAACATGTCTAGTAAGTAAGCTAGAAGAAAAGCTGATTCTAATTTTAGAGGGTAAGAAGAGGATTCACAGGGAAACAAATTTTAATATTATTAAACAATTGCATAAAATTAAATTAAACCTATTCTATACTTCAAAAACAAATATGTTTAAGTCTCATATAAAATTATTTCAAAAACCTACACCTTAATACCAGTTAAACAGTTTCTCAGTTACAAACCTTATTTTTACACCTATTCTAAACTTTGAATTTTCAATTACAAGCTTAAAAATAATTGCACGCTAGTAAAGTAACACTCAAAATTCTCCAAGCCAGGATTCAACATTACGTAAACTGTGAACTTCTAGATGCTCAAGCTGGATTAATAAAATATACTCTTTTTGAGCTTTTCAGCTCCTATGAATTCCTGTATAAGAAAGAAAAGGAACTACATAATAGTAACATTTTGATACATTTCTTTTGTATTAGAGACTAAACAACTAGAATCAGTACAGCAAACATCACTAGAAATAAGAACATATAGCTTCACCTACCAGGATTTCACAGTTTGATCTCTATGACATTTGCTGCTTCAAAGATCAACAGACTCCAATTTTATTTGAATATCAATTGTATAGCATATACACTAATATAACTTACATATTTCCAAGCTATCATCATTGTCATTTCTGCTACAAATATTAATATCTCTACCAAAAGATGTTTGATATAGCTACAGATGAATGCCTATGAAGATATAATAAATAATAGCAAATAAATCTTTTAAAAAATTATCAATCTAAAAGTCAAGGGATTTTTATTAAAGCTAAAAAGATTAGATTCCAAGCAAACCACTGAGGTTAAAATGCTTATTTAAACCCATCTTAAACTAGATCACAGGATAATTGATTCTGCAGATATAGTAAAATGGTAACTAAAAAAAAAAGGAAAAATTCATTCTTTGCCTACATTAGATATTATTTTCCAAATTACAAAATGTTCTATCTTAATGAAACATGAAATACTCAATTCACATACATACATACATATTTTGAATCTATATCCTTCACAATCATTTCTATGCTTTTATTTTCATTAACTTTTAAAAAGAAAAGTTTCTAATAGTGCTTGTCCATCCAACAATATTTTTTACTGTTTAGTTTTTATTCACTTTTCTAGTCCTCAGGGCATTAGCCTATGCAGACAATGGCTACACTTCATGTTTTAATAGTATGTTGCAAGCTCAGAATTTTAAGATGTCATAGTTCCATATAAAGCACCTTGACGTATTTCTAGTAGAACCTCTATATCATACTATAACGACAGGTTTACATGTCTGCCTTCAGGAGAAAATTCTTAATGGCTAGCACCACATTTTAGAAATCTTAGTCTTCCAGAAGCTAGTGCTGTGCCTGATACTCAAGAAATTAAATGTTTAATGAATGCAAAAATAAATTTTAATGTAACTGTTTTCATAAATATTTCTTGATAAAACAATTCCTCTATGACAAAATGATATTATATATATGATAAAATAACAATATAGAAAAGAAACTAACTAAAAAGAGTAAAATCCTTACTGTTTATTGAAGAAATATGGTTGTGTTCCCAGTCTTTGAGAAAGAGCTTGACAGCACTGGTCTACATCTTCTAAGACCTAACACAAGCAACAGACCCCAAATAAAAATATTTAAATTAGCAAGCAATAAAATGTGTCTAAAACTTCATTTGTAACACAGCTTATAATAAATTTAGGTAACCTTTTATAGTATATTTAAATCAGACAAGAGACCACATAGAGAGCGTAATACTTCCTATATAAGAACTAGGAAAATTTGAGAACAAATTTCCTTTAAATGCAAGTAAATTCAAGTTACTCATGAGAATTATGATCAAGAAAGTTTTTATCTCAATACTCTACTCCCTATAAAAGTTTCCCTGAATCCATATAATCAAATGATTTCACATATATTAAAAAATCTGCTTCATAAAGATGACACTACTGATCTACCATGAGTAAGAAGCATTTGGATTGTTTTCCACTAGTGGGAACACTTTATTTACTTTGCTCCTTCCAATTACCCAATCCTCCTCATGGCCAGTGGCACAAATCAATGGTTGGCTTGCCAGGACTAGGGGTATCCTGCTTAATGATACTCAAACTCATGTTTTTATCATTTTTCTACTTCAGTATATTTAAGACCAAAGAAAAGTAGGAATTTTAAGCACTGCATTTAACAGGGTTTTGGTTTTTCTTTAAGCCCTGCTGCTGCAGATCTATATTTACTGGCATAAAAATGCCCACAATATACTGTTGAATGGAAAAAAATTAGGTTAGAGGGTGGCAAGTATAATATGATTCCACTTTTTAAAAATGTTAAGAGACATCTAGAAGAATGTTCTTCACATAGTTAACAGTGGCAATTTCTAGCTGATAGGATCCAAGGCAATTTTTATTCCCTTTTGAAGTTTTATGTATTACATAATTTGTCTTACAATAAGCATGTGTGATTTTTATAAAACAATCAACTACTTCATGTCAGAGAAAATAAGAACAAATGTTTTGTTAATTTTTTTATTATGTTTGGATTTTTTTATTAAAGGACTATGAATTTAAAATGTTCTTTTTTTTATGCATTAAAGTTGAGGGTTTTATCAACTTCAACCTGAACTGACCTGGTCCAGAGTCTTGTTACCCCATCCAATAGCTTTCATCTTACGTTTGACTTCCCACTGTTTCTGATAGGCCAAAATATGATTCAGAGGCCAAGGGTAGGGAGATCCATACCTAGCATGAGTGATCTAAAGCAAAAAGATTATGTTAAAATTGAGATCCTAAAAATAAAGTATTTTCACAAATAGATTTCTAAAGGAAATATATTTTCAGAGAAACAAAAACATAGCTTGCAATCTTAAAATTAAAATTTTAAATGATTCCCTTTATAAATATATAAACTTTTATGTACTTTGCAACCAGTTATATCAAACAACACATAGCTTCCCTAAAATGTATGTGCAAGCAAAATTAAAGTTAAGTGAAAAACTATATCACTAATGGTACAAACCACAATGTTTCATTTATGAGCAGGGACTTATGATTCTGAGCAAAAGTGTTTTTTCATTAAATTTTAATTAAGATAAATGCTGCAGAACCACTCACCTCTCCTACAGTAGCATCATCACACCACTGAAGATACAGCTAGAAAAAAAAAAAAGTCACCAAAACTTTAGAATATCAAAGAGAAAATGGATAAAGTAAGTTATTTCTTGCCAGAGTAATTTTTATAAACCAATATCATTGAAGTCACATATGTGAGCGTTTTTTTCCCCCTTGGCTAATGTTCTACACAGAATTATTAAACTTAATATTTTTTATTCATAAAATATATTTTTTATTCATAAAATATATCTCTAAATGCCATTAGAGTATTTTACGGATATTATTTAAGAAAACTTCACAAGACCAAAATAAAATGATCACTCCTGTTTACAAAAAGAAAAACTAGAAATGAAAAAACAGGCAACTTATTCAAACATAATGATTAAATAATCTGGGTAACTATACTAGCCCTAGAGTTTACTTGACTATTTTCCTTTATTTCAGTAACTTTAAAATAAGCCATAGGAAAGATAATCTTTTATGAGAGAAAAAGCTTATTTTCAAGGCCTATTATCTTCTGTTATACCTCTGCAGTCAACAGCATATTGTTGACTAATTCCATGTAGGCTTTCATTTCTGCTTTTGGACTTCATCCAGCCCATCACTAAGAGAATGGCCCTAAAGGGAATTTAAAAAAATTTTAAAGAGCATCATATTAAACATACAAAAACTTTCAGTTATCTTACTACCAAGTAATACAACATCAATGTTTTACTGCAGATGTCCAAAGGATTAGTTTACAAAATGCCCCTAAAACATAATTATTTTATGTGAAAATTATGAAAAAATACTTTGCTATGACTACAAAATATTAATAACAAGTATTTACTTGTCATTATAAAAATGTATCGTTCAAGAGATAAAATTTATTATCTCACCAAAGAAGAAAACAAGGATGGTCAGTAAACTGTTTTTTTAAGACACTAAACCTTAGTAATAAAATAAATTCCAAAAGATTGACATGTGTTATTTATAAAGTGGTCAAAGATTTTTTTGAAGTGTTATTAGTAAAGGATAGGGAAAAAGACACTAATTTTTAAATTCTAATACACTACAGTAATGAATAGACTTATAAAACAGTATAAACTTCAGTTCAATCTGATGATCTGTTGTAAAATTTTTTAAATGTATACCCTATAACACCGTAATATCACTCTTAGGAATTTATGCTAAGGAGATAATTTAACAAGTGTACAAAGGTGTATATAAAAGAATATTTATCTTAGCACTCAATAACAGCAAAAAGTTGCCAACAACTTATGTGTCCATCAAGAAAGAATTAAGTAAAAAATTCTAATACAAAAGCTGCTTTTGAACTGTGGTATTGGAGAAGACTCTTGAGAGTTCCTTGGACTGGAAGGAGATCCAACCAGTCCATCCTAAAGGAAATCAGTCCTGAATATTCATTGGAAGGACTGATGCTGAAGCTGAAACTCTAATCCTTTGGCCACATGATGTGAAGAACTGACTCACTGGAAAAGAACCTCGTGCTGGGAAAGATTGAAGGCAGGAGAAAAAGGGGACAACAGATGGTGATATGGTTGGATGGCATCACCAACTCAGTGGACATGGGTTTGAGTAGACTCCGGGAGTTGGTGATGGACACGGAGGCCTGGAGTGCTGCAGTCCACGGGGTTGCAGAGTCAGACACAGCTGAGGGACTGAACTGAACTGAATACAAAAGAATACTATATAACAATTTTAAAGGATAATACATATCTATAGTCATTAACATGGAAGAATTTCTAAACATATTGATGATTTTAAAAGGCAGGTTTCAAAATAAGACTAATAGTTATTACCTATATTTTTCTACATATGCAAAAAAAATTCTGGATGGATGTTCCCCAAAATGTTAATGGAGGTTGTTCTTTGATAACTATTAAAATCTAAACTGAATAATGGGTAAAGGAGTACATTCAACTTGTAAACATTCTATAACTCCCTTCTCAAATTCTCATAAACATGGGTGAGAAGATTATCTCTCATTTTGTAAAGATCAAATGGCCTCTTTTGCCATTGATTTACATTATAAAAGGAAAAAAAAACTCTTTAGAATATTTCTCCAGTAGTTTATATCAGCATTTTATAAAACTAGGTTAAAATCAATGTAAATGCTACAACACACTAAAGATGATGAATGACCTATTTAAGAGTAACTGTGATCAAATCCATTTAATATCTTTTTTATTACCTTGGCTTTAACGAATTGGACTATTGGACCAAGTTCTGATACTACTTGATTTCCTACGTGAATAAAAGGTACTTTACCTGTGGAAGGGGAAAACAATGTGAGAATATGACCAGTAAGTTAAAGTTTGTGCTAAAAAGGAAATCAACACAACATTTGGTTATGCCTTATTAATACAGAGTTTTGTAACATTATGACTTTTTAAAATTACAGTTAAGCATGTATATTAAATTCTAAAAATTTTCTAACATTACTAATTTTAAAATAAAAGAAAGAAACAAGATTCATTTCTAGAGCTCTCACTTGCATATAATAACATAATACTCCCTTTTCAGAGCTAACACTAACAAATCACTATGCAGCAATAAATACTAATTATTCAAATTATATGAACTAAGCCTGGACAATGTTTCATGACTGATAGATTTTTAAAACTTTAACTAGGCCTTCCTTCAGATTACAATAAATCAACCTATATTTAAACAATATTTATAAAGACTTTTTTTTTTTTTTACATCTACTACTTTCATATCTCAGACAACCATTGAGGTCAATTGTTTAAGCACATAATGGTACATTAATAAATGTATCTGACTCAAAAAATATCAGGAATTAAGGGAATAACAATCTTTGAAGATATGCTAGCTTATGAATTATAATACAAAGTCTGCTCCCAACACATGTGGGGAAAAAAATAATAAATAGTATGCTTATAAAAACTGGCTTCTCCACTGTTTACAATAGCCAGGACATGGAAGCAACCTAGATGTCCATTGGCAGACGAATGGATAAGAAACCTGTGGTACATATACACAATAGAATATTACTCAGCTATTAAAAAGAATGTATTTGAATCAGTTCTAATGAGGTGGATGAAACTGGAGCCTATTATACAGAGTGACGTAAGTCAGAAAGAAAAAACTAAGACAGTATATTAACACATATATATGGAATTTAGAAAGATGGTTAACAATGACCATATATGCGAGACAGCAAAAGAGACACAGATGTAAAGAACAGTATTTTGGACTTTGTAGGAGAAGGCGAGGGTGGGATGATTTGAGAGAAGAGCACTGAAACATGTATATTACCACATGTGAGACAGATCGCCAGTCCAGGTTCAATGCTTGAGACAGGGTGCTCAGGGCTGGTGCACTGGGATGACCCAGAGGGATGGGATGGGGAGGGAGGGGAAGGGGGGGTTCAGGATGGGGAACACATGTCCACCCATGGCTGATTCATGTCAATGTATGACAAAAACCACTACAACACTGTAAAGTAATTAGCCTCCAATTAAAATAAATTAATTTAATTTAATGAAAAAGTGGCATCCCTAAGTACATATCACATTAAAAAGTAATATTTTAATTTTATAAATACTAATAACTGGTGAAATTATCAGAGATACAATCTCCAAATAGTAATAAAGTCTACCTAAAATGCTAGAGGATGAAACTCTGTCAGACCTAGTTCAAACAGAGCTCGCATTAACAGCAGGCTTCTTCATGGTCCTTTGCAATAGATTCACTCCTCTCCGGCTCAGACAGACTGAGGGTAATGGATGAGGTGCACTGCACCAACAAAAGCTTCATCTGCATCCACAGGATAACATTACAAAGGAAACACAGGCGTTTTGGAATACACCTCAGCAAATGAATTTAGAAGACATTTCCATTTACCAATATAAAAACACTGAATTCTGCATTCTTTTTTCTACTGCTTTATAAATCTTGCGAAAGAGAAAAAAAAAATCTTATCTGCACAAGCATTAGATCACACTCTTTTTAACTTGGGATAAAATCTTTACAACTACTATACTGGCAGAAATAGTGCAGGTCCTCTGAGATAATATGATTACAGAAGGAAAACTATTTGTGAATGAATGTCCAGACTGAAGAGTATTTTGGGGTGGTACATTTTGAGAGCAAAGTGTATTTCTCATTTCCAATATCCAGTTTGGAGTTCTTGGAACAAAGAGTTTATATATACCTCATCTTGCTGCACTTTGCTTTATTGTGCTTTGCAAATACTGAGCATTTTCACAAACTGAAGGTTTGTGGCAACGCTGCATTAACTAAGTATATTGGTGCCATTTTTCCAACAGAATTTGCTTACTTTCTGTCTCTGTATCACCTTTTAGTAATTTTCACAATAATTCAAACATTTTTATTATTATTCTGTTATAAAACTTTAAAGGATGAAGACTTGCTACTTATAAACGAGCAAAGAAAGTGGTTTCTTGAAATGGAATGTACTCTTAGTGAAGATTGTTGAAATGACAAGAAAGGAGTGAGACTGTTGCATAACTTAGTTTATAAAAGAGCACCAGGATTTGAGAAGACTGACTCCAATTCTGAAAGAAGCTCTACTGTGGGGTAAAATGCTATCAAATTGCACTTCATGCTACAGATAAATCATTTGTGAAAGGAAGAGTCAATCAATGAGGCAAACTTCAGTGTTATCTTACTTTAAGAAAGGGACACAGCCACCCCAGCCTTTAGCAACCACCACCCTGATCAGTTAGCAGCCATCAACATGGAGGAAAGATCTTCCACCAGCAAAAAGGTTTTGACTCATGGAAGGCTCAGACAATGGTCAGCATTTTTTTCAGCAATAAAGTATTTCTAATTGAAATATGTATATTGTTTTTCTTAGCCACAATGCTATTATATGATTAACAGACTACAGTATAATGTAGGCATTTAAAAAAAAAATCTAGGTACAAACTGGACTATCACTGCAATTCTATCAATGCAGAGTATTAACAGAGAAGGGGAAAAAAAAAACACTTACCAGATGGAGACATATATTCTGCATTTGGCCTGCAGACCACTTTGATAGGCAGATTACACATTTGCAAAAAGGCCTGTCAATCAAAAGAAATCTATAGTAAGTCTAATGAAAGTATATGTATATTAGAACACAACATTTTATTTCTTTTCTAAACTTAAGTAAAGCTCAGGAAAAGGAAAAGAATAAATCAATTTAAAGTGAAAGATCTGTACTCTAAAACAAAAATAAAATGTCATTTCAATACTAAAAGATCAATACATATGACTCAGACTCAAGTAAATGTATGAAGCTTAAAGCATTTATATACTCAAATGTAAGTTATCCATATTTTATTGCATTAGTTTAGGTAAGTCAGCAATACTGTGTATTTCTTTAATTTTCTATAACAGATGACTAAAAGTCCAAACTTTATAAGTTATTACTTAATTCCACTACTCTCTTAGGATTCTTATCTTTGTCTTAGGCAGAAACTCTCAAACTGTTTTTTTTTACTACTTCAAATTTCTCTCCAATAATACTCAATATCCTAACATGTAGCTTTTATGCTCACTAATTCACTTTTTAAAGACAGAGAATTGTTTGTTTTTACTTTGTTCATAACAACAAAAATTTTATTAGGGACTTTATTTTCTTGGGCTCCAAAATCACTCTGGATAGTGACTGCAGCCATGAATGTAAAAGATGCTTGCTCCTTGGAAGAAAAGTTATGACAAACCTAGACAGTGTATTAAAAAGCAGAGATATCACTTTGCAGACAAAGGTCCATAAAGTCAAAGCTATGGTTTTTCCAGTAGTCACGTACGGATGTGAGAGGTGGATCATAAAGAAGGCTGAGCACCAAAGAATTGATGCCTTTAAACTATGGTTCTGGAGAAGACTCTTGAGAGTCCCTTAGACTGCAAGGAGATCAAACCAGTCAATCCTAAGGGCAATCAACCCTGAATACTCATTGCAAGGACTGATGCTGAAACTGATATTAACTCAGTGGACCTGAGTCTGAGCAAACTCCAGGAGACAGTGAAGGACAGGGAAGCCTGGCATGCTGCAGTCCATGGGGTCACAAGGAGCAGGAGATATGACGGAGCAACTGAACAACAAAACTAGCAACAAAAATTTTATAAGCAACTTAGCTGTCTAACAATAGGGAACAGAGGTAAATGCAAACCACATAATGCTATACCATTTTTTAAATCATTAATTATATTTTCACACAAGGCTGCCTGAAATAACAACTTTATTTCCAAAGCTTCCTTACAACTGGGTGTGACCAGTGTCTAAATTCTGGCTCATGGGACTTAAAGTTTGGGCAACTGCTTGTGAAGTGTCTTTATTTATTTATTTATTTTAATACTTTATTCTACGTTACAATACTGTATTTGTTTTGCCATACATTGACACGAATCAGCCACAGGTGTACACATCTCCCAATGTCAAAGCCCCCTCCCACCTCCCATCCCACATCATCTCCCTGGATCATCCTGTGCACCAGCCCCAAGCATCCTGCATCCTGCATTGAACATAGACTGGCACTTCATTTCTTATATGGTAGTATACCTATTTCAATGCCATTCTCCCAAATCATCCCACCCTCTCCCTCTCCCTCAGAGTCCAAAAGTCCATTCTATACCTCTGTGTCTGTTTTGTTGTCTCACATACAGGGTCATCATTACTATCTTTCTAAATTCCATATATATGTGTCAGTATACTGTATTGGTATTTTTCTTTCTGGCTTACTTCACTCTGTATAATAGGCTCCAGTTTCATCCACCTCATTAGAACTGAGTCAAATTTATTCTTTTTAAGGGCTGAGTAATAAAGAAGAGATATGACCGCTCCTCTTTTTCCTTCATGCTGACTAGAATGTGAAAAGGCTGATTATATAGCCACAGTAGCCAAACTCAGTCACACCAGAAGCTGAGTGTTGAAGGTGGTAGAGCAACAATTAGAGTAAAGAAGCTTAAGTCTTTGAAAATCATGCAGTCACCAAACGTGGATTAGCTGTATTAAAAAGAGAGAGAAAAAGAGAAAGAAAGAAAGAATCCTCTTTTTAAGCCACTGCTATTTTGGGTTTTCCAAAACTAACAGCCCAACTTAATCCTACCTAATTGACCAACAATAACTGTTTCCAGGTTTAAAGAACAACTCATCCAACCATAAACTCTGTATGTCTGTGTAAGTATACATTTAACAATCCTCTAAAAACTATAACCTACGCTCCCAATTTATAACAATAATAGTGAGTTTCTTGGCTAATCCACAAGTATGGACTGCAGGCAGTGGTTCTCAAGCTTCAGTGTGTATCAGAACATGTGGAAGGCTTGTTAAAACACAGACTGCTAAGGAAAGAATTAAAAGAAGTATAAAGAGATCTTACTTTCGAGAAGACTGAGAAGAAAAGGGAGAAAGGAATTAAGGAGGATCAACTCTTCATTGCATATGTATCTGTATCCAATGATAAGAAAAAAGTTGAGCTCATTAAACCATATATAGCGGGAAAAAACAGTGGAAATAGGCTGAAATGACAAGAACCAGGTCATAACTGATATACAAGTAACAGAAGATAAAAAGTAAGGAATTAAGAGCACAGGTGGAAGCATCTTTTATTCCCCCTAGGAAACAGGACACTTTTTCAGTGTACTTGCCAGGGGTAGTCAGAATCAGTGATGATGACTATAAGCTGGTAAGTGTGGATGGGAAAATGAGGGAGTGCCACATTCTGTGAAATGAGAGGAGAAACTGTCTGAAAATGAAGGACGTGGAAGGGTTTTAGGCTTCAGAAGAACAAAAAGAATTGGAAAGAACCACTTCAAGTATCTTCTTGAAGATTATAATAAATATTCAGTTGTTACTTAAGTCATGAAAGTGAGAGTTGCTCAGTCATGTCCGACTGCTTGCAACCCCATGGACTATACAGCCCGTGGAGTTCTCCAGGCCAGAATACTGGAGTGGGTAGCCTTTCCCTTCTCCAGGGGATCTCCCCAACCCAGGTATTGAGCCCAGGTCTCCCGCAATGCAGGCAGATTCTGTACCAGCTGAGCCACAAGCCACAGTCATAATACTATATAAAATAGCAAATACAGTATATTTTGCTAACTCCATTATTATATTGGTAACTATACTACTCATTATTCCAAAAAGCTCTGTTTCACTAAAAAGGTTAAGCAAAATTTTAATGCTCTACAATCAAAGCCATGTTTTCAATCTTATGAAATTTTTACTTCTTTACTAAACAAAACTGACTTAATTTTGACCAATTTAACAATATTCAACTTACCAGAGACCTCAACTGATGCCACAATTCTACTTAGCCAAAGATTAATGTTATAGCATTCACTGCAATTATTCTTCATCCCTGATTCAAAAGAAATTTTCTGAATTAATCTGAATTAATCATAAAGACATCTGAGGTCACAAACACAGTATTTTCATCCAAACATAAAAATGCAAAAACAAAACATTACCATGACTGTCTTTAAGAATATAAAAACTCTAAATCCAAACCAGACTTTGATTCCACAGTATTTCTCCTTTCTCTTGTAGGCTAGGAGAAAAATCTCTGAGGTTTCAAAACAGTACTTTCACCTTTCACTTGCATTTTCAATCTCTTATTTGCACCTCAAATACTCCCATTAAAATAAGCATGATACACCAACCTAAAACACATTTTATTTTCAATTCTGAAACAGCAATCTGGATATTTTTATTCGTATGTAAATCCAAAGAAAAATGTAGTTCCAATAATAACAAGGAAAGTCAGGATAGCTCAGTCAACTCCTATTTCTCTGTTGGATACATTATTCCAAACTAATTCAAGTGACTGACAACATAAAATAACTTAAATCAAAAAGTTAGCACATCCTATAAGAACAATGACTTGTAACTGTGCTATCTAATATGGAAGCCACTAGTCACCTGTGGCTATTTAACATAAATTTAAATTGACTAAAGTTGAAAAGTTTATTTCAGTTCCCCAATTGTACTAGCCGTTTCATGTGCTCAACAGCCACATGTGGCTAGTGGCTATCACATTTATTGAACAGTATAAATAACAGAACATTTCCATCATCACAGAAAGTTCTACTGGACAGCATGGGTCTATTGCAATGGCAATCAGTGCATAAAAGACATCTAAGCAAAAGAGGCTGACATCATCTGAAAGAGATTAGGCTAAATATTATAAAAACAGCCTGCATAGTATTACAGTGTCCACAAATCCTGCAAGTGATCAATCACCTTCTGATGACAGTGACACATTAAATATCATAAAATTTTCAATTTCAGAAAGACCTAGTATAGGGTTTACTCACTTGCTAAGCAATCTGAATTGACAAAATGGTCAGGTAAGTTTATTAAAAAGTGAAAACTAAGACTTTAGAATGAATAAATTAAATAAAACCACAGCTACTAAATGTATTAATTCTTTGAATATAAATTTACTGAGTGTCTAAACACATGACATGGTAGGAATTTTTTAACACACACACACAACATAATTCCCAGCACCTAACTGCTGAGACCCTGAAATTTAATAAACTTGATGCAGTTTCAACATGTTGAATGAATTAATTAAATTCATAGCACACAAAAAAATTCATTGAAGGGGTAGAGTGTTGGTATTTTTTTTTATTTCTGAAAAACTCAAAGGAAAAAGTAACACTAGATCATCGATAACTAGTTAAATATGAAGGACTGATATTTATCTCTGCAACCTTTCAAAAAAATCCAATGAAATAACCGTGAAAAAACAGAAAGCATATAAACTCAGAAAAACACAAAGAATGGAAGAGGAGACCAAAGCAGACCAGAGATGTCAACCCGTTTTTGTAAGAAGAAAAGCAGATTTAGAAGGGCAGAGGAAGCTGAAACCTAAGAGCACAAAGAGGAGAAAAACAATACATTTGCACCACAGAAACTAGGAAGACTCCAAAACTGGAGGCCAAGTACCACAGAAGGCAGAGGCAAGATTAAGCAGTAAAAAGAGGAGAACTGCATGAAAGTCATCAGACAACCAGCCCATCCCCAATCTGGCAAAATTCACAGGTTCATTCTCCAGAAGAACCAAACCAGATGGCCCTGATGGAGAGCAACAATGAAAAGAAAGGGAAAGGAAAGTATGTACACTGAACTGTCAGTCTCTCTTTAAGCTCCCAAACACTGGCAGCCAAATTTAGTCCTTATAGACTATCTCTCCATAGAAAACACCTGCAAATACTGATGGGTAGGTGGCCATTTAAGGTAATGGCCAAAAAAACAGTAGCTAACTGTGCAATCAGTCTATAGTGAAGCCCATATGTCAAAAATCCCCCATCGACGTTTTAGTGCCTCAGTCTTAAATATAAATTGTTAGCAGAGATCAAGAGATATTTGAGAATAGCCTCAAACATACAGAGCCAAAACAAACCACAAAAAAAGGAGGGGAGAGGAAACAGAAAAGGCAGAAAGCAGAGAGCAACTTCAAAGAAAATATATAATGGTTAACATTTATTGAGCACTTACTATGTCCCAGGTACTTACATAAAAGCTCTACTCTATGGGGTAGATACAAAACAAACAAAAGTCCCTATTATAAGATAAGAAAACAGAAGTACAGAGAGATTAAGGAATCTACTTAAGGCATATAGGTAGAAAGGAAAGGAAGGAAGGAAGAAAGAAAGAAGAAAAAAGGAAAAGGAAAAAAGGAAACAAAGAAAACGGGGGGAAAAGAAAAAAAGCAAAGCATATAAGGGACTGAGATGACACTGAATATCTTAATAGCAATTCCAAATGCTAGAAGATGACAAAAGGCCTTCCAATTTCTAAGGGAAAATCTTGCCAACCTAAAATTCTCTATGTAGCTAAGGTATCAATCGAGTGTGGATAGAATAAAAACAACACAATACAAGCAAGCTCATTAAAAAGCCAAAATAAAAATAATAAACCAAGAAAAAACAGGCACAGAAAGCAGAAAATTAGGGGACCCAACATTAAAAAAAGGAAAAGAGAATCCCCTGAATGATAATGAATAGCAGTCATAGGAAAACATTTCTGAAGCCTACCAAGAAAGGAACCATTTCATTTAAAGTACAAAAGTAATATTTCCAAGAAATAAAGACATGATGTGTTTGACTACTGTGAGGGAAAGTTTTACAGTTCAAAGAGTACAGAAGAGAAAATTACCCAAATGAATTAGATAAAGCAATTATTTACTCAAAGGAAAAAAAATCATATAGAAAGAATATCTCTGTTGTATACCAAGCCACTTGGCTAGGATCAATATTTACATTCTAATTATAATATAAACACTGAATATTAATTTAACTCCAAAGTTAGAGAACTACTGGGAAGATGGGAGAGAGTTGTAAAAGGGAAATTAATTTCACAGTGAAATTCAATAGATAAATTTGAATTAAAAAATGATATAGGAACATTGCCAGGGTCCAGCCCCGGTGGATCCAGGGAATTCGAAGTGGGAATGGAGTCTGAGTCTGGAAAAGGACTATTTAATTAGAAATATAAAGAGATTAGGAAAGAATAGTGTAGTAGGAAAATTAGTGGAGAAAAGATGCTAAATAACTTGGTTTACGCGGAAAACTAATAAAACCTCAAGACAAGAGGTTTGCACCATCTACATTAGGCCACTGGCGCCCATTTGAATAGCGGAGGGTGCTCGGCCTTGGGCTCCCTCTCACGTGGATCTTAGAAGCCAGGGCAAGTAAGTAGACTTGGCGAGCCTCTGCGCTCCAGATGGGAATTCAGCCGGAAAAGGGGAGAAAAGAACGACATGGGGGAACCCAGCACTGGTGCAAGACTCACAATTTTATTTTCAAAATCAGCTTATATACCCCAAGTTGTACATAAAGAAATAATGGAATATGCAGAGTTATGCAGGGGCAGAAGTCTTGACCCTCATTGAGACCTGGCTTTTTTTTTTGCATACGTTCCCGTATACAAAAGGTCTCAGGTGGTTTACATTATCTTCTGGCCAAGAGATCTGTTAACATTTTTATGGCTCTCTTCCTAGATAAATGTCTATCAACCAGAAAACTCTTTTTCCCTAGAAGAGTTTTTTTCTTTACTCTGCATCACCCTCAAAGTACTAAATAAAGTTACATTCCTATAGAACAAAGGTGCAGTGGGTTATAACAAAGAAAGTACTTAACTCAAAGATCTAATGTTGCCAATACCAGGTCTACTACCTGTTTTTTTAAATACCAACTATATCTACAAATAAAAGATATGAAAATTTGGCAGCAAGTATTTGCTCAACAAATGAAACCTTTAATCAGTCCTATTCTAATGATTTTGACTCCTTGGAAGCCCCTACATTCCTAGGATATTTTAAGCTTCCTGTGCCTCTTGTGGTTGGGAGGCTGCAAACAATCACATGCAGAGCTGTAAGAGTCCGGCAGGCAGGCTAGATAGCCATCAGAGGGGTTTTTGGATTGAAACACTTTTATTATGCCCAGGAGATTTATTATCTAAAAGCTGTAAATTAACCTTTTCCAGAAAAAGGTGGTGGGGGGACAGCCCCTGTTAATGTCAGAGGAGTAGGTGGAAAGCATAACACAGTAAAGCAGGCAGACTCTGGTTTTGGGGGTGAATGCTCAGGAAATTCCAGGGGGAACCCCTGAAGCCTGATCATGCCCTTGCGTTTTGTCCTGCTTCCTTCCTCATGACCTTTGCCATGGGCGGGATTCCTCATGCTGGCTCCCGGCAGAACAGGTCAGGGAATGTTTAACAGGAGGATTCCTACGTGCTGTTTCTCATAGGTCCTCTGTTCCATATCAGTTTCTGTTGCCAGAAATGAGAGGAACAGCAAGCTGCTCCCAGGACTAAGGTCATAGGATGAGACAGGCTTGAATCTCCTTCAGTAAACATTCTCCTTACCACTAAACTGCTTAGTCTCTCTCTTTAGATATGGATTGTCTCTCACCTTGTGACCATTATTACTCCCTTGCTTCATTGGTAACAGTTGCTGTACGTTTGGTTTTCTAATCTTTATCATTGTCAAAAGAAATTCCTTGTACAACAGCCTATATATATACTCACAGAAACATCATTAAAGCACCTATGCTCCCTCAGAGCTTGGGTTCCCATGTCTTTTTCTTTCTCTCTCTCTCTCTCCCTCCCTCTCGCTCTCTCTTTCACTTTCTTATAGTCGACTCCAGACCACCAGGTTCCAATCCATTAAAGGACCCCAAAAAGTGGCGCCCGAACAGGGACAGATAAAAAGCATTTAAAAACGGACTGCCCTAAGAAGCCCACTGCAATGTTCTTGCCTGGAGAATCCCAGGGATGGGGCGGGGTGTGGGGGTGGGGGGCCTAGTGGGCTGCCATCTATGGGGTCGCACAGAGTTGGACACGACTGAAGCGAGTTAGCAGCAGCAGCCCTAAGAAGGCTAATAAAAACCTACAAAAATCTGCCCTAGCTGCCATAGAGGAATGCATTGGGCCAAAGATCGTAAATCTAAATTTGATATTGAAAGAAAATCTATTCCAGGAAACTCCAAGCAGGGGGCCCCCAAGTCCACTTCAACAAAAACCAGGGGCAAATTCTATCTTTTCCCTCAAACCCTCAACATCCAACAGTGCTGCTGTCAATATACCAGCCCTAAGTGATTTTTTTCCTTTACTCTCAAGCAATCCCTTCTAAAAAACCTACCAGAATTTTTGGACCCCTGCCCAAACAAACCTTCAGTCTTTTACTTGGCCAATCTAGTTTGACTTCTAAAGGAATAACTGTTCACCCTGGAAATTGATTCAAATTGTAAAGGAGAGACTCAAGTTATGATGTCATCTCAGATTCTATGACAATGCAAAAAGGGGGACAAAATTGCTCAATTACTTCTTTTACTTCTTATTAACTCCTCTAATAATGTATGGACAGGTAGATTCAGCAGTACAGATAAAAAACAATTCTTATGGATATCAGTGGTATCTGAATATGCCCGACCAAATATAAATATCAAAATTAGTGGTAAAAGATTCGCTGGTCTCCTAGACACTGGATCTAGTATTAATATTACTATTATTTTCAAACACTTATGGCCCAAATCCTGGCCTATACAAAAATCTCTTGCCAAACTGCAGGAATTTCTCAAACCAAAGTATAAGAAATTAATCAAAATGTTCAAATCTACCCATGTGAAGGACCAAAAGGCCAGCCTGAAACATTAAGACCTTACGAGATAGATGTACACCTTAATCTAATAGGAAGGTACTTACTTATACAATGGCAAACTCAGATATACATTTCACATTTTTCCTAAGGGCCACTGCTCATTTAACAAACAAAGCAATTATTAAAATAACTTCGAAGAATGACAAGCCTATTTGGACAGAGCAACGGCCCCTTACGAAAGAAAAATTATAGGCTACTTGACGAAAGTGAAAGAGGAGAGTGAAAAAGTTGGCTTAAAGCTCAACATTCAGAAAACGAAGATCATGGCATCCGGTCCCATCACTTCATGGGAAATAGATGGGGAAACAGTGTCAGACTTTATCTTTTGGGCTCCAAAATCACTGCAGATGGTGACTGTAGCCATGAAATTAAAAGATGTTTACTCCTTGGAAGAAAAGTTATGACCAACCTAGACAGCATATTCAAAAGCAGAGACATTACTTTGCCAACTAAGGTCCGTCTAGTCAAGGCTATGGTTTTTCCAGCAGTCATGTATGGATGTGAGAGTTGGACTGTGAAGAAGGCTGAGCACCAAAGAACTGATGCTTTAGAACTGTGGTGTTGGAGAAGACTCTTGAGAGTCCCTTGGATGGCACCCCACTCCAGTACTCTTGCCTGGAAAATCCAATGGATGGAGGAGCCTGGAAGGCTACAGTCCATGGGGTCTCGAAGAGTCAGACACAACTGAGCGACTTTCCTTTCCCTTTATTATACCTCAGTTCAGTTCAGTCGCTGAGCTGTGTCCAACTCTTTGTGACTCCATGAATCGCAGCACGCCAGGCCTCCCTGTCCATCACCATCTCCTGGAGTTCACTCAAACTCATGTCCATTGAGTTGGTGATGCCATCCAGCCATCTCATGCTCTGTCGTCCCCTTCTGCTCCTGCCCCCAATCCCTCCCAGCATCAGAGTCTTCCAATGAGTCAGCTCTTCGCAAGAGGTGGCCAAAGTACTGGAGTTTCAGCTTCAGTATCATTCCTTCCAAAGAAAGGGCTGATCTCCTTCAGAATGGACTGGCTGGATCTCCTTGCAGTCCAAGGGACTCTCAAGAGTCTTCTCCAACACCACAGTTCAAAAGCATCAATACTTCGGCATTCAGCTTTCTTCACAGTCCAACTCTCACATCCACACATGACCACTGGAAAAACCACAGCCTTGACTAGACAGACCTTTGTTGGCAAAGTAATGTCTCTGCTTTTCAATATGCTATCTAAGCTGGTCATAACTTTTCTTCCAAGGATTAAGCGTCTTTTAATTTCATGGCTGCAATCACCATCTACAGTGATTTTGGAGCCCAAAAAGATAAAGTCTGTCACTGTTTCCACTGCTCCCCATCTGTCTGCCATGAAGTCATGGGACCAGATGCCATGATCTTCGTTTTCTGAATGCTGAGCTTTAAGCCAACTTTTTGCTCTCTTCTTTCACTTTCATCAAGAGGCTCTTTAGCTCCCCTTCACTTTCTGCCATAAGGGTAGTGTCATCTGCATATCTGAGGTCATTGATATTTCTCCTGGCAATCTTGATTCCAGCTTGTGCTTCTTCCAGCCCAGCATTCTCATGATGTACTCTGCATATAAGTTAAATAAGCACGGTGACAATATCCAGCCTTGACGTACTCCTTTTCCTATTTGGAACCAGTCTGTTGTTCCATGTCCAGTTCTAACTGTTGCTTCCTGACCTGCATATAGGTTTCTCAAGAGGCAGGTCAGGTGGTCTGGTATTCCCATCTCTTTCAGAATTTTCCACAGTTTATTGTGATCCATACAGTCAAAGGCTTAGATTTAAGGTAAACTAAATTTGTCAACAAAATGTAACTCTTTATATATGTATAAATATATAAATGAGATGAAAACTTTTAGAAAAATTCTATTAAAAATAATTATATTTTTAAAAATGTCTATCTAAAATAATCTCTTAGGATTAGCCTAACTTAAATTTCTAGAATTGTACTAAACCAAATGATAAAAGGTTATTAAATAGCTAGGTCATTTCCAAATAAACTAAGATTTTAAAACATTAATTACTGAATACTAACTTCCTCTTACAAAAAGTTTTTCTAATAGAAAAAATAAAGATATGTTAGACTATTAATAAATATATATATAAATATATATATTAAAAAATCTAATATAATAAATATATTTACCAATCTATAATATGCTAATATACAAGATACTTCATAGTTGCTAAAGAAAAGTAAGATACATGCTTTTAATAAAAAGATATAAGAAATAGCATATAAAATGATGAATGCTATGCTAAGTCGCTTCATTCGTGTCCAACTGTGTACAACCCCATAGACGGCAGCCCGCCAGGCTCCCTGTCCCTGGGATTCTCCAGGCAAGAACACTGGAGTGGGTTGCCATTTCCTTCTCCAATGCATGAAAGTGAATGATGAATATAAAAATATAACAATATAAAAATGACAAATGAAAGAGAATTTTGTGGCAAATCTATGTAACTCATTGCCCTGAACTTTCTTTCTCTTCCTTCTTATATGTCTCAATAGATACAAATTCTTCTTTTATATGGGCCACACCTCTCTGAGGTAAAACTACACAATATGTTATAACCCACCTGTTAGCTTACTTTGCAGTAATGAGAACACCTAATTCTATAAAAACAGACAATAGCCCTGCCTATATTTCTAAGCACTTCAAACAATTTTTACATTCATTCCCTATTAAACAGATTAAAGACATTCCTTACAATCCACAAACACAAGACATAAACAAACACATTACACACTGAAACTACAAATAAAAAATTAAAAAGGGAGAATACACAGGAACACTTTTATCTTCCTTATCCAGAGCAGACTTTACTAGATTCCAACGCAATAAATTCTTTAAGCCTATAACTATTGTCAATATAGCTTCATTTGTTCTAAATTTTTAAACTTACCGCAGGGAGATATTTTGACAAAAGCAGAAAAACATTTGGAGACATTGAAGGACACCTCCCTTCCTTTGCCCATTTGGTATCAAGACAGGTTAACTAATCAATGGAAATCTAGGAAACTAATCTTACAGGGAAAGGGGTATACTTGTATTTCTCCAGATGGATCCAACAAACTCACATGGCTTCCTCTTCGGAAGATTCAACCTAAGGGGCCCCCAGCATTCAAACTAGAGACAAAACAACAAAAACCCCAAGAGGAACAAATTCCAATACAAGCCATGGAGGCTTTAAGAATTTCCAAAAACGCTGCACTCGACGTCATCGACCTTATGATCTCGCTACTTGGGGACAGATAAAAACCCTCACTAATCAAGCTGAAAATCTGATTTCTCAACAAGGAATGCCTCAAAATCCTGAAAATATTTTTTTCACTATGCTTGCTTTGCTTGCTTTTGCTTCCCCCACTCAGGCTGACTTGACTGATCACACTTATTGGGCTTATATACCTCACCCCTACCCCCTTTTATTGTAGGTTATAGAATGGACAGATATAGGACCAATCATATCCACTAATGACTCAACACATATGCCCCGTCCTTGGAGCTTGGAGGGGCCGTCTCATTTTGAGGAAGAAAGAGGACTAATTAACATTTCTCTAGGCTATGAAATCCTTCCTTTATGCATGGGCCCAACAAAATTATGTATTAATGTTAGTCGACAAATATGGGCTTTCATCCTGCCTCCAAAAAGGAACTTCCACACATTGCTTGGACTGTTTACTGCCCTATCCTTTTATAAAAACCATGTCAATACTACCAAAACTCTAGGAAAAGGACAAAAATTAAAATGTAAGAGGTTTACTTATGAAAACTTTAAATATACTCCAACTTATTGAGATAAATGTCAAGCTAAATCAGGGAAATTAATGTTTATGGCCAATTACACCATTGTTGATTGGGGACCCATGGTATGTGGGTATCTAACTGCTCAGATGATATTAACAGCACTATGTGTGACTATGCTAAAGTAGCATCAGTTCAGTTCAGTTGCTTAGTCGTATCCGAGTCTTTGTGACCCCATGAATCACAGCACGCCAGGCCTCCCTGTCCATCACCAACTCGCAGAGTTTACTCAAACTCATATCCATTGAGTCGGTGATGCCATACAGCCATCTCATCTTCTGTCATCCCCTTCTCCTCCTGCCCCCAATCCCTCCCAGCATCAGGGTCTTTTCCAATGAGTCAACTCTTCACATGAGGTGGCCAGAGTACTGGAGTTTCAGCTTTAGTATCAGTCCTTCCAATGAACACCCAAGACCAATTTCCTTTAGAATGGACTGGTTAGATCTCCTTGCAGTCCAAGGGACTCTCAAGAGTCTTCTCCAACACCACAGTTAAAAAGCATCAATACTTCGGCACTCAGCTTTCTTCACAGTCCAACTCTCACATCCATACATGGAAAAACCATAGCCTTGACTAGACGGACCTTTGTTGGCAAAGTGATGTCTCTGCTTTTCAATATGCTATCTAGATTGGTCATAACTTTCCTTCCAAGGAGTAAGCATCTTCTAATTTCATGGCTGCAGTCACCATTTGCAGTGATTTTGGAGCCCAAAAAAATAAAGTTTGACACTGTTTCCACTGTTTCCCCATCTATTTGCCATGAAGTGATGGGACCAGATGCCATGATCTTCGTTTTCTGAATGTTGAGCTTTAAGCCAACTTTTTCACTCTCTTCTTTCACTTTCATCAAGAGACTTTTTAGTTCCTCTTCACTTTCTGCCAGTCTGCTGTAGTGTTAGTAACCTTCTATGCTACTTTACCTGCCTCTTGAGAAACTTATATGCAGGTCAGGAAGCAGCAGAACTGGACATGGAACAACAGACTGGTTCCAAATAAGAAAAGGAGAATGTCGAGGCTGTATATTGTCACCCTGCTGGTTTAACTTATATGCAGAGTACATCATGAGAAACACTGGGCTAGAGGAAGCACAAGCTGGAATCAAGATTGCCGGGAGAAATATCAATAACCTCAGATATGCAGATAACACCACCATTATGGCAGAAAGTGAAGAGGAATTAAAGAGCCTCTTGACGAAAGTGAAAGAGGAGAGTGAAAAAGTTGGCTTAAAGCTCAACATTCAGAAAATGAAGATCATGGCATCTGGTCCCATCACTTCATGGCAAATAGATGAGGAAACAGTGGAAACAATGTCAGACTTTTTCTTGTGGGGCTCCAACATCACTGCAGATGGTGATTGCTGCCATGAAATTAAAAGACACTTACTCCTTGGAAGAAAAGTTATGACCAACCTAGATAGCATATTCAAAAGCAGAGACATTATTTTGCCAACAAAGGTCTGTCTAGTCAAGGCTATGGTTTTTCCATGTATGGATGTGAGAGTTGGACTGTGAAGAAAGCTGAGTGTAGAAGAATTGATGCTTTTTAACTGTGGTGTTGGAGAAGACTCCTGAGAGTCCCTTGGACTGCAAGGAGATCCAACCAGTCCATTCTGAAGGAGATCAGCCTTGGGATTTCTTTGGAAGGAATGATGCTGAAGCTGAAACTTCAGTACTCTGGCCACCTCATGTGAAGAGTTGACTCATTGGAAAAGACTCTGATGCTGGGAGGGATTGGGTACAGGAGGAGAAGGGGACGACAGAGCATGAGATGGCTGGATGGCATCACTGACTTGATGGACGTGAATCTGAGTGAACTCTGGGGAGTTGGTGATGGACAGGGAGGCCTGGTGTGCTGTGATTCATGGGGTTGCAAAGAGTCAGACAAGACTGAAGGACTGAGGGACTGAACACTACAATGGAGCATTGACATGACAAAAGGCTTCTTGGGTGGCCTCCTCCTCGAATCATCCTTGATAAACAGATTGGGCTTGAACAATGGGACATCTGGAAACTTGCTGCGAGCACCGAAGAACTTGGGACTTGGACTGGACTTTTCACAGGGACTAATCATAGTCATAGAAACTATTTCTTTCATTATAGAAAGAAACTATTTCTTTCTTTTGTTATAATCAATCATATTTCATACAAGCTTGTATTCCCCTTCCTTTTGTTCTAGCTATAGGAAGTTTATAATTCAATAAGACTTTACGTTCTATATAGATACTAGCAAAAATGGCAAATTATATACTTGTCTAAACTCTTCTGTTTCCTTAAGAAATGAATCCCTTTTGATTCTTTGATCTCTACATAGTCTGTGATTACCAATAAATCTCCAATGGCCCTGGAAAGAAGGTCCCATGGCTGGACTTGATTCCCGGTTACTTACTAAATTCCTCCGGCGATCTAAACTATTTATTGGATGGGTGATTTTTGGCATTCTGGGATTAACAACTATTTGCACCACTGCTGCTGTCACTGGCGTTGGTTTACAAATCTCAATTCAAACAGAATTTTATCGAAAATGGGACTAAAGATGCTCTTACTATGTGGGCCACTCAGGCTCAGATAGATGAGGATATTCAAGATGAAACACAGGAACTAAAAACCACCATCAAATGGCCTGGAGATCAATTAATAATGTACAAAAACAGGTGATGCTAAAATGTGATTGGAATTCTAGTCAATTTTGGGTTACTCCTGTTCATTTTAATCATAGCGCCTACAACTGGGAACAAATCAAATTTCATTTACAAAACATACAGGATAATGCCTCATTATTACAAAAAGAAATCTTTGAAACCTCTTCTAAAAATCTGTCCTCTTCCACTAATTTGAAAACTTTAGATGAACAACTAGCTGATCAATTTTCTGGGCTAGACCCACACAGATGGTTTCCAAGCATTACGCACAGCACTGGGTCAGGAACTGTAATTTTGGTGACTGTCTTGACAATTATATTTGTCATTTACTGTTGCCTTCATACAAAAATTGTTAAAACTAAATAAACTCAAAAGGTGAGAATCCTTTTTACAAATATTATAAATAAATAAGGGGGAATTGTCAGGGAAGGTTTAACAGGAGGATTCCTACGCGCTGTTTCTCATAAATCCTCTGTTCCTTATCAGTTTCTGTTGCCAGAAACCAGTGGAATGGCAAGCCGCTCCCAGGACTGAGGTCATAGGATGAGACAGGCTTGAATCTCCTTCAGTAAACATTCTCCTTACCACAAAACTACTTAGTCTCTTTCTTGAGATATGGATTGTCTCCTGACCTTGTGACCATTATTAATCCCTTGTTCCACTGGTAACAGTTGCTGTACGTTTGGTTTTCTGATCTTTATCATTGTCAAAAGAAATTTCTTGTATAACAGCCTATATATACTCACAGAAACATCATTAAAGCACCTATGCTCCATCAGAGCTTGGGTTCCATGTCTTTCTTTCTTTCCCTCTCTCTCTCTCTCTCTCTCTCCCTCTGGCTCTCTCTTTTACTTTCTTATTGTTGACTCCAGACCACCAGGTTCCAGTCCATTAAAGGACCGAACAGGAACACAAGCATCTAACTTCAAAATTATAGCAGTAAATACCCAAGGGAAAAAATACAGCTAAAAGAACTGAAAGATGTTGTCTCTGGGTGTTAGGATTTGGGGTAGGGTGAGACAGTATACATTTTTTATGTGATAGGCCTTCCATACATTGCTGGTGGGAGTATAAATGAGTCACTTTGATCTGTTTAGTAATACTGACTACTAAGCAGATGCCTACTCTGCTGCTGCTAAGTCACTTCAGTCATGTCTGACTCTGTGAGACCCCATAGATGGCAGCCCACCAGGATCTCCCATCCCTGGGATTCTCCAGGCAAGAGCACTAGAGTGGGTTATGCCTACTCTATCAGCCAACAATCCCCTTTCCAGAAATATACCAAAAGAAAGGAGGCATAGAGCCACTAACATACAGGGATGCTCCTAGCAACTTCATCCATGTAATCAAATGATAGGAACTCAAACACCCACTAACATGAGCAGCGACTCCAAAATTTCTAATTCCAAGCTAAAAGGATATATGTCACCAACTGCTATTACAAAAAGGGAAAAGTAAAGATAAAAAGGTTATACATTTTTCTTAACTCTAAAATTTTTAGAAATAGCATTCAAACTGCTATTACAAAAAAGGGAAAAGTAAAGATAAAAAGGTTATACATTTTTCTTAACTCTAAAATTTTTTAGAAATAGCATTCAAACTGCTATTACAAAAAAGGGAAAAGTAAAGATTAAAAGGTTATACATTTTTCTTAACTCTAAAATTTTTTAGAAATAGCATTCATTGGGAACTTAAATAAGAGAAATTCTTGAAACAGTTCCAGAAGATGACACCTATGATATTCGATGAAGATTTTAAACTCCATTTCTTCAGTAATTACTTCTGAATCATACCTTTTGGGAACTACAGCTCAGATACTTTATAAAAAAATAACTCTGAGGAATAAAATATATTTCATTTCCATACAATTAAAATTAAGGCCAAGAGTCTAAAGAAATAAGGACAATCTGTTACCAATCAATTTAACCCTTATAAATATCTTAAATCCTATATTCAGACGTTGCTATTATAGATAACAATGCAACTGCTTTGATTAGATTATCAAACTAGCAGCTTAAATGTTGGGGGAAAACCTAACACACGCTGCAGATAAAAGAATGGCAATAGAGGACAGATTGGAGAAGGCAATGGCACCCCACTCCAGTACTCTTGCCTGGAAAATCCCATGGACGGAGGAACCTGGTAGGCTGCAGTCCATGGGGTCTCAAAAGGGTCGGACACAACTGAGTGACTTCACTTTCACTTTTCACTTTCATGCATTGGAGAAGGAAATACAACCCACTCCAGTGTTCTTGCCTGGAGAATCCCAGGGACAGGGGAGCTTGGTGGGCTTCCATCTATGGGGTGGCACAGAGTCGGACACAACTGAAGCGACTTAGCAGCAGCAGCAGCAGAGGACAGATCTGTGGTTCACAATGGGTTGGGGGCAAGGAGTGAGGTATTGATTAGGAGTTTGGGATTAACAGATGTAAACTATTATATACAGAATGGATAAACAATAAGGTCCTACTGTATAGCATAGGGGACTATATTCAATATCCTGTGATAAACCATAATGGAAAAAGAAAAAGTATATAATATATACATATACACACATAACTGAATCACTCTGCTGTACAATAGAAATGAACACATTGTAAATCAACTATGCCCTGCTTTCATGCTTAGTTGTGTCTGATTCTTTGCAACCCTTTGGAGTGTAGCCCGTCAGGCTCCTCTGTCTGTGGGGTTTTCCAGGCAAGAAAACTGGAATAGGGTGCCATTTCCTTCTCCAGGTGATCTTCCCAACCCAGGGACTGAACCTGTATCTCCTGTGTCTCCTGTACTGCAGGGAGATTCTTTACCCACTGAGCCACTGGGGAAGCCCATAAATCAACCACACTTCAATAAAATAATTTTTTTTTTAAAGAGCATCAGGAATACAGATGGATTCTATAACAGCAATCCTTCAGTAACATGGTGGCAAGGCTTCTGGTAAGATAATTAAAACTACTCAGTTTATGAAATGGTGAAAAGGGCTCAACCCTGGTTGAATGGAAACACAGCCAGCCAACAACAGGCCCACCCTTGCTGCTGCATCTGCACAGGGAAGATGCTCCCTCACTGAGATGCTGTCCTTATCATTTAAAGTAATTTGACTTGCTGTTGCCGACTCATAAGCCATGCCACTCTTACAACTGGGCTACTATCAGCACACTCCCACTCCTTTGTCACTGGTTAAGCACCCCAGCAGAACCTAATGGATCCTAACAGAGTACAGATTTAAGAAGCAAGCTGTTTAAGTGGAAGACTAGAGTGTCTTAAAACAATGGAAACCTCTGCATTAGTCTTTTAGGAGTCAATACAGAATACGAGGTAACAGAGCAGAAGCCTCCCAGTGAGTCATCTCAGAGTAGAATCTTGATGCCTGTGTTACTCTGAGAAAGTTTCTTTACCTCATAAGCTTCCCCATTTCTAAAAGGAAGACAATTTATTAGGCAGATGAACTGAGGTGTTGTATGTGAAACACTTTACACAGCAGCTGGCACACAGTATTTTAATAAATATATTATTAAAATTAGTAGTAATAATAAATACTCATAGATCTGTGGGGAAAAAAGACTTTTCAACCTTGGTGATTTCAAAAGAAAACCTTACCTATTAACATCTCCTTAAGAGAAACGGGTAAATAAATAATAATTATATACTGTAACTATTTATAATCAAAATAGAAAAGCTGTATATTAAGATAAAAACCTCTAAGTAGATATTAAAAGAATAGAATATAACCAAAAGCCTATACAATACACACTGGATTCAACAAAGCAAAAAGAAGAATGAAGAATGAAGATATTTTAATACTGACATAAACTTCTACTTTACAAATAACTTTTCAAAGTCACACACGCTGATGAAACTGATAAAAGGCCTCCCCCTCCAGAACATTAGCTCCATTAGTACAAAATGACCATGCCTATCCTGTTCACTACTTTATCCTCAGCACACCATAGATTCTCAATAAACATTTGCTTAATAAATAAGACACTGATATCCATAAAAATAAAAACATACCCAAGTTCACAGAAAACTAGTAAGCTACAACACAAATTAGCATCTCATGATTTTATGGTACCAAAGCTCACTGTATTAAAAAGATCAATGTGATTCCTATTAAATTCAGAGGTATTTACACAAGTAATGTTTTAGAAAAACGGTAACAGGAATTTCACTTTTTAAAAAATTAGCTATGCAGAAATCATAAGAAACTACGATTCAATACACACAAAAAGTTTTAAACAGAGAAACTTTGTTACCCAAAACAAGAAATGCTACTGGAAGCACATATGAGACAGAACACATAAAAGAGGACCTTCCTAATTAACACAGCTCTCACCTGAATACCACTCTTGGAGTATCTGACTCAAGTTTAGATACATCCATACCTGACAGCTGTAGAAAAACCAAGTTCAGAAAGAAAGCAACAAAAAAGACAACCATAAGGGAAAAGGTATAAACTTTCCCTGTTAGAACTAAATAAGTAAACATAAATTGTAGAGTCAAAATTTAAGTAAAAGAGTTATAAAGAAGTTAAAGACCCAGAAGCAACTCTTGCAACCCAAGAACCTAATACAATACCAGTCACATAACTGGCATTCAGTGAACAATCTGGGCTTAATGACAAGAAACTACTTTTTTCTAAGCTGCTATAAATGTTGTGAAGTTCCGTGATTCACAGATAAAATAAATATTCCAACTGAGAGAAATAACAATAACAACAACAACAACAAACCCACTAAATTTAAAATTCTTAGGATAAACTACGCGGTATATGGCAGCAATATAAAATGTATTCATTTCATTTTTTAACCTAATGATAAACTCAATAATGAATCATTTACCAATGAACAACATAATTAATTTCCTTCCTCTTCTTTAGCCCCAAAATAGAAGGAATATGTCTTATATATTAAATACAAAACAATATTCTTTAATTGCACTTAAGCAAAAAAATCAACATTGCTTGCCAATAGAAACATTAAAATAACTCAAAATTTTAAAGAATTGTCTTTGGTAAGTTTTTAAAACTTATTACACTGCTTTGCACTGATTAACACTGTGGAATTTAAGGGATTATAAACATAGTTTCTAAATGTACATAAATTTAAAATTTACAAAATTATCCAAATTCTAAATAGAGAAAATCCATTTTCAGTTCAGCTATTACCAGTTATCCACAGACAGCAGACCTCAGGTTTTCCTCTTTAGGACAAAGCTTCTATTCATTTCATAATTAAATTTGAAATATTTTAGGTAAGAACTCACTAAGGACTCTTCTAAATCATGCAATGCCATTGTCAGGGCACAAAATTAAAATGATTCCAAATTTTAATCCATATCTTGTTTTACCAGGACATAAAGGAAAATCTGTGACAACTGAAGAATTATTTTCCACCTTACTAAGAGACATGTTTTAAAATTAAAAACCAAGAACAAATTTTAAAATAATTCATTTTTTACATCAAACAGCTGTAGACTCTATAATGGAAATAATGTATCTAAAGGTTACAAATGAAAAGTGTTAGGTATCATTCTTAAAGTGACAGATTAAGTTCCTAATCCAGTTAAAGCAATAGCCACATTTGTAGTTTAACATAAATTAAGACCTTAATTATATTTGTGACTATTTTAGACAAAATAACAAATTCCTTTGTACCTGGGAATGTAATTTATAGCAAAGCCAGGTTCATTTTCCAAACCAATCTATTTCACACTGCAGAAATACTCTGGTATAGTAGTATAATGTAATTCTTGTTGTAGAATGTTGAAAGAGTAGATTCACTAAAAGCACAGAAGAGATTTGAAGATAAATGAAGATGCTATTCATTCAAGGGTAATTTCATCTTAGAACTATATGAAAGATGTTTCACTCACATGGGGGTAGTGTATGACCTCAAATTTAAGTGTATTTTCAGCTCAAATATAATGCTGCTAGATTGATTATGTTGATACTGTATATCTAATAATGAAGAATTCTAGCCTTTTTCTGTTTCAGAAAATAGACTGTCATTTTTTTCATCTTAATGCTATGTCTTTATTGTTCTGTTTAATAGCAACAAATTTTAAAATTCTGCTTGCTGTTTACTTCTTAAACAGAAAAAGTCTATGGTTGATATTCTAATTTGTAATCTCTCAGAACTACAGGAATGTAAATTTTTGCTAAGTTAGATAGATACTGATATTAGCAAACTATTACCCTGTGTAACCATTTTACATTATTTCACTACTAATATTGACAACCCTAATACCCATCTAATTCTGTTTTGAATATACTTCATTTTCACAAATTTTGTAGGACTAATTTAAATGTTTTACATATACCACACCATTTATGTGTTGACGGATTAATACTGAGAATTTTTTTAATCTGCTAAATTCTATTTGCAATTTAAGCTCACAGTTATCTTTTTTAAAGGTCACATTTTGTACATTTAAATCATTACAGGTGCTATAAGCATATATCACCAAAATACTTTGTAATACTTCTGAGATTAAAAAGGTAACCTAATGTAACATTCAATCTGAAGAATTTAAATCAAGGAAACATCTGCAGCCTGTACTTTGCTCATTTTAGAATACTGAAAAGGATTCACTGAATTCTCTCCACCCCTTAGCTTTCCTTCTCCTCATCCTGAAAGGGAACACAGGAGCCTCATTTTGCAGAAAATCATCAAAATGGAAAGGATAAACATACTTTAAAAAACTAAAATTGTATCCTTTATGAAATTTTAAGAAAGTTATATCAATTTTAAAATATTGTACATAAAATAGCATTCTATTACTTCTCTATTAAAATAATGCACTGGTGAACTCCTACCTGTTGTATTTATATCAGGTTTAAACTGACACTTAGAAACTGCATAGAACCAGCCAACCAAAAATGTATTAAGCCAAACTGAAAATTCCAAATAATTTCCTCTAAAATTCTGCAGTAAGTTGCCCACTGTGACCATCTGAATGATACAACAAGTTTACAGGGCTGTAATTTCTTAACCACAGCTGTTTCCCCACACAACTGACCTGCAGTCTCAAAGAAAAGAGAAACTCCTCTCTTCTGCTCTTCCCCAATCACAACATCAGGATATTACCATTTAACCTCAAATTAATATGTCCACCTAAAAGGCATCATTTGCAAAAAGGAAAAAGCAAGTGTCCGCTATTTATCAGCATATCTAACACATTAGTGTTTGTGGTCCAGTATTAATGCAGCCTACAAAAATGCTGACTTTTTAAATGATTAAAACACATTCAACAGAAAGAATACAGTGTTTTTCTGTTGTGTTCCCTTTCATTTTTAGAGATTAAGTATTTATTCACAAAGGATAGGAAAAATAAGAATATTAAGTAAAATAGGGACATTTCCCTTAACCTGAGCTTAAACGTTATTCTTACTGGAAGTAAGTAAAAACTGCAAGTGAAAACTAAGGCTACCTTTTCATGCAGTATTCTAATAATCAGTTTCAGACACTGTCTAAAAAAATAAATTCAATAATTAAACTTTTATAGTATTCAGATTAAGCCATACAAAAAGGGAAACAGTTTTCTTTTTAAATTGGCCTCATATATATTAAACAAAATCCTTTATAGAAAAGAATTTTGTAATCCTATTCTTTCTAATAAACTTACTAGAAATAAATTATACAGACATTCACAAAATATGCACAATCCTTGAAAAACAGGCACTAATTCCGCATTCAACATCATCTTGTAATTACACTGCTTTCACCTCTTTCAAAAGAATTTCCCATTTATTATCTAACTTGAACTTCATAATAACCCATAATATAGGTAAGACTACCTTTATCACATTTTAGAAATCCAAAAGCTGCAATATAGCTTTCATGTCTTAATGTAATCCATAAATCGTTATGTATAATCTACTAGGAAATGTCAGAAATGATTTTTTAATTAAGTTCAGTTCATCTACCTATTTCTAGATAAAACTCCAAAGATCTGTATGACACACTTAACTGGTATGCGGCAAAGTGTTAACAAGCATAGACTTGACCCAGACTCCCTGAGTTTGCACTCCAGCTCTGTCAAGTACTAATTATATAAGTTTGGGCCAACTGCTTAACTTTTCTGCCTCAAATTCCTAATCTGTAAAATGATAATAATAATGCTACGTACCTCATATGGTGGCTGCATATGAGGATTATCTATGATACCGAAAGTATATATAATAAGACCTGGCACATGGAGTAAGTACGGAGTAAATTTTAGCTACAGTTATTATTGTTGTTCTATTAGTATTATTTGCAGAAGGAGGATTTTAACAGCACTGACTTTATACAGTTATTATAAGGATTAAGTGAGTTCCTAAGAATTAAATGCTCAGCATAGTGATTAGCATGTAGCAGGCACTCAGCCAATGCTGCTGGTGTCTTTCTACCTCCACAATTTATGGGCTCTATGACCTTGGCCAGACTTTTCCTGTGCTTCAGTTTCCACATATTTAAAAATGAGCTTAATAACAAGTACCATACACTTGAGTCATGGTAATGATTGAATAAGATGTCTCTCAAAAAAGCTCTTAAAAAGACTGCCTTCAACAACAAAAGCATTCAGTACTTAATTCTAAAACAGGCCTTATTTAGTAAATACTATTAAAATAATATTTTGTTTGAATTAAAGCAATCTACACTAACAACTTTTAGGCATACAATGAAAGAATGATTAGAAAATTATTAGTGTTCATATAGATTTAAATACATCCAAAAATAATTCTTACACCTAACATTTGCTTTAATCACTTTAGGTATTACAAAGCCTTCAAGCTTTCATTCCTGCTGCTGACACTGACAATGTGTACTTCTGTCAAAGAACCAGGAAAGAAGGAAATAACCAATATTCACCGTATGTTTACAATATCCCAGGTGCTTTTCTAAGTGCTTTAATGTTTATACACATTTCATATATTTTTAACACATTCAACCTTCATGACATCCAGAAGGACAGCTTCTATTATATTTGCATTTTAAAGATGAGGAAACTTAAACAGGAATGTTTGAGGTTTCTGGAACAGAGATTATTTACTCATTTCAGTTGTGGAATCTGCTAAAAAGACAAAGACACTGAATTCATAAAGACATAAATTTCTTGAAGAAAAATCAAATAAAGTATTTTCTGCAGAAAACTTTTAAGTTCATATATATTTGCTTATACAGTATTTCTAGACATGTGCTGTCCAATACAAGAGCTGTCAGCTACATATGGCTATCGAGTACTCGAAATGTGGCTGGCACAAATTGAGATGTGTAAAATACACATCAGATTTTGAACATAAAAAAAAAGGAAAAACACCCCATTAATAAATTTTGTATTGATTATGTTAAAATGATAATATTTGACAATATTAAACAAAATATATTTCTTAAAATTGATTTCACATTTCTTTTTACTTCTTTTAGTGTGGCTACTAGAAAATTTTAAACTATTATACACATGTGAGTGGGCTTCCCTGGTGGCTTAGTGGTAAAGAATCCACTTGTAAAGCAGAAGACCACCTGCAGCGCTGGAGAAGCTGGTTCAATCCCTGGGTCGGGAAGATCCCTTGGAGAAGGAAATAGCAACCCACTCCAATATTCTTGCCTGTCCATTCTCGCATGGACAGAGAAACCTAGCAGGCTACTGTCCATGGGGTCACAAGAGTCAGACATGACTTAGTGACTAAACAAGGGCCACCATCTTACCTATAAGTGGGCAACATTATATACATAATGTATCGATCGGGCAGTTGGTTTAAGGGATGGGAGGATAGTAACAGAAAATTGTATCAAAGTTCTTTTCCAATCAATACAAGCTTCAAAGTGGAAATAATACTATGAAATGGAAGATTTCTCTCCCTAATGTTTGTGTATGTATAACACTGTATGTACGCACGGCCATATATATGTATGTGTACACACACACAGACACACACACAGTACCGCTTGGAGAACCAGAGGGATACATTACTGTAATATTTCATTATATTCAACATACAAGATTATTTTATGACTAGGCAAACACTTCAGGTAATAACAATACTTTGTGGATGAAAGAAGGAAAGCAAATCTAAGACAAAAATAACAGCCATAGGGGAAAATTTTTTTAATTTTCTTTTAAACTGAAATCATAAAGAGGTTTCTTTAATTAAAAAAAAAAAAAGTCTAACCATTTAGTTCCAGGACCATAATAAATGCAAAGCCTATGTGGTATGTAAAATTTAAATTTCCTGATGGCTTAGGTGGCTAACTACTAAAGTATCTAATGCTTAATATCTCATATTTTCTAGGAAATATCCAGCTTATGGATACCTGTCACACTGTTAGATCAATTTTATACATTTAACTGATTCTTCCAAATGGATACTCATCCACTATATAGAAGAAAATTACTCCATAAAGTTTACATCAGATATGTGGAAAAGTCACATTTATAGTCATGGCTACTATCAGCTGTCAAGTCAAAGAATATTGAAGAAAACCAAGAATTTTTAATATATGCTGGTTAATTCATCATCTAAGTGACATGTGTAGGATAACAAAAATTAAAACAGTTATGCAAAATTCTGCATTTTAAAAGATTCTTTTCTGGTTTTAGCTTTAATTGCAACTATGATTTGAGATGAATGTTGAGAAAACAAATCAATAAGAACCATAAAAACAGAATTACTAAAGAAGGTACACACTAAGATTTCTTTTTCTTTCCTTCTCCAGATTATTTAAAATGTTAAATTTTTTAAATGGTAATATATTGGTATCTTGGTTTATGCCAAAAACTAGTTAAGCCATCTATTCTAGGGTTTCTTAACACTGACACCATTTACATTTAGGGTGGGATAATTCTTTCTGGGGCAGGACTGTCTCGTGCACTGTTTCACAGAATCCCTGGCATCTACCCAACAGATGTCAAAAACAGCCTCCCCAACAGCTGTGACCATCAGAAATGTCTAAACGCTGTCAGATGTTCTCTGGGGGTCTGAAACCCTCTCTCAGCTAAGAACCACTGGTCTACTCTTACCCAAAATAACATTCCTACTGGTAAAAATTACTGCAGTACTTCCTAAACTAATATTCTTTAGTTTTAGAGGCTCTTCATACAGGATACCCAGAGAGCTTCAGCTGGGAGATAAATAAACCTCCTGATACCATATGCAGAATTGCCCAGGTATGTCTGTATCTATGTGTGTGTTGCAATGTTTTCTGGAAAAATATCCCATAGCTTCATGAGACTGAAAAAATTATCCCCAAAATGGCAACTAAAACAGGGTTAAGAATTAGTGCTTCAACTAAAATAGTCACTGTGCCCTGAAGCTATCTTTTCAAAAATATAAAGACTGAAGACACTATTTCATACATAAAAAATAATTTACTTGTGTTATCAGTTATCAAGCAAGACTGCTTCTACCCCATTTGTAAACCATTCATTCAACAAATATTTACTGAGCACACTTTATATGCCAGGCACTATATTATTAGTATTTGAAAACTAAACAAACTCCAACTTGCTTATGCCCCCTGCCAAAAGGAAGTATAAAGTACTCATTTATTAAATATAACCAACCGAGAATTTCTGCTTCTCAAAGATTAACAGAAGAAAATACACTAGTTATAGTACTAGTGCCTAAAGATAAACCTAAGTAAATAAAATTTATACTCTCGGTAAAAATATACAAATCTTCTAAAAGAAGTAAAAAAACTTGAAAGAAACTTAAAAATACTCATTCTCATACAAATATTGTTCAAACACATTTCCTTCTATTTTTTCCTTCTTTCTCCGACTTAAAAGTAAAATGTACTGATTGACATACTGATAAATCATTAAGTCCAGAAGATACCAAGTTGTGTTTAAAAAAAAGAAAACACAAGAGACGACCAAGTGCCTAGCATCATGCCTAGAATAAAGCAGACCCTCTTTCTTTCCTTTCTGTCCTCAAGAAGCTCACAATCTCATTTCCAACAAACGGCTTGTCTTAAATTTCTAAGTTATCTTTTAGGTGCTACACGTTAAAATACTCTTCGTGATTCAAACTATGCAAGCTAACCAAACAAAGAGCAGCTAAATATGTAAAATGTTTCAATATTTGTAATTCCATAATCTACATAAACATTTCTCTTTTCTTTAAAAGCAAACAATCCCCAAGTATCCTATTCTTCCTATAGTGCAGTTTAAAGTTTACAGGGCCACAAATCTTTGGGATTACACAACTGTGATATAAAACTTGAAGAGCTATTATAGTCAATAAGTGGTCTGGGGGTAATAGGCACTAATGTAATCAATAAATATATAAGGCGTCGCTGAAGAAAAATATGTCTGTTTCATAACCACCAAAAGGATTAAGGCTAGAATGAGTGCAATGAGAGTGACACTTAAATACGTAGTGAATAAATCTTTACAAGTAAGTTAGAAAATAGGTTTGTGCCTATAAATGAAGAAATCACCCCGAATAATCAATACTAGCGTATTTAGCCAAAAGCAAAGAGTAAAAAACTACTGCATTATTTACATATTTACCTGAACAGCAAGAGAAGCTGCATTGTCAGAAAGCAAAATTTGCTCCCCTGTAGAAATACAATGAAAGGTCTGAGTCAAAAGCGTAACTACTAACCAAATATAAATGTTTTTTACTTTAAAAACTATTCTTATTTCTAAAAAGAAAAAGCATAATCATGAAGTTCTATATCAATGTTACAAGATTATAATTTGGATTAAAGTATCATGATATGTAAATAACAATGAAGACTATCTCCTCTAAATCTATTTGATCATTTATTATATTTTATCAGCAATATGTACATAAAACTGCTCACTTAAAAATGAAAGCTTTCTTCAAGTTTTTAAGAAATAATCCCTTTCATTAAAATTAAGTAAAATAGTATCTCTGCTCAAACCTCTCTAGTTAAAAGTAAAAGCATTCAAACTAGTATAAAACCAGCTTACAGTTAATATTGCACAGTGTGTCTAGATCTGTCACACAAAAGAAAGATGACAAGTTCACTGCAATAAAAATTCCATGCTTAGAAGACGAGGGCTGCTGCCTATTAGTCTTCATTACTTTGCAGTCTTCTGACAACTGTAGCAGGCTGCTGAGCCCCAAATGGGGTCCATAATGTGATCTGATGATATATGAAGAGCTGCTAAAGGGAGCCTGAACCATCCTAGCCTATACATTTTAACAGTTCCTTTTTACTGAGAGCCCACTTTACCACAGGACTTCAAAAATCTGCTGTGTCAGCTATTGGCGCAGTAAATCTGCCAACTACTCCTGCAACCACATCATATTACACTGTCTACAGCAGCCAATATAATGAGTCAATAATAAACTAAGCACCTTACAGACCATGAATAGTTAGTTGGTTTACACTGGCACATACAAGTTTAGGTAAAATCTCCTAGACAAATTATAGAAGGGAATTCCTTCTTTATGTTTCATGTTCTCTTTGCATTAAATTGCATTATCAATGGGTGTTTTTTGTAATAAATATATTTTGATATGTTTGATATGTATTTGATGTATCTGGGCTTCCCAGTTGGTTCAGTGGTAAAGAATCCACCTGTCAAAGCAGAAGTCACAGGAGAGGCAGGTTTGATTCCTGGAGTGGAGAAGATTCCCTGAAGGAGGAAATTAGCAACCCACTCCAATATTCTTGACTGAAGAATCTCATGGACAGAGGAGCCTTGGGCTACAGTCCATGGGGTCACAAAGAGTCAGACATGACTGAACACACATATTTTGATATTAAGCCGTTTTTAATGGCGAATAAGCACCTACCTTTCAGTTGCTGATACAATGTAGCATTTTCAGGCCAAGGTTCTGCAGCTGTGGAAACAGGTACACAGGGCAAAAATATATCAATAACCAACCAAATTAATAAACACATACATTTGCCTAGAGCATTTAATGTCAAGCATAAATTGCCAAGGATTAAATTACCAAGGATACCTTGAATATGGCAACTAGTCACATTACGGTAGATTCTATGAGAACCTATATAAGCAGGTTAGATAATTTCATTTAGATGAATGTTTGGTGGCAGTTTAATTTTTTATGGGGAGGAAATGGAAAACATTTTGCCCAATCAAAACTGAAAATTAAAAAAATTAAACTGCCTATTCCTTTAGCCTCCTTCAAACACAGACATATCCAAAATTATATTCATACATATAGAAAGACACTGAATTTCAGCTCACTATCAAAAAGAAAAATAGTGAAACAATATTTATATTTTACTGTAAACTTTTAACAAAGTAAATTTTCAGAAGACACTTTATGAAAGAATCAAATCTATGCATATCAGGCTGTGCATCTTTCCTTATAAGCTGGTAGTATTTAAACAGGGGAATCCTGTTGTCTACGTTTAATTGCCTTGAATCCAATATCATCTCACAAAAGCAGAAAATACTATGAAGCAGTAAGTACCTATCAAAACAATGTGAAATAAAGTTGGTGAAGCTCATTTTAGGCCTAAAGTCAGGCTTGACCTTGACTCTTAACCTCTCATCTAGCAAAGACTCCAGCTACAAAGAGTATTAGCAACCTACCAGTGCTTGGGAAAAGCCCAAGATTTGCATTTGTCTAATCAACTGCACATAAGAAGCAATGCCTCCACAGACAGAATATTCAGGATATTATTTGCTGAATTCTTTGTAAAATCCATAAAACATCAAAATCACCAATTCTAACACACTAACTATATTTTCTGTCAGCAAGACAGTCAAATATATGAAATTTGATTAACTTTTCTTATGGTGTTTAAACTAATCCAGTCTCTGTGACACAGCAACAAATTATTTTTTAATATAATAATATTTTACTTCCAGCTGTTTTTTAAAAAGAAATTTATACACATGAAGCATTTTTTCTTTTAAGAATGATCATTTAAGATGTATTCACTTAAACAGTCTTAGGAGGGGGAGAGTGGACACCTTAATTTGCTTTTACTTCCACTTTAGAATGAAAAGAAAAGTTGTAGTAATTATTATAAACTGTAAAATTTGGTTTGGTCTGGGCTACACAAAATCAAACTTATACTTAGGGACACCATGAAATCACCAAGCAAATAAATCATAGTTTTGTACAGTTATCCACAATATTACAGACCTTCCTCAACTTACCGTGGAGTTACAAACTGTAACTTGAAAATGCATTTAATATACCACACCTACCAAACATTATAGCCTAGCCTAGCCTACCTTAAATGTGCTCAGAACACTTACATTAGCTTACAGATGGGTGAAATCACCTAACACAAAGCCTGTTTTATAATAAAGTATTGAAAATATCTCATGTCATTTATGAAATACTGTACTGAAAGTGAAAACAGAAAGATTTTATGGGTATAAAATTATTTTAAGTGTCCCAGTTGTTCACTCTTGCAATTTCTGGCTGACTGGAACTCCGGTTCCCTGCAGCTGCCCAGCATCAAGATAGAATATCTCACTACACAGCACTAGCCCAGGCAAAGATCAAACTTCACAGTTTGAAGAACAGTGTTTACTGAATGCATATCACTTTTGCACTATTGTAAAGTCAGAAAATTCTAAGTCAAATCATTGTTAAGTTGGAGACTGTCTTACTATGTTACTGTAAACCTTTTAACAAAGTAAAATTTCAATAAGAATCCAATTAACCAGTGTTAACGGGAGAAGGCAATGGCACCCCCACTCCAGCACTCTTGCCTGGAAAATCCCATGGGCGGAGGAGCCTGGTGGGCTGCAGTCCATGGGGTTGCTAAGAGTCGGACACGACTTTCACTTTTCACTTTCACTTTCATGCCCTGGAAAAGTAAATGGCAACCCACTCCAGTGTTCTTGCCTGGAGAATCCCAGGGGGCGGGGAGCCTCAAGGGCTGCCGTCTATGGGGTCGTACAGAGTTGGACACTGAAGCGACTCAGCAGCTACCAGTGTTAACAGTTTTAAAAATAAAAGGCAGGGAAACAAAAACAAGCTGACATCTGCAAACTACTCAAAAATAACCTTTTAGGATAAACTGTATGGTCAGCATACCTACACCGTTTCCATTCATATGAGAACAATACTGTGAGGTTCATTTGTTATAAGAAAGTACATCATCAAAGATTCAATTATATGCATTTATTCTTATTAAAGCAATAAAGCAAAGGAATAAAATTTACAAAAGTTCCAAAGACACTGAAATTAAGTTCCTTGAGGGCAAAAATGTGTCACATGCATTGTATATGCCACACTGTGCCAAGTTTTGCATACAGTGGTATTCATTAATCATGCATGGAAAGAAAACGGATATTAAGCTTATCACTCAAGTCCCTAAACATTCTGGCGAATCAAAGTTTTACTGATCAATATGTTAAAATACTGCTGCTGCTGCTAAGTCACTTCAGTTGTGTCCGACTCTGTGCAACCCCATAGACAGCAGCCCACCAGGCTCCCCAGTCCCTGGGATTCTCCAGGCAAGAACACCGGAGTGGGTTGCCATTTCCTTCTCTAATGCATGAAACTGAAAAGTGAAAGGGAAGTCGCTCAGTCGTGTCCAACCCTTAGTGACCCCATGGACTGCAGCCTACCAGGCTCCTCCGCCCATGGGATTTCCCAGGCAAGAGTACTGGAGTGGGGTGCCATTGCCTTCTCCGGTTAAAATACTGCTGCTGCTGCTGCTAAGTCACTTCAGTCATGTCAGACTCTGTGTGATCCCATAGACAGCAGCCCACCAGGCTCCCTTGTCCCTGGGATTCTCCAGTCAAGAACACTGGAGTGGAATGCCATTTCCTTCTTCCAATGCATGAAAGTGAAAAGTGAAAGTGAAGTCACTCAGTCATGTCCAACCCTTAGCGACCCCATGGACTGCAGCCCATCAGGCTCCTCTGTCCATGGGAGTTTCCAGGCAAGAGTAGTGGATTGGGTTGCCATTGCCTTCTCCAGTTAAAGTACCAGGGTGCTCTAATTAAATATTCTGATAATTTTAATTTTTGATTAGCTATTTTGTGTACATACAACACCACGGATTACAAATTTTCAAAACAGTAACACACATTTAGCATTAAATATATGCTGAAGTGTTCTTTAATAAATCAGAAGCTAAAGTGACTACTCTGAAATATCAGAGGTCTCATAAAAACAGGAATTTGTTTAGCAATTTCAGTTAAAAAATCACTTATCATCACCAGCCCCACTCCTATTCTCCTGATCTAATACAACCAGCACATTTAAAAGAAATCTTGCAACATATTCAGTTCAGTCGCTCAGTTGTGTCTGACTCTTTGCGACCCCATGAGTCGCAGCATGCCAGGTCTCCCTGTCCATCACCAACTCCTGGAGTTCACCCAGACTCATGTGCATCGAGTTGGTGATGCCATCCAGCCATCTCATCCTCGGTCGTCCCCTTCTCCTCCTGCCCCCAATCCTTCCCAGCATCAGGGTCTTTTCCAATGAGTCAACTCTTTGCATGAGGTGGCCAAAGTATTTACTCAACCACAAATAGGAATAAAGGAGTTGAACTGGGCTTCCCTGGTGGCTCAGGGGTAAAGAATTTGCCTGCCAATGCAGGAGACATGGGTTCGATCCCTGGTTCGGGAAGATTCCACATGCCACGGAGCAACTAAGCTTATATGCCACAACTACTCAGCCCAGGAACCACAACTACTCAGCCCATGCACAGCTACTGAAACCAGCATGCTACAGAGTTCATGCTCCACAAAATGAGAAGCCACGGCAAGGAGAAACCCATGCACCACAACAAAGGGTAGCCCCCACTCACTGCAAGCAGAGAAAAGCCCAGGCAGCAATGAAGACCCAGCAAATCTAAAGACAGAGAAAGAAAGGAAGAAAAGAAAAAAATTTTTAAGTTGTTATTAAGAACCTAAAGCTGAAAATGGGGTTGGCAGAGTATATTTTCCTTTATCCAATTTCTGCTCTAACTCAGAAACTATTACTGAAAAAAATTTGCAGAAAGTAACTCTGCCAAAACAGTTGTTTTCACAAACAGAAAAAGAAAGAGAAAGTGAAGTTGCTCAGTTGTGTCTGATTCTCTGCAACCTCACGGACTGTAGCCTACCAGGCTCCTCCGTCCATGGGATTCTCTGGGCAAGAATACTGGAGTGGGTCAAAAACAGAACATTTCATTTAAAAAGGGAAGGCAAGCTGATATAAACCTATATAACCATGCTATTTCAACAGCTTGGAATTCCACTACTCCCACAGACCAGAAGGCAAGAAATGGCAGAGTATGCAGGGAATGATCTCACCCATGAGCAGTTCAGAAAATATAAACATCATCGATTTAAGTGCATCACCTATGTGAATCAGCTCACATTTTAAGCATGACATGGGAGAAGAAACGGCTGGTGTGTTATTCAATAGAGAGACAAGAGCGAAAATCCTAAATTGTGTGGCATGGCACTGGATCTACAGACCAACCATGTAGCTATCTTTCTAGGAAATAAGCCTTCACAATAAGCAAGTCTAGGAATCATAAACATTATACACACATAACAAAGTACAAAGCCTATTTCTTGGTTTGGGTAATACTATATAAAGCCTTTTCATTGAGAATGCCTATTATGTGAAAGACAAAGTCCAAAAATACCATTATTCCCCACTCCTGTTTCCAAAGGTCAGGCAGGTCAATACCACCCTTGCCCTTGATCATGTATAAAAGAGAGGGAGATGAAGAATTCAAATTCATAGTGCTGATAAAAGCCTTAAATATCTCAGCATTTTAAAACAAAAATCTTTTTAAAACAATATTAAAATATTTTCATCTCTTATTAGTTTTACCTCAGTCAACATAAAATGTTTTAGATCACACTAATCCAACAGTGAATAAAATTTCATGACTCATCCTACTTTCAAGTTCTTCCACCAAAAGCCCTCCCTGATATGAAGAGCCTTTTAGACTTGCCTTAAGGAAGGACCAGCCTTAGAATAAATATAGAAGGTTAGACTAAAAGTTTCTGGAACAGAGACTGATTTAAAAATGGGGACTGAGGGAGAACATTGCCCAAGGCTGTCAAGATACAAGACACTGGTATAATTAGCATATCAAAAGTAGCCTTTATGCTTAATACACCTCAATAGTTCTGTGGCTTTTGGAATAAAGATAAACTTGACCTTACACATCGTTCTTTCTGCCTCTTTGGCCTCATCCTTCTTATCCAACCACTCTGCACATCAGCCACACTGACCTTCACCCAGTTTCTGAACGCATCGTGTTTCTTCCTGCACCAGAAATTCATCTAAGCCGTTTCCTTTGTTGTCGTTCAGTTGCTCAGTCATGTCCAACTCTTTGCGAACCCACGGACTGCAGCACGCTAGGCCTCCCTGTCCTTCACCATCTCCTGGAGTTTGCCCAAGTTCATGTTCATTGCATCAGTGATGCTGTCCAGTCATCTCATCCTCCAAAGCCCTCTACTCTTTCTGCCCTCAATCTTTCCCAGCATCAGGGACTTTTCCAATGAGTCATCTGTTCACATCAGAGAGCCAAAATACTGGAGCTTCAGCTTCAGCATCAGTCCTTCCAGTGAATATTCAAGGTTGATCTCCCTTAAGATTGACTGGTTTGATATCCTTGCTGTCCACAGGACTTTCAGGAGTCTTCTCCAGCACCACAGTTCAAAAGCATCAATTCTTTGGCTTTCTGCTTTTTTATGGTCCAGCTCTCACAACCACACATGACCACTAGAAAGACCATAGCCTCGACTATGTGAACCTTTGTCGGCAGAGTAATGTCTCTGCTTTTCAACACACTGTCTAGGTCTGTGATGGCTTTCCTGCCAAGAAGCAATCATCCTCTCATTTCATGGCTGCAGTTACCATCCAAAGTGATTTTGGAGCCCAAGAAGAGGAAATCTGTCACTGCTTCCACCTTTTCCCTTTCTATTTGCCATGCAGTAATGGGGGTAGGTGCCATGACTTTCGTTTTTTTTTAATATTTAGTCTTTAGCCAGCTCTTTCACTCTCCTCCTTCACCCTCATCAAGAGGCTCTTTCTGCCATTAAAGTGTTTCCTTTACCCTGGAGCAATCTTCCCCTCCCACCGTGTCCTTACATCTCAGCAAAAACATCACTTCCTTACGTTGGTCCAGCTTCATAGACATACAACCTGAGCAGCTGCACAGGGCTGGTACTTGAAGGGTTCTATTCTCAGTTTAACAGTTTACTATGGCAGTCCTAGAATTCTTTTAAACAAGGGGGCTCCACATTTTCATCTTGCACTGGGCCCTACCAATTATGTAGCTGGTCCTGTCCTCAGGGATGACTTCAGTGACCTCTAGAATAGTTCAAAGCCTCTCTTTTCCAAGCTTAAATAGCATATACACTCCTTTTTACCACTTACCAAAGTCAACATTTTCACAGAGATTTGAGGACTATCTGTTTATCTCCCCCACTTTAGAATGTAAGCCCCATGAATTCAACGTTCAGTTCTGATTTTTGCTTACACTTCATTCCTAGAGGGCTTTCCTGGCAGCTCATAGGTTAAAGCGTCTGCCTGCAATGTGGGAGACCAGGGTTCGATCCCTGGGTCAGGAAGATCCCCTGGAGAAGGAAATAATAACCCACTCCAATATTCTTGCCTGGGAAATCCCATGGATGGAGGAGCCTGGTGGCTTACAGTCCACAGGGTAGCAAAGAGTCGGACACGACTAAGCGACTTCACTTTCACTTTCATTCCTAGAACCTAGTGCCAAATAGGCAATCAGTAAATGTTAGTTGAATAAATGTTTGTTTTTACTATTGCTACTATCGTTATTGTTAATGATTCTGTACTGTTGAGGCTAAAAATGCAGCAGAGAAGACAAGAAAACTATACAAAATGGCCAAAAAAGGTAAATTTTTATCCCTGATGGCTCAGATGGTAAAGAATCTGCCTATAACGCAAGAGATCCAGGTTTGATCCCTGGGTCAGTAAGATCCTCTAGAGAAGGAGGTCGCAAAGAGTCAGATATGACTGAGAGACTAACACACACATTGGGGTTCTCTGGATGAAGTGAAAGTGTAAGTCGCTCTTATCTGACTCTATGATTGTAGACTGTAGACTGTAGTTTTACAATCCCGGATGGGCTGTAGTTCACCAGGCTTCTCTGTCCATGGAATTCTTCAGGTAAGAATACTGGAATGGATTGCCATTTCCTTCTCTAGGAGATTTCCTGACCTGGGTCTCCTGTATTGCAGGCAGATTCTTTACCAACTGAGCCCTCAAGGAAGCCCCAGAGAACTCCAACTCTACAGCCAATAACACAACTATAATAAACAGCTCCCTGAAATAGCTGGCAGAATTTAATCCTGTAAACTTACCCTAAAACTGGAAATCTGTTTGTTTTATATCAAAAACATAATGTCCATTGGATATTACTGTTGCAATACTCCTAAGACCATCACCAATGCCCTCAACCATCTGACAAGTCATCTCACTATTCCCCTGTCCATATTCTTTAACTCTAACCTAGGGATTACCACTTTTTAAAATCTCTTGTCCCCATCAATAAAATATTTGAGTATGCAGACCCAAATAGATTTGGAAATCATATAGCTGGTATTCCTAACCTAGACATTATAAAACACACTAAAAAGAAAACAGTTAAAAAGTTGAAACCTAAACTCCAATATTTCTTTTCCATACTTGAAAGGATTATCTAGCACAAAACCCCTGTATATACACCTAACCCCACTTTAGAAAACATGGTTCAAATTAAATAACTATTTATTTGAAATTTCATCGGGGAACTCAGCCATTCACATACCCTTGATCAAAGACAAGTCCTCCTCTATTCTACTGAAATCATCTTTTTGACCACAAAAAAAGCTTGCAAAGAACACACACAAATTAGTGTGGGGTGGGGGAATACCTGCCTACCCAACCATCTAATAATAGGATCCTTGCATCCAACCAGAGTATTTAAAATTTCCCCCATATACTTTATACTTTCCCACCTTAGTAACTTTGCTCAAACTGTTACCCTCTACCCAGAATATTTCTTCCCTCTGCATGCCCAAATCCCACACCTTTTTCAAGACCAAGCTTAAAATGCTACCTCCAGCAAGAAGGCTTCTCTAACAAATCTAATTTCTAAACAAATCTAATTTCTCCTTTATCTATACTGCTCATAGCAGTTTGCACTTGTCTTATATCATATATTGCTTTCTACTCTATTCTATTATTATGTCAATATCTTACCTTCCTTTCTAGGCAGTAAGTTCCTAGAATGTGAAAATTCCCATGATCCTGAGAGTATTTATTAAAGACTCAGCTTCTCAACTGCCCCAAACTGAATACAATATTAATAACAATATATACAATATATGGAAAAATATGAAATTCAAATTAAGCAATATTTAAATTATTTTGGTCTAAGTATCATTTAAAAACTAATCTTTATTACATGAGTTCCAAAGTAAAATTACCCACCTTTCAGAAGTTAATTCTTTTACAATCCAGAAACTACTATCTCATTTTCATATCAAAGAAATAACTTAGACTAAGACATTCTTAGTGACCTATATTAATTCATTTTTAAACATTACTATGACGTCTCATTCCCTAGCAAAAGATCCATGAATCGTTTATCATTTTTTTTAAGAAGAAATACACTATTTTATAGGTATAAATTTAAAACGTCTAGAAATAAAGCAAATATTGGAGCACCTCAACACTTCCTATTCAAATAACACTATTAGAAGTCTTTTAACCCCTTTGTCCTTCACTGTCTCTCCAATTTTATCTAGGTAAAATTGCCTTGAGGATTTTACACTAATGTCTCTTTCACTAGGAGCAAAGGTGATTCCTCTTAAAGTTGCAACCTTTAGTGAGATAGAGGGCTTTTTTATACAAATATACTTTCAAAGCCTTATTTCTGTCTCCTATAAGTATTTAGGTTGGAGGAGAAGAAAGTTTAGAAAGAGAGAATACACACTCTTGGACTTGTGAAAATCCTAACATAAAATAAATAACGTCTAAACAAACAAATTTATGCTAGAAATGCATACATGGTAAAATAATTCTCATAGCCCCCAAAATACATATTTGATTCTCATTTAATTCTCTTTAAGGTACCTACTACTTTTAAGTTTTATCAACCAATACAACAAAAACACCAACCTTTACTATTAATCCATTACAACTTTTAGAGAAATGACTACTGCCAACAAATTAACATATGTATATACCTAAGATTCTTAAATATGCCATTTTACCTGCAGTATTCTCTTAAGTATCAAGTTGGGTGATAAGTGTTTCTGGTGCCAGATTATCTGTCTATTCTACTCAATTCAGGGCATTCCACTCATTTCACAGCATGAAAGTGCTATGACCTAACAAACAAGTCTAGTTCCAAAGTCCACCTCTTGATGATCTAATCTAAAAGGACAAGAGAAGGGAAGTGAAAAGAGATGCCCTCTGTTGTTGATTTTCTTTTAAAGTTCTGCATTCTTAATGTACAACATGACTCTTCTGGCATATGAATGTAGGTGAAGACATAATTTGTAGAATAATAAGCACTAATAATACATGCTGCTTCAGTACTGTCATATTTCCAATCCATCAAATTGATTAATGCTATAATAACTCTACACAAACCTATCATTTGTGCACTAATGAAGTCAAACCCAGTTTATCCTTAGGCAACTACACTCCAAAAGCTCATAGATGTCATCTCTTCAGCTTCCAAAGACTATTCAGACAGTGTAATACAAAAGGAGTAAGAAACACATGTAACCTGTCTCCAAATTTAGATGTCTTTCTGCCAAAGGTATAAATGCAAATTCTACTAACATAACAAAGTGCTCAAAGAACATTTAGCAGCTCTTAAACATGGACAATTTGCTGTAAGACACACAGAGAAAAGGAAATAAATTTACTTGTTTGACATAAATACTATACTGATGATCTCAGTGATATCAACATAGCCACTAAGTTCAAAACCTGGTAAGTTTTAGGAAGTTATGATATGAAGCCTTCATTTAAAACATATTTTCAAGCTATTTAGACTTAAAATATAATGACATGTAACCTTATCAAAACTAGACTTTTAAGAACTATTAAACATGCAGTTCAATTTTCAAATTATAGTACAATTCAAAGATAACACTGTATCCCAGATAATACTGATCATGAAATGATTAAATGACAATGTCCCTGAGGCACTGTCTCTTAGGGGATGTTTAATGATACTACAGAGGATGTGTAAGCAGGAAGTGACTCTTCACCTAACAGGAATTTAAAACCATTCTCCAATCACCTCAACAGTCAGAGATCAATGTTCAACATGTGGGAAAGTGGTCCATGTATTTTACAACTCAGGGAATAGAGCCAATACTTTCTAGTAATTATTAGTGGAGTACAACCTTTAAAAATTGTGAATCGCTATGTTGTACACCTGTAACTTATACAATATTGCACATCAACTATACTTCAATTTTCAAGAAAATTTAAAAAAAGAAAGTGGCTCCTGTTAACAAATGGAGAGGTGCAGTGTCATACTGTCATTTCCATAAACCGAAAATCCTGACAGGTAGTATTCTGTAACACAGTGGTAAGGTCACTCTTAGTCCATTTGGGCTACTATAACAAAATACCACAGACTGAGTGGCTCACAAACAACAGAAATTTATTTCTCACAGTTCTGGAAGCTCAAAGTCCAAAATCAGGGTGCCGGCACGGTTGGGTTCAGGTAAGAGACTTCTTCCAGGTAATTGACTACTGACTTCCTGCCAGGTCCTCACATGGTGGAAGGGGTGAGGGAGCTCTCTGGGATCTCTTTTATAATGGCACTAATTCCTAATCACCTCCCAATGGCCCCCATATTCTAATAACATCACCTTGGGGATTAGGATTTCAACACATGAGTAGGGGGAAGGGGGACACAGTCATAGGAGCCACTTAAAAAATAAACTGCAAGAAAGTACAGATAAAAGGTTAAGGACTACCTTAGATTGAAATAAGGGCCCTGAAGCAAGAAGCAGATATTCTAAGACAGACTGGAGAAGTGTAAGATAAATACAGAGGGACTGCTGCTGCTAAGTCGCTTCAGTTGTGTCCGACTCTGTGCGACCCCGTAGACGGCAGCCCACCAGGCTCCCCCGTCCCTGAGATTCTCCAGGCAAGAACACTGGAGTGGGTTGCCATTTCCTTCTCCAATGCATGAAAGTGAAAAGTGAAAGGGAAGTCGCTCAGTCGTGTCCGACTCTTAGCGACCCCATGGACTGCAGCCTACCAGGCTCCTCCGTCCATGGGATTTTCCAGGCAAGAGTACTGGAGTGGGGTGCCATTGCCTTCTCCAACAAAGGGACTGCCAAACTCTAAAAGAAGATCCACACTAGAACCATTTCCTTGGCTTGATCCATCAGTCCTTAAGGAGAAAAAACTTGTTGACTGACATCAAAATTCACTGAATATTCTTTATTGCTTGTTGTATATATGTAGTAAACTGTATGTAGCTTTTAGCTACCTTCTACAAATCTGTTTTATAAGTCATTCAACATATATTCACAGAACATACACACATATTTTACATATATACTTATATATATAAAATATATACTCCCCAAATATAATGTACCAGGCACCAGTCTAAGCACTTAAGGATAAAATTACAAAGAAAACCAAGTACCCGCCTTTAAGGTACTCAGACTTTAGTGGTACCATATGGCCCATCTCCATGTTTTTTATAATACTCAAGCCCATCTGAAGATAACAATAAGGATTACCTGATACGGCTCAGTGGTGAAGAATACACCTGCTAATGCAGGAGCTGCAGGAGACACGGGTTCGATCCCTGTGTTGGAAAAGATTCCAACCTGAAGGAGGAAATGGCACCCCACTCCCAGTATTCTTGCCAGGATAATCCCATGGACAGAGGACCCTGGCAGGCTACAGTCCATGGGGTCATGGAGTCGAACACAGCTGAGCAACTGAGCATGCATGCACACACAATACACTCATAACAAGCCTTAACTCTATCAACATGTTACAGACAACTAAGAACTACATGCAACAGCGCACAATCTCCAGAATGCCAAAGGAATGCCAATTTACTGAGCCCACAGCAGAGAAATCATCAGTCTCACCAATCCATCATCAGTATCTCCAACCACCTACTCATCTGTAACACAGTGGTAAACAAAAGACTAAAAACACTCAAAGTGAGGATATACGACGGAGTGATACATTAGATACATGGGTTCCAATACCCTGCCATTCAGGAAGCAGAGGAAGAAAAGCAAAACTGATTAAAAATTCAGGGAAACTAGTCAGGGGCAGAACTTCCTCCTTACAACCAAAGTGGGGGCCCAAATGAAACTAGAGAACAATAGAACAATAAAAATCTCCTTCTGGTCAAAATCCACCTAGAAAGAGAACAAGATGGCAGAGGAGTAGGTGGACATGGAGCACATCTCTCTCCACGGATACATCAGGAATATATCTTCAGACACAGAAGTGCATGCAGAACACCAGCTGAGAGCGGACAGGAGTACCTGACCAGTGGAAAAGAATATATGGAACCATGCAAAACTCGGTAGGATAAAGGAACTAGGGGAAAAACAGGAGTGTTAGTAGGACTGGAGTTGCCCTCAGCCAGTGGGGGAACTGAAGCAGGGGTCCGATACCCACTTCGGGGCAATTGTCTAAGTCAGAGGAGAAACATTTGAGGCTGAAACAGCTGATCTGTGGCAGCCTAAATGGAATGAGAATCAGACAGTCCTTGCTGCAGCCATACATACCCCAGACAGGGACACAAGTCCTCTAGAAAGCACAGCAGCTGGGAGCTGGAGTTTAGGAACTGTGGAACAATCCCAGGGTAAGGGCTGCCGTTGGCTGAGAAGAGACGTGATCGAGGGGATATGAGGGAGGAAATTATGGTGGAAAAAGCCTGTGGAGGAAAGCCAGGCAGCCACAGAAGCAAGACAATACTGCTGAGTCACGTGTAGGGGTTAAGCCGTCACCATAGCCTCTCTCACCCCACACCCCAGCATCAGCACCTGAGCAATAGAGAGGCTGGCCCATCAAATGCCTGACGCACTGAACTACAGTAGGGTAGGACCCCACCCAGGGTGCCCCTTTAAGTGCTTGACACACCAATCTACAGTGTAGGACCCAACCAGGGGGCCCCTTCTATGAGCTCAATGCACCAAACTACAGAGAAGAACCCCAGGCAAGGGAGCCCTCTAAGTGCCTGAACAGCTAGAGCTACAGAGAAAGACTGGCCAAAGAGGCCTTCTGATCGCCAGCTATAAGAGGCTCAAAAAAAGACTCTGATGGGGCCATAATTCCTGCAGCGGAGGCAGTCCATGTCCCTGCACACTTGGCACTGCCAGAGTCCCCGCAAGCCAAGCAGCTGCGCCACAGTCACACTCACCTCTCACTGGGGCAGAGCTGCCACAGGCAAAAGAAGTCTCGCATCTATGTGCACAGGGTCGCTTCGGTAGTGTCCGACTCTTTGCAACCCTGTAGACTGTGGCCTGCCAGGCTTCTCTGTCAGGGAGCAGGGTTCTCCAGGCAAGAATACTGGAACATATGGGCCAATTCTGGTTGCCATACCCTTCTAGAGCACTGTATTTCCTTCTGCTCTAGCTGCAACTCCCCTGAGTACTTGGTGCTGTCAGAATCCCTGCAACCCAAGCAGCTGCACCACCTCAACTGGCCCTCACAGGGGCAAACCCAATCCTCCAGGGCAGCCTCAGGAGCAAATCCCAGTGGACAACCCACATACGGAGGTGGAAATAAAACCATAATTGAAACCCAGGGACAGTGTGGCTAAGGAAGAAGAACCAAAACCTTCCCACCAGCTGTACAAGCTGCAGATTAAATCCACATGATCAACTAGGCAGACTGTGTCTGTGGATATGTAAAAGGTCATTGAGAGGCCCCACAAAAGAGAACACACTACTTCTGATAACTGTGGGCATTGGAGGCAAGAACACATAGGAGTAGGGCCAGATCAGAATCTGAGCTGCCCCACAGCAGGTCTGGAGATGAGCATCCTAGGAGGGCATCCTAGGGAGGTGAGGTGGACTGTGTCTTCCAGCAAGGGAAAGGACTCTGACAGCAGTGACTCAATAAAAATATTTATCGTTCTTATGTTTTGATTTGCTCGCTAGATTCTTTTGATTTTTTTCCTTTTTCGCCCACTTTGTTGTAGTTGTCGATTTTATTGGCATTATGAAATCGAATTAAGCTTTTGTGCTTTTTTTTTCTGTCACATTTTTTAATAGTTGTTATAAACCTTTGCCTCTCTGTTGAGCTTTTGCAGTTCTGCAGAGTTGTCCTTTTATTCTCTTTTCTCTTTTTTTAATTTTTAAAACCTATTATGTTTTCTACATTTATTCCTTTGTCTGCTTTTCCTACTGTCCTTTTCCCTTGCAGTTAATCTTTAATGTATATAAATCTTCCTTATCTATCTATATTTAACTTTGCATATCTATTCTTTCTTTCCTTTCTTTCCTCAACATATTTGTTAGTTTTATTTTTATTGCTTTATTCCCCAATTGGCACCTTGCTTTAAGTTTGTTTTCCAGTTTGTGCTTTAGTTAGTTTTGTTCTGGTAGATAAAATTTTTGGTTTCCTTTGTTCGCCAGGTCAATCTATTGCACTTTTATTTTTGTTGGACTGTTTTCATTTTGCTTATGGGTGCATATGTACATGCGCATATTCAGTCACACCTTTTACTGCTGTTATAAACATGTGCCTCTAAGCAGGGCTTCTGCAGCTCTGTGGAGTTTTCTTTTTCCCTTTTTTCTTTCTTCTTCCATTTTCTTTTTCTCTTTTTACAATTTTAATTTTTAATTTTTTAAAACCTATTGTAATTTTTCTACTTTTATCCCTTTGTTTACCTTCCCTACTGTTCTTTTCCCCTTGCAGTTAATCTTTAATGCATATAAACCTTCTTCATCTACCCCTATTTAACTCTGCATATCTATTCTTTCTTAGAAAAGTTCAATTTTCCAAGACTGAACCAAGTTCAGTTCAGTCACTCAGTTGTATCCAACTCTGCAACCCCATGAACCGCAGCACACCTCCCTGACCATCACCAACTCCCAGAATCCATCTAAACCCATGTCCACTGAGTCAGTGACACCATCCAACCATCTCATCCTCTGTCATACCCTTCTCCTCCTGCCCTCAATCTTTCCCAGCATCAGGGTCTTTTCAAATGAGTCAGCTCTTCGCATCATGTGGCCAAAGTATTGGAGTTTTAGCTTCAACATCAGTCCCTCCAATGAACACCCAGGACTGATCTCCTTTAGGATGGACTGGTTGGATCTCCTTGTAGTCCAAGGGACTCTCAAGAGCCTTCTCCAACACCACAGTTCAAAAGCTTCAATTTTTCTGCGCTCAGCTTTCCCAAGAAGAAACAGAAGTTATGAACACCCCGATTACAAGCACTGAAATTGAAGCTGTGATCAAAAATCTCCCAAAAACAAAAGCCCAGGACCAGATGGCTTCACAGGAGAATTCTATCAAATATTTAAAGAGCTAATGCCTATCCTTCTAAAACTTTTTCAAAAACTACAGAGGAAGGAACACTTCCAAACTCATTCTACGAGGTCACCCTGATACCAAAACCAGACAAAAACAACACAAAAAAAAAAACTACAGGCCAATATCACTGATGAACATAGATGCAAAAATCCTCAACGAAACTTTAGCAAACAGAATTCAGCAACACATCAAAAGCTCATACACCATGATCAAGTTGGGTGTATTCCAGGGATGCAAGGATTCTTCAATATATGCAAATCAATCAATGTGATACACCATATTAACAAATTGAAAGACAAAAACCATATGATAATCTCAACAGATGCAGAAAAAGCCTTTGACAAAATTCAGCACCCATTTATGATTAAAACTCTTTAAAAAAAAGGGCATAGAAGGAACCTCTCAACATAGTAAAGGCCATATATGATAAGCCTACAGCAAACATTATTCTCAATGGTGAAAAACTGAAAGCATTTCCCCTAAGATCAGGAACAAGACAAGAGTGTCCGCTTTCACCACTAATATTCAACATAGTTCTGGAAGTCCTAGCTACAGCAATCAGAGAAGAAAAAGAAATAAAAGGAATCCAGATCAGAAAAGAAGTAAAGCTCTCACTATTTGCAGATGGCATGACATTGTACACAGAAAACCCTAAAGATCCTATCAGAAAATTATTAGAGCTAATCAGTGAATTTAGCAAGGATACAAAATCAACACACAGAAATCACTTGCATTTCTATAAACTAACAATGAAAAATCAGAAAGAGAAATTAAGGAATCAATCCCATCCACCACTGCAACAAAAAGAATTAAATATCTAGGAATAAATTTACCTAAGGAGACAAAAGAACTGTACACAGAAAATTATAACATACTAATGAAAGAAATCAAAGATGACATAAACAAATGGAGAGATATTCCATGTTCCTGGGTAGGAAGAACCAATATTGTGAAAATGACTATATTGCCAAACATAATCAACAGATTCAATGTGATCCCTATCAAATTACCAATGGCATTTTTCACAGAACTAGAACAAAAAATTTCACAATTCATAAGGAAACACAAAAGACCCCAAATAGCCAAAGAAGTCTTGAGAAAGAAGAATGGAGGAGGAATCAACCTTCCTGACTTCAGATTATACTTCAAAGCTACAGTCATCACAACAGTACAGTACTAACACAGAAACAGAAATACAGACCTATGGAACAAGATAGAAAACCCAGAAATAAACCCATGCACCTATGGGTACCTTATTTTTGACAAAGGAGACAAGAATATGCAATGGGGCAAAGACAGCCTCTTCAATAAATGGTGCTGGGAAAACAGGGCGGCTACATGTAAAGGAATGAAATTAAAATACTTCCTAACACCATACACAAAGATAAACTCAAAATGGATTAAAGACCCAAATGTAAGAGCAGAAACTTTAAAACTCTTAGAGGAAAACACAGGCAGAACACTCAGTGACATAAATGAAAGCAAGATTCTCTATGACTCACCTCCTAGAGTAATGGAAATAAAAACAAAAGTAAACCTGTGGGACCTGATTAAACTTAAAAGGTTTTGCACAGCAAAGGAAACTAGAAGCAAGGTGAAAAGACAACCCTCAGAATCGGAGAAAATAACAGCGAATGAAACAACTGACAAAGGATTAATTTCCAAAATATACAAGCAGTCATACCACATGTATGATACTTACAAGCAGTCAATGCCAGAAAATCAAACAACCCAATCAAAAAGTGGGAAAAAGTGGAAAGAGTAACACGGAAACTTACATTACCATATGTAAAATAGATAGCCAATGGGAACTTGCTGTATGGCTCAGGAAACTCAAACAGGGGCTCTGTTTCAACGCAGAGGGGTGGAATGGGAGGGAGATGGGAGGGAAATTCAAAAGGAAGCGGATATATGTATACCTCTGGCTGATTCATGTTGAGGTTTGACAGAAAACAACAAAATTCTGTAAAGCAATTATCCTTCAATAAAAAAATAAATTAAAAAAAAATTAGACTTCTGCTTTCACAGATGATGATGGTAGTGGTGGTGACAGCAGTTAAGATTCACTTTTACCGCTAATATCTAGCACATATTTTAAAATGCTTACAACTCAGTAATAAAGATGACAACTCAGTCTTTTCAATGCGCATAGGATATGAATAGATATTTCTCCATGAATGGCCAACAAGCACATGAAAAAATACTCAATATCATGAGTCACTGTTACTGCTGCTGCTGCTAAATCACTTCAGTCGTGTCCGACTCTGTGCGACCCCACAGACAGCAGTCCACCAGGCTCCCCCATCCCTGGGATTCTCCAGGCAAGAACACTGGAGTGGGTTGCCATTTCCTTCTCCAATGCATGAAAGTGAAGTCGCTCAGCCATGTCCGACTCTTACGTTGTTCTAATTCTTGGTTTTCCCAGGTAATTCTAATTTACTTCCAAAGGTACCTATTTATGCAAATTCAATTTAAATTAGACATGTAATTCAAATTTTTCAAGAATAAAAACAGCTGACTTGCACATCCAATCTTCTTAGTTTTCATTTGTGACATTTGATTATTTTCTTACCCAGCATGACTGGGTGGCCACTTTTATTTTACCTAAAATATTCTCAAGTCCAACAGCCCCCTGACCTAAAACGAGCAAGAGTCACAATCTCCTCTAATTATTTTCTCATGGATAGCAGACTGTCATCAATGGCTCTGACAAGACCAAAAGATCATTCTTTCTACTGCCCACTCTAAAGATAATTTTCTATGCTTTGCTTTGGTCAAGGCTACGTAATAGTCGCAATCATATTTCAGCAGGCTGCCGCCAGAGCAGAAAGGTGTATTCTGGAAAGCTAGCAAGGAAGCTTTATTCTTCCCCAGGATTAGATCAAGAGCAGCTGGAGGCTATCCCTGCACACAGTGTATAAAGGTCAGAAGCTGGTGGAATTTTCTCTTCAAAAAGGAGCTTCATGATTTAATTTTTATACTTTGCATATTTTTAATAATGCCTTTATAATAGTCTTTTTAATAAACCAATTGAAGAGAAAAAGAGCCCTTATTAAAACCAGAAGCTCAATTTTTAATAGCTAATAGCTCAATACCTAATAGCTCAATTTTTAATTTTTAAATGATAAAGTTCTTCCTTTCTTTTGTTAATTTCTGAAGAACAAAATACCATTCTCAAGTGATTTTTTTAAAAAATACTGATAAATATGCTTCACATACTCGCTCCTATAATATCTCAAGGCATCATATCTCATCAAAATGTTCAGAGTGTGAGATATTTTTTCCAGTTTCAACTGAGATATAATTGACATACAAGGGATCTTTTATTTGTGATGAAGTTGGTCTACACTTGTTTATAAAGACATTTAACTATATTACTTTAAATGGACTCAAACATACTGAGGGTAGTTTCTGAAGCTGTTTGTCCAGTGGCGTCTATGAGATGAAAGCAGCTGTGGGCATTGTGAAGAAACCGTTACTATTAAATATTCCTCCAGCAGGTATTTTGTTGGTAGCACTTTCAGTGTGGGGGATGGTGGCTTATCATTTAGAATCACAGGGAACACTAACCAGAAATAAAGAAGGTGAAGGGCAAAAGACTTCTCTTTTCCATCTCCTTTGGTTTCATCAGTGCCTCCCAAAGAGTAAATATTAAAATGTTAACTCCAAGAGAAGCTAAACATTTGGATAGTCGTAGAGAAGTTGAGTGATTTCAAAATCGAAGCAAGAAGGCAATAAACAATGCTTACAAAAAATTTAGAGGAGAAAATAAAGTTAAAAATCCTAAGAGAAGGAAATAAACTTATGCTTTCTTTTAAAAAGTACACATATGCAAACATAATTTTATTATTTGGAAGGCTGGGGTTAACAATCACTAGGAAGACACAATTCAAAACCACAAGGAAATGCCACTTCAGAGCCACTAAAATGACTATAATTAACAAGACAGACTAACAAATATTTAAAGGCTATGGAGCATTTGGAATTCTCACACACTGCTGGTGGGGCTATAAAATGTTTGGTGGTTTCTGAAAATTACCATTATGACTCAGCAATTACACTCTTAGGATTTCACCCATGTGAAATGGGAAAACATATTCACACCCAGATTTGTACAAGAAAGTTCAAAGCAGCATTATTCATAATAATCAAATGGTGGAAAAAACCTAAATGACCATCAGCTGATGAGTAAACAAAATGTGGTATATCCATATCATAGAACACTATTTGGCAATAAAAAGAATCAAGTAGAATACCTGATGCAACATAGATGAATTCCAAAAGCATTATTCCCAGTGAAAAAAGCCAACCACTAAAGAATACACACTGTATGGTTCTACTTATACAAGATATTCAGAAAAGGCAAATCTACAGACAGAAAGTAGGTTAGTGGTAGACTAGGCGGGCCTGGGAATAGAAACTGACAAAAATGTTTGTCCTACAACTGGATTATGGTAATAATCACATCTCTATAAATATACTAAATTATTATTTTTAATTTTACACTTAAAAAGGTATATAAATTATATATCATAAATAGATCTTAAAACACTTCTTGCATTTATTGTGCACTTAAGTGCTTGACATAGAAACTGTTTCACAACAACTTTATGAGGTGCATGTGTGCTAAGTCACTTCAGTCGTGTCTATGGACTATAGCCCACCAGGCTCCTCGATCCATGGGTTTCTCCAGGCAAGAATACTGGAGTGGGTCTCTGTGCTCTCCTCCAGGGGATCTTCCTGACCCAAGGATTGAACCCATGTCTCTTATGTTTCCTGAACTGGCAGGCAGGTTCTTCAGCACTGGCGCCACCCGGGAAGCCCTTGATGAGGCAGACACTACTATTATTATCCCTATTTTACAGTAAGAAAACTAAGGTACATCCATAAATAATTTGACAAAGTCATAGTGCTCATCAGTGACAAGGGCTAGGATTTGTCAGGTAGTGGCTCCAGCGTCCACGAACACACAACTGTGTTAGCTAACCTCTTACAGAACCCACAAATAAACATACTTGGGTAATAATTATTATAACTAATTATAATTAAAGCAATTATAATCATTCTACAACAATGGTTCTCAACCCTTAATATACAAGAATCCCCTAAAAAAACTTCGTAAAACTGTATTTCCATCAAACCCTAAACTCAGAGATTCTGATACTGTGGAAATGAAGGCCAAGAATCCAAACTTGCCACAGGCATGCCCAGTAAATCTGATGAAGATGGTCTGTGACCACCAAAAAAAAAAAAAGACTGTCCAGAGGGCATGGAGTACACCTGAAGTAAGAGTAAGTTCTTTTCACCCCTTTCATTCATTTGCCTCATTAAAGAATGTGGCAGTAAGGATCTGTGTAGATTAATTTTATTCAGGAAGATTTTTGCCCATCTTATTCTACTTAAGTATTTGTGGACATGGCTTAAGGCCATGTTTTAAAACATGCTTTAGTTAACATGTTGCAATTTTACAGTGTTCCAGAATAAGCTTTTAAGATTAATGAACTGAAGCCGCACTTGTTCTGGAAACAGAAAGTGGTTAAATGATAGTTTTTCCATTAAATGTAATCAATAAGGTAAGTTAGGAGTTATGAGATTTGAACATGAGCCATTTGAACCTATCTATTTGAAACTAGAGATCAATTTCAAAAAGTTACTCAAGGATCAATTTCATAAAACAGACAAATTTTTGGAGGTTAACAAGGGTGAAGAAAACAAATTCATAGCATCATCAAGCCAATAACCCAGACTACACTGAATACAAGCTAAAACTGAAAACGTTCCATTCTTATTCAGTAAGGATTCATATGTCATCCTCTCAAAGGGTTATGTTTAGACTTTGTCTCATTATAAAAATGATCCATCACTTTTCATTAATTTCCAATAAAAAGCTGGCTAACTCCAACTGACTATGAATAGATATGAACCTTGTAGCTACGGCTCAAAATGCAAATTTTGTTTTTAAAAATGGTAATCTGGAATTCATAAAAGAGGAAACACTGACACCATGTCTGAGCTTTTCTCAGAAACAAAGATGAATATGTGATCAATAGCAGAGCTATACAAAAACAGCTGGTTTAGATTAAAAGCGCAATATCTGGCCAAAAAACTGAAAAAAGACAAACAGTCCCACACAAATATCAGACCTCAACACTGCTAACAATGCTAACCTTCAAGATTTAATGGTTTTCTAAATCTAATCCTAGTAAATGGAAAATAAATGTCCCTTCAACTAAGAAGCAATCCTCCCCACCACTCTAAACTCATTACAATCATTGTAATAATAGAATCTGTTATTTTAAATATCTACTATGTTCTAATACTAGACATAGATTCACTCTCTCCTATCACGCTAGGTAATCAGAGAACTCTCTATTCCTCCTGACTCACTCCTCTCTGGTAGCCATGAGACAAATGATTCCCTACAGAGGATTTGATCTGTTGTTATATCTCCAGAAATCCTGGCAGAATTGCAAGATTCCCCAAGAATAACAAAAACAAAAAGACAAAATAAACAGGAAACAAGATAATATGGCCTAGTCATCACAGAATCCCTTCATGAACAAGGAACACAGGGAAAGAAAATCCTCAGAGGCAGAAAAAATATATATTAAAGCCTGTAACTGAACTACCACAGGTTATTAAACTTGCAAAATGTACCAAGGATGATGATAAATAGACAAAGATTAATATAAAACTGCCACTGCTCTCTAGGATCTAATTTTGTTGAGTAGGTGAGGGGCACAGAATAGGGGGAGTGAGAAGAGGTGACTGAAATACACATACCCATTTACAATGCAATAAACCAATACAGGTGGGGTAGGGGGAAAACACAGGTCTCAAGTGAGACATGGCTGGGTTCCCCTCCCAATTCTACAACTTATTGCCTAAGTGACCTAGGCCAAGTTGTGTAATCTTTCTTGCCTCACTTACTTCATCTGTAAAAAGAGGAAAATGACCCACCTTGTAAGGCTGTTGAAAGAATAAAACTAGATAAACTAAGTAAATGACATATACAACCTCTAAGCTCACAGACTGTATTCAGTAACATTAATATAAGCATCAGATCAGAAGTTTGTATAAAGCAACATAGGAATCTTCTTGAAGAAATAACAACCTGCTTGAGGAAGACAGGAAAAAATTCACAAGAGGAGATGAAATCTGAACTGAGTAAAAACACAAAAATAATAATCACAAGTGCGCCAGACACAGGGTAAGGGTGCAGGGAGAGGAGTTCAGATGTTCACTAAATATCTAACACCCTTAATTCGGTTTGAGAGAAGAGAGGTAAAAGGCTCAGTAAAGACTTCCTAAATTAGCATCTGTATTACAGGATATACCACTTTGTATTCAAATTATCTGTTTTGATGGATGTGTCCTACACAAGGATGTTACCCAGTTTTGTATCCCACACCTAGCAGAGCACCCAGCACAAATTAGATACTCAGCCTAAAAATATATTCTATGGAAAACACAAGCAGCTCTTTTGCTCTCTAAAGCCTAAAGATAACTGACAGCGAAAACTTGCTGTAAGTCTAGAAATAAAACCATCTAACCAAATTAACATCTCAGGTTAAGTCATGAAGTAACTTCTTTGGCTTATAAAATTTCTTAGAGATAAAAATATATAATCAGCACAAAAACAGAGCTAAGTGTATAAGCATAATGAAATGCTTTTTATGGTTTCTATTTTGCTAAAGCAGTTACAGTTAATGGGAATTGCCATGAAAAAATGATTGTTTTTATGAAAAGAACCTTCTTTATTACTAACCAATCAAATTTCATTTTTATTACTGATGTAGAAAAGTTCAAAACCATGATTCATTTATAAAGCGTACAAAAATAAGAAAAGTGTTCAAGAACAGAGTACAGGATCATTTACAAAGCAATAAAAAATTAAACATGCATTTCTCTTACTGCCAAGGCAGATACTTCTACACATAAATGTCTTTAGCTGGATTTGCTGAATATAACTTCTGTCTTTGAACAAAAAATGAGAAGCCTGAATTTAATATCTCATTTCCAGTTGACATCTCCAGTCCATCTGATAACTGCTTATCAAGAAATATCAAAAACGTTTGAAAAATGTTAAGAAGTTTGATGATGTTTTCTTTCAATTTTCACTCAAATATGAAAGGCTTGAGCTAACATTAATAACTCAGAACTTCTCACAGAAGAGAGACTGACAAATTTTATGGGGCACCAAAATCTTTTAAACTAAACATGAAGAGTCAAGTAATTTCAGAGTATAGATTGTTAATAAAGCATACAACAGAAGCAAAATTCATGTTATGCTTAATATGGACTATTACAACATCAAAAATAAGTCTCTCATGTGATCTTCACAGCATACCAAAGTTTTCTAAAATGAAACAAATTACTGGCTCTAAGAATCTGGTTTCCAATCTATTCATGAATAGAAACATGATAAAAGAAAATAGATCACACTGATGTCAATAAATTGTGTTTTGCCTCTAATCTGAAGTATAACCTATTTTGTCTTTGTTTTTGCATCTGCCCCTTCAATATTTACTTCACAGGTGCCAAGATGATAAGCACTACAGTATGAGACTATTCCTACAATGAACACAAATGAAAAAAGATTCTCTGAAATGTGATGGCCAATTCAATAACTTCTTATTAATCCTTCAGTGCCTTCCTCAATACTGGAAAAGCCTCAGAATGAAGATTACAAATAACTAACAAACCTTTATTTTCAATAACAAAGAAATTTAATGTATCTTTCCAAATATCTATTGCAATGATTATTAGATATTCTATATACAGATATAAGAGCCCTATCATTTCTTTATTCTCAATAAACCTTGTGACCAACAGCATCACTTCTATTATACGAAGGACTTTCAACCTTCGTATAATAGAAGGTTATACGAAGTGAAGTATCCACTTCACTGAGCCTCTAGGATCCTCTTGAAATGCTCTAAGTCCAGATTTCCCAGTATTCATGTGAAAGAAAGATGGAATAAAAAAGTTTATTACTGACATAAAAACAAAATTTTTAAACATGTCTGTACTTACTACACTTAACTTCATGTTTACAGAAGGATGCCATGGAACCCTGTAAAACAACTTTCCAAGATGATACCATAAAGTAATGCTACTGCTAGAAAGAAATTATTAATACTTTAAATAATTAAACATTTGCATACACACAATGAGATAAATGAAATATCCCAAGTCTTCTTTTTCATCCTTTACGTACTTTACAGAGCTTCTGAATAAAGAACGACATTGCCCTGATTTCAAAAGATTATTAACTGTGCCATGATGAAATTGACTAATATGCTTAAAATATATCAACACATTGAAGTGAAGTGAAGTCGCTCAGTCGTGTCCAACTCTCTGCGACCCCATGGACTATAGCGCACCAGGCTCCTCTGTCCATGGGATTCTCCAGGCAAGAATACTGGAGTGGGTTGCCATTTCCTCCTCCAGGGGATCTTCCCAACCCAGGGATCGAACCCAGGTCTCCTGCATTGCAGGCAGATGCTTTAACCGCTGAGCTACCAGGAAGCCCATCAACACATTAGTGAAGTAATATTCACTAACTCAGAAAAGATGGTATAGTTAATAAAAATAAAGACACTTCGGATATTTTGGTGTCCAAAATATTACGAGGATATTACAATGGTAACATCCTCAAAGGCACCAGGAAAACAAAGTATAACAGAAACTACCATGTACTAAACATACCACATACCACCCTAAATGAGGTGCCTTCCATACTTTATAAAATATACTGCCCCCTTTCACAAATAAGGAAACTGGCCTACTAAGGTCTGCCCAAGATTATTAAACAAAGGCAGAACTGAGCTTAGAACTCAGTTCTATCTTACTCCAGTGGCCTTGTTTTTATACAAGTTTCAATTTCCTTATCCATAAAACAAAAACAACACCTAAAAGGATCAAATTGTTAATATCAGCAGCTATGTATTATCCAGCACAGTGGGTCAAAAATGGACACTTACTCTTATCATCAACCAGATACACAGCAATTAATTTTTTAAGGCTAAAACTTTTCAGCAAAACCTCATAAATAAACCACCACGGAAAAAGTATTTACACCTATTACCTATACTGAAGACTCAATTATATAATGAAGATAAATATGGCTGAAACTTATCAAAGGTATAATCTTGAAACAAATAGAATAATTTGTTATAGCAGTAACTTTAATAAATGTAACAACTGTTTACAGATATTTTATATTATTGATATAAATTATGTATTCTATCTAAAAGCAATTTTACAAGTTTTACCAAACTTGCATTGTTACACAAGAGGACAGAGGCAAACTCCAGTGAGAGAGAAAAAGTGATAGGTAAACAAGCCAAAAATAACATTAATGAACACTTATTGAGCACTTCCTATGTGCCAGACACAATGCCAAACATTTTCTATCTTTTCTTTTCTACTCCTTAAATAATCCACAATTATCTTTACCAATTTGCAAATAAGAAACCTGAAGCTTAAAATAGATGGGGAAACAGTGGAAACAGTGTCAGACTTTATTTTGGGGGCTCCAAAATCAGTACAGATGGTGATTGCAGCCATGAAATTAAAAGACGCTTACTCCTTGGAAGAAAAGTTATGACCAACCTAGATAGCATATTCAAAAGCAGAGACATTACTTTTGCCGACTAAGGTCCGTCTAGTCAAGGCTATGGTTTTCCCAGTGGTCATGTATGGATGTGAGAGTTGGACTGTGAAGAAGGCTGAGTGCCGAAGAATTGATGCTTTTGAACTGTGGTGCTGGAGAAGACTCTTGAGAGTCCCTTGGACTGCAAGGAGATCCAACCAGTCCATTGTGAAGGAGATCAGCCCTAGGATTTCTTTAGAAGGGATGATGCTAAAGCTGAAACTCCAGTACTTTGGCCACCTCATGCGAAGAGTTGACTCATTGGAAAAGACTCTGATGCTGGGAGGGATTGGGGGCAGGAGGAGAAGGGGATGACAGAGCATGAGATGGCTGGATGGCATCACCAACTCGATGGACGTGAGTCTGAGTGAACTCCAGGAGTTGGTGATGGACAGGGAGGCCTGGAGTGCTGCGATTCATGGGGTTGCAAAGAGTCAGACATGACTGAGCAACTGAACTGAACTGAAGCTTTAAAAGGCAAGTGACTTGCCTAAGGTCACATATTTAGCAAGTAGCTGAATAAGAACTCAGGTCTGACTCTCACTTCCAAGTCCACCAGAAGAAAGCAAGGGGAAGAAGTGATCAGCACTGTAGAAGATTCCTGCAATTTAAATTCAGTATTTCTCTAGCTTTTTGCATGTATCTGATGACAGTGTGGAACCCTAAAAGCCGGAGACACTCCTGGTACAGAGATAGGCAAGTCAGTCAGCCCTTTCCTGTCACAGTATTCCATCCCTTTGGCTACTACAGTGACCACGCCAAATGTGGTCACACAACCCAAACGCAAATACTGAATCATTCCCCAGGATATGTTCATACCCAACTATCTGTAAAAAATAATTTTTTAATCTGAAACTCAAGTAATGTATTGAAAATCTTGCCAGTTTAAAAAAAAAAAGGCAAGTGAAAATTTAAAATACACAAGCTGTTATAAAAGATTCTGAAAACCATTCAATACCCAGACTATTTATCCTCCTTTTACAGTTCTTCATCTAGCATGTCCTTATCTAGAGATTCAAACTTTAGTTCAAAAATCGTAAGTTATCATTCCTTTCCATGTCACTAAAGAAAAATTCAAAATTCTCTCCTTAAAAAATTTATCCAAATAAACTATTCAGTTAAATATACAAATATGTATTTGCAAGTACCATTTATATTAGCAAATTCTTATACACCTGTGATGGCTCTGAAGTCCATTAAACTGGTGGGACTAAACTACCTTTGCCAGAATACCCTTTCTACTGTGTCTTATCAGAGTGAGCTACAAGGGACATCCTCCAGCAGGTGTTAGGAACACAGAGGGAAGACAGCCACTTTGTAGCAAACACCTCCCAGTTATTCAAATACTACTCTAATCCAGCTGGGAAGGAATTTTGCTGACATAATTAAAGCAAGCCCCAGTGAGCTGACTTTATGTTAATCAAAAGGAGATTATCCTGGGTGGGCCTAACTTACAAAGCTCAGGCTCTGCAAGCAGCTGCACATGCTCTCTCCTCCTGGAGTCCTTTCATGGCTATCTGTCTTGTGGCCTTAGCATCTGGCTGGCCAACCTCCACAAGAACATAAGCATCTGTGTGTGTGTGTCCATGTGTCTGTCTCTGTGTGTGTGTGTGTGTGTGTGTGTTTCCCTATCCACAGTGATCGCTATCCGTTATCAGGCCCCCTGTCCATCACCAACTCCCAGAGTTTACCCAAACTCATGTCCATTGAGGCGGTGATGCCATCCAACCAAGTCATCCTCTGTCGTCCCCCTTCTCTTCCTGTCTTCAATCTTTCCCAGCATCAGGATATTTGCAAATGAGTCAGTTCTTCGCATCAGGTGGCCAAAGGACTGGAGTTTTAGCTTCAGCATCAGTCCTTCCAATGAATATCAGGACTGATTTCCTTTAGGATGGACTGGCTGGATCTCCCTGCTGTCCAAGGGACTCTCAAAGGTCTTCTTCAACACCACAGTTAAAAAGCATCAATTCTTCCATGCTCAACTTTCTTTATAGTCCAACTCTCATATCCATATATGACCACTGGAAAAAACACAGCCTGACTAGACAGACCTTTGTTGACAAAGGAATGTCTCTGCTTTTAATATACTGTCAAGGTTGGTCATAACTTTCCTTCCAAGGAGTAAGCGTCTTTTAATTTCATGGCTACAGTCACCATCTGCAGTGATTTTGGAGCCCAAAATAAAGTCTGTCACTATTTCCACATCTATTTGCCATGGAATGATGGGACTGGATGCCATGATCTTCGTTTTCTGAATCTTGATTTTTAAGCCAACTTTTTCACTCTCCTCTTTCACTTTCATCAAGAGGAATTTTAGTTCTTCACTTTCTTCCCATAAGGGTGGTGTCATCTGCATATCTGAGGTTATTGATATTTCTCCCGGCAATCTTGATTCCAGCTTGTGCTTCTTCCAGCCCAGCGTTTCTCATGATATACTCTGCGTATCAGTTAAATAAGCAAGGTGACAATATACAGCCTTGACATACTCCTTTTCCTATTTGGAACCAGTCTGTTGTTCCATGCCCAGTTCTAACCGTTGCTTCTTGACCTATATACAGATTTCTCAAGAGGCAGGTCAGGTGGTCTGGTATTCCCATCTCTTGAAGAATTTTCCACAGTTTATTGTGATCCACACAGTCAAAGGCTTTGCATAGTCAAGAAAGCAGAAATAGATGTTTTTCTGGAACTCTTGCTTTTTGATGATCCAGTAGATGTTGGCAACTTGGATCTCTGGTTCCTCTGCCTGTTCTAAAACCAGCTTGAACATCTAGAAGTTCAAGGTTCATGTGAACTATTGTTGAAGTCTGGCTTGGAGAATTTTGAGCATTACTTTAATAGCATGTGAGATGAGTGCAATTGTGCGGTAGTTTGAGCATTCTTTGGCATTGCCTTTCCTTGGGATTGGAATGAAAACTGACCTTTTCCAGTCCCGCGGCCACTGCTGAGTTTTCCAAATTTGCTGGCATATTGAGTACAGCACTTTCACAGCATCATCTTTTAGGATTTGAAATAGCTCTACTGGAATTCCATCACCTCCACTAGCTTTTTCGTAGTGATGCTTCCTAAGGGCCACTTGACTTCACATTCCAGGATGACTGGCTCTAGCTGAGTGATCAAACCATCATGATTATCTGGGTCGTGAAGATCTTTTTTGTATAGTTCTTCTGTGTATTCTTGCCATCTCTTAATATCTTCTGCTTCTATTAAGTCCATACAATTTCTGTCCTTTATTGACCCCATCTTTGCATGAAATGTTCCCTTGGTATCTCTAATTTTCTTGAAGAGATCTCTAGTCTTTCCCATTCTGTTGTTTTCCTCTATTTCTGTGCACTGATTACTGAGGAAGGCTTTCTTATCTCTCCTTGCTATTCTTTGAAACTCTGCATTCAAATGGGTATCTTTCCTTTTCTCCTTTGCTTTTCACTTCTCTTTTCACAGCTATTTGTGAAAATTTGGCCTTGGAGTACAGAATGAAGCAGGGCAAAGGCTAATAGAGTTCTGCCAAGGGAACACACAGGTCATAGCAAACACCATCTTCCAACAACACAAAAGAAGACTCTACACATGGACATCACCATATGGCCAACACTGAAATCATACTGATTATATTCTTTGCAGCCAAAGATGGAGAAGCTTTAAACAGTCAGCAAAAACAAGACCATGAGCTAACTGTAGCTCAGATCATCAACTCCTTATTGCCAAATTCAGACTTATATTGAAGAAAGTAGGGAAAACCACTACACCATTCAGGTATGATCTAAATCAAATCCCTTACGATTATACAGTGTGAGAAATAGATTTAAGGGACTAGATCTGATAGACAGAGTGCCAATGAACTATGGACGAAGGTTCGTGACACTGTACAGGAGACGGGGATCAAGACCACTCCCAAGAAAAAGAAACGCAAAAAAGCAAAATGGCTGTCTGAGGAGGCCTTACAAATAGCTGTGACAAGAAGCAAAATACTGTGAACAGTTGCTGAATTTGAGTCACACTTACTAGTCAAATACAAGGTTTCATATAAATTATGTTAGCCATCATTTTTTTGCTGTTGCCAAAATATAATCTTCCAAATTTTTATAATTACAACTATTTACATTAAAAAGTAAAATATTCTCACTCCACCAACACACTATCCTTATTACTCTGAAATTACCAGTTAAAACTGAATATTCTACATTTTTTTGCTTACATATACCTGTTTACACAGGATTCATTTATTTAAAGAGTTCATTCTATATATATATATATGTAATTCCATAACTTGTTTTTATTAATAGTTAAGATAATCAGGAGTCTTCAAGCCAATATGCTTAACAGCCATGTTGCTATTGTTGTTTAGTCACTAAGTCGTGTCTGACTGCAGCCCACCAGGCTCCTCTGTCCATGGGATTTCCCAGTCAAGAATACTGGAGTGGGTTGCCATTTCCTTCTCCAGGGGATTTTCCTAACCCAGGGACTGAATCCATGTCCCCAGCATTGGCAGGTGGATTCTTTACCAATGAGCCATCAGGAAAGCTTAACAGCTATACCTCTACATTTCTAGTATCTGTAATAATGTGGGCATGCCATAACTATACCCTCCCAGGTGGTGCAGTGATAAAGACTCTGCCTCCCAATTAGGGGACACAAGAGATGCAGGTTAGATCCCTGGATGAGGGAATTCCCCTGGAGTAGGAAATGGCAACCCACTCCAGTATTCCTGCCTGGAAAAGCTCATGAACAGAGGAGTATGGCAGGCTACAGTCCATGAGGTCACAAAGAGTCAGACACAACTGACCACACATGCTGTAACACAACATATATTTAGGATGTCTCTGGGTTTTTGCTATTACAGATAATACTACAATTACTACAGTTATATAAATACTGACCCTTATATTTCTATCAGATAAACCCCATGAAGAATTTCTGAGTCAGTTCAGTTCAGTTCAGTCGCTCAAGTCGTGTCCGACTCTTTGCGACCCCATGAATCGCAGCACGCCAGGCCTCCCTGTTCATCACCAACTCCCAGAGTTTACTCAAACTTATGTCCGTCGAGTCGGTGATGCCATCCAGCCATCTCATCCTCTGTCGTCCCCTTCTCCTCCTGCCCCCAACCCCTCCCAGGATCAGGGTCTTCTCCAATGAGTCAACTCTTCGCATGAGGTAGCCAAAGTTTTGGAGTTTCAGCTTTAGTGTCAGTCTTTCCAGTGAACACCCAGGACTGATCTCCTCGCAGTCCAAGGGACTCTCAAGAGTCTTCTCCAACACCACAATTCAAAAGCATCAATTTTTCTACACTCAGCTTTCTTCACAGTCCAACTCTTACATCCATACATGACCACTGGAAAAACCATAGCCTTGACTAGACGGACCTTTGTTGGCAAAGTAATGTCTCTGCTTTTGAATATGCTATCTAGGTTGGTCATAACTTTCCTTCCAAGGAGTAAGCATTTTTAATTTCATGGCTGCAATCATCATCTGCAGTAGCATTTAAATAAATATTGCTATGTTAAGTTCCCCCAAAGCAGCTGTTTCTTACAGACTCCCCAGTACTTTGAGGGCAACTGTTTTCCCCATGCCAGTGTCAGTACTAAAAATTATCATATTCATTTCTGCCCATCTGACTGGGTGGAAATTAGTGATGGAGGGCATCTTTTCATATGTTCACTGCTGATTTGCATTTCACCTTTAGTAAACTGCCTGTTCTTATCCTTTATCTCTGATTCTGTTGGTCTGCCTTTTTCTTATTAATTTGTAGAACTTTTGTGCATCATAGGAAGCTTTTAAAATGTATCTGCAAAAATTCTATTAATTTTTTCTTCCATGCACTCTGAACTCTGTGTCTTGCTTAGGCATCCTACACTATATCACTTATATTTTTCCTAATTATTTTATTACAATTTGGTTTTTGTTCTTATTTTACACTTAAATTTTTAATCCATCTAGAATTTATTCTTGTAGTGTCATAACTTAGGAGCTGTCCCAACACCACTTATTGAATTATCCATCTATAAATGCCTCCTAGAGTGATCACCCCAAATAGCTAAGACGGCAGACTGATCAAATTCATAGAAATTCCTCAATTTCAGTAATTGAAGCAAAGTTCCAAACTGATTAAAAGATACTCATTTTTTTCCTTAAGAAATCACACGTTAGGGAACATGCACACTGTATACCATATCAGCATACACTGTGAAATATTTTAATATAGTAATCTACATTCAGGATCTAACTTTTTTAAAAACATGGACAGTAAAACAAATAATCATTGCTTGAAATCTCAAGATTATTCATTGATTCAGGTCACGAATACTTCTTGAGCACCAACTGACAGGTCCTCAAGATACAAGAAACAATTTAAGTATCATTCCTGCCTTCAAGAAGCTGGCAATCTAGTGGGGGCTTCCCTCTCTTTTAGAAGACAATGTCTTTGAGTGAGCAAAAGAAAAAGAAATGAATTTTAACAAAAATGTAATGAAAAACATTTTGGCAAATTCCATGACACTCAATACTTTCCATTTCAAAAATACTACCTTATTGCAAAGATACCTAAGTATCCTGGGTAACTAAATATTTACTGTACTCAATGAAAATACTTCTAGGACGTTTAAGACTCACTCCATTCAAAGATTAACCCATGAACCTATACCTACAATAAACTCTCACTTTCTCAACAATATTTAATATCTTTAACTACAGTAAATAAGAACTTTGATAACAGAAATATATTCAATAACAGAAATTTTCAAAATATATTGTAAATCTATTTACAACAGTCATGTTCAGTCCGTCAAGTCAAAAGTGTTTCAAAAATTCCTGCAGCCTTAAAAATGTGTCAGTGAATGCTGGAGGCAGCAAATGGCAACACTGTGCTGCTCGGAGAGGAAACTTCATGGCCTCTCAAATGACAATGGCGACTCATTAGTGACAAGCACCTTAAACTCCAGGTCCCACACCGTGGCTGCTCCCACACTTAACTCTGAAGCTCTCGGATGGGGCCACGCCCCCCCACCTTAATTCCAGCCCACAGCGTTCTCCACTTATCCCAACACCTCCAGACCCAATGGGTAGCTGGACAAAGCACTGCCCAGGAAAAACGGATGGGATTCTCACTCCTCCCGGCTGACCTTAGCCACGTTTCTCCCCGTTTTCTCATCCAGGAGATGGTAGTCAGTGCCCGCCTCTATCCCGAAGCCTGGGTTCAGCGTCTAAGGCTGCAAGGCTGGAGGAAAGCTGCAGTGCTTAAAGCCGCACTGCTCCCTCGGCTACCCCACGCTGGCCCCCGCCTCCGTCCGGGTCCGCGGCCACACACGCTACCTGCGATCTGGGAGACTAAGGCTTCCGCAACTAGAGACATGTCGGCTGGGCGGCCCTGCGCCCGCAGTTCCTGCTCCCCGAGATCCTCAGCGAACTCCCGCGCAACCCCGGAGGCTCCTGGCACCTAACAGGCCTGGCTCCGGCTTACACTCGGACTCCCAAAGTCCACCCCCGCGGCGACGGCAGCGGCGGCAACACCACCGGCTGAGACGCCAAGGTTACCGCCAGGCCTGGCCAGGAACTTCCGGCGCAGCTGACAGCGGCGCGCGAGCGCTTCCGCTGGCCCCGCCTCCGCCTTCTTTGGCATTTCCTGTCCCCGGGTTCCCGGCCGCAGGGGACCAGCCCAGGAAGAGAGAGGGAGAGGGGAAGAGTATTTGACTCCCGACTCTGGCGTAGAGCGTGGGCGGGTGTACCCCAGAAGTTTTCAGTTTCCTTTCCTAGCGAAATTTTTGTAAGCAAATAAGTTTTGTGTGTTTTTTTAAGTGATTTCAAACAAGAGGCAGCTCATGATTCTATGTGCTCACTTAGTCGTGTCCGACTCTGCAACCCCATTAGCTGTAGCCTGCCAGGCTCCTTTGTCCATGGGATTTTCCAGACAAGAATACTGGTGTGGGTTGCCATTTCCTTTAAATTTTATGTTTATACAATTGTTAAAGGTTAAACTCCATTTACATTACAAAATATTGGCTATATCCCCTCTGTTGTACTTATCCCCTGTAGCTTATCTTACATCCAGTAGTTTGTACCACCCACACTCCCACTCCTGTATTGCCCCTTCCTCCTCCTCACTTGTAACCACTGTTTTCTGTATCTGTGAATCTTTTTGTTGTTGTTGTTACATTCACTACTTTGTTGTATTTTTAGATTCCATGTATTAGTGATATGATAAAGGCAGGTAGTACTCTTGCCTGGAAAATCGCATGGACAGAGGAAGGAGCCTGGTAGGCTGCAGTCCATGGGGTCCCTAAGAGTCGGACACGACTGAGCAACTTCACTTTCACTTTTCACTTTTATGCATTGGAGAAGGGAATGGCAACCCACTCCAGTGTTCTTGCCTGGAGAATCCCAGAGATGAAGGAGCCTGGTGGGCTGCCTTCTACGAGGTCGCACAGAGTCGGACACAATTGAAGTGAGGCAGCAGCAGCAGCAGCATTCTTAAGCGTCCACTGAATACCAGACTTAAAATATATATACAGTATTCTATTTCATTTCATCCTCTAAACAACCTGGTGAGATCTTATTGCCCTTTTACACGTAAAGAAACAGGCTTAGGAAGATTAAACTGCCTGCCCAGGAGTCTGCTTAAGCCCAGATTTCAAATCCACATTAATTTCCTTTACTCAGCTACTGTTGATTGGTCCATGGACAGACATTGTTTAATTATTTCTTTACTCAACCATGCTTGCCAGAGAGAACGTAGCTGGAGCAAATAAGAAAGTGAAAGTCATTCAGTCTTGTTGGACTCTTTGCAACCTGGTGAACTATACATTCCATGGAATTCTCCTGCCCAGAATGCTGAAGAATGGCCCCAGCCATTCTCTTCTCCAAGAGATCTTCCCAACCCAGGGATCAAACCCAGGCCTCCAGCATTGCAGGCAGATTCTTTACCAGCTAAGCCACCAGGGAAGCCTAAGGCTTAAAAACATAAATGGTTTGCCCAAGATCACAATATATAGGTACACCGTATGTATATCCATACAAAGGGATATTATTCAGCCATAGAAAATAATGAAATACTGCCATTGCAACAACATAGATGGACCTTGAGGGCATTATCCTAACTTAAATAGGTCAAAGAAAGACAAATACCATATGATCTCACTTATACATGAAACCTAAAAAAAAACAAAACACAAGAACTGAAAGCTTATACTTACAGAGAACAGATTGGTGAGTGACAGAGGCAGGGTGTAAGAAATGGGTGAAAGAAATAAAAGGTACAAACTTCTCTGGTTATAAAATAAGTCAAGAATATATAATGTACAGCACAGCAACTATAGGTAATAACGTGCTGCATATTTAAAAGTTGCTAAGAGAATAAATCCTACAAGTTTACATCACAATAAACACTTCTGTAACTAAGTGAAGTCGCTCAGTCATGTCCGACTCTTTGGAGACTCCATCTTGCCGAGGTCCAGCCCCGGTGGATCCAGGGTGATTAGAAGGTGGGGATGGAGTTGGCGTCCTTGGAAAAATACATATTTAATTATATATATAGAGAGAGATTAGAAACGGATAGTGTAGTAGGAAAATTAGTGAAGAAAAAGAGGCTAAATAACTTGGTTTACGTGGAATAGCATCCATGCTCCAGATGGGAATTCAGCCAGAAAAACGAGGGGCAAGAAAGAATGATGTGGGGAGTCAGTCTTTCCAGGAACTGATCCCATTTCTTTATTTTTCAGGTTTTCTTATATACCTTTTGTTACATATAGGGATGAATACAGAGTCACGCAGGGGTCAGCAGTCCTGACCTTTATCAAAATCAGGAGCTTTACAAAAAAAAAAGGTCTTAGGGGTTTTACATCATCTTCTGGCCATGAGGCCTGCTGACATTTACAACCCTTTCTTTCTGATAACGAAAAAAACTTTTTTTTCAAAGGGTGTTTTTTTCTTAAACCAGGCACCACCCTCCAAATAAAATTGCATTCCCATAGGGTGAGGGTGTAGTGAGTTACAATCAAGAAAGGAATTTACTTAACCCAAGGTTAACATGATCAATCTTAAAGGTTAATACTTATTTTTCCTATATGCTAGTTATATTCATTATAAGAGCAGGGAATATGGAGATTTAGCAGCAAACATCATCCCAACAAATAAAAACCCTTCACCAATGTTCCCCTTAAGATCTATTTAGTCTTAAGATAGTGATAAAGTTACATTTTTATGTAGCAAGGATACAGTGATTTATAACAAAGTACAGTGATCTATAACAAAGAGAAAATTCATTAACTCAAAAAGTCTAGTATTGCTAACCTTAAAAACTACTATATTTCCTTTTCTATATTCCAAATAAATTGATTAATATATTCCCAGGTGCCTAAGGATATGGAGGCCTGGAGGCAATCATTGACTCAACAGTGTGAAAAGCCCTATGCTAATTAAGACTCTCAAAATACTCCAGACTCTCTGTGCTTGTTTATGGTTGAGAGGTTGTCACACAAGCTAGTCTGTCAGCAGAGAGGTTTGACCTGAGACACCCTTATCACACCCAGGGCAGGGAATTAGCAGTAATTATTGGCACAACAAATGAAAAAACCCTTCGCCAATATAATTCCTAACCAACCCACTATACTAATAATGTCTAACTTCCCAAAAGAATTTGCCTTTAGTAAGTCTAAAACATCTCGTGCCTCTCACAGTTGGGGGGTTGTAAACAATCACATGTGGCTGGACAAACCTATACAGGCGGGCTAGATAACCTTAAGAGGAGTTCGTAAGTTGAAACACTCTTGTCTCACCCAGGAATTTTTATTAACTGGAGCTGCAAGTTAACTCCTTCTCTGAGAGAAATGGTTATGGGGGAGAGCCCCCTGTAAAGTCAGAGGTGTAGGTGAGAGCACAAAACAGACTCTGGATTTGGGGTAGATGCTCAGGAACAGGAGATTTCCTGAGGCTTGATCACGCCTTCGTGTATGCAAAGCCTCCTTCCTCATAACCTTTGCCATGGGTGGAGTTCCTCACGCTGGCCCCCGGCAATGGACTGTAGCCTACAAGGCTTCTTTGTCCATGGAATTTTCCAGGCAAGAGTACTGCAGTAGGTTGCCATTTCCTTCTCCAGGGGATCTTCCCCACCCGGGGATCGAACCCAGATCTCCCACATTGCAGGCAGATGCTTTACCGTCTGAGCCACCAGGGAAGTGCACTGTAACTATATAGAATAACAAATGTTAACTAGATGTATTGTGGTGATCATTTCACAATACATACAAAATTTGAATCTTTATGCTGTACATCTGAAACTAATATAATGTTGTATGTCAATCATAGAGCTTACCAGGTAGCTAGGATGGTAAAGAATCTGCCTGCAATTCAGGAGACCAGAGTTTGCCCCTTGGGTTGGGAAGATGCTGTGGAGAAAGGAATGGCAACCCACCTCAGTATTCTTACCTGGAGAATCCCATGGGCAGAGAAGCCTTTTGGGCTATAGTCCACGGGGTTGGAAAGAGTCAGACACAACTGATCAACTAACACTACTACTATTATGTCAATCGTACCTCAATAAAAAAATCACGGTAAATTTAAAAGTCAGATAGCTTACTAAGTTTCTGCAAAGAAACATGGTTTTCTGAGAATTACTGTCCACGACATTTAGAAAGCAATGTCTACTTTCTTTATGCTTCTACAGCTCTATTACAGTTTTTGGTCCATAGTTCTGCTTCTTTAGTATATTAGTTTCATAACATATAACCATAAATTGGGTGGCTAAAAACAATAGAAATTTATGCTCTCAAATATGTGGAGGCTACAATACCCAGTTGTGCATGTGACTGGTGATAGAAGCAAGATTTGATGCTGTAAACAACAATATTGCATAGGAACCTGGAATGTCAGGTCCATGAATCAAGGCAAATTGGAAGTGGTCAAACAAGAGATGGCAAGGGTGAATGTCGACATTCTAGGAATCAGCGAACTAAAATGGACTGGAATGGGAGAATTTAACTCAGATGACCATTATATCTACTACTGCGGGCAGAAATCCCTCAGAAGAAATGGAGTAGCCATCATGGTCAACAAAAGAGTCCGAAATGCAGTACTTGGAAGCGACCTCAAAAATGACAGCATGATCTCTGTTCGTCTCCAAGGCAAACCATTCAATATCACAGTTAATCCAAGTCTATGCCCCAACCAGTAATGCTGAAGAAACTGAAGTTGAACGATTTTATGAAGACCTACAAGACCTTTTAGAACTAACACCCAAAAAAGATGTCCTTTCCATTATAGGGGACTGGAATGCTAAAGTAGGAAGTCAAGAAACACCTGGAGTAACAGGCAAATTTGGCCTTGGAATTAGGAATGAAGCAGGACAAAGACTAATAAAGTTTTGCCAAGAAAATGCACTGGTCGTAGCAAACACCCTCTTCCAACAACACAAGAGAAGACTCCACACATGGACATCACTAGATGGTCAACACCTAAATCAGATTGATTATATTCTTTGCAGCCAAAGGTGGAGAAGCTTTATACAGTCAATGAAAACAAGACCAGGAGCTGACTGTGGCTCAGATCATGAACTCCTTATTACCAAATTTAGACTCAAATTGAAGAAAGTAGGAAAAACCGCTAGACCAGTCAGGTATGACCTAAATCAAATCCCTTTTGATTATACAGTGGAAGTGAGAAATAGATTTAAGGGCCTAGATCTGATAGACAGAGTGCCTGATGAACTATGGATGGAGGTTCATGACACTGTACAGGAGACAGGGATCAAGACCATCCCCATGGAAAAGAAATGCAAAAAAGCAAAATGGCTGTCTGGGGGGCCTTACAAATAGCTGTGAAAAGAAGAGAGGGGAAAAGCAAAGGAGAAAAGGAAAGATATAAGCATCTGAATGCAGAGTTCCAGAGAATAGCAAGAAGAGATAAGAAAACCTTCTTCAGCGATCAGTGCAAAGAAATAGAGGAAAAAAAAACAGAATGGGGAAGACTAGAGATCTCTTCAAGAAAATTAGAGATACAAGGGAACATTTCATGCAAAGATGGGCTTGATAAAGGACAGAAATGGTCTGGACCTAACAGAAGCAGAAGATATTAAGAAGAAGTGGCAGGAATACACTGAAGAACTGTACAAAAAGATCTTCACGACCCAGATAATCATGATTGTGTGATCACTCACCTACAGCCAGACATCCTGGAATATGAAGTCAAGTGGGCCTTAGAAAGCATCACTACAAACAAAGCTAGTGGAGGTGATGGAATTCCAGTAGAGCTATTTCAAATCCTGAAAGATGATGCTGTGAAAGTGCTGCACCCAATATGCCAGCAAATTTGGAAAACTCAGCAGTGGCCGCGGGACTGGAAAAGGTCAGTTTTCATTCCAATTCCAAAGAAAGGCAATGCCAAAGAATGCTCAAACTACCGCACAATTGCACTCATCTCACATGCTAGTAAAGTAATGCTCAAAATTCTCTAAGCCAGGCTTCAGCAATACGTGAACTGCGAACTTCCAGATGTTCAAGCTGGTTTTAGAAAAGGCAGAGGAACCAGAGATCAAATTGCCAACATCTGCTGGATCATGGAAAAAGCAAGAGAGTTCCAGAAAAACATCTTTTTCTGCTTTATTGACTATGCCAAAGCCTTTGACTGTGGGGTTCACAATAAACTGTGGCAAATTCTGAAAAAGATGGGAATACCAGACCACCTGACCTGCCTCTTGAGAAATCTGTCAGGAAGCAACAGTTAGAACTAGACATGGAACAACAGACTGGTTCCAAATAGGAAAAGGAGTACATCAAGGCTGTATACTGTCACCCTGTTTATTTAACTTGTATGCAGAGTACATCATGAGAAACACTGGACTGGAAGAAACACAAGCTGGAATCAAGATTGCCAGGAGAAATATCAATAACCTCAGATATGCAGATGATACCACCCTTATGGCAGAAAGTGAAGAAGAACTAAAGAGCCTCTTGATGAAAGTGAAAGAGGAAAGTGAAAAAGTTGGCTTAAAGCTCAACATTCAGAAAACAAAGATCATGGCATCCAGTCCCATCACTTCATGGGAGATAGATGGGGAAACAGTGGAAACTGTCAGACTGTATTTTTTGGGCTCCAAAATCACTGCAGATGGTGACTGCAGCCATGAAATTAAAAGACGCTTAGTCCTTGGAAGAAAAGTTATGACCAACCTAGATAGCATATTCAAAAGCAGATACATTACTTTGCCAACAAATGTCCATCTAGTCAAGGCTATGGTTTTTCCTGTGGTCGTGTATGGATGTGAGAGTTGGGCTGTGAAGAAGGTTGAGTGCCAAAGAATTGATGCTTTTGAACTGTGGTGTTGAGAAGACTCTTGAGAGTCCCTTGGACTGCAAGGAGATCCAACCAGTCCATTCTAAAGGAGATCAGCCCTGGGATTTCTTTGGAAAGAATGATGCTGAAGCTGAAACTCCAATACTTTGGCCACCTCATGTGAAGAGTTGACTCATTGGAAAAGATTCTGATGCTGGGGGGATTGGGGGCGGGAGGAGAAGGAGACGACAGAGGATGAGATGGCTGGATGGCATCACGGACTCAATGGACGTGAGTCTGAGTGAACTCCAAGAGATGGTAATGAACAGGGAGGCCTGGCGTGCTGCGATTCATGGGGTCGCGAAGAGTTGGACACGACTGAGCGACTGAACTGAACTGAACTGAGAAGTCTGAAATCAGGGTATCATCAGAACCATGCTTTCTCTCCAAGCTCCTGGGAACAATTCTTCCCTGCTTCTTTGTAGCTTTTGGGGGTTGTCAGCTATCCTTGGCCTTCTCTGGCTTGTAGACACATCACTCAAATCTCTGCTCCCCATCATCATATGCATTTTTGCTGTGTATCTCAGTTCAGTTCAGTAACATAGTCGTGTCCAACTCTGCAACCCCATGGACTGCAGCACACCAGGCTTCCCCGTCCATCATCAACTCCCAAAGCTTGCTCAAACTCATGTCCAACAAGTCAGTGATGCCATGCAACCATCTCATCCTCTGTTGTCCCCTTCTCCTTCTGTCTTCAATATTTCCCAGCATCAGGGTCTTTTCAAGTTAGTCAGTTCTTCGCATCAGGTGGCCAAAGGATTGGAGTTTCAGCTTCAGCATCAGTCCTTCCAATGTTATTTAGGACTAATTTCCTTTAGGATGGACTGGTTGGATCTCCTTGTGGTCCAAGGGACTCTCAAGAGCCTTTTCCAACACCACAGTTCAAAAGCATCACTTCTTCTGCACTCAGCTTTCTTTATAGTCCAACTCTCACATCCATACATGACTGCTGGAAAAACCATAGCTTTGACTAGATGGAATTTATTGGCAAAGGAATGTCTCTGGTTTTTAATATGCTGTCTAGGTTTGTCATAGCTTTTCTTCCAAGGAGAAAGCATCTTAATTTCATGGCTGCAGTCACCATCTGCAATGATTTTGGAGCCCAAGAAAATAAAGTGTGTCACTGTTTCCATTGTTTCCCCATCTATTTGTCATGAAGTGTGGGACTGGATGCCATGATCTTAGTTGTTTGAATGTTGAGTTTTAAGCCAGCTTTTTCACTCTCCTCTTTCACTTTCATCAATAGACAAGAGGCTGTGTGTCTATGTGGGCATATTTCCCTCTTCTTATAAGGGCACCAGTCATTGCATTAGGGCCCACCTCATTTAAGATGACCTCATCTTAAGTTGATTTCATCTGCAAAGACCGTATTTCCAAATAAGATCACAGGTACCAGGGATCAGAAATTTGTACCTATCTTATTGTGGGAGAGAAGAGACACAATTCTGCTCACTACAGTAGATAATTTTTTTTTAAAGATAAAGCAACATTTGTGGGCTTTCCCGATGGCTCAGTGGTAAAGAATCCACCTGCAATGTAGGAGACGTGGGAGATGTGAGTTCAATCCCTGGGTCAGGAAGATCCCCTGGAGGAAGGCATGAGAACCCTCTCAAGTATCCTTGCCTGAAGAATCCCATCAACAGAGGGGCCTGGTGGCTTACAGTCCATAGCATCACAAAGGATCGGACATGACTGAAGCAACTGAGCACACACATACACACACATCAGTATCACCCTCTGCAACCAGGAAACTTGCTAAACTCAATTTCAACTTACCAAAAACTCACGTGGACATAAACATAGCAGTGTTTAAGAAGCAGCATCATCTTGCTGGCTGAGATTCAGAATTGCCAGGAAGTAGAGATAATAGGTTTATCTCTCAGGCTTCCTACATAGTTCAGTCGCTAAATCATCTGCCCGCAGTGTGCAAGACCTGGGTTCAATTCCTGGGTTGAGAAGATCCCTTGGAAAAGGAAATGGCAACCCACTCCAGTATTCTTGCCTGGAGAATTCCATGGACAGAGGAGCCTGGCAGGCTACAGTTTGTGGGATCATAAGAGTCGGACACGACTTGGCACTATCTTTTTCTCTTCTTGTGCTAAGGGTGTTAACATTGATAATAAAGTGTATGCTATGCCTACTTTCCTCCTTCTCATCCCATGAGTGACACTGACCAAGAGAAATGAACTGTTCCAGGTACTTAAGTGTCAATTGAAAGAAAATCTTTCAGTTCCTGTCTGTTCTCTGTACAGCAGAGAATTATATATAACTTTTAAAAGTGAAGAATATCCATCATCTACTCAAGTTCTATTACCAGGTTTAGTTTGTCACTTTAAAGCTGAAGATAGACTGTTTTGACTGCTTTTTGACACAATGATTTTTTTTAAGATTTCTCCATATTATTCCTTGTTTAGGAAACTGAAACAAAGCCCTGAGAAAGCACTAAGAATTTGGACGGGCAAAAATGAGTTCACAAGGCAGAAGTGAGCCCCAAAATGAAAGAGTATGGTGAGAGCCAGGGGCTGGGTATGCATATAAGAGAAACAGAAATATTAGAGGAAGGATAATTCACCCTTCAAATTTCAGTTAGGTGCCTATGATAGCTAGATGCATGGCATATGGGTGAGCTGAGCTAGCTAAAAGGCTTTAGGTTGGGACTGACACCAATCTTGTTGTAGCAAGCTTTTGAGAGAAAAAAAGAAAGATCTGCTGGGAGAAACTGTCTATACTCAACTCTTTCTTCACTGTAGCCAGAGAAACTGAATCATTGGTGCCATATGGATTCACTTTTTCTCCCTGACTGATGGTTCTTTGCTTCCCACACAGGCTAATTTGGGCTGGAAAGAATCTATAATGTGGGAGGTCTTTATTACTGAAAATTAAATCCAATAAAATGCAGATGTCTTGACAGTGCCCACAAACAAGTTGTCTTTGTAATAAATAGCCAACTGGATAAAACATATTTATGCATCTGTATTAGAACAACTAGCAGATATAAAACTGAAGATCTGTTTAAGATCACCATGATTAAGAAAAATACAAGAAAACAAGCCACTGGAATTTTTAAGAATGAGGTTTTTAAAAAGTGCTAAGGAATTCATATGTTACTAAAAGGTTAATCACATAATTATTTAAAATAAAATATTAATGCATGACACTAACAGCCTTATTGTTTGCTCTAATAAAATCACTTCTCTTGCAAAACTGTTCTGTCATGTAATTTTCATGTCTCTAATCTGAATTTTATATTACCATGTTAAATAAAAAATATATGGTAATTGTAGTGAATACATGCTTTATTATGATTAAAGTACTAAAGCATTTATCCTCATTTTTATGTAATAGAATGTTAACATTTTAAATGTAAACATTTTCTTTTATCAAAAATGCCTGCAAGAGAAAATCTGGGGCTGAGATTTCTTCAAAACTATACTATTTACAATGATTTCATAAATTCAGGCCTTTTTCATCAAGTTAGTTCCCTCCAATCCCATCAATAGAATTAACTATGATTAATCAATCAACTGGTGATTCCCTGGTGGCTCAGAGGTTAAAGCGTCTGCCTGCAATGGGGGAGACCTGAGTTCAATCCCTGGGTTGGTAAGATCCCCTGGAGCAGGAAATGGCAACCCACTCCAGTATTCTTGCCTGGAGAATCCCATGAACAGAGGAGCCTGGTGGGCTACAGTCTACAGGGTCACAAAGAGTCAGACACGACTGAGCGACTTCACTCACTTCACTCACTCACTCATAATCACCTAACTTTAATACAGTTAAAAAAAAAAAAAAAAAAGAAGGTAACCATGTTATGCCCCAGAGCTTTTCTATCCACCTGTTAACAAATTCATTCTTTAAAAACAATGGAACTGTAGACCACTATAAGCAATCTGCAAAGACACTTTTTAAAGGGTACAGAAATGTGACGGCCATTGGTTTTTATCGTTCTCAACCCCTCTTTCCTCCACTTTGTTTAATTCCTAAGAAATCATGACCAATCCAGTACTGTTAAATTCTTAACTTTTTCTCACTTTCTGATCCCACTCTTTTACATTTTAAGTTAGCACACTCTCACATGAACTGCAAGTCTATCAAACTACACTTAAGGAAATAATTACATTATTAACTCTAATGGGCCTGGATTCTACAAACATTAACTGATTATCAAAAGAAATTAAAATGTTTAATTTCCAAAATATTCTCCAGAATATGTACATTTCCTCACTTTCACGTGCTCAGTCTCGTTGGACCCTTTTGGACCCAATAGACTGTAGCCCGCCAGGCTCTCTGTCCATGGGACTTCACAGTCACGAATACAGGAGTTGGTTGCCATTTCCTCTTTCCTCAAGATCTTCCCAACCCAGGAATTGAACTCTTGTCTCGCTTCCTGCATTGGCAGGCAGATTCTTTACCACTGAGCCACCTGGAAAGCCCCCCACCTCACTTTCATAGCTTTTCGTTATTATTGGGAGCTGAGTCTTTTAATCATATCTACTGAAGGTACTCTTATGATGGTCTTACCTATGGTTACAGAAACTGAGTTAGGATTTTTCTGGTTCTGAGTTATATAAACACAATTAAACATAACATAAGAAAAATAAAATATTTTGCTTCATAGTGGCAAAAAAAAAAACAAGGATAATTCCCATAACTGAATGAAGAGCTACAGGAGCCAGGAACTTAGTATTTCAGCTTTCTGTCTCACCACCTCTCATCTATGTTCAGCTTAATTTTTTTAATTGAAGGCACACCTCACAGATGGCAGGAAAAATAGCTGCCAGCAGCACTAACATGACATTTTCCTGGTTTGGCAGCTCCAACCTCCATATGTTAATCCCAGAAAAGAATGATAATTGTTTGTATGTTCTCTGATAGCTCAGTTGGTAAAGAATCTGCCTGGAAGACCTCGGTTCAATTCCTGGGTTGGGAAGGTCTGCTGAAGAAGGGATAGGCTACCCACTCCAGTTTTCTTGGGCTTCCCTGGTGGCTCAGCTGGTAAAGAATTCACCTGCAGTGTGGGAGACTGGGGTTTGATCCCTGGGTTGATAAGATCCCCTGGAAAAGGGAAAGGCTACCCACTCCAATGTTCTGGCCTGGAGAATTTCATGGACTCTATAGTCCATGGGGTCGCAGAGTTGGACACGACTGAATGACTTTCACTTGCACTTTCTTTCTCATCTCTGGATTAAATGTTTTGTCCAGGTGAATGGGTTCAATGACCAACCAGGCCAGGGAGAAATGGGACCTGTTACAAGAAGGAAAAATGGAAGAGAAGATGCCAGGAGCCAAAATCATAGTACCACAGGCTACAGTAGGACCCCAGAGTCCTATGCTGCGGCTGCCAGTGCTAGTGTTAAAACTAGAAAAGTCATTTAAGCTCTTCGGTAATTTTTATTTCCACAAAGGGAATAATAAAATGTAACGATGCCTTAACTACAGCCTCTGAGGTGAGGGAAGGGGAGAGAAATTCAGATGATTGTGTTAACTAAAAGGAAGAGCTGAGGAAACTGTCAACAATTTACGTTTATTATTTATATAATTTATCATGACATTATTATATTTATGTGAAAGTAGTGATTGCTTTCACATAAATGTAATAACCTAACTCAGTCCCAAATCACTGTAACTGTAAACCTCACTCACTTGCTCGCGAAGTCGCCTCAGTCCTGTCCAACTCTGTATGCTTCTGTGGAACGTAGCCCGCCAGGCTCCTCTGTCCATGAGATTCTCCAGGCAAGAATACTCCAGTGGGTTGCATTTCTTTCTCTCGAGGATTTTCCCCACCCAGGGATAGAACTCAGTTCTCCCACACTGCAGGCAGGTTTACATTCTGAGCCACCAGGGAAGCCCCTTTTCGTGAATACCACTGTGTGAAAGAGGAGAGTGAAAAAGTTGGCTTAAAGCTCAACATTCAGAAAACGAAGATCATGGCATCTGGTCCCATCACTTCACGGCAAATAGATGGGGAAACAATGGAAACAGTGGCAGACTTTATTTTGGGGGGCTCCAAAATCACTGCAGATGGTGATTGCAGCCATGAAATTAAAAGACGCTTACTCCTTGGAAGGAAAGTTATGACCAACCTAGACAGCGTATTCAAAAGCAAAGACATTACTTTGCCAACAAAAGTCCGTCTAGTCAAGGCTATGGTTTTTCCAGTGCTCATGTGTGGATGTGAGAGTTGGACTGTGAAGAAAGCTGAGCACAGAAGAATTGATGCTTTTGAACTGTGATGTTGGAGAAGACTTCTTGAGAGTCCCTTGGACTGCAGGGAAATACAACCAGTCCATTCTAAAGATCAGTCCTGGATGTTCTTTGGAAGGAATGATGCTAAAGCTGAAACTCCAGTACTTTGGCCACCTCATTCAAAGAACAGACTTATTGGAAAAGACTCTGATTGTGGGAGGGATTCGGGGCAGGAGGAAAAGGGGACGACAGAGGATGAGATGGCTGGATGGCATCACCGACTCAATGGACATAAGTTTGAGTAAACTCTGGGAGTTGGTGATGGACAGGCAGGCCTGGCATGCTGCAATTCATGGGGTCGCAAAGAATTGGACACAACTGAGCAACTGAACTGAACTGAACTATGTAAAAATATGTACAACAACAACAAAAAACTGGCTGGGATTTCTTAAATGTAATAAAGCTATCATTACAAAAGGATGGGATTTTGATTTTTTTTTTCCTATACTTTTATGCCACTTTTACCACTTAGAAAAATAAGTACTTTATCACAGTGAGTAGAACTTTTTTAAAGGTGGCTAATATGGCAAGCCCTCTGACCTGTCTACATCCAGGCCTCGCATGGCATAGGTCTCCACAGCCTTAATTATACTCTTGAGAACCTGCCTTGAACCAGCTCCTTTTTCCATAGCAGAGACTCACTCCTGTGGTAATGAGAGAAGAATACATGCAAACAGAATAATGTCCAAAATACATTATTGTTTGATTGTATGTCCTTAGTCAATGCTGTATACACCCGGGCAAGACATATCTCAATGTGTGACTCTTGTTGTCAAATACTGATTTATGTGTTGAACAGAGAAAAACAGCAAAACTTTGTAGACCAATTATAGACACTCTTGCTTTTGATGATGGTTTGACATTGATTTTAAACTTTATCTGAGTTAGCATATTTTACCTTATAATCCTTAAACAAAGCTGAGGAGTTGATGATGGTGATTAAGGAGACTGAAGCCAGTGTGTCTACAACACATGTGTCACCAACAACTGGTAAAGAGAGGGGCCTAAGACAGCAGACAGTTAAAAGGATCCCTGAACAGTTGGAGACTCTGGAAAACAGGTTCCCAAGGTGGAAAAATAGGTCACCTCTGATACACATTCGGCATCTATAAGTTTATGTCAATCAACACGGCCACCACTCTTCTCCTTTGCCTTTTGTCAAATCAGAATCTCTGTTAGAGAGCGAGATTTAGTCACTCATTCATGAGATTTAGTCACTCATCAGGTAATTATTGGACCTTATTTTGTAATGTTGGGCCCCATGGAGATACCATGGTGAACAAGATTCAGAGTCTGCTCTGAATTACAGACTAATTGAGATGGACTCAGCTGAAACAATGAACAAACAAGCCATTTCAACACAGTGTAATAAGCATTATGAGTGTCCAAATCCATTCAAAGTCATAGGTAAGAAATGTTACCTAAGAAATGTTTTAAGTCGCTGTGTTGCCATAGCTACCACAACTCTTCAGGGTAAGTGAAATGATGCCCTTACCAGGATACCAAATGTCTTTCTGAAATTAGATGTCTGAAAAAAATAACTGCCCAGGCTGGTATAAAGTACACCTTCAGTAATCTTAAAGCTTATCAAAAAGTTTTTGCAGGGGTAATGAACAATCTTTATTTTGGCATATGCTTGAACTTCACAGTCTTAGGGGCACAACATGCTTCTCTCCGTGGGAATTCATTATATTTTTCCTTTCTAGATAAAGCGAAAACATTTCAAAATTAAAAGCAACCATGTTAAGCTGTTGGTCAAATTTCAGCACAAAACATTTGGCATCTTACCAGCTTCCCCTTTTTAAAAACAGTATTCCAGAAATAAAACACAGGAACTCAAAAGGAATAAAAGCAACTGATATTGGAAAGCAGCACTTCTCACCAGTCACAGCAGTGCTTCCCATTTTCTCTCTGCAAAGTTTTTTTGAATATTTCTCTCTTTGCCACTGAGCCCAGTCGTTCACATGAACCCACATGAACTTTGCAGAAATCTTCTATTTAGTTTTGTCTGTACTTTTGCATTGCCTTCCTCCAGGGGATCTTCTTGACCCAGGGACTGAACCCGCATCTCTTATGTCTCCTGCATTTGCAGGTGGGTTCAGGTGAGTTCGTTACCACTAGCACCATCTGGGACTTTATTCGTTTCTATTGTTAATTTAGTTCTAATGTTAATATCTTATGGTAAAAGATAATTTTGTATTTTATGTACATGCAAAATTATATTTGCAAAATGTTTGTGCATTTGTAAATGTAAAATAAAACATCATAAAATTACTGAAACCAAGAAATTAACACAGTGATGTAATACCGTTAGTTAATCTACAGATATATACTAATTTCTCCAATTTTCCTACTAACCTCCCTTTTCTGGTCCAGGATCTCACCCTCATTTAGTTGTCATATCTCTAGTCTCCTCCAGTGTGTGACCGCTTCTCTGGTTTCTTTGTCTTCCATGATATTGACACTTTTGAAAAATACTCATCAATTATCTTGTAGAATGTCTTTCAATTTGAGTTTCTCTGATATTTCCATGATAAACTGAGGTTATGTGTTTTTGGCAAGAGTCACCCAGAACTGATGTTGTGTCTTTTTCAGTACATCATATCGGGGTACACATCAGTACATCTTGTTACTGGTCATCTTCAGTTTGATCACTTGGTTAAGATACTATCTGTGAGTTTTCTCCACTATACAATTACATTTTTTGTAATTAATAAGTACATTATAGAAGATACTTTGAGACTCTACAAAATTCTGTCTCAAATTTTGATATCTATTGATTGTTCTTGCCTGCAACAATTATTACTTTGATCTTTGCCTAGTAATGATTTTCTACTTTTATTTTTCCTCCCATGTTTATAAATAGAACCCTACTTCAAGAAAGAGCTGTGGTAAGTCAGAAAGAGAAAGATAAATATTGTATTCTAATGCATATATACAGGATCTAGAAAAATGGTATTGAAGAGTTTACTTACAGGGTAGCAATGGAGAAACAGACATAGACTTGTGGACATGGGGGAGCGGGGAGAAGAGGGTGAGATGTATGGAGAGAGTAACATGGAAACTTACATTACTAAATATAAAATAGGTAGTCAATGGGAACTTACTGTATCTAAGAAACTCAAACAGGGACTCTGTATCAACCAAAAGGGGTAGGATGGGAAGGGTGAAGGGAGGGAGGTTCAATAGGGAGGGAATATATGTATACCAGCAATGGCACCCCACTCCAGTACTCTTGCCTGGAAAATCCCATGGGCGGAGGAGCCTGGTAGGCTGCAGTCCATGGAGTTGCTAGGAGTTGGACACGACTGAGTGACTTCACTTTCACTTTTCACTTTCATGAACTGGAGAAGGAAATGGCAATATTCTTGCCTGGAGAATCCCAGGGATGGGGGAGCCTGGTGGGCTGCTGTCTATGGGGTCGCACAGAGTTGGACACGACTGAAGCGACTTAGCAGCAGCAGCAGCAACATGGCTGATTCAGGTTGAGGTTTGACAGAAAACAACAGAATTCTGTAAAGCAATTATCCTTCAATAAAAAAATTCTTTTTAAGGAAAGTGAATAAACATTTTCATTTTCTGGAAAAAAAAAAGAAAGCTGTGCTTTCTCTCCTTTTACTTATTCAATTTTTTATCTTTATCAGTATATATTTGTGATTTTAATTTTATTCCAAAATTAAAGCTATCATTGTTTTTTGTTGCTCAAATTTCCCCAGATTTGGCTGTTGATAGATCTTTCAGGTTGATTCCTGTGTCTTTTTCAAAATGTCTCCATCAACTTTTTCCCTTGTGACTTAGCTGGTAAAGAATCCACCTACAGTGTGGGAGATTTCAATCCCTGGGTTGGGAAGATCCCCTGGAGAAGGAAAGGCTACTCACTCCAGGATTCTGGCCTGGAGAATTCCCTGACTGTATACTCCATGGGGTTGCATACAGTCGGACACAACTGAGTGACTTTCACTTTCACTTATTATCAATTTTTGAACATTTCTTTATTTTCGAGAGCTAGAAGATGTTCCAGGCTCATTTTGTACTTTTCCTGCTCCAGTCATAGAATCAATAATTTCCCCAAGAAAACCTGACTCCTTTTAGTGGAGTGGTAATTAGAAACCAACATCTGGTTGCTACGTATGCCCAATACTACTGAGCCATTATTGCTTTCAGACCCATTTGGTGGACAGAGGCAGGAAATAATTATGTGTATAGTAATACACACACCTATATTTATTTCTAAAACTATACTTAGTTGCTCGGTCATGTCTGACTCTTTGCTACCCCATGGACTGTAGCCTGCCAGGTTCCTCTGTCCATGGGATTCTCCAGATAAGAATACTGGGCATGGAGTGGTTTCCATGCCCTCCTCCAGCGGATCTTCCCAACCCAGGGACAGAGCCCAGGTCTCCTGCACTGCAGGTGGACTCTCACCGTCTGAGCCACCAGGGAAGCCCATATGTAGTCTCTCTCTATATATATATAGTCAAAGCTATGGTTTTTCCAGTGGTCATGTATGGATATGAGAGTTGGACCATAAAGAAGGCTGAGCACCAAAGAATTGATGCTTTCAAACTGTGGTGTTGGAGAAGACTCTCGAGAGTCCCTTGGACTGCAAGGAGATCCAACCAGTCCATACTAAAGGAGATCAGTCCTGTTTGTTCATTGGAAGGACTGATGCTAAAGCTGAAGCTGCAATACTTTCACCTGATTTGAAGAACTGACTCATTAGAAAACACTCCTACTCTGAGAAAGATTGAAGACTGGAAGAGAAGGGGATGACAAAGGAAGAGACGGTTGGATGGCATCACCAACTCAATGGACATGAGTTTGAGCATGGAGATGGTGAAGGACAGGGAAGCCCAGCATGCTGCAGTCCATAGGGTCGCAAAGAGTAGGACATGACTGAGCGACAGAATAACAAAGAGCAAATATATATGTTCTACCCTTAAAACAAAAGGGTTAGTGATTTAGCCAGCGAAGTCAAGTTTATTAAGGAATAGCAGAGGAACTGCATTCGCCATGGAGAACCATAGGCGAGTCTAGAGAACACAGTAGAGGCCATCTTCTTTTACAGTGAAAAGGAGGAGGTTAGGAGGGGTTGTCTGTCACCCAGGTTTATTGGAGGAGAGCGGAAGTTCAGGGTGGTGGTAGCTTCTTCTTGGCTGGGGGTAGTGGTTTCTCATTGGCTAGCCTGTTGCTAGAAGAGAAAAATCTTTCCACCTTCTGAGCGGAGATGTAAAGCAAGCTTCTTCTTGCTGGCATCTTGCAAGGAATGGCAAATGGTAGTGTGTGAGAGCTCCTCACACCATTTAAAATAAGGTTTCCTTTATTTTCACAATGCATATGTATATATATTAAATATATATATATATTATATATATATATAACCATGAGTTCATACAGATACCTTCAAGTTTAATCCAAATTTCATTTTAGCCTATCACCCTTTATTTATTTATTTGGCCAAGCTCCACAATATGTGGGCTCTTAGTTCTCCAACCAGGGATCAAATCCACACTCCCTGCACTGGAAGTGCAGAGTCTTAACCGCCAGACCACCAGGAAGGTTCCCCCAACCCCCACCCCATTCCCTGCTTTCCTTATTTGTAACATCCTTATCTGACATCAAGAGGTCTGGCTCTCATTATCTACAATATGTTTTCTTGTTTGTTCAATCATAGTGTATATATCCCTGGAGAAGAGAATGGCAACCCACCCCAGTATTCTTGCCTGGAGAATTCCATGGACAGAAGAGCCTGGCTGGCTACAGTCCATGGGGTCTCAAACCGTCGGGCACAACTAGTAACTAACGTACACACAAACACAGTGCACATATAAAGTGCTTTCAGAATTGCAAACCCATATCCCCACGGGAAATAAATTCACTAAATTGAGTACAACATTTCTGTGCAGGACTTTTGGCTTAAGCATTATAGTTTATAGCCAAAAACTATTTTTCCAAGATTAGTTAGGTTAGTTCTTTACTTCGCCACACATTTCAGTGTGACTATGTCATTCATTTAATACACTTAGTTTCATTTATTGCTCTTCGTGTTCTACTTGAGCTTATCCACAAGTCTTGGCTTATTTCAATTATTTGTTTTGGGAAGGGATGAGCTTGTGAAACATTACCGTGGTTATAAGAGTCAAAGAAATATAAAAGGAAGTCACAGAGAAAGGTCAGCTCCTCTCATTCACAGTGCACATGGTTTCCACTCACTTTCATCCACTCCTTGTATCTCATTATTTCTGATTTATCCTTCTATGTTTCTTTTGCACAAGTTAGCAGATAAATGTTTATTTTCTTAAAATCTCCTTCCTTTTTACACAGAGTAGTTCATCTTCATCAATGTCTTTCTTTTCTCATAAATTTGGAATCTTACCCTGTACATTCTTTCCTGTTTATTTTTCCACATGAGCTTTAGTATCAACTTATATTGCTTCATAAAAAAAAGCTTGTTGGTATTTTTATTGGAATTGCTTTAAATCTATAAATTGATTTAAGGAGAGCTGACATCTTTATAATGTTGGGTCGTCCTATCCAGGAACAGAGAATGTCGTTCCATTTGTTCAAGTCTACATTTCTGGCTTTCAGGTGTGTTTAAAATTTTTCACATCTAGGTTTTGCACATTTCATATTATGTTTATTCTTGAGTATTTAATCTTATTTATTACTATTAAAAATGGGATTTTCTCTAAATTTATAGTCTGTAGCTGGTTATTATTTGTGTATATACACAGAAAGGGATTGTATTATAGGAAGAGAAGTGGGGAAACATGTTGAATTTCAGGTAGTAGAACAATATTCAAGGGAAATATTCTGGAGGCATTTTGAGGTACAGGATTCAGGCTGAGAAATAATTAGGGACTGACTGTATTTTTTTTTCTATATGTGGGTGATGATTGTAATATATGGAAATGTTTATAATGTAATATAAATGTAATATGTTTAAATATAAATATAAAATGTAAATATAAATATATAATGTAATAATAATTACATAATAAATATAAATTTATTACCTAATAAATATAAAATGTAAATATAAATAAATATAAAATAAGTGCACAATAAATATAAATATAAATGTAATATGTAATGTTTATAATATAATATAAGGATATTACAGAGGAAATGTAATAAAAGAGGAAGAGAGTTATTTAAAAGGAAAGGGTTGGGGAGAAGAAGAAAAAGAACTGAGAGCTGAAGCCTGCATGAAGAATATCCAGGCTTAGGACGCAGAGTGGAGGTAGGAGGAACATCAGAATAAGGGAAGTCACAGAGGCCAAGAAAGAACAGTCCAGAGTAAACATGGGCCTCTCTGCAGAAGCTGTAAAGTCAATGAGACCTAAGCAAATGCCATTAGATGCAGGTAATTCTAACGTTTTCCAAAGCTGGGTTTCCAGCATTCTAGTTCCTTCAGGACAGGTATTATTCAAAAAACATTACGGAGATCAAAACATTTTGAAAAACATTGGATTAATGAAAATCAAATAGGAAGCTGTTAGTATGCTGCCACGGATTATGAACTCCCATAAGAGAGAGCAGTATGCAGATTTCTACACTTTTTTTCCTAGCCAACTAAAGGTTAACAAAGTTATAGCAACAGTGAAAGCCAGATAAAAAAGACCTGGATGGGTTTCAGTTCAGTTCAGTCGCTCAGTCGTGTCCAACTCTTTGCGACCCCACGAATCGCAGCACGCCAGGCCTCCCTGTCCATCACCAACTCCCAGAGTTCACTCAGACTCACGACCATAGAGTCAATGATACCATCCAGCCATTTCATCCTCTGCCGTCCCCTTCTCCTCCTGCCCCCAATCCCTCCCAGCATCAGAGTCTTTTCCAATGAGTCAGTTCTTCACATGAGGTGACCAAAGTACTGGAGTTTCAGCTTTAGCATCATTCTTCCAAAGAAATCCCAGGGCTGATCTCCTTCAGAATGGACTGGTTGGATCTCTTTGCAGTCCAAGGGACTCTCAAGAGTCTTCTCCAACACCACAGTTCAAAAGCATCAATTCTTCGGCACTCTGCCTTCTTTACAGTCCAACTCTCACATCCATACATGACCACAGGAAAAACCATAGCCTTGACTAGACAGACCTTAGTCGGCAAAGTAATGTCTCTGCTTTTGAATATACTATCTAGGTTGGTCATAACTTTTCTTCCAAGGAGTAAGCGTCTTTTAATTTCATGGCTGCAATAATCTATTCATTGAGAAGTAGCATTCATTTCAACAGAACTTATACTATGTGCAAAAAGAAATATTTTGCATAATGTTCTATAGCAAATTAACCTAATCATGCCTTAACACACTTTTTTCCAAAGAAGATTCTCAGGACAAGATGTATCTTGAAATACACTTTGGAAATCTTAGACCACGCCATAAATCAGTTTTCTTCAGCCTCCTCTCTGCCTTCAAAGTCAAAAACAGAATCTAGGAATTTTATTTTTATTTTACAGGAAACAGAACTTTCCTACCCTGGAAGATTGCCACAGAGTACTCCCAGTGTTGACACACCGCAGCCCCAGCTGAACAGCATGTTGAGAATTACTCTGAAGCGGGCACCTGAGAGCTGGGGGAACAGGAGGGTGCTTTGAGGAAGAGAGGGGCTCTGTGAGGGCAGAGAGAACACCAAGCCAATGGAATCAAAAGGCCCAGGAGTATCTGGAAACTCACTTGCAATCTGGTAGCACAGTTCTCAAGAGGTTTGATGCCAGAGAGCCAGAAAGATTTTGGTTCCCAGAAGCAGATCCTCAATGCTGGGAGTCTGGCAGCTCCAGGCTTTCTCCAGAAGGGAGCAGCTCCTGACACAGCCTGTCCAGGTGGAGCCTGTAGACGGGCACCAACATGGTAGGCAGTTAGGGTGGGGACAGGGCTGACTGGAATTTCCCCTTGCAAACAAAATATTCTAAACTCACTCATTTAAAATGTTATTTTAAATTTTCTAAAACAAAAAATCACTCCTGAAAAGATACTTTATCATCAAAGGAAAAACATTTCTCTAGTAAACACCAAAGAAGAAGTTCTAGTGACAGTGGAAGCCAGATAACAAAGAGTTGGATGAATTTATGATAAATCTGTTCATCAAGATGGTCCTTGTTGCTTAGTCACTAAGCCATGTCCAACTCCTTTGCGACTCCATGGACTGTAGTCCTCTAACCACGGGATTTCCTGTAGCCTGTAGCCAGGCTCTGTCCATGAACTTTCTCAGGCAAGAATACTAGAATTTACTTAAACAGAGACTATATTGTGTGCAAAAGGAATATTTGTATATTTTTAGAAAATTAAAGAGGAAGACAATTGCATTGTTACCCAATGCTAATGTAAGAATCTTCATTTTTCAAGTCCTAAGGACATTGGATAAGTGGGTATTGGATAAGGGCAAGAAACAAGTGGGTATGTAAATACAATCAGACATATTTGTGCCTGTCTCATGGAATTTCGTTCAGTTTTAGGTCTTAAATTTTCTTAAGTTCTCATCAGGTCTTAACCAAGCCTGGCAGCATATCAGAAACCTCATTCTCATCAGTGTGTGGGGTCTGGAATTAGGCTTGTTGATCGAAGTCTGGTAGCCTGGGCACCAGCAGTCCAAATCCTGGACGTGTCGTGTCTTCCCTACCCCCTGTCTTGTTTGTGCACATCTAACCTGCATTACAGGACTTCTTTTTCCAATTTGCTTTGTAACTCATTCCTCTCCGAGGATACACATCTACCCTAAACTCAAGCCCTTTTGACTAGCGTCTTGACAGTCACCCTCGTGTCTGCAGGTTGACACGCTCAATCCTCTACCGCTCACTCTAATCCCTTAACCACTACCATCACCACCACCACTATTCCTGTGCTCTACCTGATGGCTGGGGTCTGGCTCCCAGCTGGATAGACATCCCACAACCACTATTCATTATTCAACTAAAATTAGCACTACTTCATGGAGATCCCTACCACTAAGCCTCAGCCAAAATGTCTCACATGTTAAATAAATAGGATGGAACCTCATACCAGGACTTATGAAATAGACTCTTAACTGATTTTACCATTTCCAGTCTCCCTCAATTGCAAATCATGCCACAGATAATCACCAGATTAATCCTCCTAAAAGCTGCTCTTGTAGAGACATGCTTCTTACTTATTATCTCTCATACTTCCTTACACAACCTAGATATTTACTCACTAACCACCCTGTACTCCTTGTTAATTCATGCTTTTGTTCCTAATTTTCTTCTCATCTAGAATCTCCTTCTTCCTTCTCTATTCCTTTTCAACCCCTGCCCATTTTAAAGTTTCTGTTTAAACCTTTCATCTTGAAAAGTTCTCTCATCTACCCTTTGGAAATATCTTGCCCTTTTGAACATTCCATTAATATTTAGCAGCTGAAATACTCACTCATCATTTGTCATATATAATATAGAGAATCCCCAGTTACAAATAAGTTTGAAAAGGTATCTTTATAAAGTGGTGGCTTAACAGTATTTTTGAGTGGGTCTACTTTGTTGGTCATTGTTGAATAAAATTGAACATTTAGGTAACTTTTGGTAACGGGAAGGCAAAAATTAGATACTCTATTACTGCATGTTTTGCAGCTCAAAAAATGTTCAGTAATATTTGATTGATTTTGGCATTATTGTGATTTAATTAAATACTACAAAATAATAAAGTGGCTCTGAATACAATCTCCCTCAAAAGTCAGATTATAATGATGGTTAGATTGCTTTTTACATTCTATTTTACAGAGGAGTATAGTTGATGAGCAATGTTCTGTTAGTTTCAGGTGTATAGCAAAGTGATTCAGTTATACATATAAATGTATCTATTGTTTTTCAAATTCTATTCCCATTTAGGTTGTTACATAATATTGAGCAGAGTTCTCTGTGCTTTACAAAGGACCTTGTTGGTTATGCATTTTAGATATAGCAGTGTATACACGTCCATCCCAAACTCCCTAGCTATTCCTCCCTCCTCAACCCATCTTCCACCTCCCCCAGTGACCATAAGTTTGTTCACTAAGTCTGTGAATCTGTTTCTGTTTTGTAAATAAGTTCATTTGTTATCTGGTTATATTCTGAAGCTAGCTCACAGAAATCTAAGGCCTTTAAGGAAACTGAACTCAAGTGCTCAGTACCAGTTCAAGAATCTGTGGGTCGAAATGTTATGCTATCCAGAAAAAGCAAAAGTATAAATATTAGCAACTCCTCCCGTTTGACAAAGCAATAATTTCTGCTCTTGGGCAACTTTCTACTTAATTTAACAAACATTTATTAGACAATTACTAAGTGACAAGTACTGTAGAAACACAGTGGTTAAGACAAATATATCCACTGGCCTCATAATGGATACTTTCCCTACCTTCTTTCTGTATGCCGTGCTCCTTCATCTCATCAACCATTCTTCCACAGGCCAAAATTTCAGATCTAGTGACTGGGTTATTGGAAGTAGTGCCATTCACCAAGGCGGAACTTGCCAGAGAAAAGATGAGTTTTGATATATTTGGTTTGGAGTTCTTTGGTGGTTGTTTTTTTATGATAGCATCAAATCTTGCTTCTATCATCAGTCCCAACCACAACTGGGTGTTGTTTTTGCTTTTGTGTTTTACTTAGAAGAAATAGAGTAGCCATCATAGGCAACAAAAGAATCCGATATGCAGTACTTGGATGCAGTCTCAAAAACGACAGAATGATCTCTGTTTGTTTCCAAGGCAAACGATTCAACATCATGGTTATCTCTCTGCCCTGACCAGTAACGCTGAAGAAGCTGAAGCTGCACAGTTCTATGAAGACCTACAAGACCTTCTAGAAATAACACCCCCAAAAGATATCCTTTTCATTATAGGGGACTGGAATGCAAAAGTAGGAAGTCAAGAAACGCCTGAAGTAACAGGCAAATTTGGCCTTGGAGTACAGAATGAAGCAGTGCAAAGGCTGATAGAGTTCTGCCAAGAGAACGCACTGGTCATAGCAAACACCCTCTTCCAGCAACACAAGAGAAGAGTCTACACATGGACATCATCAGATGATCAACACCGAAAGCAGATTGATTATTTTTTTTGCAGCCAAAGATGGAGAAGCTCTATACAGTCAGCAAAAACAAGACTGGGAGCTGACTGTGGCTTAGATCATCAACTCATTATTGCCAGATTCAGACTAAAATTGAAGAAAGTGGGGAAAACCACTAGACCATTCAGGTATTAACTTAATCAAATCCCTTATGACTATACAGTGGAAGTGAGAAATAGATTTAAGGGACTAGATCTGATAGACAGAGTGCCTGATGAACTGTGGACAAAGGTTCGTGACATTGTACAGGAGACAGGAATCAGGACCATCCCCAGGAAAAAGAAATGCAAAAAAAGCAAAATGGCTGTCTGAGGAGCCCTTACAAATAGCTGTGAAAAGAAAAGAAGTGAAAAGCAAAGGAGAAAAGGATAGATGTACCCATTTGAATGCGGAGTTCCAAAGAATAGCAAGGAGAGATAAGAAAGCCTTCCTCAGCAATCAATGCAAAGAAATAGAGGAAAACAACAGAATGGGAAAGACTAGAGATCTCTTCAAGAAAATTAGAGATACCAAGGGAACATGTCATACAAAGATGGGCTCAATAAAGGACAGAAGCAGAAGATATTAAGAAGAGGTGGCAAGAATACACTGAAGAACTATACAAAAAAGATCTTGATGACCCAGATAATCACAATGGTGTGATCACTCACCTAGAGCAAGACATCCTGGAATGTGAAGTCAAGTGGCCCTTAGGAAGCATCACTATGAACAAAGCTAGTGAAGGTGATGGAATTTCAGTTGAGCTACTTCAAATCCTAAAAGATGATGCTGTGAATGTGCTGCACTCAGTATGCAAATATCAAATTTGGAAAATTCATCAGTGGCCACAGGACTGGAAAAGGTCAGTTTTCATTCCAATCCCAAAGAAAGGCAATGCCAAAGAATGCTCAAACTACCACACAATTGCACTCATCTCACATGCTAGTAAAATAATGCTCAAAATTCTCCAAGCCAGGCTTCAGCAATACGTGAACCGTGAACTTCCAGATGTTCAGGCTGGTTTTAGAAAAGGCAGAGGAATCAGCGATCAAATTGCCAACATCTGCTGGATTACGGGAAAAGCAAGAGAGTTCCAGAAAGACATCTACTTCTGCTTTATTGACTATGCCAAAGCCTTTGATTGTGTGGATCACAATAAACTGTGGAAAAATTCTGAGAGAGATGGGAATACCAGACCACCTGACCTGCCTCTTGAGAAACCTATATGCAGGTCAGGAAGCAAGTTATAACTGGACATGGAACAACAGACTGGTTCCAAATAGGAAAAGGAGTATGTCAAGGCTGTATATTGTCACCCTGCTTATTTAACTGATATGCAGAGTACATCATGAGAAACACTGGGTTGGAAGAAGCACAAGCTGGAATCAAGATTGTGGGGAGAAATATCAATAACCTCAGATACGCAGATGACACCACCATTATGGCAGACAGTGAAGAGGAACTAAAAAGCCTCTTGATGAAAGTGAAAGAGGAGAGTGAAAAAGTTGGCTTAAAGCTCAACATTCAAAAACGAAGATCATGGCATCTGGTCCCATGACTTCATGGGAAATAGATGGGGAAACAGTGGAAACAGTGTCAGACTTTGTTTTGGGGGCTCCAAAATCATTGCAGATGGTGATTGCAGCCATGAAATCGAAAGACGCTTACTCCCTGGAAGGAAAGTTATGACCAACCTAGACAGCATGGAGATCCAACCAGTCCATCCTAAAGAAGATCAGTCCTGGGTGTTCATTGGAAGGTCTGATGTTGAAGCTGAAACTCCAATACTTTGGCCACCTGATGCGAAGAGCTGACTCATTTGAAAAGACCAAGACTGAGGGCAGGAGGAGAAGGGGATGACAGAGGTGAGATGGTTGGATGGCATCACCGACTCAATGGACATAGGTTTGGGTGGACTCCGGGAGTTGGAGATGGACAGGGAGGTCTGGCGTGGTGCAATTCATGGAGTCGCAGAGTCGGACACAGCTGAGCGACTGAACTGAACTGAACTTTTTATGATAGCAGTGGCCATGGAATTGGTTTCTGTTTTTGTTATATGTTGTTTAGAAGAGAGATGATACGCTGGGGAAAGAGGATTATGTATTCTTTAGGAGCTTAAAATTTGGCATGCTTGCAAGATATCACCTAAAGATCTGCAAAGAAAAAAAAATGAAGGACATGCTGTTTCAGAGCTTATGAGGATAAAAAGTGACTTGGAATTTCCTAGCAGTCCAATGGTTAGGGCTCTGCTCTTGCACTTTCACTGCTAATGGCCCAGAGTTCAATCCCTGGTCATGGAACTCAGACAAGCCACAAAATGAGGCTTAGAAAAACAAAGTGACTTGGGCCACAGCTAGAGGTTTAGTCTGATCAGTGTAGTAAGATAATCATTCTCAACTTGGGCATGCATAAGATCATTTTTCAAAGTACAGTTGGCTTGAAAACGGGCTGTATGGTACTGGATTTTATTTTGCTTTTTTCCTTGAGGGCATTTTATAACAGCAACTAGTCTTCTCCATTAGGGCCAGAAACTGTCCAATCCAGCTTTACACCCCATAAAGAGTTGCACACTATATGGATTCAATAAGTATTTGTCAGTTGTTCCACTGTGTCCATGTTAGATTCTGAGACACATCAATAATTTCCCTAGGGTTAATAACAGTAATTGTGAACAGTTGGATAGTCTGATGTACCACAGACTGGCTAAATATAGCAATAATAGCTACCATATTTGCTAAAATAACAGCTAAGCTGCTATACACAATTTGGGATTAAAGACTCATTAAATAATAACACAATTCTTTCCAGTAAAACTGGCCTACACATTATTCCAAGACAGGCATTAAATGTCCCTGCTCCCTTATTCCCAATTACTCTGTTTATCCCACCTAGAAAGACCTTATCACTCCTTTCCATAGGTCCACTCACTTCTGCCTTGTTAACCTCTCTCCAGTCCCATCTGTGCAGGCCTTCCTCAACACTCTGGCCCTAGATCATCATTCCCAACCAGGACACATTATTCTATTCCCCTAATTCTATGCATGTAACCTCTCTTCCCAACCAGACTGAAGAGGAATCTTTCAAAAGTTTTAGTATCCTCCTTGCCTTGCCCAATATGGTAAAATAATACATACCCCATAACACATTGTTGTTGAAGATGATTGAAGGATAAGCTCCAAATAAGTCATAGGTCCATGGATTGCTAGAGTTGGAAGGAAACTGAAAACCCCATGATCCTAGTCTAACAGATAGTGTGCCTTAGTCCTCAGATTGACTCCATAAGTGAATTAGAGGTTCCCAACTAAGACTCCTCTGACAACTGCTGAAATGAGATACTCTGATGATGAGGCGGGGCAGAAAAACTAGTCTAACTTAACTTTCTTATTTTTAAAATAGAGAAACATAGTTCCAAAGAGCTGACATTATTTTTCCAAGGTCGCACAACTAGCTAGTGTTAGAATTTAGAAACCTCATTTCCTGATGTGTACCTTGAAAGTTTTTGCCTAATGCCAAAGTACTTAGAGAATGGTACATTAGCTGTGTGATTTTTATAAAGAATATACCTACTTGACAACTTTCCCCTTCTGCTTTCTATAATGATATTTTGAGTTCAAAATCTATTGAATAATTGAACGAGATAGTGACTGGATAAAAATTGTCCTTTGGGTTAACCAAAATAATTTTGCACTTAAAAATGTTCTTTATGTTTATTAGAACAGTTTCAACTCCAAATGGAGTTAAGTAGGAGAAAGCTTCCAGAATGAAACTGCTGCTACTATTTTATCCTTGCTACCAACTCCAAGAAGGACAAGGGACCTTACAAATTACTAAACCCTCCAAAGTACTTCTATAATATAGGTATGACTTTCTGATGTAAAATTACCATGCTTTATTTTGTTTTGAACATCTTAGATAAAATTTGTCTTAAAATACAGGAAGCTTTAAAAATAGAGAATACTATAATATGTTCAGTACCTCAGCAAGAGAACTTATTAAGTAAATGAACATATTTGGTTTTCACTGCTTCCTTTCAAAGCAGTGTAATAGGAATAATTGATGCCAAAATAAAAACTATGCATTTCATATCAATAATTTTAAGGATTTGCTTATAACTTTGATAAGAAAAAATATCATTTAATAGAGAAATTTGTTTTCTTACTTCTTCCCTTCCCCCACCTTTTAAACTACCAATAAAAAAAGAAATATGAATTTTCTTTTCAGACAATTTATTCAGTCTTGCTCTTGTTATATCTCTGGGGACTAGATTTACATTTTGAAAAAACACCACAATGCGCAAATGTGCATATCCTACTCAGCCAACATATCATAGATACTGTATAATAACATCTGGGAATATTAAACTTTGCCTTTACTGGCAACCCAATTGGCATTTTTAATTTACAATGCAGATGTTTTATACTGATGTGTTTTGAAAATATTTGAAGTATTCTCAAGACAGTATTCTGAGGTTTCTTCAGTGGTCCACTTTAGTCTTTTGAAGTTCTCTATACAATAGGATACATACATAGCTTTTCCAAAACATGCTTTGGTGGGAAAAGGAAAAAAAAAATGTTCAAGTCTGCATTATACCAAGCTTCCCTGAGTGGTCTGTACCTAATTCCTTTTGGGCACTGTTGTTTTGGCAGTTCATGAGCTTTACGACACCCGTCTGATAAAACTATCCCTGTTCCAGACTGCTTTGTGGAATCCAAATCATTTTAATGCCTTGTATTTATGAAACACTTATATTTCTAAAGTACAGATATAAAATTTTAATTTTACCTCTGAGCACATCGTGTACTGGCTGTGCATTATCTGGGGCGGTGTGGGGGTGTCCAGCGAGAGCAATTACTGCCTCTGTGTGCAGAGAGAGCTGAGAAATCCCATGTATGAGTGTGAGTCTGTCCACAGCCCTCCCACTCAGCAGTGTTCTTTCATTCAAGGTCTCGGCCACTTCTCCTGAAACTTGCTCTGGTTCAGAAAACTGACTTCTCAACTTAAGCACAATCTGGCTTCTGTCTAAAAGAAGCTGCCTTAACTGTCTATTGCTAGACAGTTAAGAACCCCCTTCCAGGGGTCCACTATTGTGTCATGTGCTTAAAACATGGACTTCAGATCATTTTAAAAGCAGAAGTGACATCTCCCCTGTTGCCGTGTGATGGGGCTTATAGGCAGGAGGCACATACGCTTTGGAGACATTTGCTTAGACATAATCCCCAGCTCCATTGCTTACTAGCTGCATGACTGGATGAGAATACTACTCTGGCCAGCAACAAGGACCTACAACATAACACAGGAAACTATATTCAATATCTTGTGATAACCTATAATGGGAAAGAATCTGAAAAGAATATATAAATAAAACCAAAGGCTTCCCTGGTGACTCAGATGATAAAGAATCCACCTGCAAGGCAGGAGTTTGGGGTTCAATCCCTAGGTCACAATGTCCCCTGGAGACGGGAATGGCTACCTAGTCCAGTGTTCTTCCTAGCATAATTCCATGGAAAGAGAAGCCTGTAGGGCTATAGTCCTGGGGGTCGCAAAGAGTCGGACATGACTGAGCAACTAAGCACACATATATAACCGAATCACTTTGCTGTACACCTGAAACCAACACATTATAAACCAACCAAAAAAAAAAAAAAAAAAAGAGCTAAAGAAACACTCTCTTTCAGTTTTCCTTCTTTGATAATGGAGATAGCTATACTTCCCTGCTGAGGCTGAGTGAGGATTAAATAAGAAAAACTGAATAGAACCCTTTCCACAGCATCAGATCCCTATTAGGCTATCCCATCAACATTGTGAACTCACTTGAAATAGCAAGTGTTAAAGTGCACACGGTTCCAATTTTGTATTGTGTTAAAAAAATAGAATGTACCATTTTCATCGTTTTTAAGTGTTTAATTCAGTGGTGTGAGTACATTTGTATTGTTGTTCAACCACCATCACCACCATCAATCTCCAGAATTTTTTCTTCTTCCCCAACCAAAACGCTCTACCCATGAAACTCCTAACTACCCTCCCTCATCTCCTCCTTCTGCCCTTGGCAATCACCATTCCTTCTGTCCGTGTGAATTTGGCTACCCTAGGTATCTCATATAAGTGGAATCATACAGCATTTGTCATTTTTCTTCAATTCTTATAGCTTAGCTACAGTTTCAGTTCAGTTCAGTCGCTCAGTCGTGTCCGACTCTTTGCGATCCCATGAATCGCAGCACGCCAGGCCTCCCTGTCCATCACCAACTCCCAGAGTTCACTCAGACTCACGTCCATTGAGTCGGTGATGCCATCCAGCCATCTCATCCTCTGTCGTCCCCTTCTCCTCCTGCCCCCATTCCCTCCCAGCATCAGAGTCTTTTCCAATGAGTCAACTCTTTGCATGAAATGGCCCAAGTACTGGAGTTTCAGCTTTAGCATCATTCCCTCCAAAGAAATCCAAGGGTTGATCTTCAGAATGGATTGGTTGGATCTCCTTGCAGCCCAAGGGTCTCTCAAGAGTCTTCTCCAACACCACAGTTCAAAAGCATCAATTCTTCGGCACTCAGCTTTCTTCACAGTCCAACTCTCACATCCATACATGACCACAGGAAAAACCATAGCCTTGACTAGACGGACCTTAGGACTTCATTATTGATTTCTTGGTCTTGCCATTAAACTATTAAGTTACCATGGCCACATGTATATTATATTTAAGGTGTTAGGATCCACCCCAATGTACCTATGTGTATATGTACCCCTACTATTCTTCTGATAGGATATTAGGAGTACTTAATGATGATGGTTGGAGTAAGAAATGGCAACCCAGTCCCAGTCCAGTTTCTTTCCTGGAGAATCCCACGGACAGAGCAGCCTGGCGGCTCCTCCTGTGTTGCAGAGCCAGACATGACTGATCGACTAACTCAATGATGATGGTGATGGTAATGACATAATCTCTCAGTTGTCTCCCACATCTTCTCTTTTGTGCCTTCTGGAACAGTAATCCTGCCATCAGCAAATTCCTCTCATCCTCGGGCTCCTCACAAAACCTAACTCATCTCTTGCCTGGGGAGAATCTCAGAACTTGCTGTGCCCCAGCAACCATCTGCAGCCTCTGGAGCAGGGGCTGCTCATTTTCCATTCCCATAGTCAATGGGCACAGAGGCTTTGCATTCTCCTGTATTTCTGTTTTGAAAAGTGATACTCCTTCAGTATCATGTTTGCAACTGGCTTTAACGCCCAAAATGTTCTATCTTACATTCGTTGTATTTGTGTTGCTTACCTAACTCAAAGTAGTCACACTGATCTATGAGGTTAAATTGGCTTTTGATATGATACTCATAAATAGTTGTAGATGTTTTACTATAAAGAAAACCTAAGGAAAATTTTTTTTAAGTGAACCAGAACAAATCACTCTATTAATCCGTAAGAATAGTTGTAGCAAGATCAGACTGCTATCAAGAGTGTTTGTAACTATTGATTTGTTGGCTAAAAATGTTCCAGGAAATCATAGTAAGCTCAAAACATATAAGTAGGAGCATTTTTAAATTTCCAAATAATTATATATCAGACAGTAATGATCAAATTATGGGTAGCTTTGGGAAAATTACATGAAGCTCAAATGTTAGAATTGTTTGGAAAATAAATTTGGTTTTCTTCAAAAAACAAAAGTATTACTTTTCAATCTTTATGCAAAAACTCATCACATTTGGGTAAACTGAGATAATTAACAAGACTCACTGAGGCATTAGATATTAATGTGTGAGAAAAAGAGAAATGTCAATGGTGATGCCAAAGTTTTAGCTCTGGACAAATGGAGCTGCTATTAATTAAAATAGAGAGGACTAAAAATGCATGTGGTGGCAGAAGGAAATATCTGGAGCCATGTTTAGACATTTTAAGTTTGGGATGCTCGGATGCTCACTAGACACCCAATGAGAGATGATAAATAGGTGATCTGGAGTCCAGGGGAGAGGTTCCTGGAACCTAAGATTCATCAGCCTATAGATGGTATTTAAAATCATGAAGTTGAATAAGATCATGTAAAGAATAAGTAGAGACAGGAAAAGGAGAAGTCCAAAGACTGGGTATTCAATCACTACCAAAGGAAACTGAAATGGAAAGGCAAGAAAAGTCAGCGGGAAAACAAGCTAGAATGGTTTCCTGGAAGACTGTAGAAAGTCTTCCAAGGAACAGAATCATAATTGGTCAAGGAAGGTGAGGACTGAGAAATGACTACTGGTTTGGAAATGTGAATGCCATTGGTGATGTTAAAAGGAGCAGTTTTCACACAGTGCTGGGGTGAAAATCTGCCTAAAGTGGGTCCAAGAGAGAATTAGGGGAAAAAATTGGAGAGGGTTGATATAAACATCTAATTCAAGGAATTTTGCAAGAAAGGGACAGAGAGGTAAGTGTGTAGCTGGACAGGAGGGGAGAGCCAAGAGAGGTTTTCTAAATGGCAGCAATAATAGTATGATTGTATGCTGAAGGGAATGATGTATAGAGAGAGGGAGGCACCACCATGATGCAGAAAAGAGGAACCGAGCTGCCAGAGCAACATCCTTGAGCTGAGGAAGCATGACCTCAGGTATGGGTGAAAGACTGGCCTTTCCTAGCAACATGGCAGCTCATCCTCAGTAACATGAGAAAGCGCAGTGCATATGGACACAGACACAGGTAGGTAACCAGATATGATGGTGAGTCTGGAAATTCCCTTCTGATTCCTTCAAGTGTACTGGTGAATAAAAGTCATCAGTTGAGAGTTTAAAAAGGCAAGGAGGTGCAGGCAGTTTGAGGAGAGAAGGTACAAAATAATCTAGACATTTACAGTGAAAGTGAAGTCGCTCAGCCATGTCTGACTCTTTGCAAACCCATGGACTGTAACCTACCACGCTGCTCCGGCCATGGGATTTTCCAGGCAGGAGAGTACTGGAGTAGGTTGCCATAGTAGCGCTACTCAAAGTGCAGTAAGAGACCAGTGCTTTCTTGCAAATTCTCTGTTACCTGCCCATGAAAGGATATGCACAGAAATTAATAGTGAGCATTCAGAATCTTTTCTAGCAATTTGAGGGTAATTTTTAGATTTAAATTTAATAATAAAAATTTGGGACGTGCATTTTGCATGTTTTTAATTTTTCTTGCAACTCATTTTAGTTACGCTTTAAAAAGTCATGCCCAACTCTTTGTGACCCCATGGACTGTAGCCTGCCAGGCTCTTCTGTCCATGAAATTCTCCAGGCCAGAACACTGGAGTAGGTATCCATTCCCTTCTCCAGGGAATGATCTCAACCCAGGTCTCCCCCATTGCAGAGGGGTTCTTTACCATCTAAGCCACCAGGGAAACCTATATTTTATAAAAGTAACATTCTAAGATAAATTTTAAATTAGAAAGAAGAAGAAACTGGCCCTTCACCACAATTTGAATAACTCTTATTTAAAATATGGGAGAGACTAAGTAAACAGTATAACTACTAGGAAGCATGAAGCATCCACTTGATGTTAGTAATCATGAATTTAAAATACACACAGTCAAAATAGTTTCTTCTATCTCATCTCATTCAACAGTAGAAATAAGCTTTTATAGGCTGGAGAGTTGGATTTAAGCAGAGTTTTGGTTTCTCCAGCTGAGTACAATAAAGACAGAAGGGAAAAGAGAATTGGGATATAGCAAGGGATCGATTATAGAGTGACTATTTAGTCTGTCAAAACTCAACAAATGTAAACTTGAGATTTGGGCATTCCCTTATATGTAGATTTCACATCAAAAGAAGAAAACTGCAAACAAATGTTGAACTAACTTAATGATATGCAAGCAGAACTTAGAAAGTAGGGATGTCTAATTTACTTTGAAACGCACGTATAAAAGGATAAATTGAGAGATGAATAGAGGAATGACTAAGTGGTTAAATATGGATAAAATTTAATGGTAGAATTCAAGTGAAAGAGATATGGCTGGTCACTGTAAACTCCCCTTTTCACTATTTGTTTTACACTTATCACTATAAATGTTGGGAAAATATGCCTTGAATTTTTGTGTTCGTTTTCTCTTTCTACCCAGATTATTGGTTCCCAAAGGAGAGAGGAAATCATATAAAGTTTAGTGGGCCCCATGCTTTTTTTTCCCACAAATTGAGAAACTGAGTTCTAAAGATGCTAATGACGTCATCAAAATCAGATGGCAAGTTAGAAGTATATTTGACTTCCACTTAGTGTCTTTCCAGTACCCTGGAAGCAGCTGAAATCCATAACTCATCCCAGGAGGAACCATGAAAGGGCTTCTGGAAAGCCCATGTTCTTCTTCTTGTTCAGTCGCTAAGTTGTGTCCAACTGTGTGTGAGCCCAACTCTTTGTGAACTGCAGCATGCCAGGCTTCTCTGTCCATCACTATCACTATTCAAACTCCTGTCCATTGAGTCAGTGATGCCATCCAACCATCTCATCCTCTGTTGCCCTTCATCCTCTGTCACCCTCTTCTCCTCTTGCTGTCAATTTTTCCAGCATCAGGGTCTCTTCCAGTGAGTCAGCTCTTCACATCAGGTGGCCAAAGTACTGGAGCTTCAGCTTCAGCATCAGTCCTTCCAATGAATATTCAAGATTGATTTCCTTTAGGATTGACTGGTTTGATCTCCTTGCTGTCCAAGGGTCTCTCAAGAGTCTTCTCCAGCACCACAGTTCGAAAGGGCCAGTTCTTCAGCCCTCATCTTTCTTTACAGTCTAACTGACACATCTGTACATGACTACTGGAAAAACCAGAGCTTTGACTAGATGGGCCTTTGTTGGCAAAGTGATGTCTCTGCTTTTTAATACACTGTCTAGGTTTGTTATAGCTGTTCTTCCAAGGAGCAAGTGTCTTTTGATTTCATGACTGCAGTCATCATCTGCATTGATTTTGGAGCCCAAGAAAATGAAATCTGACACTGTTTCCACATTTTCCCCATCTATTTGCCATGAAGTGACAGGACTGGATGCCATGATCTTTGTTTTCTGAATGTTGAGTTTTAAGCCGTTTTTTCACTCTTCTTTTTCACCTTCATCAAGAGGCTCTTTAGTTCCTCTTTACTTTCTAGAAAGCCCATAAAGCCCTCCAAAACAATGTAAAATTTGAAGTGTATATTCAGATGTGCAATTTCCTGAGGAGAAAATTCATAGCTTTCAAATGATCCTTAAGAGAGAGTACTGTCTCTTTAAAAAGTTATGAGGGCAAATTTCATCTCCCTTCCTCAGAAAAGCTGAATACAGTGTTAAGTCATTCAAGAAATACTTTTAAACCAATAGTGTTTTATTGATGATCAGTGTTAAACTGATACTGTTTTAAACTGATTGGTGATAATGATATTCAAGAAGGCTTTTTGTAGTTCCCAGATTGCAAGTATGCTTATAATGTAAGACACTCAAGCTTTTTATTGTTTTAAATTAGTGTTGAGCTTGTCCCTTAGAGACCCACATGAGGCTGACTAAGCTCTGAAAAAAGAATTGCTTTTCTTTTTCTTTTCTACTTATCTGGCATTCACAGATCACTGTGTTGTTTAGCAAAATCCATCCAAAGATTTCAGTTCTTAATTTCCAGCAAAATATTTGATTATGAAACATCTTTCAAGTTGTGGCTGTAAGTTGTCTTTGTATATGCGGTGAGTATGGGATTGTCTGTCAACACACAATTGGATTTGTGTGCTCTCATCTCACCCATGAATTAGAGGAAAGCCATCTTCCTGAGCTTTAGGCTTTTTTTTTTTTTTTTGCCTATGAATTAATACTTCCTGAAGTAGGATACAATATCTTGTCACTGTTAAGTGAATTATTACTTTTAAAATAGTTTGAAGAACATAAAACAACAAATAAGGTATTATATTTGGTCAAACCACTGGAGGAAAAGATATAGATATAAATACAGAGATAGAGATACAGTTTGTATACTTTAAGAAACCCAAGAACTTGTAAATTATTGAAGAAATGAATGATCTGGCAGAGCTGCTTCTATCTTGTGGGGGAGGGAGATGAGGGGCAATATTCCTCATCTCATATAAGTGACTATCATCTACCTGTGCCTGTTTGCCATTCCACTATTTTTCTTATTTGTCAACTCAGTCTATGCCTATCTTGATCTCCTAAAGGCCACACTTGTTAAGTAAATATCACAAAAGCTTATAAATGCTAACTATAACAGATTTCTTCTGAGTCTCCCAAGGATAAACTGAATAGATAGGCCAGCATAGCTAAAACTGTAAATCTGCTTGGGCTGTCAAAAGAAAGAGAAGAATTGTGCAGGAAGCAAAAGAGTCAATGAGACAAATTAAAGGAAATAAAGAATTCTAGTGTGGCGTGAACTGACAAGCTCAAGAATAAAATGATAAAGACCTTTAATCATGTTGGAAATTCTATAAAACTATGTAAGTACAAGAACTAGAAAACATTAATAATAAACCTTATCCTGTTACATAAAAGACAAAATGAAACTGCCAAAACTTGAGAAAGGTCAACTCTATCAGATAGTATATCTGTATTGAATGCTCATATTGAAAACTAATTGGAAGCCTGATGAAGAATTTGCTAAGAAAGACTGATCTTTTTAGTGTCAGATTGTATCACACACAAGAAACTCTTGGACCATCCCACTGGGCTTATACTGTCCCACCGGAGGCCACCCTATGTCAGACAGCTGGTTGACCAACTGGTGCGAGAACCCTAGATGAGCCCAGAAAAATCAGCCAGCCAAAGCCCAGCTGCGATCAGTAGAATCGCCCAGCCAACCCCTGACTCAGTCCCCCTGGAAAATACCCTTCGTCAGGTGGGAGCAAGGGCTGACTGGGGAGACCTACTGCAGTGCACTTTGCTGACAGCCCCTCAACTGCCAATCTAGGCTAACCTCACACAGAGACAACCGGACATTGTACACCTTCTGAGGACATACAGCAGTCAGTACAGAACATACTTATGAAGTAGTCTTCCCAACAGTGGGAGCTGCTCTGACCAAGCATCCAGATCTAACTACCAATGTATAAGACATGCAGGGGACAGAAAACATGCTAAACAATAATAGAGGCATGCAATCAGCAACATTCAGACTTTGAAAAACTCTGTGGGACAAAGTACCTGGTTTCTTCCACAAATAAAGGGTGAGAAAAAACTAGAGATACAGGTCAACTGGAAAAAAATACATTCATGAGACAAACAGGGAAATTTTAAGAATAATTGGATATTTTACAATAATAAGAAATTCCTGATAATTTTTAGATGTGATAATGCATTGTGGTTACCTTTTTTTTTAAAGTCCTTGTAGGACTACATACTGAAATATTGATGGATGAAAAGATAGTATATTTGGCTTTGTTCCAAAATAATTCAGCTGGGAGAGGGGGTTATAAACAAAACAAGATTCTACATAAGTTGACCATTGCTGAAGTTGGGTGATGGATACATGAGGCCTCATTTCTCTCTACCTTTGTATATATCTGAATTTTTCTTTTTAAAAAATGTTTTAATAGTATAAGAGCATATCATTTGCATACAACATATGACAAGAAAAAGTTCATGAATACTGCCCTTCCTTAAAAGAAGCCTTTCTATTGTAAAAAGTTTCTCTCATTTGCAGATCCTTGTTCTGGGGACCCCAATGACATTATTAATACAAAGAGTCTCCCCAGGCTAGAGATTGACTGGAGCCAACCTAAAGGCATGAAGGCATACATGTAGAAACTTGTGCATTCCTTGTATGCCTGTCGACTGTATTTTAATGTATACACACTGAAGGAATACTTCTGTTAATTAACCAGCTTTTAAATTATTAAAATAAAATCAAGTTTATGACAAAAAACTCAAATAGCATAAAAGCTGGGGTAAAATTAAAAGTAAAATTCTTTCTCTCAACATCCAATCTCACTCCCAGAGGTGTGGAACCACATAATTACATATTCTTGAATGTCCTTCCAGAAATATTCAATCCATAGGCAAGTGTGTGTGTGTGTGTTTAGAAAAGTTATTTTTAAGGGATATTTGATGAAGTAAAAGAATAATCTGACTTTTGGTTAATTTTATTATAAAAATTATTAGTGAATCTATAATACATCTTTATTTTGCAGCAACACTTTAATATTCATAAAGCTTTGTATCATACAACTTAATCATTGCCCTCCTATCACAAATGATTTCTCATATCATTCTAATATAGTTAGTTATATTTTATAGATCATTTGAAAATAAAGCTGAATTCTTCATCCTAATATAAAACAAGATACATTAAAGTGAAAACAAATTAATGGCTTATTTATCATTGTTTTTTAAACCTTTCAAGTTGAAAATGTTAGATGGATTTTCCTTTGGGGCTATTATGGTGCTGACTCTCATCAATAAAGTTACACAAAATTTTAGTGCATGAAAAGAACAAGATTGCTTATTCTCAAATCACCTTGCTGAATTAAAAGTAAAAAGGATTGTTATAAAGATATGCAATGAATTTTTCAAAATATATTAAAATTGTGAGAGTATCTCATTAATATTACTACTTTATAATTTAAAACAGTTCCTAAAAGTTGTAAGATTTGCAGCAATAAACACCATTGTTTCAGACTTTAAAATTTCTTAATCCACTAATTTGCCACATAACTATGTAACTATTGCATAGTTCCTGGCCAGCCTGTTTGCATATAGCACTCCTGGTGCTGCAGAGACAGAATTCCAGTGGACCAAGCATGGAAGCTGAGCAGGACTCAGCAAATACAAGGTAAGCGTTTTACAGAAGCCATTGGCTTCTGTGGAATGTTGATAGAATGTGCATGTATCGAGAAGTGAAATAAAACACAGTTCAAGTTGTTTTTTCCAGCATTTCAGAGTCTCAATTGAACTTTGCTTTCATGTGCTCATTTTGTTTTGCGCCCTGGTGGATCAAATGGTAAAGAATTTGCCTGCAATACAGGAGACCCAGGTTCGACCTCTGGGTCGGGAAGATCCCCTGGAGAAGAGAATGGCTTCCCCGGTGAGCTACATAAGTCCAGGGAGTCTCAACAAGTCAGACACAACTGAGTGACTAACACTTATGATTACTCATTTTTCAAATTATTGAAAAAGGGAGAATCACTTTTACTTTCGTTACAAGCAGAGCTGGCTTCATGGCTGTGTACCTGGGCAATCACACAAGGCCCCACATTCAGAAGGGCCCCACACTTAGTTTAATGCTCTACTGTCATTATGTTGAAATTCATATTAATTTTATCTTTGAACTTGTGTTTTGTAAGTCAAGTCCAAAGGCACATCATAGCACTGCATGAGTAGATATGCACAATATGTGTACATCCATGGTTCCTAGCCAGCCTGTTTGCATAGAGTACCCCTGGTGCTACAGAGACAGAATTCCAGTGGACCAAGCATGGACATTGAACAGGATTCAGCAAATACAAGGTAAGCATTTTAAAGAAGCCATTGGCTTCTGTGGAATGTTGATAGAATGTGCATGTATCGAGAAGTGAAATAAAACACAGTTCAAGTTGTTTTTTCCAGGATTTCCAGTCTTCTAGTAAGAAAAAAATACATATGCATGTAATAGCTAGAAAATACAAATTGTGTAATTTTGGTGATTCCACATGCAAGTTAAATGTTCTCATATTTATGTTTAAAACTAGAGTTCTACAATAAAAAGATGAATGATAAAAACCATGCCAGTAATTTAAAATGTCTAATTCTGTTTTATTTAGAATAAAATTAAGTAACAATTAAAAGCAATATAACAAGTCAAGAGAGGTGGTGGAAGAAAGGAAAAGGTTTTATATTTTAGTACCTCAATGCCACTTTTTCCCTGACGTTTGGACAAAGTCTCCCCCACATTTTCCTTCTGCACTCAGCCTCACAAACTCTGCAGCCAGTTCTGGTTACATGTTCTTTGTCTATCCCAGGAATCCTCCTGCAGGAAGCATCTGTCTTCCATTCTGAAGTCATTAGTTCACTCTCACAGCTGAGGTTTGACTGGAAAAAGGACATCTTTATTTTGGCAAATGGGCAGAACTGGCAAACAGAAGTAGCAAAAGGAATAATCATGTGTCCTGAAATCTAGTATGGTAAAATGCTTAAGCTCTTACAGATTAGGTTTTCTTTGCCTCATTGTAGTTTATAGCTGTGGATTTTTCACACTGAAGAGCAGTTGTCAAACAAATATTTTTCCTTCATCACTTCTTTACAAAAGCTCAAGACTTCCCAGGGCTGACTTGCTGTGAATTTTCTTTTATCTTGGAAGTACTAAAAATGACCGAAGACTAATCAAGAGCTGTGTTGTTAAATTTTATTGTGTGCTTTTCTGTCAGTATCTCTGATGAACCATCTTCAGACGATTTCAACAAATGTTTACAGAGAGCTAGGCTTGAGAGAGCCACTGTGCTAGGCACTTGGTATAGCAAGTGAAAGATTCCCCAGCCCCGAGAGATTTGATCTGAAAGTTCTCCAGAGGGGACAAGTAAGGCCACATGTGATGGTGAGTGATCTGCTGATTCATAGGGAACATTCTTTTGGGTTTCCTACACACACAAACTAGTGAACTCAGTTTTTGGGGTACATAAATCATTCCCTCATAACAGATTAAGTACATAAAGTTAATTTGAAGTACCCGGGATAAAAGGGCTTCCCAGGTTGTGCTAGTGGTAAAGAACCCACCTGACAATGCAGGAGACATAAGAGATTCGGGTTCAATCCCTAGGTCAGGAAGATCCCTTGGAGGAGGGCATGGCAACCCACGCCTGCATTCTTGCCTGGAGAATCCCCATGGACAGAGGAGCCTGGTGAGCTACAGTCCTTAGAGTCTCAATTCCATTAGGTCTCAAAGAGACAGACATGACTGAAGCAACTCAGCATACCCGAACCCTGGATAAATATATTATTGCTCAGGGAAATAACAAGAAAGAACTGAAATTGACTCATTTGAGAGGAAAAGTGCTCCTTTGGGGAAAAAAAAGGAAAACTGGTATCCTTTGGAGTTGAGATTTTAGTTTCTCTGATTTGAAAATCTAAGTACTAAATTGCTGCCTGGGAAAATCTGACCCAAGTAAAACTCTCCAATTCCCAGATCTGACTTAGAGGTACTCCTATGACGATGATCAAAATCTTTCCTCACATTGTGACAGGCTGCTGTTCAACTGCAGGGGTCTCTTCATCCAATAGTCTCTGAGGCCTTTGTTTTCAACAGTCACTCACTCTTCTTCATTCTCCACACCTACATTAAGAGCTATAACTTGTGATGTGCTCCTACAAACACTCCTGAGAGTTGTACTGTAGCTCCATGTTAAAGTGTTCCTGAAAATGATTTAACGTCTATTTTAAATTATTTGCTTAATGTTGATAGCATCACTGACTCAATGGACATGAGGCTGAGCAGTCTCTGGGAGATAGAGAAGGGCAGGGAAGCCTGGTGTACTGCAGTCCATGGAGTCACAGATTGGACACAACCTAGTGACTGAACAACAATGTTGGAAGGCAAATATTCTTTGGGAGATTTTTCATAAAATGTTCATGGATCCTTTTACCCCCAACAGTCCCCAGGTGTGTTATTTTTATCTATTCCTCAACATCTTTCCTTCTTCCTTGCAATAGTACTGATTTTTAGCTGAGCATGTGGCCACCTGGTAAAAATCATTTCCCAGCTTCCCTAGCAGCTAAGTATGGCCATATGACTAAGTTATATCTAACATGATAGAAATGATATATGGATGTAATAGCTTTATTTCCTGTTGGCTGAAATGTGACAGCTGGAACTTTAGCAGCCACTTTGGACCAGAAATGGAGTACGAAAGACAGTAAAGCCAAAATACAGGGGGAGCCTGAATCCCTGATGATTTCAAGGACTGCCTACAGAAGTGGACATTTAGAAATATTTCTACATGGAGAGAAATAGAGTTCCACAATGGTAAAGCCATTATTATTTTGGGTTTCTGTTACTTGCTACAAGGTCCAATTGTCACAGATATATTTTCTTATAGTGCATGCGTGCGTGCTAAGTCACTTTAGTTGTGTCTGACTCTTTGTAACACCTGGACTGTAGCTCGCCAGGATCCTCTGTCTATGGAATTCTCCAGGAAACACTGGAGTGGGTTGCTAGGTCCTACTCATTTTCTGGTTTATTTCATCTTAGGTGAATTCAGTCTTAATACTTAAACTTTTATCTTCAATTTGGAAATCATTGCTCCTTCTCTTAGAGACTCCTTAAGGAAAGTTATGTTTTTCACAGATCTAGTTAATTCATCCTAGTTATAAAAGGATTTAAACAGTGGAATAGCTACAAATATTAAATAGCTGAAAATATCAGTTATTGGCTTTCTGTCGTATTCTAATTCTGCTAAAGCATGCTATATTCTGTGTGTGTGTGTGTGTGTGTGTGTGTGTGTGTGTGTTAGCCACTCAGTCATGTCTGACTCTTTGCAACCCCATGGACTGTGGCTCCCCAGCCTCCTCTCTCCATAGGATTCTCCAGGCAAGAAGACTGGAGTGGGTAGCCATTTCCTTTTCCAGGGGTTCTTCCCAGCCCAGGGATTTAACCCAGGTCTCTCACACAGTGGACAAATTCTTTACCATCTGAGCCATCAGGGATCCCCCAAATACTTTATTCTAATTCTAGCTAAAGCATTCAGCTCTAACTCCCACTTTATGTAGGTTTCTGATCCTGTCCATCCTACCAGCTTCCACAATACAATGTTTAATTAGCAAAATAATTTTTTTTTAAAGAACAGGGCATCTGGCTTCAACCTCAAGCCCGGGAGAAGTCTGAAGGAAATATTATTTACCTTGGGATGTGGGGGTTGGGAGAGCATTTTCTGTGGTAGCCATTGAAGTTATTGTTGGAATGGAGAAGTTAGGAAAAACAGAAGCTGTAAGCCAGAAGACAATGGAACACTTCCAATCCCAAGGTCAAGGTGAGAACTCGATAGATAAATGATCTATAATGGGTAAATGAGCTATAGTCACCTGTGGAGAAAATCTCAGTAAGGTGGGGAAGCATCAGATTGGGTGTAGAAGAGTAGCTGAGGATTTAGCCTAGCAGCAGAGTAAACAGCAGAGGAGCCCTTTACCCAGGTAGTGCCCTGCAGACAGTGAGAGAAGTTCCAATGGCCTCAAAATTTAAAATAAAGCCTAATCTAGAAGACCTGAATAAGCATTCTTCCAAAGAAGACATACAGATGGCTAGCAGGCATATGAAAAAATGCTCAACATCACTGTTCATCAGAGAAACGCAAATCAAAGCTATGAGACATCACCTCACACCAAAATAGAATAGCTATCATCAAACAGACCACAAATTACAAAGGCTGGCCAGGATGTAAGGGGAAAGGGAATCCTCTTACATTGTTGATGGGAATGTAAATTGGTGCAGCCACTATGAAAAACAGCATGGAGGCTCCTCAAAAAACTAAAAATAGGACAATTATATGATACAGCAATTCTATTCCTGGGTGTACATCTGGAGAAAATGAAAAGACTAATTCAAAAAGATATGTGCACTTCAATGTTCGTAGCAGCATTATTTATAATAGCCAAGATATGGAGGAAATCTGAATGCCTATCAACAAATGAATGGATAAAGAAAATACGGCATGTGTGTGTATATACATATATATATATATATGAATGTTATTCAGTCATAAAAAGAATGAAATTTTGCCATATCCAGAAGCATGGATGGATCTTGAAGACATTTTGCTAAGTGAAATAAGTCAGACAGAGAAAGACAAACACCATGTTATCTCACATGTGAAATCTAAGAAAAGAAAAAGCCAAGCTCATAGGAAAGAGATCAGACTTGTGAGAGGAAATCAAAGGAAACTGGTCAAAAGATAAATGCTTCCAGTTATAAGATAAGTACTAGAGAGGTAATGTACACTATAGCAAACCCTGCTGTGTGATATGTAAGAAAGTTAGAGTAAATCTTAAGAGTTCCATCTCAAGAAGAAAAAAATTTTTTTTTCCTTTCTTTTTCTCTTCATTTTGTCTATATGAAAAGATGGATGTTAGCTGAACCTATTCACAATATATGAAAATCAAACTGGTTGCTGTATGCCTTAAACTTATACAGTGATATATGTCAATTATTTCTCAATAAAACTGGAAATACATACATACACACATACGTAATAAAGCCCAAGGTCATGAACAAATTACTATAAATATAAGATAAACATGTTTGCAGGTTAAATCACAATCTTAAATAAAAATCACAACTGGTTAAGATGAATGAAAATTAAGGTATGTGAGTAATAACTTCATAAAATAAAATTTTGTAGAATGTTATGAATGTAATTATTACTATAACTGATTTAACTCTTTAATTTGAATTTTATTTGTCTTTAATTTGATCTAAATGGAAGGGGTATTATTAATACCAAATGATACTGACCAATATCTGCTGCTGCTACTGCTAAGTCACTTCAGTCATGTCCGACTCTTAGTAACCCCATGGACTGCAGCCTACCAGGCTCCTCCACCCATGGGATTTTCCAGGCAAGAGTACTGGAGTGGGGTGCCATTGCCTTTTCTGGACCAATATCTACTGTCCATTTTAAACCACTCAGTTTGGAAAGAACCTGACTTGCAAAGAACCATTTCCATTGTGCAAATCCTGATGCATTTAACAAATTCATTTTAATTAAAAGTTTAAAATATCAAGAATGTTCGTTAGAAAATAAAGAATGTTGGAAATCAAATTAATAGTTGAAGCAAACCATTCCCAAACAATCTTAGAATATGTTACTCAGAATAATTAGGCTTTATTTCCTAAAAGAGGAACAGCAAAATATATCAAGCAGTGGCAATAAATATCCAGAATTTAGCCAGAAACCAAAGTAAAAGATAGTGACTGAACTCCAGTTAGCCTCACATAGAGCCTTGAAAAGGCTCTTGCCTGGAAAATCCCATGGTCAGAGGAGTCTGGTAGGCTACAGTCCATGGGGTCGCTAAGAGTCGGACACAACTAAGCAACTTCCCTTTCACTTTTCACTTTCATGCATTGGAGAAGGAAATGGCAACCCACTCCAGTGTTCTTGCCTGGAGAATCCCAGGGACAGGGGAGCCTGGTGGGCTGCTGTCTATGGGGTCGCACAGAGTCGGACACGACTGAAGTGACTTAACAGCAGCTGCAATAGAGCCTTTCCTTTCCCCGTTCTTACAGTGAAGTCATTTGAAGAACAGCTTCTTATCCCTGAGAGCTGAAACTGGTTTAACTACAGAGTTTGTTGTCCTTTCCTCGTTCTTCTTTTCCTTAATGGAAAACAGTTCTTCCCACTGGGATGGGGAGGCTCATGAGTAAGGGAATCACCTGTGCCTCCAAGAAGAAGGCCTAAAATGGAAGTTGGCCAGGTCCAGCAGATATCCAGAGTGTGCTAATCTCATTTGACGCCTTTCCCAGAGTGTTCAGGGAGGGATGAGGAAGCATCAGTTCCCAGCCTCAGTCTGGTTTCCTTCTTGACCTGGAGGCCAGCTCTGATGCCTTTAGCAACAAAGGATACAGAATAACAAACTTTGAACTATTAGCAGGAAATGTATTATACAAAGCAAAGTATTTACTGAATGTTACTATATACCTGATACTTGATGGATACAAAACAGTAGGTATATAAGTTTAAGCTTACAATAAACTTGTAAAACAAGGAACAAATGTATTATTATCTATTCATGTATCTGTGTCCTCCAATAGACTATGAATTCTAGGACAGTAAAGATGATATTCATTATGTTCACCGGTGCCCATGATGGCCCAGTCTCTACCCACTCAATACATATTGAATAAATAAATGAGCATACATCATCAAAGTAGCAACAAAAGGTAGCCTCTACATAGTTGGGTACCAAAGTGAAGGGTAGCAAATTAGTTTGAAGCAGTTAGAGAAGGGAAGTTAGCTAAATGACAGTCAATGGGTTTGGAGATAAGGTTAGAAACGGGCCTTCCCATTTCATGCAGAGTAAAAGAAGCTCTCCTAGCTAGAACCTAGCAGCTTTGGGGACTCTGTCCTATTGAAAGTGAAAGTGAAAGTTGCTCAGTCATGCCTGACTCTTTTCAACCACATAGACTATACACTCCATGGAATTCTCCAGGCCAGAATACTGGAGTGGGTAGCATTTCTCCAGGGGATTCTCCCAACCAAGGGATCGAACCCAGGTCTCCTGCATTGCGGGTGAATTCTTTACCAGCTAAGTCGCCAGAGAAGCCCAAGAATACTGGAGTGGGTAGCCTATCCCTTCTTCAGGGGATCTTCCCAACCCAGGAGTTGTACTGAGGTCTCCTGCATTGCAGGTGGATTCTTTACCAACTGAACTGTGAGGGAAGCCCATTGAGACATTCCTAAAAGAAGGCATAAGGGAGCAACTTCCATGTAAAACTGCCATCCTCATATGGAACAACGGTGGTGTTATGGTAGGAGTTCCCAGGACAGTCTCTTCTCTTGGATCTAGAGACCCCCAAACAAATGACTGTCTTTGGTCACTAGACTCTTCCTTAAAGTATCCAAAGCCTGAAAGTCTTAGATATAAAGCTTGATTATGACATTTTAATTTAGGTGTCAGTGATAGGTCTGAAATGTAAGGATTTGGTTGCCTCTTAGCTTCATGACTTTTAAGAATAAGCAGATGCCTAGGCAACCCAGCCCCTGATTGCCAGGCCATTCTAGACAAGGCTGTCTCCAGAGGTGGGATCTCATGGCCATCTCTCCATGACAGCCCAGAGCAGCAGGACACCTCCTGATCCAGGCCTCTCTTCTTGATCTGGTGAGACTCCACTGATGGAAATGTCATCTCACCTTTGACTGGAAGAGCAAGGATCCACAGCTATTGGAATAACTCTCCTCGCCTCCCTTTATCCTCTGCATGTACCAATCCCAGTCTGGAGTGGTAAGAAACTAGATCCCTCTTAGGCTAGGTCACCTCCTCTTTCTTCCCCAAAAGTCTGGTTGGTAGCAATAAAACTCATATATCAGTTGGAATCTCAGCCAAAAACTGATAATATGGACTAGTTGGAGGAAATTTTGGTAAAAGGACTGTTTAAAAGGGTGTGATCAGAGTTTAAGGAATCAACAAGGAATAGTACGGTGGTGCTCCTGGGCTGTTTTCACCCTGCAGAAACAAGGTATAGAGGTTATCGAAACCTGAAGATTGAGAGGTTGTGCCCAGAGGGATGCCGAACAGGAGCCAGGACACAGCCAGCCTGATGAAAGCCTTCAGGGAGGAAACTAGAAGGATAACACTCTCATCCCTCCAGTCTTTTTAGTCAGAGCCAACAGGAAGTTGGAGACCAAGAGAGAGCCCTTTAATGCAACCTCTGCCCGCCACTTCTGATGCAGGGAGCAAGATGGAGAAGGGTAGGCAGGGATCTCAGGGGACAAATGGCAGCTCTCTGGCTCAGCTGTGCTCTCTGTGAGTCTCCATTCTCCATGAGTCTGTGCCTATGTAAAGATTCACTTATTTCAAGTAAAATGGACCTCTTCTTAAAATCAATCCTTAATCAGTGAGCCAGAGGCAAATGGAATCATGGGATTGAGGGCCTAAATTCTAATCAGCCAATAAATGGCTGTGTGATATTAGAAAAAGTAAGCTTTTCTGTATTTGGCTTAATCACCCTTCACTGTCTCATGAGTGTACTGTGAAGATAATTGTAGGACTCAGTCGCTCAGTCATGTCCAACCCTTTGCAACCCCATGGACTATAGCCCGCCAAGCTTCTCTGTCCAGGGGATTTTCTAGGTGAGAATACTGGACTGAGTTGCCATTTCTTTCTGCAGGGGATCTTCCCCATCCAGGGATCAAACCCAGGTCTCCCACATTGCAGGAGGATTCTTTACCAACTAAGCCACCAGGAAAATGTGATTATATTCCGATCCCTTCTTTTTCTACAATTGCTTTCCTTAATGACTTAATAACAAAGAACTTCCCCGGTTTTCTTTCTACTTATCTCTTCAAAATCAATCTGTTCTCTCTCTCTAGCTTTCTCTATGTCTGTCTCCATCTTTATCTCTATCTCAGTCTTTTCCACTGCACTTCATCTAATATTGAAATTTGCCTTGTGATATGGGCTTCCCTTGTGGCTCAGTTGGTAAAGAATCCGCCTGCAATGCAAGAAACCCTGGTTCAATTCTTGGGTTGGGAAGATCCCCTGGAGAAGGGATAGGCTATCCACACCAGTATACTTGGGCTTCCCTTGTGGCTCAGCTGGTAAAGAATCCACCTGCAATGCAAGAAACCCTGGTTCAATTCCTGGGTTGGGAAGATCCCCTGGAGAAGGGAAAGGCTACCCATTTCAGTACTCTGGCCTGGAGAATTCCATGGACTGTATAGTCCATGGGGTCGTAAAGAGTCAGACATGACTGAGCAACTTTCACTTTATGCTGTGAATACTGTTGTGGTTTAAGGTGATCCTTCAAATTTAACGAGAATCACCCTACTGGCTGGAGAAGGAAATGGCAACCCACTCCAGTGCTCTTGCCTGGAGAATCCCAGGGAGGGTGGAGCCTGATGGGCTGTCGTCTATGGGGTCACACAGAGTTGGACACGACTGAAGCGACTTAGCAGCAGCAGCAGCAGCAGCAACCCTACTGGCACCTTATCCAATCCTGATACTATCATAATGCAAATATTGTTTAAAATCTCCTTACAATATGGTATATGACAGAAGCGGTAAAATGCCAGAAGCCACAGTATTCAAAGAACAATTGATTCCATACGATTATGAATATGATAACTTTAATGATAAATAACAGGTTTACATACTGCATGTTTACATATTATTAAATAAATAATGGATATTTACTATGTGCCAGGCACCATACTAAGTATTTCATACAGATTATTACTAGGTATTATTAGGTGCCATTGTTATTGCCACTTTGGAGAAGAGGAACAAGAGACTTAGTGAAATTAGATAACTTCCCCGATGTTGCAAAATATTACTCAGATACAACATTCAAATTTATGCACTTGACACTACACTATTATTGAATTTCAAAACAGGCATGTGATTCAAACCCTCTAACCCAGAGGTCCCAGCCTTTTGGCACCAGGGACTGGTTTCGTGGAAGACAATTTTCCCATGGGCTGGGAGTGGAAGTGATGGCTTCAGGATGATTGAAGCACATTACACTTATTGTGCACTTTATTTCTAATCTGATGCCAGCACTGATCTGACAGGAGGTACTGGCCACAACCCGGTGGTTGGGGACCCCTGCTCTAACCCCATAATCACACCTACAGTAAATTCCTAATCCAGAAGAAAGATAATACCAATATTATCCAGAAGAAAGATAATACCAATCTAGATGGTAGTGATTGTTCCACAGCAATTTAAATGTACTTAGTGCCACTGAACTGTACACTTAAAAATTGTTAAAATAGTAATTTTTGTTGTGTGTATTTGATCACACACAAAAAAATCAAAGAATTCAATAAGAATGACGAAAGCAGTATTTCAAACCAAAAAGAAAAAGTGATTTTTGTAATATGCTGCTTTAAATGCTTGTGTTACAAAATTAATGATAAAATTAAATCTTATAAACACACATTACCTATTTTGTTTTCATGTTTAAAATTGTATATTCAATTTAGGTGAAAAATTTTTAAACTATCTTCTTAATGGAGAGATGAAATTTTTCTTGTTTGATATTATCATATATTTGTACATGGAAATTTTCAACCAAAAATCAATAGCCATCTAAATTAATATTTAATGAAGAGAAAAACAAAGATAGCTTTGGACATGAAGTGACAGAGAAATTTTGTCATCACCAACCACGAAGTATTATCAAAGGATTTACTACAGCAAATGGAGAGCTGTACTAAGGAAGGCAATGGCAAGGGAAAAATTTAAGTGGTGAAAAAGAGAGACAGTACCACAGATACAAGATAATTGCTATGTTATTTTCAACTGCAAATAAAATAGGAAGTAATCAACATCCTCCCCCAACTGAGGAAATCAGCTAAATTATTGTACTTCCACTTAAGAGAATATCATGCAGCCATTAAAAATTGTAAGTATCAAAACTTTTTACAACTATATAGAAATACTTATGTTTTCATGTTTAATAAAAATAAAATGCAGAATTTTATTCAAATTATGCTTATCAGGGCTTCCCTGGTAGCTCAGACGGTAAAGCATCTGCCTGCAATGCGGGAGACCTGGGTTCAATCCCTGGGTCAGGAAGATCCCCTGGAGAAGGAAATGGCAACCCACTCCAGTACTCTTGCCTGGAAAATTCCATGGATGGAGGAGCCTTGTAGGCTACAGTCCATGGGATCGCAAAGAGTTGGACATGACTGAGCAACTTCACTGGTTCACTGGGTGTTTATCAGCATTATAAATATATGTGTACATATGTATGCAGATTTAAATAAAATATGCAAAAATTAAAGGGATGGTTGTGATTGAGTGATAGAATTATGGGTGGTTCTTTTCCTCATTTTCCAAACTGTAATGCCATGTCACTATTGTACTAGTTATCAACTGTTTTAGAAAAAGATGCCCTAATATTTAGAGACTTAAGACATCAAGCACTTATTTTCCCAAAGTTTTTGTGGGTCAAGGATTCAGGTTTGCTAGATGCTTCAGCCTCAAGGACAACAGTTGGCTCAAAGCTTGACCAAGAAAAGAGCCACTTCCAAGAGCATTCAGGTGGTCGCCGTGAGATTCAGTTCCTCTATAAGTGAAACTGTGACAGTTGAGGCAGGCTGGGGCCTGGGACCCGCTCCTGGAGTACTTGCACTTATACCTGGACAGATGTCTCCTCAAACAACGGGCACACATGCATGGCTGGGGAAAATTACGAACCAAAGCTACAAAATGGCCACAGATCAACTGCCATTTCTGAGGAGACAGCAGCAAAAGCAGAATACTGTGCACGCATGCCCCTCAAGCCCAACCCACCAATCTGCCCCCTACCTGCACCCCTTTAAGGACCCATCCTGCTCTGCCCGGAGGTGGAGCTGGGCACCTGATGCTTGTTCTCTTTCTCTCCTTCATGCTGCAGCACGAGTCCCAGTAAAGCCTTGCCGAATTCCTCACCTGGCCTCATCAACTTCTGTTGATTAAAGAGCCCAAGGACCCCGGTCACTATCACACTGGGGCCCAGTATTCTAAGTCCATGGCTGCTACCCCACACCTACCTCAGGTCCTCATCACATGGCCTCTCCATAAAAACACGGCAGCTGATTTTCATCAGAGCAAACAGACAATGAGGACAAGTGTGATGGGAGCCAGAGTCATTTTGTAGCCTAATCTCAGAGCCAAAATGTCATCACTTGTGCCATATTCTGTGGGTTGGAAGAAAGTCCCTATGTTCAGCCCAGACTCGAGGAATGGGAGATCATTGAGGCCATCTTAAAGGCTGCCTACCACAGTGGTCATTAAAATCTAAAATCTATGAAATAAGTGTTCTTTTCTTTTTGTCATCCAGCAGTCTAAAATCAGCCTGTGACCCATAAATTCTTGGGAAATAGGAAGCAGCAACTTCTTCTAGCAAAGTATCAGTAGGAGTAGATCAGAAGCTTCTAAGCATACTGAAAAGTTTACGCTTCTAGGAATGTAGGGGCCCTTTGGGGCCATTTCAGAAAGGTACAGGGGTGGCATGAGGGTGAGGACTGAGGGGTGAAGGGGGACAGAAACAGTATACTATTGGTATCTAAGAACGTTTCCTTTTACCACCCAAATGCTAAAGAATTTTATTATGTTTCATCCTTGACCGACTTGTCTTCAATCTTCTGACTTCAGAAAGACCCTTTACAGTACATTTTTAAAGTCAGAGGAAGAATGCAACAGAGGAAATCCAAGCCAAATCTGGTGGTTTGTCTCAGTTACATAGGATAATGGTGTAAAAGCTTCACACTTTTCACAGAAAGGTGACTTCTACCCTTCCATTTGGGAGGTACTGGGTAACCCTCGCAGCTCAAAGGCACAAGCAGTAAGAAATGAGGGTTGGGAGGAAGAAGAAGAAATAAAGACGACTCCACACTCCCAAATTATCAGAAAGAAACAGAAAAAAATTCATTGATTATGGAATGATATTTGTGTCTAATCATGCCCCAGCTGCCATTAAAATCACTCTCTGCAAAATTGCCCACCCTGGATTACCAGTACCATAGTCACACCTAAATTTTTTTTTAATTTTTATTGTAGTGTATAGTTGCTTTGCAACGTTGTGTTAGTTTATTGCTGTACAGCAAAGTGAATCAGTTATGTACCCACATATACCCACCCTTTTTAGATTTCCTTCCCATTTAGGTCAGCACAGAGCCCTGTGCTCTGCGTAGGTTCTCATTAGTTATCTATTTTATACATTGGGACTGTCAGTTCCAATCTCCCAATTCATCCCACCCCCACAACCCCCGTTGGTAACCGTGAATTTTAAAACAGGAACTGGTAAGCTTTCAGAAAAGGAGAGACTTGCCCAGCTCTCTCAAACCAGTTCAGATTAGAATAATACATATTTAAACGGTTGCCTCCAGACACCTCTAAGAAAGTAATTGTTTACTCCAGTTTACTGTTCGAAGCAGGAGGTGAACCCCCAGAAGACTCAGAACTTTATTTTAGCTGTGACTGTCACCAGTCTGGGAACTCCTCCAGCTCGACAAGACTCAACTGAAGTTTATGATTCAAAAATAGTCGCTCCCAAGGCTCCAACCAAATGACAAATGTCTTCATCTGAGAAGAGGTTTTATTCTACTCTTCTGAAAAAGGGAAACATATTGCCTTTTTGGTTGTTGCCTGTTTTTATTTGTTTGGGGAGGAGGTTTTTACACAGCCTGTGGTAGGGAAAGTTATCTGCGGCCTAATCCCCAGAAAATGTGAATACGTTATGTTTCAGAGCAAGGAATGATACAGGTTACAAACTGAGTTAAGGTTGCTAGTCAATGGACCTTAAGACAAGGAGACTATCCTGGGTTATCCAGTATTCACAAGGGTCTTTAAAAATGGAACAGGAAGCAGAAGAATCCGTGTCAGAGGGATGCGATGTGACTCCCCTGACTACTACCGCCCTTGAACCGAGGATCCGGGGCCTCTGGAGACTGGACAGGCCAGGAAACAGTTTCTCCCCTAAGGCGTCTATGAAGGAATATAGCCCTGCCAACACCTTGACTTTAGGCCGGTGAAACCCACATCAGAATTCTCCAGAACTATAAGATAATCAATTTAGATGGTTTTAAACCACTAAGCCTGTGCTACTCAGCTAAGGCAGTTACAGAAAACTAACACTAGCCGCGAGCCAAACGACAAATTGCCAAAGGACAGCTTTTTCAGTCTCATTTAGATTGAATTGTTATTTTACTAGGAAGAATTGCACAGAGATATAAGGAATCTTTGGGGTCTGGCTTGTAGGACTACTGTGCAGGGAGTCTGAGGCTGCCATGGTAATCATTATAAGCGGTGGCAGAAACAGCAGTCTTAAATTTCTCATTGACTTTTCACACTGAGTTGTGATAGTAACTTTCATCTACCACAGAAATTGATTCCAGTTAGTGAAGAAATTGGAAAATACAGGCTTGTTTATTTTAAGGATATGAATGGAAAAATAAAGACATTTAACTTCTCCTGATACTCTGTGAGCATAAAGCCTGTTTTCAGCTTTAAGTCTAAGAATTCAGAGACATTTGGACCAGAGTTAAAAAAAATAAGTACTTTATTGTCCACCTAAATCAGAGGGGCTTGGCATTTTAAACTTTGTCCTTCATGGAAGTAAGTGAGATGAAACCCATTATTCTATTCTGGAAAGATAAAGAACCAAGTCCATCCTTCAGAGATGGGAATGTGTGACTCCAAACAGTTCAACCATTCTAAAGCTAAGGCTGTGTTGTGGTGAACTGGAAGGGCAAAGAGATGGACTCCTCTCACATGAAAATCCCATGGGATTTTCTTTCTTTTTCACCCCCCTTCAAGAGTCTGTGAATGGAGCTTGAGAGATGAATGTGGACGTTAAGAGGTAGATTCTTCAGAGGATGCGCTTGCTGAGCTCCCCATTAACACTTCAGGGAATTATGTGCAGCTATCAGTGAGAGAATATTTCCCTAATACTCCATGTTTAATTTTTTTCAATTAACAATTATGTTCAGTCAATCCCCAGCAGGATTTGTTGGTGAGACTGCTGGTTTCTTAATGCAAGTTTCTTTTCAGTTAGCTGAGCTAATGTTGATGACCTGTTTTCACTTTGTGATGCACTGGTAGATACATCCAGTGCCTACGTAAATGTATTTGAGAATTAAATCTTGTCTGGGGAGGTTTGCTCATTCAGCCTAGGGATTAGAAATTATATTGACCCAAGGAGCAAGATGTGCTATATTTAGTTGGGTACCAGTGCCATACATGCACCACCAGACCAAGAAACTAGAGGGCTCTGACATCATTTTTACTCCAGCATCTTACAAAACACTAAGGTTAGCAGTTAAGCCACATCATTTGCAAGTTACAATTCCCAGGTTTCAAATTATTTTAAATTTTTTGTTTGGAGCCTCCTCTTCCAATCAAATATATTGAGTGTTTGAAGGGAAAGGTAGGGACTAGAGGGGGAAAAATTGGCTTTTACTAAGGATCAACTGGTATTTCTATTTCCATTCTGAAATGAGGAAAGCAATCTATGAAGAGGCTAGTTATGTCAATTACAGAAAGGCACAGTCACACTGGCAGCAGGATTAGTATTCCAGCCCACACCTTCCTGACTCCAGACCCCCATGCTTTATTCTTGTTACTATCCATCCTGTCTTTGTATGAGAGAAAAGAAATGTGTATGCTTCATTTCAGTTGGAGAAGTAAGGACATTCTAATAATGGAATGAGCTCAGCATCTCCCAGGAAAAGTTGAGTGATAGCTTCTGATTCAAGCTTCCATTCCTTTTTAGACGGTCATTTTCCTCCTCTTTTTCCTTTTCTTCCTAAAAAAGCACAAAAGAAATTAAACATTAAAACTCTAGGAGAAAAAAACTCTCCAGGAGGGCACAGATTGTCATTTATCTTTGTATCTCTAGTGCCTTGTACATTACCTGGCCCAGATTAGGTGCTTGTCACTGACTTGTCATAGGAAAGAAGGAATTAATAAACCAATGAAGATCATTCTATTTATAACGCCTACTGGAACTGCTGTTTCACTTTCAAATGTCGAAAAGCATTTTGTTATTATTTTAAACCAGCTGTTTTGAATATGTTAAATATTCCAAGTTTCTGAAGTGTGTTACTGAAGACTGATTCTGGACATGAAACTATTTTTCCTCTCTCACTATACAGAGACACACATGGACATGCATATTTAGCATGATATTTTTACTGTGCTTTCCAAAATGATTTGAAATAGTTTATGTTCAAAAGTGTAAGCACTCTGAGTTCCCAAGTAACATTCTCTGAAAGGACCTTTTTAAATTTCATTAATTAAAAATGAGCTCTCTAAAAATGAGAGCATTCATAAGTCTCTCTAAAATGTATGTATCTGTTGGACAGGATTTGTGTATCATCCAACTGTAATGCAAAATGGTTTCCAAAACCTGGGTAGATGTGGGTGATGCAGCATTAACAAGGAATTAAGAAAAATCAATAGTTTAAATATTGAAAATCTGGCTGCATTGGAAGCAGTGGTAATAGCTGTATCTATACAAACCAAGGCAGCAGTCATACTTTCCAAAAACAATATGGAATGATTCTCTGAGAATTCTTCTCAAAATGTACACCTGATATTTCCCACATTATAATTTTCTTTAGAAGAAAATATGGCATCTTAAGTGTCTTTCCAGCAAAATGCAAATACACTGGAATTTTTCCTACATAGCATTCCATGAAATGCCTATTTCCAAGTGAAAAAAATACTGTTTGTAATTAATTAAATATGCTTACTTCAGTTAAAAAAAAATCCAGAACTTGAAATAAAGTGATATATTTTCTCTGAAAGACTTTAGTTCATTCCTTAAGAAGAGAGTTTTTTTCATAATACCACCTTTGCAGGATGTACTGGTATAATGAAATTGTCAATACACATAGGTCATATTGAGGCGTGTTTGGATTGATTATGTGTTCTAATAGCCTGAAATCTAAATGAAGAGGTTTTGTAATAAGAAGGTAATAGGACTATAGAGATCCTTGCGTGGCATAAAAATACATGGAGAGGTGTATTGAAAATGTGAATGAGACTAATTGATCATCTTATTGGAGAAACACTTATTTCAAGATGAAAAATGGCCATATTGTTGTTTGACATTTGGATTGTCGATGGCTTGACCGGAAGAAACCTTACTCAGACACTCCAGAGACATGAGCAGTTCAAGAGAGCAGTTGCCTGCCAAAGGTCACTGATAGAATAATAGGGCTTTTTCTTCACAGTCTTAAGAAAGTTATCTGATGCTGCTTATATCGCAATGAGAGAGGAATAATGTGATGGCCAAAAGTCATGCTTTTATTAAAAATAATACTATTCATGTAACAACCAGTGTGACAACTCCAAAATTTCTCTATAATAGAATCCCTAAATAGCCTACTTAGGAATAATATTCTATTCTTGGCTCATCTGAAATACATCAAAAGCAAAACATTGAATCTTTTTTAGAAAACATAACCTAATAAAATATCCAAGCTGCCTCATTAGTTATCAAGCTTGGAAATCATCCTGGTGAATAGAATACTCAAGGTAAGTTTAGACTTCATATGTGTTCACAAATTTCCATAATAAAAAGAGACTTTAGGTAGGCTTAAAAGTACTTTTAAAAAGAAACAAGGGAAAAAAGATCCAGTGGGCCTCTCTTCTCTACTCTGGAGTTAAGGTTTTCAGGTAGAGGGGTTTGCAGATCTTCTTCACCATTCCATGCACCTCTGCCTCCTTTAACATTTGCTATCCCCTGAAGCTGCTCACTTTAAGAGCTTTCATTTTTTAATTGTTTGGGATTTTAGAATCCACATTAGCAAACAGCACACAATTGAGTTAAGGCTACTGGTGGACATGGGCACTTTCAACACTTGGACTCATCACTCTTCAACAAGGAACAGATTTCTTAAAACTGCAAATTGTAACCAACGTAGTGCCACCCTGAGGGAGATACAAAAGCGAGAACCATGTTTGAGGAAGTTAAGATTTCCTCACTACCTCTGTACCCTAGAATTTTTGCACGATAGATTTCAAGTTAAAATACACAGTATGAGCAGATCTGAAAGCAAACAAAATGTGAAAGCAATGCAATATGAATAATAATATGTATAAATGCAATGTGAATAATACGAAGCCTGAATTGTAGGGCAAGGGGGACAGGCAGTTCCATTCCCTTTTACCTTGGGAAGAGTTGGCTGTACATGAACTTCAGCCTTCCTACCTCAGCCCTCCTCCCACACAGCACATGAACACTTTATCTTTGCCTATTTTGAACATTCTGGCAACAAAGAGCTCTCCAAGCAGCATTGCCCCAATTCATGAGAATTATCTGCAGGTGTTTGTGAGTAATAAATGACCACTGAACCATGAGAAATGGTTTCTGCCCACGCAATGAGAAATAAATTTTGAGTTTTCTTAGGTATAAACAGTCTCATCTTTTTAACTAATGGCATAAGTTATCTGTAGGCTCTGACAAGTAGAATACAGTGGGTAGAATCTAACTTGACCTAATAATCAAATCACTGTGAGGTTAAAATTCTCACTAGCACTTCATCCATGGTGCCTAGGCCACCCCCATAGAGCCTAAAGAGCCTGGAAGAAGCCCCCCCAAAAGCATTTTACCTGTCCTCTTCAAACTAGGAATCCACACTTACAAGTCCCAGAGGAAAGTATATGAATCTGTGAAATACCCTTTCCCAGGTGGCTACCAGTCCTATGAACTCAGTAAAATTAGCTTTTTGCCAACATTATTTTTGCAAGATTCTCTGCAGATCAACGTATTGCTTGCAGCCAAAGATTGCCCATACATCGGAGAAGGTGATGGCATCCCCAACTCCAGTACTCTTGTCTGGAAAATCCCATGAATGGAGGAGCCTGGTAGGCTGCAGTCCATGGGGTCGCCAAGAGTCGGACACGATTGAACGACTTCACTATTCACTTTCATGCATTGGAGAAGGAAATGGCAACCCACTCCAGTGTTCTTGCCTGGAGAATCCCAGGGACTGGGGAGCCTGGTGGGCTGCCGTCTACGGGGTCGCACAGAGTGGGACACGACTGCAACGACTTAGCAGCAGTAGCAGCACAGCTTCTTATGATCTATACATAGGAGATAACTCCAGGGTCCTCTGTGCTCCAGAAACAGCCCTGAGTTTGGAGCTCCAATTACCTTTGGAAAGTTGACAGATTACTTGAAACCAAAGTGCCCTGAAAGGGCTTCCCTGGTGGTTCAGTGGTAAAGAATCTGCCTGTCAAACGCCTGTTCGATCCCTGATCCGAGAAGATCCCACACGCTGCAGAACAACTAAGCCCGTGCGGCACGACTATTGCGCCTGTGCTCAAGAGACCGTGAGCCGCAACTGCTGAAGCCTACAGCCTGTGCTCCACAGCAAGAGAAGCCACCCCAATGGGAAGTCTATGTACCGCAACTAGAGTAGCCCTCGCTTGCCACAACTAGAGAAAAACCCATGCAACAAGGAAGACCCAGAAAAGCCAAAAATAAAAAAAAGGGGTCATGAAGGACCAAGCTGATCTGCTGCCTGTATAAGATGGTAGCATCCAGTCTGCTATTTGGTTTCGAGGATGGGTTGTATCCTCATCAAGCCATTCAAGTGCTAAACAGTTTTATCACTGTCACTTCTGGATCATAAATCCAGAGCTAAAAATGGAGAACTGAGACTCCCAGAAGGCACTCTGTCCACCAGCGTGACGTTTGTCATTGACCTCTGTGATGTTGTCCACTCTCTTTAGGAAGAAGTCCATGGAAGTAATTCCAAAACTTTTTGCTGTTACCCTCTACTTACAAAGGAGCATAATTGTCACATTATTTAATATTCAAGTCCTCAAATGAGGAATATATTTTTTCAGATGATCATGCTGCAGTCAGGTGAAAATTCTGAACCTACCGTTTCCTAGCCAAGTGATCCTGGGAAAATTATTTACCTTCTCCTGACTTTTTCTTTCATCAGTAAGATGGAGCTAGTAACCCCTGTCTCATTGGGTATGTTGTAAGGATTAAATGATTATAAAGTCACTAGAATGTCATACATGAATTCTAGATGTTAGATTCTTTCTAAGAAAAATTTAAACTTACATAGAAACTTGTAAATGGACGTGTTTTTCTTTTGTCAGTAATGTCTTTAGTGTTAAATTATCTAGAAAGATGGAATAACCAAGCTTTTTAAAAATTTGCACATTAAGGACTGACTTTAAATGTGTATATGCATATAATATATATTCTCTTTCTATTGTTTAACTTTATATTTTAAATAAAGTTTCATGTATTTCCAGTCTTTATAATATTCATCTTGTGCATGCAAAATTTCCATGGAGTGGTATAAGACAATTATTTAGTTATATTATTGGATATACAATTTATTTCCAGTTCTTCAATATTATCCTCAATAATGTTGTATGGGAGAGGAAACTCTGTGCACAAGAGGTTTCTCTCATTTGTTGATGCTTCATTTCTTAGGATGCAGTTCTAGAAATGGTATTACTGGGTCAAAGAGTATGAACACATTTTTATGGTTTTGATCTATTTTGTTCATTTTAAGTGCAGGGAAAAAGAAAGTACTTTGAGGTAAGGTTATCAGAAGTCTGAATATGGGGAATTGGAAAATGAGAAAAGGAATATTTCAGGAAGAAAACAAGTAAACAGAAGTAAATGAAATCTTAACATGAATAAAAGACAAAAGGCAATTAGTGTTACTGAAGTGAAGAGTTTTTTTGGCAGTAGTAGAAAATCGGGCTGGATAAGTTAAGCAAATTCTTACTAGAGGCATCCTTCGAGAGTGAGATAAACTAGTTAAGCTTGCAGTTTGCCTAGAGCTCAGGTCAGCGCATACAACGGAGAGAGAGAAAAAGAGGGTGCGGGGAAGAGAAAGAGGGAGGGAGAGAGAAAGAAAGGGAGAGGGAGGGCAGGAAAGAGATGGTTCATGAAAAATCACAGGCAGAAGTATTGAGGCTCAGCTGGATGGCAAGAACATGGGGGTCATGGAAAAGAGCTGGGTCAAAGCTTCCCATGAGATGTTAAAGAAGAACATGGAAAGTGAATCCAAACACTTGAAGATAAAAATGAAAAAGGGACTTAAACATTAGTTTAAGCCAGTGAAAGCAAGTGTAGTTCCCGAGTTCTCACCTGACTGAAAGTGAAGAGAGGTAGGTGTCCCCACACAGACAGCAGTCAGGTGACTGGGAAGGGGAATCCTTCAGCTCTGAGGAGGATATTGGGCGGAGGTACTGCTTTTGAGTTGAGAGTAGGATATTGAGGTGGAAAAGTCAAGCATAGACAGCCCTCACATTCTTAGGGCCTCCAGTGGCTTAAGGTGTGCATACAGAAACAGGATCTCACAATGCAGCACACAAAAATCCCACCAGGCAGTGGAGGAGGGACTGTGGAACTTCTGAGGTGGTCTCATGAATCAAGGCCCTAGACCAGAGCAGCAGTAACACCGACTTACCAGCTTTTGCCTCCCAGGACCACGACATGAGCATTAGAATCTCAACAGAAACCCTGTCCCATTCTCTAGTTTCATGCCCAAATACATGGTAAAACACAATTGTGGTGAAACATCAGGAAAAATAATAACATAAAATGTATAATTATTTCACTTAAGTTGGCTGCCAATGCTATTATAGACTCAGTATATTTCATTTGGGGGCCAGTAACACTGTTCATGAACTATTTATTTTTACTTTAGAGAGTACCTGTGTCAAAGAGCTCTACTAAAATATATGGTAGAGACCTCCAAATGCAGAAAATCTCTGAAGAGCCATAGGAATAGCTTTCAAGAAACTACACAATGGTGAAAATGTGGCAAGCCTCACACCTGACAAAACCTACAGATGGGCTCCAATGTTCACTCCAGTCAGAATTTCAGATTCCTCTTTTAACTACAGAAAATTCCACACAAAGAATCTAATAATCCCCTGGGTCATCCAGAACCACTGAACACGTACCCCATATTCTAAATATAACCCTTTGCATTTTTCCTTGGAGGAATACTAATCACATGTGTGAGCCATATGTTGTGGTCTAATATCTCCCCAATCAGCAAGGAATTTCCTTGGATTTTTCACAGGATCCCTGAGGAACCAGAAATAGACAGCAGGCGAATCCAGTTCGAAATAATCATGGCACCAAGATCTGAAAAATGGGGGTGAATTACATATACTGAATGTGTGTGTTTCATCTATTTTTAATTATCAGTTTTAAATGTATGGGGAAAATGTTTCAATTATTTTATAACTCAAGAATCAAAAATCAGATTGTTGGTGTAAGGTCATGATTAGTCGCCTCGAAAACTGCTCTATCTTTGAGGCAAGTAGGGAATGCACCTACTCGCAGAGCAACTCACAGACAGTGGGACAGCTCGGGGCGCAAGGGTCCTCCGGACGATCATCTGCTGAGCGTGTCAGACACATCCATCTCCCAAGAGTTCTGAGCCACGGATCTCGGGCCTTCTGAGTGTACAAGAACACTCTGGCCCAGGTCCCCTGATTTCTCAAGCTCAGTGGAACTAAAGCCCAGGGAGCTGAGCCCAGTGCTCTGTGATGGCCTAGAGGAGTGATGGGGGTGCTGGGTGGCAGGCAGGCTCGAGAGGGAGGGGCATATGTATAGCTGATTCACTTTGTTGTACAGCAGAAACTAATACAGCATTGTAAAGCAATCACATACCAGTAATAAAATAAATGATAAAGTGAATGAGGAGAGAAGGGAGCGAGAGGGAGAGAAACAACACAAGGAAGCGTTCTCTTACCCTCGCCTGGGGTTATTTTAATTCCTTTAAATTGACAGAAGTTCACAAAATTATATATTTTTCCTTTTCTGCAACTCCAGTAAATATGTTCATTGCAATTAAGTAAGATTTTGCAGTCCATTACCCTGTAATGGATGCAGCCTTTGGGTGTTTTTTGAAAACTAAAATTAAAAGAAAAATGAGCAAGTAAATGTGTTGATTAATGCATCTGTGAGAATCTTTGTACTGTCTTTTAAATAGATGAATGAACTTTTTAAAGCAAAATAACATGAAAATAAATCTATTATGTATTAGTAATGATAAACCTGTCCTTCCAAACAACCACCAGTGATGTAATATTGTCAAACCCATTCTATGGATGAGACAGTAAGACATGAAGAGACAGACCTCTGGTCACACACAGTAGGCTAGCAGGAGCAACAGCAGCTATCTCAAACTGCTGTCCAGCCAGGCGACAGTGAGTGCGAGGAATATTTGTCAAAAGCTTCAAAATGGTACTTACTTTGCTTCGAAGAGAATCATTTTATCAGGTACTAGTGTAATTCTGAGGTCTGTCTCTTCCTTCAGGGGCCAGTTCAGTTCAGTCACTCAATCATGTCCGACTCTTTGTGACCCCATGAACCACAGTGTGCCAGGCCTCCCTGCCCATCACCAATTCCCAGAGTCCACCCAAACTCATGTCCATTGAGTCAGGGACGCCATCCAGCCATCTCTTCCCCTGTCGTCCCTTTCTCCTCTTTCCCTCAATCTTTCCCAGCATCAGTTCAGTTCAGTTCAGTCACTCAGTCATGTCCAACTCTTTGCAACCCCATGAATTGTAGCACGCCAGGCCTCCCTGTCCATCACCATCTCCTGGAGTTCACTTAGACTCGCGTCCATGGAGTCAGTGATGCCATCCAGCCATCTCATCCTCTGTCGTCCCCTTCTCCTCCTGCCCTCAATCCCTCCCAGCATCAGAGTCTTTTCCAGTGAGTCAACTCTTCGCATGAGGTGGCCACAGTATCGGAGTTTAAGCTTCAACATCAGTCCCTCCAATGAATACCCAGGACCCCAGGACTGATCTCCTTTAGGATGGACTGGTTGGATCTCCTTGCAGTCCAAGGGACTCTCAAGAGTCTTCTCCAACACCACAGTTCAAAAGCATTAATTCTTTGATGCTCAGCTTTCTTCATAGTCCAGTTCTCGCATCCATACATGACCACAGGAAAAACCATAGCCTTGACTAGACAGACCTTTGTTGGCAAAATAATGTCTCTGCTTTTCAATATGCCATCTAGGTTGGTCATAACTTTCCTTCCAAGGAGTAAGCGTCTTTTAATTTCATGGCTGCAGTCACCATCTGCAATAATTTTTGGAGCCCAAAAAAATAAAGTCTGACACTGTTTCCACCGTTTCCCCATCTATTTCCCATGAAGTCATGGGACCAGATGCCATGATCTTCGTTTTCTGAATGTTGAGCTTTAAGCCAACTTTTTCACTCTCCTCTTTCACTTTCATCAAGAGGCTTTTTAGTTCCCCTTCACTTTCTGGCATAAGGGTGGTGTCATCTGCATATCTGACATTATTGATATTTCTCCTGGCAATCTTGATTCCAGCTTGTGCTTCATCCAGCCCAGCATTTCTCATGATGTGCTCTGCATATAAGTTAAATAAGCAGGGTGACAACATACAGCCTTGACTATTTGGAACCAGTCTGTTGTTTCATGTCCAGTTCCAACTGTTGCTTCCTGACCTGCATACAGATTTCTCAAAAGGCAGGTCAGGTAGTCTGGTATTCCCATCTCTTTCAGAATTTGCCACAGTTTATTGTGATCCACACAGTCAAGGGCTTTGGCATAGTCAATAAAGCAGAAATAGATATTTTTCTGGAACTCTCTTGCTTTTTCCATGATCCAGCAGACGCTGGCAATTTGATCTCTGGTTCCTCTGCCTGTTCTAAAGCCAGCTTGAACATCTGGAAGTTCATGGTTCACGTCTTGCTGAAGCCTGGCTTGGAGAATTTTGAGCATTACTTTAGTAGCATGTTAGATGAGTGCAATTGTGCGGTAGTTTGAGCATTCTTTGGCATTGTCTTTCTTTGGGATTGGAATGAAAACTGACTTTTTCCAGTCCCATGGCCACTGGTGAGTTTTCCAAATTTGATATTTGCGTACTGAGTGCAGCACTTTCACAGCATCATCTTTCAGTATTTGAAACAGCTCAACTGGAATTCCATCACCTCCACTAGCTTTGTTTGTAGTGATGCTTCCTAGGGCACACTTGACTTCATATTCCAGGATGTCTGGCGCTAGGTGAGTGATCACACCATTGTGATTATCTGGGTTGTGAAGGTCTTTTTGTATAGTTCTTCTGTGTTTTCTTACCACCTCTTCTTAATATCATCTGCTTCTGTTAGGTCCATATCATTTCTGTCCTTTATTTTGCTCATCTTTGCATGAAATATTCCCTTGGTATCTCTAATCTTCTTGAAGAGATCTCTAGTCTTTCCCATTCTTTTTCTCTATTTTTTTGTACTGATCACTGAGGAAGCCTTTCTTATATCTCCTTGCTATTCTTTGGAACTCTGCATTCAAGTGTGCATATCTTTCCTTTTCTCCTTTGCTTTTCGCATCTCTTCTTTTCACAGCTATTTGTAAGGCCTCCTCAGACAGCCATTTTGCTTTTTTGCATTTCTTTTTCTTGGGGATGGTCTTGCTCCCTGTCTCCTATACAATGTCATAAACCTTTGTCCACAGTTCATCAGGCACTCTGTCTATCAGATCTAGTCCCTTAAATCTATTTCTCACTTCCACTGTATAATCATAAGGGATTTGATTTAGGTCACACCTGAATGGTCTAGTGGTTTTCCCCACTTTCTTCAATTTAAGTCTGAATTTGGCAATAAGCAAGCAGTTCATAATCTGAGCCACAGTCAGCTCCCAGTCTTGTTTTTGCTGACTGTATAGAGCTTCTCCATCTTTGGCTGCAAAAATATAATCAATCGGATTTTGGTGTTGGCCATCTGGTGATGTCCATGTGTAGAGTCTTCTCTTGTGTTGTTGGAAGAGGGTGTTTGCTATGATCAGTGTGTTCTCTTGGCAAAACCCTATTAGCCTTTGCCCTGCTTCATTCTGTACTCCAAGGCCAAATTTGCCTGTTAATTCAGGTGTTTCTTGACTTCCTACTTTTGCATTCCAGTCCCCTATCATGAAAAGGACATCTTTTTTGGGTGTTATTTCTAGAAGGTCTTGTAGGTCTTCATAGAACTATTCAGCTTCAGCTTCTTCAGCATTACTGGTCAGGGCATAGACTTGGATTACTGTGATATTCAGTGGTTTGCCTTGGAAACAAACAGAGATCATTTTGTTGTTTTTGAGATAGTATCCAAGTACTGCATTTAGGACTCTTTTGCTGACCATGATGGCTACTCCATTTCTTCTGAGGGATTCCTGCCCACAGTAGTAGATATAATGGTCGTCTGAGTTACATTCACCCATTCCAGTCCATTTTAGTTCTCTGATTCCTAGAATGTCGATGTTCACCCTTGCCATCTCTTGTTTGACCACTTCCAATTTGCCTTGATTCATAGACCTAACATTCCAGGTTCCTATGCAATATTGCTCTTTACAGCATCAATCTTCCTTCCATCACCAGTCACATCCACAGCTGGATGTTGTTTTTGCTTTGGCTCTGTCCCTTCATTCTTTCTGGAGTTATTTCTCCACTGATCTCCAGTAACATATTGGGCACCTACCGACCTGGGGAATTCATCTTTCCGTGTCCTATCTTTTGCCTTTTCATACCGTTCATGGGGTTCTCAAGGCAAGAATACTGAAGTAGTTTGCCATTCCCTTCACCAGTGGACCACACTTTGTCAGATCTCTCCATCATGACCCATCCATCTTGGGTGGCCCCACAGGGCATGACTTAGTTTCACTGAGTTAGACAAGGCTGTGGTCCGTGTGATCAGATTGGCCTGTTGTCTGTGATTGTGGTTTCAGTCTGTCTGCCCTCCGATGCCTTCTCTCAGCGCTGACTGTCTTACTGATGTTTCTCTTACCTTGGACGTGGGGTATCTCTTCACGGCTGCTCCAGCAAAGCGCCTTCGGGGGCCACACCTTCCTAAGTCAAGCTGACTTTTGGCCTCTGTTGAGGTGGAGAAAGGTGGATGAAGCTTGCTTTCCTGTCTTCCTGTCTCCCCGCTCAGGGCCAGTTTAAGCCCTCGCTCCAGACCACCCCAGCGCCATGTTTCTCCAGTTCCTCATTAATTCATGACTGGCATTGGAGCTGAAGATGGGCATGGTAGCCAGACTCAAAGAGCCTCACCTCCTGGCCTTCATAGGTGACTGACAGAACATTCCTCAGTGATGGCAAGCCAGTTCAGAGGCTAGATCAGAAAGCCGTTGGCTTCTTGGGTCTCTTGTTTTGGAGGGAGGCAGTAGCCATGCCAGGAGGCTGCTCCAGCAGCCTCACAGAGTGGCCCACGTGAGAGGACAGAGCCACCAACCACGTGAGAGAACCTCACTGGCAGTGAATCTTCCAGCTCACTTGGGCCCTCAGACTGAGGCAGTGCAGCAGACATCTGGCTGAAACCTGACTGGAGATCCTGAGCCAGAACCACCCAGTCATACCACTCCAGAATTCCTGACCCCAGGAACTGAGAGGTTTAATGAATGATTATTGTTGCTTTAAGCCACTAAGTCTGGGGTGATTTGTTATATCACAGTAGGTAACCAATATAGGTTAATATATAATCTCTCTTGAGGGGCATTTATACTTTAACCAGAATCTTTCACTTAAAAATAAAAAGGCGAAATGACAGGTAGGGGTGTTTATGAGTGAATGTGTGTGTGTGTGTGTGTGTGTGTGTGTGAGTGTGTCTGTGTATGTGTAAAACAGGCTCATTGGCAATCAGGCCCTACATTACCAGGCAGACCTTCCCCCACTCTGGCTGCTTTCTACTGTGGGAAAATAAAATGGAGTGCTTTGAGCAGTAGGTTACATCTCCTCCCTCAGACTTCGATAGAAAGATTCTTGATTATGACCTGGTATTCCCCCTCCTCCTGGCTTTAAGAGACTCAGAAATGGGACGTCCCTGGTGGTCCAAGTTAAGACTCTGTGCTTCCAGTGCAGGGAGCATGGATTCAGTCTCTGAATGGGGAACTAATATCCCACATGCCACGTGGCATGGCCAAAAAAAAAGAAAGCCAGAGATGTAAAAATACTGAATCACTATATTGTACAAATGAAACTAATATGACACTATAAATCAACTATATTTCAATTGAAAAAAGAGAAACCTGGAGAGATAATGAGCTCATAAAGGCTCCCATTACTGCAGCTCCAACTCTAGCTCTATACTGAGCTGTAGGGCAATATCTCTGGGCTTCAGAGTAAAGTGAAGGATGGCTAACATAGAATTGCTAACTGCTAAGTCACTTCAGTCGTGTCTGACTCTGTGCGACCCCATAGATGGCAGCCCACCAGGCTCCGCCGTCCCTGGGATTCTCCAGGCAAGAACACTGGAGTGGGTTGCCATTTCCTTCTCCAAGGCATGAAAGTGAAAAGTCAAAGTGAAGTCGCTCAGTCATGTCCGACCCTCAGCAACCCCATGGACTGCGGCCCACGAGGCTCCTCCATCCCTGGGATCTTCCAGGCAAGAGTACTAGAGTGGGGTACCATTTATTTAGTGCTTACTATATAATGAAGATACAAACTATACCAAAAACTGCCCTTAAACACTTTTTAATAGGTTGTCTTTATTTAATCCTGATGACAATCTTATGAAGTAGATAACATTTTGTTCCTTTCCCCACAAGGCAACTGAAGCACAGAAGAGGTCAAGTGACGTGCCCAAGGTCAAACAGTAAGGAGTAGAGACAGAATTCAAACCCAGGCCCTCTGACTACCAGGCCTATGTTCTGGGACTGGACCAGGCAATCACTAAGCCTCTTTCCAGCCCAAACAATTAGGATTCTGTGCTGTAAGGGGCTCTTCCTCTACCCTGCCTCATGGCATCTAAAGCATCTCCACCTTCAACCAGGTGTGCTTGGGCCATGCAGCCATCCCGAGTGCTCATCTACAAGGGAGGTTTGGGAGAGCCACACACCTGCCCTGGCCACACAAGTCTCACCTTCTCCATCAGTTTGCCACTCTTCTAAAGTTTCCATTCCCACACTGTCTCCAGGATTCATTAGGGTCTATTAGAAGGGAAAAAAAGCTCCTGGTTAAAATGTAAATATTTAACCTGGGAAATGGACACCAATCTATTGTCACCCTCCTTGACCTTTTAGTAGAGAACAGAGCCCAAAGGGAATAGGAGACTGGCCAGATACATTTGAATCTGGGGAGAATCCAAGAAAGATCTGAAAATGTAGCTTTTCTAGGTGCTGGAAGGCCTCCTGAGTAGTGAAGGAGCACTTAGTAGGGGAGCAGAGGGTACCCCTACACACACATACACACCACTCACACCCCAGACACACGTAGAAAAGTTCAGCTTCATTTATCTGGAAATTTGCAATCAGAAAACCCAGAAATAGGCCTTTAAAATTTAAGCATATACATAATTGATGTCATTTTGAAAAATACAACTTTATTTTAAGCGACTTGTGATGGGGCAAGGCACAACAAAATTATTTGTTTTGAAAACATTATGCTAATTTAAATAAGCCAGACACAAGTGGACAAATATTATATGATTCCACTTACATGAGATGCCTAGAATACGCAAATTCACAGAGAAAGAGAGCAGAGTAGAGGTTACCAGGGAATGAGGGGAGGGGTGATGGGGAATTAGTTTTTAATGGGTACAGAGCTTCAGTTTGGGATGATGAAAAACTTCTGGTGATGAATAGCAGTAATGATTGAGCAACAATAGGAGTGTACTACATGTCACTGAGTTGCATATTTTTAAATGAGCAAAAGGATAAACTTTAAATTATGTAGATGAACATGATAAAAAATTATTTTAGTCATTTCTGTTTCTAGAGCTCTAAGGTCTATATCTGGTCTTACTGCTCTCCCTTTTACATCAGTCACTAACACTTTCCCATTTTTGCTCCAAAATGTCTGTTTTATGTTTTTGTCTTCTTTGCCTCAAGCCTTCAACATCTCTCATCAAGGCTATTGAAATGAACTCTGAAATGGCCTGGCTGACTTCTGCCTCTTCCCATCTAATTCATCTTACAAGGCTGCTTTTCATGTCATCTCAGTGTTTAATATGCTGAGTCTCATTCTTGCCTCTAGAAGAAGCTTGAAATGTATTAAACAGCCTTCACTCTTATACAGAGGGAAACCCAGTAATATGTAGTGTAGACACATGCTTTCAATGTGCATTGTTTCACTTAATTTGATTGCAGAAAGGTACAGTGAATTTTGGGGTACAGTTTAAAAGACAATAATGAGACCACTCATGTAACCAGGTTAAGACAGAACATTGTCAGTTTAGTGCTTTCAGTTCAGTTGGTCACTCAGTCGTGTCCGACTCTTTGCAACCCCATGAACTGCAGCACACCAGGCCTCCCTGTCCATCACCATCTCCCGGAGTTCACTCAGACTCGCGTCCATCGAGTCAGTGACGCCATCCAGCCATCTCATCCTCTGTCGTCCCCTTCTCTTCCTGCCCTCAATCCCTCCCAGCATCAGAGTCGTTTCCAATGAGTGAACTCTTCGCATGAGATGGCCAAAGTACTGGAGTTTCACCTTTAGCATCATTCCTTCCAAAGAAATCCCAGGGCTGATCTCCTTCAGAATGGACTGGCTGGATCTCCTTGCAGTCCAAGGGACTCTCAAGAGTCTTCTCCAACACCACAGTTCAAAAGCATCAATTCTTCAGTGCTCAGCCTTCTTCACAGTCCAACTCTCACATCCATACATGACCACAGGAAAAACCATAGCCTTGACTAGATGGACTTTAGTCGGCAAAATAATGTCTCTGCTTTTGAATATGCTATCTAGGTTGGTCATAACTTTCCTTCCAAGGACTAAGAGTCTTTGAATTTCATGGCTGCAGTCATCATCTGCAGTAATTTTGGAGCCCCAAAAATAAAGTCTGACACTGTTTCCACCGTTTCCCCATCTATTTCCCATGAAGTGATGGGACCAGATTCCATGATCTTCATTTTCTGAATGTTGAGCTTTAAGCCAACTTTTTCACTCTCCTCTTCCACTTTCATCAAGAGGCTTTTTAGTTCTTCTTCACTTTCTGCCATAAGTGTGGTATCATCTGCATATCTGAAGTTATTGATATTTCTCCTGGCAATCTTGATTCCAGCTTGTATTTCTTCCAGTCCAGCATTTCTCATGCTGTACTCTGCATATCAGTTAAATAGGCAGGGTGACAGTATACAGCCTTGATGTACTCCTTTTCCTATTTGGAACCAGTCTGTTGTTCCATGTCCACTTATAACTGTTTCTTTCTGACCTCCATACAGATTTCTCAAAAGGCAGGTCAGGTGGTCTGGTATCCCCATCTCTTTCAGAATTTTCCACAGTTTATTGTGATCCATACAGTCAAAGGCTTTGGCATAGTCAATAAAGCAGAAGTAGATGTTTTTCTGGAACTCTCTTGCTTTTTCCATGATCCAGCAGATGTTGGCAATTTGATCTCTGGTTCCTCTGCCTTTTCTAAAACCAGCTTGAACATCAGGAAGTTCCCAGTTCACGTATTGCTGAAGCCTGGCTTGGAGAATTTTGAGCATTACTTTACTAGCATGTGAGATGAGTGCAATTGTGCGGTAGTTTGAGCATTCTTTGGCATTGGAATGAAAACTGACCTTTTCCAGTCCTGTGGCCACTGCTGAGTTTTCCAAATTTGTTGGCATATTGAGTGCAGCACTTTCACAGCTGACTTAATCCACAACTGACTGGAAGGTATACCCACAGGGGAGTAATGGCAGAAGGTACCTCAGAAAAAGAAGATACAGAGACAAACTTGTCTTAGTTTATCATCCTAACCTGAGCATGGGAGGCAGCAGCTTCTAAAAGTACCAAAGTAGAGCACATGGACAATTCTTAAAAAAAAAAAAAAAGTCTTCAGTAATTATGATAAATAAAAACAGCATAACACTAAACACAGCAAAACTGGGGGTGGTAGAGAATCCAGAATTAGGAAGATGAACATATTACAGCTCCTGCCCTGGAGTAGAGAGACATGGACACAAATCATTGTGATAACCTGCAATCAAAGACATGTATGAAGTTCATTGTGGACCACAGAAGAGTATGGAAACAGAAGGAATTACAATTAATCAAACTATGAACCCAAGAAAGAAGCAATTGATAGTGAGATGTTTATCATCATTGTCAGAATTCCTGCCTTGAGGGACTTCTATGGCAGTTAGTGGTTAAGACTCCATGCTTCCAATGCAGGGGGCATGGGTTCGATTCTTGGTCGAGGAACTAAGATCCCACATGCCATGCAGCAAAAAATAAAAAATAAAAAATCCCACTTTGATCTGAGAAAGTTCTTGGGAAACAAAAAAGAGGAAAAAAACACCCTCTCTTCATCTCCATTACCAGAGTCTGTGAAGCAGCTCCCAGCAAGCTCCCAGTGGAAGCTGGAGATCCCCTTCTCCAGAGATATGACCCACTCTGCAGCTTTATGTATTCAATGAGCTGCCAAAATTATTAAAGCTACTGGATGCATGCCCAACTGCCACTTCATTTTGTGCTGTGTAGACACCATCCTCAGCATGTGAAAATCCCCTAAAGCACTTAACATTATTTTTGGACTCGTCTCATCTTCCCTACTTCTGAGTGTATAAGTTCCTTGAGGGCAGTGTATCACACAGGGTTTTGAGAGACACATATCACACTCATTCAAGTCCATTTAAACAAAAAAGAATAAAAGATTAACTTCAGTTATCTCCGGGAGGGCTGTAGAACTAGGCCTGGAGGTGGCCCCACAGGCCACTGAGAACAGCCTGAAAAGTCCCAGGGATGGCATCACCACCATGGGCATGAGAATCAGTCATTCCTTTCCCCACAGGAAAAGTGAAGAGTTGTTAGAGGAAGGAAGAGTGGGTACCGGAAACCCAGAACAACCAAATGATGGAACCCACTGTAGAGTCGGTACTCCACAGAATTTTCACAATGTCAGACAAATGGAGATACACAATGTAGTTAGAAAAAATAAGCATCTATTTTAAGTTCTAAGTAAGAACTTAAGTTCTAAGTAAGATACTTCTAAGAAGTATTGAGTTACTAATGAAATAAGCCAACTTTGAAGTAAAACAGTGAAAGAACTAGCATTTTCTCATCATGGTTATCTAACTCCTAACTATAGTCTTCAAGGCTTAACTCTGTGTGTGTGTGTGTGCTCAGTCACTCAGTCTGTCCAACTCTTTGCAATGCCAAGCACTGTAGCCCACGAGGTTCTTCTGTCAATGGAATTTTCCAGGCAAGAATACCGGAGAGAGTTGCCATTTCCCCTCCAGGCGATCTTCCCCACCCAGGGATTGAACCTCCCCACCCTGTCTTGTGTTTCTTACATTGGCAGGTGGATTCTTTACCACTGAGCCACCTGGGAAGCCCCCAGAGGCTTAACTAGACCTGTTATTTTGTATGTTTCGCTCACAGACCACTGTGAAATTTTGTCTTCCTGCAACAGAAAATGCAAGAAAAAAAGAATATTTTGGTGTTGCTCTCCATGAAAATGTAAAGCTCATTAAGAATGTGGATTCTTATAAAAAGCTTGTTTGTAACTTTATAAACTTGCTTTTAACATAAAAAGCAGCATTCCTTTGGTTTTGCTTTGTAGGTATGAAAAAATGATCATCAGAAGTGCAGTTTTCCGTATTTCTTGGTTCTCCATTTTACTTAAGGGAAAGGTATCCTTATTCTTTTGCTAGTCATGAATTTTGCTTTTATCAGCACAATTCAGAGCTAGTTTCCAACCGGCAGGATGAAAATTGAACATATGTGACATTCAAGTACTGAATTCCCTGTTGAAGAAATGAATGATAGACCTTATCTATCATTTATTTGACTCATGTGTATACCCATGTATATTACAGACATTTTTATTTAATTATTCAGGAATTGGCACATGAGATGCATTATCTAATTCCCTTGGGGTCTTCCACTGGCAAAAATAAATGCAAAGACTGTGGCTACCAATTGCATTTTCCCCTTTTTATATATATTAAAGTAACAACTCTATTATCGCTACATTTAATGACTGATTATTTGAAAAGTTTAAGCAATATAGAAATGTACTACAGAGAAAACAAATCGACAAAATTCTGCTATGTAGAAATAATCATCAGTAACATTAACATCTTTCTATACACAGATGTGAGGAATGATAGATGAACACATGAAGAGATAGTTTTGTGCTCAGATAAAATTTTATAAAACTGGCTAGTACCATGCATATTGTTTTTTAAATAAACCTATTAAATTTGACAAAAGAGAGAAACAGATAAAACTAACAACTAACTTCCTTCCTCGCTAAGAGAGCAGCTTCTAATAAAGCCTTCTAACATTAAGGGAAGAAAATACTAAAAGTTTGGATTTTCTAGCAACCCAAAAGTGTTTTGGAATTTTATTAAAGTGCCCCTAACACTACATTTACTGTGGAAAATTCTGAAAGAGATAGGAATAACAGACCACCTGACCTGCCTCTTGAGAAACCTATGTGCAGGTCAGGAAGCAACAGTTAGAACTGGACATGGAACAACAGACTGGTTCCAAATAGGAAAAAGAGTACATCAAGGCTATATATTGTCACCCTGCTTATTTAACTTATAGGCAGAGTACATCATGAGAAACACTGGGCTGGAGGAAGCACAAGCTGGAATCAAGATTGCTGGGAGAAATATCAATAACCTCAGATAAGCAGATGACACCAGCCTTATGGTAGAAACTGAAGAAGAACTAAAGAGCCTCTTGATGAAAGTGAAAGAGGAGAATGAAAACATTGGCTTAAACCTCAACATTCAGAAAACTGAATTCATGGCATCTGGTCCCGTGACTTCATGGGAAATAGATGGGGAAACAATGGCAGACTTTATTTTGGGGGCTCCAAAATCACTGCAGATGGTGATTGCAGCCATGAAATTCAAAGATGCTTAGTCCTTGAAAGGAAAGTTATGACCAACTTAGATAGTATATTAAAAAGCAGAGATAATACTTTGCCAATAAAGATCCATCTAGTCAAGGATATGGTTTTTCCAGTGGTCATGTATGGATGTGAGAGCTGGACTGTGAAGAAAGCTGAGCATTGAAGAATTGATGCTTTTGAACTGTGGTGTTGGAGAAGACTCTTGCGAGTCCCTTGGACTGCAAGGAGATCCAACCAGTCCATCCTAAAGCAGATCAGTCCTGGCTGTTCATTGGAAGGACTGATGCTAAAACTGAAACTCCAGTACTTTGGCCACCTCATGCGAAGAGTTGACTCACTGGAAAAGACTCTGATGCTGGGAGGGATTGGGGCCAGGAGGAGAAGGGGACGACAGAGGATGAGATGGCTGGATGGCATCACTGACTCAATGGCTATGAGTTTGAGTGAACTCTAGGAGTTGCTGATGGACAGGGAGACTTGGCGTGCTGCAACTCATGGGGTCGCAAAGAGTCGGACACTACTGAGCGACTGAACTGAACTGAACTGAACACTACATTTAGTCCTGAGTTCAAATGACAATTATGTTTTATAATTAAAATTGTAAGATGACAGAATTGGAAAATATGAAACTATTACTTACAAATAACCTGGGGTGTTCCTTGTGATGCATACTGAGTTAGGGACAGGTATAAAGCAATACCTTTATTACCTTTGATTATTCAGAATGAAGATACTTCAATGTACTGGTGTTATAAAATACATAACTTACAATAGCCTGTGTTTATATGGGATGAGTTAAGAAATCTGTAACATTTTCTTATAAAATACATACATCTTCAAAGTCAAGAGCCACGGCAAAAGTCACAACCTTTTAATCACAGTGGACTTAATTCTTGGATAGTGTCATCATGTGACAAATTCCAGTGCATCTTCAGAGATACAAACACAGCCATTTTTGAAGTTTGCAAAGGAATCATATGCTGTTAGAAAAATAGATTATTCTGATTGCATGTGGGCTTTTATTTGCAGTCAAAACAGAAGACTAAATTGGGCTTTTTGGCAGGTTAACCCAAGAAAGTTTAAATTGCTTTTAAAGTCACTTGAAACTTTTAGGGACAAATAGTATGCTACCTTCATCTGAATGAGAAATATTATAACTTTAGTTTGTCCTTTGGAGTTCATTTTATTTATTTTACATTGAATCTGTCTTTTCTACAGTTCTTTCATAAGTTAAGACTTTTTTTTCTTGTCCTCTATAGTGAAACCAATACTTTACGAATTTGAAATTTCAAATGGAAGAGGAGATATAAACATTTACATATGGTAGAGCAATAACTCATAGAAGCAATTGAATACTAACACTATTTTGACAATTAGGTCATAGGCATTTAGGAAAAATAAAATGCTTTCTATTTATATAGGACTTTATATGGGACCTGAAAGTGTTCTTTTTGCAGCAAGTTTTTTTGTTTTGTTTTGTTATTGTTGTTTTACTTTAAGAGTAGGCTTTCTTAAACCCACAATGGAAATAGTAACAGGTTGGGAAAATTCACAATTCCCCACTGACAGTAGTAGACAGAGAAAGACTTTCTTCTCTCTGCAGTAACAAAGTAAAAACTGTGGTTAATCCTATTTTAACTTTGATGTCAACAGAACACAGCTACGAGAGTCTCTATTTTTAAGGATGATCCATTCCACACAGGAAAATGTCCCAATGTAGGAAAGTCATGTAAGTCAGTGCTGTGTTCTAATTTATGATGCCTGACCTTCAAAATGCCAAGCATGTCAATTCACAGATCCTTTTGATAGGGAAAAATGAATTTAAGTTTTCTGTGCTGCCTGGAATGATCCAGTAAATTAAAAGCAGTGTTTAATGGTCTAATGCCCTTCTTGTTTTTTTATTTCCCCTATAGGGAAATAAAAGGCTCAGCAGATAAAGAATCTGCCTGCAGTGCAAGAGACATAACAGACACGAGTTCAATCCCTACAAGGTCGGGAAGATCTTCTGGAGGAGGAAATGGCAACCCACTCCAGAATTCTTGCTTGTGGAATCTCATGGTCAGAGGAGCCTGACATACAGTCCACAGAGCTGCAAATAGCCGGACACGACTAAGTGACTGACACACACAAAGGCTTCTTCCAAGATCCTGGGCTCTTGATTCAGTGAGAACTCAGCCATTGCTCTCTCTCATCGAGTATCCACTAACTGCCTATTATGATGTACCACCAAATTTTGCTACTTTTATCAATAACCATCAGTTCAGTTAGATCACTCAGTTGTGTCCAACTCTTTCTGACCCCATGAACTGCAGCACGCCAGGCCTCCCTGTCTATCATGAACTCCTAGAGTTCACTCAAACTCATGTCTATTGAGTCGGTGATGCCATCCAGCCATCTCATCCTCTGTCGTCCCCTTCTCCTCCTGCCTCCAATCCCTCCCAGCATCAGAGTCTTTTCCAGTGAGTCAACTCTTCGTGTGAGGTGGCCAAAGTACTGGAGTTTCAGCTTTAGCATCAGTCCTTCCAATGAACCCCTAGGACTGATATCCTTCAGAATGGACTGGTTGGATCTCCTTGCAGTCGAAGGGACTCAAGAGTCTTCTCCAGCACCACAGTTCAAAAGCATCAATTCTTCAGTGCTCAGCTTTCTTCACAGTCCAGTTCTCACATCCATACATGACCACTGGGAAAACCATAGCCTTGAGTAGACGGACCTTTGTTGGCAAAGTAATGTCTCTGCTTTTGAATATGCTATCTAGGTTGGTCATAACTTTCCTTCCAAGGACTAAGAGTCTTTGAATTTCATGGCTGCAGTGATTTTGGAGCCCAAAAAATAGTCTGACACTGTTTCCACTGTTTCCCATCTATTTCCCATGAAGTCATGGGAGCAGATGCCATGATCTTAGTTTTCTGAATGCTGAGCTTTAAGCCAACTTTTTCACTCTCCTCTTTACTTATTGTCCCCAAACTGATTTTCCTCAATTCTTGTTTTCTTCTCAATATCTCTTCAATTCCAGTGGTTAAAATTCTGTGCCTGGCACCTGGAAGCTCAATAAATATTTGTTGTACATATAAATTATTTTTCTCCCTTAGCCTACATCTTTTCAGTCTGGCTGCCTATTATAATTTTCATAATCCATCCTATATTAGTAATTAGTGATTGTTTATTAAGCATCAGCTATCACACTAAACAATCTGCATGTATTATCTTTGTTCATCCCCAAAAGTCAATGATGTAAGGAGATTATTATTCCCATTCTTAAGAGAGGAATGTAGAAGCTAAGTGTTACTGAGCATTTGTCCCAGCATTTTCTCCCAAACCTGTCTGCCTCCAAGGTACACTCTTATAACCAATACGTTTTATTGTTTCCAGACTTTTCTTGAGAAACTCCAGACTAGCCCTTATTTGTTCCCACAGTCCTTCTCAATGCTTCTCTTCCCATAAGGTCCTCAAGTGGCTGTAGCAAGTAATTAATGTCGTATATCAGAAAGTCTCAAACAACAACAAAAGTGCATTTTAAATTATATTCTGAAAGGATAAAAGGGACTGTGTTAGACAATATTCACAATCTTTGTTAGTTTACAATTTTCAATCCAAAAAAAATGTGCCTTAACACACAAGGAAAGGAGTCTATAGTTCCCCCTTCTTCACCTGCTAGCCTCCTATTGGAATTTTGTCCTGTGGTCAAGAATAGCTTGTGTTCTATTGTAGATAATGAAATATAAAGAATATTTAGCAAATGAGTGATTATAGTGTTCTTCACCTGGTAGAAGAGGCACTTAACAAGTAGAAGTATATGCTTCCTCTACTAAAACTGCATTTAACTTTCAGCAAATATAGAGTATAGAGTATAGCAGTATAGAGACAGACCAATGAGGGCAGAGGAAGAGGGAGACAGTGGCAGAGAGGGAGAGGGAGAAAGAAAGGGAAACTGAACGAGAGACAGATCTCATAAAATAGCAGGAGATTGTTAGTGCTAAAGGAGTGATACAAGCAATAAATGCTGCACAAGCTCAGAGGAGCTTGCTTTAAACTTGGACAGGGCAAAAGATTTTACAGAGGGGATAGGACTTGTGCTGTGCCATAGAGGATGAAGTAGGATAGGCAAAGAGAAGGTAGGATATAATTACAAGAGAGAGGAATAGCATGAGAAACGGTTCAGAGGCAGAAAAGCTTAAATTGCCTTGGGGAAAGAATGAACAGATCATACTACCCGGGGTGAAGATTTTGTGGCACGTGATGGTATGAGATTAACATGGATGAATACAGATGTTGAGGGTACTTGAGTCTCAGGTTAAAGACGTTTGAATTTCTCCCACTGGCAACCAAGCAGGAGCTATCAAGAATTTTAAAGTGGAATAATATCATGAAGACGTGGCTTTAAAATGGATTGACCAAGGAAGCGAGACGCAAGGAGGTGAGGAAGGCATCCACTGCACAGATGAATGAAGGATGATGCAGCCCATGTAGGAAAAGTGGACAGAATTTGGTGACTAATAGAAGGCAGGAGTGAGCTGGTTATCTGTATCTCTTGTCTTCAACATAACAGAGCATTTACTTAGGAGCCCCACGTATCTTAAAAGAAGAGAAATTCAGGACTTCCTTGGGGGTTCCAGTGGCCAAGACTCCACACTCCTGATGCAGGGGGCCAGCCATCCCTGGCTGGGGAGTTAGATCCCTGTATGCCACAACTAAGATTTCACATGCTTTTGAACTATTGTGTTGGAGAAGAATCCTGAGAGTCCCTTGGACTGCAAGGAGATCAAACCAGTCAATCCTAAAGGAAATAAATCCTGACTATTCATTGGAAGGACTGAAGCTGAAGCTCCAATACTTTGGCCCCCAAGAGGTAGAGCCAATTCATTAGAAAAGACCCTGATGCTGGGAAAGATTGAAGGCAGGAGAAGTGGACAACAGAGGACAAGATGGTTGAATGGCATCATCGACTCAACGGACATGAGTTTCAACAAGCTCCGGGAGATGGTGAAGGACAGGGATGCCTGACATGCTGCAGTCCATGGGGTCTCAAAGAGTCAGACACAACTGAGTGACTGATCAACAATGCCACTACTAAAGATCCCACAGGGTGCAACTGAGACTCAGCCAAATAAACAATTTTTTTTTAAAAAAGAGAAATTCAAAATTACTTCTTTATTCTGAAATGAAGAAATTCAGAATTAAGAACTAGGAGACTGAGAATGTGAAACCTTGACACTCATTTGAAAAATTTCTTAGTAGACCCTAATTTTTCTGTTCAAGGGAGGATGTAACTTCCAGGAAGGGGGCTATCACCGTTGTTCATTGTTAACTTTTTGTTCATCAAGTCAACACCATGAGAAACATTACCCAGCTCACTCACACCACACACATACACATGCTAAAACTCCATAGGTTAACTTTACAAGACCTCAGATATTACTTCAACAGTGTCTCTTGTTGATAATAGTCATACAGTTTCATTATTGCTAAATAAACTATTCAGCAATAGCCAGCAGAATAAAGAATTATGGAAGGATACTCGATAAGAAAACATAATGATCACCCAAACCAACCCTCTTTGTTTTACTGGAGAAACTGAGACCAGGGAAGTTATTTTCCCTTTTAATCAGGAAACACAATTAGTGTTAACATACAATTATTATTTAGCGCATGTGTATGCACATGCTAAGTTGCTTCAATCGTATCTGACTGTGCAACCGTATGGACTGTAACTGACTATGCTCTTCTATCCACGAGATTCTTTAGGCAAGAATTCTGGAGTGGCTTGCCATGCCCTTCTCCATGGGATCTTCATCTGGGTCTCCTGCATTGCAGACGGGTTATTCACCATCTGAGCCAGGTGGACTTCCCTGGTGGCTCAGACAGTAAAGCGTCTGCCTACACTGTGGGAGACCCGGGTTCGATTCTTGTGTTGGGAAGATCCCCTGGAGAAGGAAATGGCAACCCACTCCAGCATTCTTGCCTGGAAAATCCCATGGACGGAGGAGCCTGGTTGGCTACTATCCAGGGGTTCGCAAAGAGTTGGACACGACTGAGTGACTTCACTATCCATCTAGTGTTAAAAGCAATTATTGGTCTCATCTTACAAGTGATGGCTGGGTAGTGGGAATAGAGAAATCTTTCAGGAAGGAACAGAGGTGAACCCAAAGAAATGTAAACTTCACTAACTTGGACCCTATAAGTTCTAGGGAAGTGCACCAACAATTTTGCACTTATGATTTTGAGGGCTTTTTTTCCTCAAAGAGATTCCCTCAAACTGTAGTTTAGGCTGTACAAAACCCTAAAAATGGGATGTACTAAATAGTTTAGAGCCCTCTAGAAATTCCTTGAAGATGTCAGTGATCTGCTCTATTAGTTATTACAAGTCCAAGTGACCACCCTTTGGCCATCTTTTATATTTGTTAGATATATCAATAAGACTATTAGAAAATATAATGTTTAAACCTTTACAATCTAAGCAAAAGATCTTCTTTTCATACCGATATTTAGGATTTCTTTCCATTTGGCTTGAATTTAAACACTTCTATTGAAATTATATTTCCTCATAACATGTAACTTCAGAAGCAGTTATAAGTGAGATCTTAAACAAAACTCTTTTGTATATTTGTTGCATGTTCATGCCCCAGAAATATGCTATAGAATTTAAAGCCATGAAAATCTTGATTCCTAGCAACATGGAGCTTTATCATTATTTGTGATATACGTCCAGTTTGGTTTCACTTTAAAACCACAAATAAAGTTTTAACAATAGACATTTTTCTCAGGGAGAGGTCTATGATCAAACTGAACATCTCTCTGAAACTGATTAGGTCCTGAGGTTTTCAAATTCAGTATTTGGCAAATATAGAGCATTTGTTTGGCCATAAGAAATAATTAAGAACTTCAGAGTTTGTGCAGTTCTCCTGAGCCTGCTCCTCTTTTCTGATAACATGATAATTGGACATAACCTTGTCTGGTCTTTGGCCTCACTTTATATAAGATTGAGGCAGAATAAATCACATACAATTAATCTTTTGAGGATCTAGGTGACATTGCTTTACGTTTGCACATCAACAAGTCCTTTGTTTGCTAGTAGTCAAGTGCAGTAATGGAAATTTTTGTTATTAAATGCTTTATTTCTTCTTCCTCACTCCCAGCTATTCTGAATCCGAAAAATAGACACATAGTCATTCTGTGAAGACAAAGGAACATTGAATAGTTAATTATATAACAGAGCTGTCCACTGTGTATTCATTCTTGTAACGAGTTGCTAGAAGAGAAATTTGCATATTTAGTTCAAAATCTTATAAAACAGAAATGAGATGGATTGTTTTAGCGGTTTCATAGTTTGCGTAGTAACCATAACACTTCATGGAAGATCTGACTCAAAATACCACAAGGCTCTAAATAAATGGAAGAGGAATGCCCTACAAACCTCCACATAGTGGTATCTCCACTGACAAGATATATTTAATAAGGTTTTAAATTCACTTTTCCTGTATAAACAGTATCACTGTAAACCTAGGGACGGTATTTGCTTTCTCAGAACTGAAGTCTCTTTCTTCCAGTGATAGGCCTAAATTAAAATCAGCAGAAATCACTGAGTTGTTTTTGTAGCATTTTCATTGCTGGAAAGGACCTCCAGAGGTCACCTAGTTCATCCCGATCTCCAGCCAGGACTCTTCCTAATACTGAATATAGCTGTATAGTCATCTGCATTAAGAAAGCTTTTAAAGATCCCTGGGGTTGGTCAAAAATAGCTAATATTGGCCTGATTCATAGAACAGCATTATACGTATGTCAAAATAGCCACCTTCATCAGGAAAGACATCCATCAGGGCTAAGTGCTACTAGTAGCTTCAAAAGGAAAAGCATCATTTTCTCAGAGAAAAGGGTGGTAAATTAAGGAAATGACCAAGTGTGTTGCTATTTTTTGTTGTTTAGGTGTGCATTTGAATGCTTATCAAAAAGAAACATTGTCCACTGCAGGGGAAGCCCGGAAGTAGCTGTGGGCAAGCAGATCACAACTCTTTAACAAGTACTTTCAAATTGCTACGGAGCTCAGAGGGGGACTGTTATCTCAAACGAGATCTGATTAGCATCAGGTTAGTGATGGGCAGATGGTGAAACGTAAGAATAATATTGACAGACCTGCTTTATAAATGGTGTCTTTTCCCCATAATTGGCTGGGTTTGTTAAAGTTGATAATTTTATTTCTTCAACTCCATCAAACTTTGGGTCCAATGGACAGGAATTTAAGTGTCATTTCAATTTTCTAAGACAATGACACTATTGTTTTATAGAGAAAGTATTTCTCCACAATTATTGGACTTCTGAATTATTGGAGTACTACACTAGAATCTAGAAATTCAGCTAAAAGGAGAGCTGATGCTCTTAGTTGGATTATTGTGGGCCTTTAAGCCTTTCAGTCAAACTCGATAGAGAATTTAGATATGTCTATAACTTATGTAGTGAGGAAAATGAACTGCCCCTCCTCCCCACACAATTGTCCCAAGTATCCGCTTGTTTTTGTGTATTAACACCAGAGTCTTCCAAGTAATATTGTGTTTGGTTACATAAAAGCCTGCTTAACCATGGATGTTTTCAGGTAACTGGGGGCTGGATGGAAATAACGTTAGAGGCTTTTAATCACATACCTTCTTGGCAACTTTCAAATTATTTTGTGCCTGGGGTGCTCCTTCAGAAAAATTCATTTGGAAATATATCATTAAAAAAAAAAAGAAACAGAAAGTTACCTCTATGTTCTTATAAGTTTAAACACAAAGTCTGGGTTATAGGAAGTGGAAAGCTTGACTACTGTACTGGCCTCTCCCAGCCTCCTCTGTAATTCTTGCCTTTGAAAATGGGAATTCAGCCACTGAGACTTTTTGATGTGCAGCTGCCTCATTCAGAGAACACTGACCAACTGACAAAGTCTTCAAGTTGTCTCTCTTCTTCCTTTTGTGAAAACAGAAGACAAAGGAAAAGGCGATGTCTCTTCAGTGTCTCCTTAGCTATCCATCATCCCCACAGTGGACATCTAAACTTAATGTGCAGTCCACATATTCACCATAAAACTTGGGCACTTAAGGTAAGGAAATACTTCTATAGTTATTTGGCATATTGAGCAGAGTTAGGTTTTTTCCTCCCTTAAACTACTCAGATAATTGTCCCCAACTAGTTTGCATAAACAGCCTTTAAGAAGTGTTGTTTTTTAAAGTTACCAGCCTAACAAATTTCCATAGCAGAATTCCAAGCAGAAGAAACGGAATCAGCTTTAAAGAAAGATCATCAAAATAAAGGAGTATAAGGAAAAGCAGAAAGTGGCACATTCTGTCATTTTTATTACCAAAAGTTCAAACCATTTACATGCTGACATTAAATGCCATATGTAAGTTCACTACAAGCAAACTTTTTTAAAAATATACATACTGTATGTATTTACATTCAAGTTTGAGTAACTGGTGTCAAGGTATAGTTCAGGGTCTTTACCCACCCTGTGCATTTGTTCAACTACTATCTAAACAGAGATTGTATCTTCACTTAGGCACCTGGAGAGGTAGAAACTGCTTTTAAGGGGGAAAAAAAAAAAACAACCTGTAGTGCAAATGTGAGGATCACGGTTGAAGCAGCTTATACATCAAGGAGGCCTTAAGTATGACTAGCTTTGGTCATCAAAAGCTGAATACATGTAGCCTTGTCTTTTAAATTAAAACCAGATAAAACTTTGGGTACATGCTCTTCTGAGCACATCAGGGGGTTGGCAGTTAGCAAGGAATGCTCTGCCACTCTGCACGGGAAACTGCGTATGAATAAGTTAGGCAACATAGCAGTAGGGCTGGGCTGGCGGCTGGGTACCTTTTCCCTGATAAGACACAAAACACGGATGAGTGGCTTTAGAGATTTCAAATTAACATCTGTACACCCACAGCCTGGAACTCCAGAAGCCACCAAGGTATTTCCTCTCCCAAGTGAAACCGATCTTATTTCCACCATGCCCACCTCCATTCCAAACTGAGCTAGTAAGTCCAGAGAGGGGTGGGGGTGGCCCAAGAGTTCTGCAGCCCACAGTTCGTCAGCGACGTTGACTAAACCTCAGGATGGTTCCTGGGCCGGTGAGGGGCTCCCCGGGTTCTTGCCAGACTTGGCAGGGCTCGTTCCTGAGAGGGGAAGCTGGAAGGAAGCCACGGGGGTGGCCGAGGGCAGAAGCCCTTCCCGTTCCCTTTTCTTCTGTTTCCATCCTGCGGTTCTGGAACCAGATTTTGACTTGGGTGTCATTCAGTTGCAATGAGTTGGCTATCTCGATGCGTCGGGCCCGAGTTAAGTACTTATTGAAATGAAACTCCTTCTCCAGTTCTGTCAGTTGCTTGGTGCTGAAATTCGTGCGGATCGCGCTGGAGGGGGTGGCGGCTCCATACTCGGCGAATTTGCCTGCAACGTAAAGACAGGGCGTCGTCAGCGTGGCGAGATGACACGGAGACGCGACTTGGGAGAGCTTTGGGGCCACACTAGAATCAGAGTTACTGAGCGGCCCTTCTGGGTCTCCGAACACAGCTGTGCCAAGAGAAAAGCTTCACGGAGCGCTCCTTCCGGCAATTTTCTCAACCCCTGGCATTCGGGGCACTCTCAATGCAATTCGCCTGGTTTAATAATGTCTGGGGCCTCGTGTTCCCGATAAGACCCAAACCGCCGTCCACAGGGACCTCTCCAGCGCGCCCTCGGCTCAGTTCCGCTGGATCGATCCCCAACCCCAGTCGCGTCCGTCCGTCCAGGGCCCAACTACTTACTTTTCTTCGGCGCGTTCCTCTTCACCTTCATCCACTCGAACGTGCTGAAGGCGGCAGGGAGGCCAGAGGCTGGGGACGCACACTTGGGGTAGACGCCGGGAGCGGGGGACGCGGTCTGGAAGGCCCCAGAGTGGCCGTCGGTCGGCTCTTTGAGACACGCCGAGAAGGGGCCCGGCTCGCCAAAGGCCGCGTAATCCACTTGGCCACTGAGGAGGAAGGAGCCGCCTCCAGAGAAGACAGCCGAGGTGGCGTAATGGACGTGCGCCCCGCTGTCGTCTGCCGGCCGCCCGAGCGCGCACGGTAAATCGTATGCGGGCGCAGACCCCGGGAGGCAGTAGTCCTCGCCCCCGGCCTGGACAGGTGCGGCGCCTGGCTCGTAGGCCCCCTCTAGGGGGCACGGCGCGTACGCGGGCGCGGCAGGCCCGGGAGGCTGCGCCGGGGCGGCCGGGGGCGAGGGCACCGCTCGCGCCGCGGCCAGGGGCAGGCAGCTAACAAACGCGCCGTCGCCGCTGCCCAGGGGGAAGGCGGGCTGCAGGACCATGGGCCGGGCGTCGGCGCGACAGAACTTGGGCGCGAAGCTCAGCAAGTCGCCGCCGTCCCGGCCGCACGACACGTAGTCGAGGTAGGAGCTCATGGTTCTGGCCCACCCACCGGAGCGCGCCGGCCGGGCCTGGGTGTGGGGGCCGCAGGACCGCCGCGCTCTGCGCCGCTCCGCCTCCCTGTCTAGCCGACCTGCCCTCGCCGAGCCATGGCGAGCCAGCCGGGGGTAAATAGTGGCCTAATATAGAGGCGGGGTGGCCACGTGGCGCCGGCCGGCCAATGGGCGCCGTCCCCGCACGGCCCGGGTCCCGACTGGCGCGCGGCTCCACGCGCTTGCCCGGCCGCCAACTTTGCCAAACAGGCGGGAGGCCGCCGCCCCGCGCCCCAACCCAGCCCAGGGGACAGCCTCTGGCCCCGGGGCTGCTTGGCTAAGGGCGGGGCCCGAGCGCTAAACGCCCGCTTCCCGGACAGGTATTGGACAAGTTAGGGGCAGAAAAGCAGGAAGGGCCGCTCGGGGGAGGAGGAGAGAATGTAGAGGGGAGAGCCTGTTCTACACCATGGGTGGCTAGCCCCTCGGAGTGTGGATGGTGGGCGCCGCGATGTGGGAAGGGTTAAAAGGCCCTACGGAACCCCTTCCTAGCCTCCTCCAGGGAAGGTAAAGTGGTTTCTCTTCCCTTTTTCTCTGAACCCTATGCTTTCAGTATTCTTGGCACTGGTGATATCTCTGGTGCTCAGATGGTTAAAAAATCCGCCTCCAACGCGTGAGACCTGGGTTCGATCCCTGGGTTGGGCAGATCCCCTGGCGGAGGGCATGGCAACCCACTCCAGTATTCTTGCTTGGAGAATCCCCATGGGCAGAGGAACCTGCCAAGTTACAGTTCATGGGGTCGAAAAGAGTCGGACACGACTGAGCGACTAAGCACACAAACCTGGAGTAGACGTTTAATTTTCCTTTTCCCCTCACCCCCGATTTTGGAGACATACATTTTATGCTGTAGGTGCTGTGTAGTTGGGACGGCACAAAATCTTCACTTCTAGGCTAGATTTTCACGTTACTTCGCAGCTTCTTCCACTGCTCCCATTTGTGGTGCATGAGAAGCGAGTGTTGAGTGCGGATTTTGATTTGGACAGAAGTTTCTGCCTGTGGGACGTTTAGCAGATTATCCTCGTGGACTAGTTTGTAAAAGACAGAATCTGCCCTTGGGATGAGTCGCTCGCTGTGCTCCTCTCTGGGAGGTTGGCTCTCGCACCCGTGCTGCGCCCGCTTTTTTAGAGGTACTTTGGCTCCAGGGCGCAAAGGCTTCTCAGGGACCCGTCAGATCTCAGACGTTTGGATGGGCTTGTGCCTCTAAGCAATTAAAGCTTCTGTTCCATCAGATAAGTGCTGCGTCGTCTCTTGCGAGTGAAATCTGAGGGCTCACAATGTTAATGGGCTCACGTCTTTCCCTTGATAATATGGTTTTGTTTACTGAGTGTAGAGAGACGGGAAATAAAAGTGCAATTGGCACAGGAAATGGGGGTAGAAGAGTTACAAAGCTTTACACTGACAAACTTTCCAACTTCCTTGAACATTTTTTTTTTTTTGATGTTTCCTTCTTTAGGGCTCTAGGAAAAGTAACAAGTTAAATAAACAAATAGATGTTATTTACACACAGCAGTAATGAAAGAGGGTGGTTTCCTAAAACTCTGTGTGAATAAAGAGCCTACTCTTGGCTTTTTCAAGTGCTTTTAAGAACTTGATCTGTTATAGCCTCTGAGTTATGGTGACGGAGGTTTTACTATTGTTTTACTGATCCACTTGTTGTGAAAGAGCGATTGAGCCCTTGCCTAAAATTCCACTCTGAGGAAGTCTGGGAAATAGGAGTGGTTACAGTCCAGGGAGCCAGTTCCCTACAGGTATGTGAACTTGTGAATAAACAGAGAGGGATCGAAAGTGTCAACCACAGTGCTGAGGCTGAAGTTGAGCCAGGATGGGGGAGGGCTAAGCCTGGAGGGGAGGGGATAGGTAGAGGGTGGACACCAAGGAATAAGCACAAAGGTGAAGAGGTCTAGGATTCCTGCACTGCTGAAGTTCTTGGATTTCCCTGGGAAATAAAATTCTGGGCTGGAAAATAGCCCTTCAAGCTTGATATTGCTACTTCAATTATCTCCTGTAGCCAGTCACACAGCAAAGGTCTTAAATAGTTTTTATTTTCTAAATAGTGTTTTAAAAAGAAAAATTAAGGCTCTTCTCTAGCACCTTGGCTGGGAAATAATAGACCTCTTTGGAGCTAACTCAGGCTTCAAATATATAGGCATTTCTTCACTGTCCTCCTTCTGTACCCTTAATGCAAGAGTATCAATAGGTCACAATTTAACCCCTCACTGGCTAGACTTCAATTTTTACCAGTTTTTACCAGCATAATGTCTCAGCTCTCACACTCCTGTCGCAAAACTAGAAAACCCAGTCTCAGATGGTACTCATCTGATCACAGCTCCTAGGTCCAGAGGCCCAAGAGGGTCAAGAAGGAAGGGTGGCCTTGTCAGCTTCTCTGGAAAAAGACCTCCAGCCCTCTACAACCCAGGTGGAGGACAGAAAACCATGGTCTGACAAATATGGCCCAAACCTATCAAATTAAGTGCCTTTTCTCTAAGGTTTCAGAAAAACAGCCAGCCTAGATGCCTTGGCAACAGTCATTTCAACAAAGACCGGGTTTTGCTGCTAAGCATTTGGAACAAAGGTTGGGTCCTGCATGTCGCAGTTAAGCACTGACTTTGTTGCACTCATGAGCTGCACACACTATTTCCCTGAAGTGAAATTTGGGAGATTGAGCTTTGCTGAGGGAAGTAAACGTCCTGAAAACGACATCTAAAATTAATAATCTAAAAATTAGATTTTAAAATATGTGTTATTTTAACAACTGTGGATGAGAGTAAGTAGGTGGAGTTTTCAGTATTTGTTCAGACCCAGTAACAGGTCCCTGAAACTACATGCAAAGAGCTATATTCTGTTCACCCTTCTCTCTTCTCCCTTTACTCTCCCACCCTTTGGCATACACTACACCTTGGGGCTCAGAATTGCCATCTCCACTCCTGGGCTGTTCTGACTTGCCCAGGATGAAAGTCAAGAGTTTGGTTATCTCAGACTCAGATTCAGTAAACATTTGCCAAAGACCTACTGTGTAAGAACTTTTTGTTAGGGGAGGGTTAGGCTAAGAAAAAAGATATTTTTAAACCAAAGGAATAAGGGATTCATTTTTGACACATGTTAGCTATGCTATAAATCTACTCTAGGAAAATCTGAATCTGTAATTTTCTAAGGAGATGTTGGAAGGTATTATTAGGGCAACTGTGTATATAAAGATATGAATATAGGATATTTTGAGTACCTTTAAAGTTTGTCTCCTAGAAGTTCACAGGGTATAGAAGAAACAGCTTAAGGATTTTATTGCTTGTTCCTAAGGGTCACTTGCCCTGCTGGGTCCTGGTGCTGTGAGTTCTCAGCAGGAGGTGGCAGCCTAGGGGCCTGACTGCCAGGTTGTGTTTGATGTAGGAATGCTTTGAAATCTCTCCCATCCTACTTACCACAGCAGTCACCCCCAACCACCCCCCAGGACTACCTTTCTCTCTACCATTCAAACAAGCAGCTTCTTTTCTGCAGACAGAGCAGTGGAGGCTCAGCAGTCTAGTCTTCTGTGTGTTTACAGTTGTTCCTGAAAAGCCTCTTACAGTCCTTCTCCACAAGTCCAATTGTGTTATCCCTTTAAGATGCTTCTGTGCTTGCTAAGTCCTTTCAATCCTGTGCGACTCTTTGCAACCCTATGGACCATAGCCCCCAGGCTCCTCTGAGCATGGGATTCTCCAGGCAAGAATACTGGAGTGGGTTATCATGCCCTCCTCCAAAGGATCTTCCCAACCCAGGGATCAAACCCACTTCTCCTAAATTGACAGGTGGGTTCTTTACCACTAGTGCCACCTGGGAAGCCCAGTGATGCTTGAGCACAGGCAAACTCTTGGCTCCACAGTCCCAAAGGACAGAAAGGCTCTTGCTTGTTGGGATAAAAAGTGGGGTTGTCTTTTCTTGTAAGCAAGATTTGTAGTTTCTGCAGCATCTTTCTATCCCAAGATAGGAGTAGAGATGAACAGGATCCTAAAGATAAGAATTCAAAACTTGTCAGAAGTCTGATACCATGACCCTCCCTGAGGAAAAGAGTCTAATGTGCTGTGACTTTTCCTAGAGCTTTATGAACATCTTGTGAGTCAAGCCTGTCCCTGGCATATGGGAGGCATTCAAGAAATGTTTGTTGGGCAGAAATGAAAATGAACAGAACGGTGTGTCTTCACCATGACCAATGATGGCTAAAGGATATCCTTAGATTACTGGCTCCTAGCACCACTTCAGGTGGGTAGGAATCACCAGAGGAGCTGGTTTAAATGCAGTTTCCTTAGCCTTCCCCCCACCCCCACTGAGCTTCTAATCCAATAGGTCTAACTCAGGAGTCTTTCTTTTTAATAAATCTGTTGAATGATTCTAAAGCAGTATTCTTCAGAACTACACTTTGAAAATGGCTGCTTTAGGAGCTGGGGTAGGGGGTAGTGTGGGGAGATGGGATAAGTCTTGACCAGCACGATGAGAACTCATGGCTAAATGGAGCAGGATTATACCTAAAAATTATCCAGAAGCCCATTGGGAGGTAGAGGAGGAGAGATCAATGTCAAGATCAAACTTAAGTCTCACTAGACTGAAGTTCCAGAAAATGTCCTTAAAAGGTAGTCAGTAGGAGCGTCCCAAGTTTTGCTGACAAAATAGTGCTTTGAAGAGATCCCGTTCACTTCTTGCCACTTCCCTAACCTGACTTTCAGAATGTAGTGGAGTAGGAAGTGAAAGAAAGGGATTTGTCACTGGCAATCCCTTCAGAGGGAGCTGAGTGGTTCTGAGGCAATGGGAAGAATGAAGGAGTAGGAATGGGGGTCATAAGAAAGAGAAGCCAGCTCTCATTTCCTTCCATCTCTCCCAAATGGTCTGGAATGAGCATTTAAGCTCTCAGGGTCCAAAGCAGGCCACCGTCCCTTGGCCTAAGGTGTAACTCTTACTGTGGCTAAAGATTGACCTTTTGCAGCACAGGATGTCAATGCTAGAAGACCCCTTGAGAGAGAAGTGACATCAACCCCCTCATTTTAGTGGTGAAGCTACTTTATTTACTCAGAAGTTAAAAGGCAAAGCCATCCTGCAAAAGATGAGGGTGGCCACTGGGGTCTCCTGTGTCTCCAGTCTGCCAGGAGCAGAGAGTCAGGCAGCCCCTCCGCTACACAGTGGCGACCTCCATGCTGAGCCTCTGAGCAGTGCTCACGGAGACCACAGAGCCAGCGGGCTGACTGGGAGGCCTGCCCTCCCTTTGCCATTTGTTTGCTAAACCTGTGCCTTAGACTTCTGAGGCCCCACCTTGAACTGCTCCAGCTACAAAGGGCAGAACTGAGCCTAGATCCCTACACCCTCCAGGAAGGTAAAGGATCCTCTCATTTCCTGTTTAGCTGATAGGCATCAGGGTCCTGAAGATAAAACAAGAGGTATCCTTAGGTTAATGTAGTTGGACAGGCAAGTACAAATAAAGATATGTGTGAACATGCAAAAGTACACTCATGTCAGTTATACTGATCTCTGGGACTTTCCTGGCAGCCCAGTGGTGAAGACCCCATGCTTTCACTGCAGGGGTCTTGGCTTTGATCCCTGGCTAGGGGGAGCAGAGATGGGGGAAGGTCCCACATGCCAGGTGGTACGGCCAAAAAAAAATTATGCTGATTTTTTTACTCCTTTATCTTAATTGTAGCTATTAAGTTTAAATTTATATGATTCAAGATTCAAAGGGAACCCTTTCTTTATCCCACCTCTGTCCCCAGGCACCTCGTTCTCCTTCACATGAACACCAATTTTGAGTTTCTTCACCAATTTTATGAGTATATCTTTCCAGAAATACTTTCTACTTCACAATTATAGATAGATAAATATCTAATTAGAGATATATCTCCCCACATTTTTACATAAATGATAACATATTACAAGACTCTTCTGCACCATGCTTCTCCCCCCATTATATCTTGAAGATCCTTTCTTTCTACTTTTTTACACCTTTACACTGTTCTACTGTATACATCTACCACAATTTATTTAGCTAGTTCCTTATTAGTGGGCATTTATTTTCATTTTGGTATTAAGACACATGTTCAACTTTTTGCCTATTAGAAAAAATTCCTAGACATGAAATTACTTAATCTAATATATGTGTACTGGCAATGTTTCTATATATTGCTAAATTGCTCTCTTTAGAAGTGAATCAATTTATACTTCTACGGCAACATATGAGAATTCCTGTTTCCTCATACCTTTGACAAGTCAGTGGGATATTAAAGATTTTTTTTTTAATTTTTGCCAATCTGATAAGATAATACCCTTATAGCATCTCCAAAAATGTCATTCTTCTTTATCTTACCTGATCCTATTATAATTCTATTTTACAAATGCTAATACTGACACAGAAAAAGAAACAACTTACTGCAGTCACATTCAATGTAAATGGCTAGGGTCAGATGTTCAGCACTTTCCTATACAACACAAGGAAGCCTAAGATTTAAAGAGAATGGGTGGCTGCAAGCATTCTTGAAAGACACATGGTATAAAAAAGCACAGAAGCTTTCAGACATCTCTTAGAGGCCCCCTCTTTAGTGGTCTGATACCAAGACCACATTTCTGCATGCCCCTGGAGAGTACCCTCTGGAAGCTGAGGGACTCTGATTAGCAATCTGATCTGACCCAGTCCTAAGCATTAGCTTGCATTCAGTATCTGGGAAGCAGTAGGGTGTTGCTTTTAATTTCCCTAAGACTTATTTCTCACTGGCCACCCAGGATCTAAGTATTGATCAGCATGGGGGTGGGTAAGAGGATGTTTTCCCCAAGATTTTAGCTTTTTGTAGACCTGATAAAGATAATTCCTAAGCTTGGGAGTGCACACATGCATACTGCTTTACTAATGATAAACCTATAGATATCTTTATTGACTGTTCCGTTGATGATGAAAGTGAAGGCCAGAAAGATTAGGTGAATATCTTAGGGTCACACAGTGCATCAGTTAGCAAAGCAGAAATCAGTGAACAGAGACCTAAACCTGAACTCATTCACTTCCCCTTGCAGTCTTCTCTTCCCACTCCACTGTTCATTTTGGTGGATAACTGACTACCTGCTTAGGCTGTCAAAATCAAAACCTAGGGATTAGCATCCACAACTCCTCTTTCACTAATCCAGTTGATCACCAAGTCCTCTGAATTCTTCCTCCTAAATGCCTCTCCTCTTCATCCTTATTAAGTTTCTCACTCTCTAGGCTGGATTATGGCAGCAGCCTCCTCCTTTGTTCTTCCCGCTTCCTATCTCTCCTTTCTCCCACCAGACACAGTACCCCCTAGAGTCAGCTTTCCAAATATAAATAACAAATGACCACATGTCCCAGCTTAAGACCTTTAGTGGCTCTGCAAGTCCAGGTGCCCTTCCGTGGTCCTTACCCAGCCTCTCTGTCCAGCCAGATGCCTCACTCCGAGCTCCTCTCCTTGTTCTAGGTCCAGACCTTGCTCTTTCTTCCCTCTCTGCTTTAGTATGTGCTGCTCTCTCCACCTGGTAGATCACTCTTTCTTGGGCCTAAAAATTCCTATACTTCAGGAACCCAAATTCACCTCTTCTGAGAAGCCTTTTTGACACTACAATACTGTTAATGACTCCTTTATTCCAGGAACATTTTGGCCACACCTCTGTTATAGCATCTGTCATACTAATCTTAGGACTAATTCTTTTTCTACCCCAATAGACTGAAAGGCATACGCCATTGGTGACTCAATTTTTATATCCCAGAGACCAGCACAGTACATGTAGGAACTGTTCGGTAGGCACTGCTGAAGAGAGAAGACTCTGAACCAAGAACAAGAGGTTCAGTATTTTCACTGCTGGAGGAGTTCAGGACACTGTGGAGGCCTTAAGGCTTCAGCTTATATCCATCTGAGGAAAATGATAATAGAACATTTCTTCAGTCAGTCAGTCAGTCAGTTCAGTCGCTCAGTTGTATCCGACTCTGCGACCCCATGAATCGCGCAGCACGCCAGGCCTCCCTGTCCATCACCAACCCCCCAGAGTTCACTCAGACTCACGTCCATCAAGTCTGTGATGCCATCCAGCCATCTCATCCTCTGTCATCCCCTTCTCCTCTTGCCCCCAATCCCTCCCAGCATCAGAGTCTTTTCCAGTGAGTCAACTCTTCACATGAGGTGGCCAAAGTACTGGAGTTTCAGCTTTAGCATCATTCCTTCCAAAGAAATCTCAGGGTTGATCTCCTTCAGAATGGACTGGTTGGATCTCTTTGCAGTCCAGAACAAGCTATTTCCACCCAAGAGGATGGCGAGAGAGAAGAAGACTGAGGGGAGAGGGAGAGAGCTGGGACTTTCTGTCCTCCAGGGGGCTCTTTACTGTGGGCTGAGACAACACATTAACTTGAGAAACTTCCCATCTCATATCACTGAGAACAAAAGTTAAAAAGAGAGGGTAGGCCAGAACTCTCTTAGAATTTATGACAAAGAGGACAGCAGGTGCCACCGAAGGAGGGGTATAAGAGTGCTTCCCCCACCCACTCACCCAGGCCTTCCTGCTGTGAACAGCTCTGACTGAGGCCTGCCCCTCGCCCCCAGCTGTAGTCTGCTCCTTTAGGTGTTTCTAAAATCAACCCCCAGGAGCTAAAGTAAAACTACTCCAAGCCTTCCCTCATATCATAAAAGCGAGAAGAGGCATATCATTGTGATTAGTGTTTTAAGTGTATTTTAATGGTTATTTTAAATGGCATTCAAGTTTAGTTCCAAGTTCAACAGGGGTTCTTAACCTCCTTCCTCCCATACAAATAGGAAATAGTCCTGAAAGTCAATGAGAGATCTAGTTCAGCGTCTCCCCTGAATTCTGGTCCCTCGGGACATCCTTTATAAAACTCTTAAATAAAAGTGTTTGCAAGAACCTTCCCACCTATTGACGTTTTTTCTCGTCCTGCCCTCAGAGATGGGTTTGACCCTTTCTGGGGGACAGCAGCGGTGAAGGGTGTCACTGGGGCAAGCGCGAAGTGCACGGAGGTGGGGGCGTGGAGGTGGGGCCGGGACGCTGGGGGCACCGGGCGCCCTGCCTGGCCCGCGGGCGGGGCTGCTGGGCGGCTGCCGGCCCTGGCGAGGGGAAGACCGGAAGGCGCTACCCTCCGGGCCTGGTGCGGCAGAGCGCGGGGCGGCAGGTCGCGCCCTCCTTTACCGCTCAGCCTGCGTACCCGCGTCTCCTCTGCTTGCGGTTTCTGGTCGGATCCCAGCTGGCCCGGACTTGCTCCGAAGGAGGAGGAACCGCTGTCGAGCGAAAAGTGCACACCAGTGATTGATGAACTCTTAATAGAACTAACCTCTCTCCCGCCCCCAGCCTAGACACACACGCAGAGCAGGCCTTCACCCCAGCCCCCCCCCTGGCCTCCCCGCAGGTCAGGGGGGACGCGGTCGCCAGCCGGTTGGGTGATTAACTCACCGTTTGTCTTTCGAAAAGGGTTCCAGGTGGGTCGGAACACCCTCCCGTCCGCCCGCGCCGCCGGGAGAGCGGGTCGAGCGCGCGTCACATGGCGCTGGCCGAGCCGGCCTTTGTGCGGCGCGACCGCCCCACCGCCCCGGGAGGCGGCAGCTATTGTTCCTCGTGGGGGTGGGAGGATCTCCGACTCGGGGTCCACGCCGGCCCTCTCTCCAGTGTGCCCCCAGGTTCGAGCCTGGGTGGGGGCCTCCTTTGTGTGTTTTTGCCGGCGACGGAGATGGCATCGTTGCTGCCCCAAGGGGGTTAGCAGACGCGGGTAAAAGAGGTCAGTTCTGGCTCTGCTACTGCCTGGAGTTCAACCCAACCGACCCACTTTCCCGGTCATTTGGCCCTCAGGCCCTTGTGGAGATGAGGAGAGGTGTGGTATTTTAGGGCAGCTTTCCTACCAGTAGAGCCATCAGGCGGCCTTCTGCCTGTCTCCTCAGAAGTCAGGGACTCTGATAGCCTCCTTCAAAAGGCCTTGGTCCAACAGGCACTCTTAGACAGATTTTAGTCCGGCTTCTCCACCTAAAACATTGCCTCTGCACCAGGGTTCTCCATGCATCCTGATTTCAATTAAGATCTCCTCTTTGGGCTCTTACTAATGTTAAAATCCTATTCTCATGGTTTTCCAGATTTTATTCTTCCATATAAAATGACCCCAACTAGATATAGGAACCATTCAAGAGACTTACCCCTGGAGGAGGAAATGGCAACCCACTCCAATATTCTTGCCTGAGAAATCCCATGGACAGAGAAGCCTGCGAGGCTACAGTCCATAGAGTAGCAAAGAGTCACGACTGAGCAATGAGCAGGAAGAAGAGATTTTACCACAAGATCTGGGACAAGACTTCTGTAGTGTCTCCCACCAAGATGATCTTCTGGGAACCCGTCACCCGCTTCTGCTATTGCAAATGACTGGACATCCATTAACCTTGGTTCTTCATGTGTGGAAACCTTTTGTTTGCTGTGCTTCAGAAGGCTGGGCCTGGCCTGAAAATGGATCTTTGAATTGTCTTTGTACTTTCCCAACTTGCCAAGGTGAGTATGAGACCTGAGTGAAATGTTTAGGCGTGAGCTTTGGGCCAGGCATATAAATCCATTTGGCCAACTTTGGGCACCCAAAATAAAGGGCTTTGTAGCTGGAGTAGAAGACAAGGGAGCAGTGAGAACTAAGATTTCATCCTCTGTAATGATCTTCTCTACCACCAGCATCACCAATGCAGTAAGTGCACAGGATTCATCTACCCTATCTTTTTTCTCTCCATCCAGACCTTCTACAAGAGAGCTCTAAGAGAGTCAGTTCTCAGAGGTGCTATGGGTGCAGCTGGCGACCCAGCCTCACTTCCCTGTGCCTGAAAGTGTCAAGGGATAGGCCTGCTCACCCAAGCCATAGCTACATCCCCTCTCTAGAAAGTTGCAGTGCTCTGAAGTAATCAGACTATAGGCCTGTGGGAACTGGAGCCTTCTGTCTCTCTTTTTATTTACTTAATATGAACTGCTGTTCATCCTATTCTTTTCTTACAGTTTCTGAAAGAAGGACCAGAGTAATGCCAAGAGTTGCCAGATGAAGAGGACCTTCTTGGATTCTGTAACTGGGATTAACCCATTCTTAACTTCAGGAGGCAGTTTCAACTAATTATCAGAATAAAGTCAAAACAGGCCTGGGATCTCCCTTGAATATCCATGGTGTAAACAGGCTTCTGGCTCCCCCAGGTCAAGAAGAGAAACACTTTTTTAGAATGTTGGGTTTCTCCTTTGTTATTCAAACATACACCCACACTTCACTCTCCCTAATGAAAAACCTCAACAGATGGGGAGCCTAGGTGCTCAAGCCTGCTGGCTGAGATCACTTCACTCAAGGGTCAGTTGGCTGGTACAGAATGGGGGAGGGAGAGGGATGAGTAACTAGTATGGTTAATTACCATGTTTAAAATACTCCTTACAGATACAAATTTGAAAAAGCTTTTCAGCAAGGTTAGCAGCCTCTGGGGCCTGGGAAACCAATTTGGCTGATGTGTCTCTGATAGGGCCCTAGGCTTGAGGGTTGCACCAAGGGGCAAGCACTTGTTCTGTATTCTCTCCCTCTCTTATTTGAAAGCCTGTACAAAGAAATGGTACAAATGGATAGTTAACAAATAATTCCATCTGAGAAGGATTTTTCTCTGTGAGGTCCTTAGATAAGGCTGAGGTCTGAAAGCCAGGAGGTAGAATGTGTTACTGCCCTTTCTTGCCACCTTTCCTCTGCAACTTCCCTATCCCCTTGGCTAACTCAGTAGGGTTTTCTCACTCCACTGCAACTTCCCTATCCCCTTGGCTAACTCAGTAGAGTTTTCTCACTCCACTGCAGGCTGAGTTTCTCCTTGGTAGCCAGGGCAGGCTCTCCCAGTCCCTAAATCTTTTCCCATCCCCAGCTCTCATTCTGCAGCTGGTCATTCCAGCTACTTCTTCTCAACCCTGCTTTAATTCATGTTTGATTGGCAAGACAGACCAGGGGCTCCCAAATGACTTCCACCCCCATCCGGTAGGTAGGCCTGGGCTTGGGGCCCTGACCCCTTTCTTCTGGTCCCAGGAGAATCGCCCACAACCTCCCTGATAAGACCTCCTCCAATGGGTCTAAGTAAGAGGGGTGAAAAAAAAAAAAAGGCAGAACCGGCCACGGCCAGAGAGCCAAAGAGCCATTTTCCTCCTCTTGGGCAAAGGGGTTAACCTCCCCGAGCCCAAGGCCCGCAACGAGGCCGGCCCCTCCCCACCCGCGGGTGTCGGACGCCTTGCCGCCTTTGTGCGGCCTCCCCGCCGCGGGGCCCGTGGGAAGCCGCGCTCACAATGGCGCCGCTGCTCCCGGAAGGCCCGCTGCTGCGGGCCCCCTCGACCCAGCAGCGCTCGGCGGCGAGGGGCCAGCAAGCAGCCTCCTCGAGGCCGTGGTGAGCTCCCAACGGAGCCCGCGCGCCGCTCCCGGAAAGAAGCCTCGGTCTGGAGTGGCGGTGTCCTTCCGCTACAGACGCGCCCCTTCCCGCTGCAGGTCCTGCGCGGGAGAAGGAGCGGCCTGGGCCTGGGGCGCCATTGCTGGCCCGCGCTCCCCTCCCCCCCCACCGTCCTTTCTCTGCCTTCCCAAGACCAGAGAAGGGGGGAGGCGGGCGCCTCCGCCGATAGAGCAGCTATTGTGACCTTCCCTCGCGGAGCGGGAACCCAGCCGGCTGCGTACCGCCGGCGGTGGTGGGGAGGAGACTGTGTGCGCAAATCTCGGGCTGCGGAGGGGGTGGCAGTGGGAAATAAAGCTTTGCAACCTCGGGCAGTTGGGCCCTTCAGAGGGTGTTTGGTTGTGTTTAGACTTGGTGCTTCCTAACACTAATTGCAGGCTCAAAAAGAGCAGAATTTATGGCGAAGGACAAGGCGGCTTGTTTATAATTCATGCAGTTTTAAATGGCTGTGCGCGGGCTCCGCTCTCGCCCTGGCTGGCGGTCGCGCAGGAAGGGCCTTCCCCAGACTGGCCGCCGCCCCCACTCGCGCCGGGAGCGACCGAGCGTGGTCATCACATGACACTCACGCCAGGGGGCAGGACCGCATCCGTCCGGGTCGCTCCCGGAAGCCTCGGGGAACCTTTCTCCAGAGGTGGGAGAGGACTCCCCACCCTGCTAAGCGAGGGTGTGCTTTGGGGCGGCTGCAGCTGCTTAGAGAAGGAGCTCCCAACCCTGCGCTTCTTTGGAGCCAGAGTGGGAGAGGAGGCTGATGTCAACCGAGCCAGACACCGTTTAAAATCTAATCCATGAAACCCTAAGCCGCAGATGACACTTGGGGCCTTGCAGACACCCGCAGACTCAGCAGATACTCCTGCGGTAACACACCGCGCTGGAAAACGCCTGGAGCCGTGATGCATTATGTATTTTTATTATTATTTATTGTAGGAAGAGGAGATGAGGGGGAAACCGGGCTGAATCTAAACAGCCTGACAATTCATCTATTTAATATTTAGCCAGTTAAGAAAGGTGGTTGTAATCCCTGCAAGGCAGCAAGCTTTCCTTTGATTTCCCCTAATAGCTTTAAAAAATAATTTCTTACAAGACAATTAGAAATTCTGCCTATGGATGCAAATTTCATAGAAAAACAATTTTAAGCCTTGAACGTGGGTAAAATATCCCTTCGGTTGAAGTCATTTATTCTTTTGATACACTTCTACAACATGTATACTTTAAACCTGCTCAGATAAAGTGAAATTTAGCAAAAAGGATAATTCCCTCCCGCCCCCAATCTAACATGCCATTTTAAAAACAGCACAAAGGAACAAGGAAACTAAATATTATTTTGAGCCATAATTATTTAGCGAAACACAAACATCCAAATAGAAACGATTGTTGTTCCACCAGAAGATTAGAAGTTAAATGATTTCCACACAATAGAAATTTCACCTCGTGTCACCGGGGATGTAGTAGGAGTTGCATTATTTGTCAAATCAAATAGAGATGCGTGGGCCGACTTTGCTGAAATACAAAAGAATCGAACCTTATCTGAAGGCGTTTTCCGAATGTCTCCTCCTAGAGAAGCCGGTCTAAGCAGTCCGCCCCAGTTAAAACCACGCTAATATTTACAAAACGGTTATAAATCCTCGTAGACATTTTGCCCATTTTGTACAAAGAAACAGGAGTAAACAAAGTGTTTATACTTATTATGTTCCATTAATGAAACTTTTATTACTTTACATCGTGGGGAACGTTTGTTTTCTTTAGAAATGAACCACTGATTTCTATAAGGAAAAAGTCGTGAGGGCATTTCTGACAGAAAAAGCTTAGGTGCATGGCTTCAAATGATCGTTTCTTTTTCTGCATCTCAGCTTTTTCATTGTTCAGTTCTTCTTATGACTTCTCTTGTATCTTTCTTTGATTGTCAGTTTTCTTTCAAAGTTTTTTTTAACTACCTAATGCAGAAAAGTGAGCTCTGGCCTCCCCAATGTAAGTGCAACCTAAAAGGTGGATCTGCATCTAGAAAGAGGGCGGTCGAAACAGTAAAGCAGGCAGCAGAGAAACACCCTACCCGATCATCCCACCCAGAACATTTCGAGGTTTGCATCTTCAGATCTCACACCCTCTGAAGTCAATAGCTAGAAAATAATCAAGTATTCCCCAGAACCAATTTGTGTACTAGATTCCAAGTAAGTGGAAACAATGTTTCACAGGGTTAGCCTATGGGAGGAGGCGGGGTTCCTCTGGGATTGTGCACAAGATAAAGGCAGAGTGACCTACTTGCAAGTGTGGGTGATTAACACAGATACATTTCCGACTGAGAAATTTTTTATTCTAAATATTTGCTCAAATAGTACCAGACAATTTGAAATCAATAAACTGTGGCAAGGGCTGTGGCGGTTGGGAAAAGAATAACGGGTGTCGTGCCACGCCATGGGGCCGCCTGACTCTACCCGTGAAGGACAATTTGCGGTCTTAATCCTTTACAACTACAAACACCAGCCACGGTTACAACTGTTCAAAACTACTCTCTCAACTAGTTCAGAGCAAGGGGACTAAAGAGGTGATATGTGGCCCCCGCGGCGCGGGAGCGCGTTCCTAAACTCGGCTGGAGAACTCTACGAATATACACATAAATACATTAAGACGAGGATAAATAATCAGGAAAACGAAATGACTCGCTTCAAATAATAAATACAGATCGTTGAGTCCGATGCAATTCTTACGGGACGGAAGAAGCATATAAATTAAGGTCTCCGCAACTAAACCAGACGCGGGCTGGGCCCGGAACCTCTGCGGCGCGCCGCCCGATGGATCTCAGACTTACCTTCGGGACACCATTACCAGATTAGAGTCCCTCAGTCCGCAGTGTGTGGCACTGGCGAGTTTAACAGCGGGAGAATCCTTGCGGCTGATTTACGGAGAGTCACCCAAAACAGGGTGCGCCTGGAAAGGAGGCCCAGGCGCCTGCGCCTCGGCCGCTGTCGGCCCAGAGACCGGGAGGCAGCGGACCGGGCCAGAGCGAGGGGAGTGGGGGTCACCGAGCTGCCCCGCGGGCCCCGCCCGCCACCCCCGCCACCAAAACCAAAGAGGTAATCGCGCCGCGAGTTCGGGCCGGTGGCGGCCGCTACAGATGCGTCAGTTTGGGGGCCTCGGGCAGGCGTCCCTGAGACGAGTGGTGGGCCGAGAGATCTGTGTAGGTGGGATGAGGGTCACACGGTCCGTGGTGGTGGTTGCCTGGAATCTGCGCGGCGCAACTGTAGTCCACGCTGGCCGAAGAGGGGTGCGAGAGGTGGCCCAGGTTGAAGACGGGGCCGGACGCGGGCGCCATGGAGTCGGCGAAGTTGCCGCCCACGTACACCGGGCTGCCCTGCAGGCTGGCGCTGGCGGCCGCCCGCCGTTGCTCGCCATGGGGTGGGGCTCGAACTCGGGCGCCGCGTAGCGCTTCTGCTGAGGCAAGCAGCTGCTGAGCGGCGCTGTGTGGCGGCCAAGCCGTACATGTTGGGCTGAGATTTGGCGAAGGCGGGCGGCGAGGGCGCGTCGTAGGCCAGGCCGGGCACAGGTGGCAGCTGGCCTGAGTAGGCCACGTGGCCCGCGGCGCCGCCGAGCGGCGGGCTGCGCTCCGGAGACTGACCCGCCGGCGAGTGCAGGATGCCCTTGGCCTTCTGGTCCTTCTTGTACTTCATGCGCCGGTTCTGGAACCAGATCTTGATCTGCCGCTCGGTGAGGTTCAGCAGGTTGGCCATCTCCACCCGGCGTGGCCGGCACAAGTAGCGGTTGAAGTGGAATTCCTTTTCCAGCTCCACCAACTGTGCACTTGTGTACGCCGTGCGCACCCTCTTGGATGCTGGGCCCGGCGGGCTCTTGTCCTCGCAGCTCTCTCCTGGGCAGGGAGGAGAGAGAGAGGTCGCTGAGCGGGAGGTGTGGGGACACCCTGGGTCGTAGAGGGTGCTTCCCTGACTCCTTCCTCTTCCTCCCCTCGCCCCACTTTAATCCTGGCTGGAGCGAGGGAGGGGCGTTAGAGCGGTGAGATTCCAAGAGATTCCCAGAACTCAAAGGCCCCAGGCCTACCTATCAGTGGCACCTGAAACTCCCATCTGCCTTCTGAAGTCCAACTCACTCAGCCCACCCCTTCCCCTTCAGCCTAGTCCATCATCCCGTTCCCAAGGCTGAGGAGGAGTTTAATGAGAGACTAGTAGCAGCTGGTAAGGCCTCCCGCCCCTGTCAAAGAAGGGCCAGACTTCACTTTGAACACTCCTTCCAGCCGCTGCTGCTGGGAAGGTAGGTGGGGGAATGCTGGAGGCAGCCTCAAACTGCCTTGCTCAGAGGCTGGCTCCTGGGCAAAGCACCCCAAGCATGGAATGAGGGTAGCAATCTTGGCAGCTCACTCCAGCTCAACTGCACTCATGGGCCCAGTGCTCAAATGCAGGGAGGTGACATACCATGAAAATATAGCCCCAGAGTTTTAGGGCATCCAAGGCCAGGCTGGGCATATTTTGAGTACTGCCATGCTGGGAGCAGCAGCTCCAGCAGTGGTTTCCACCACCCTGCCACCTCTCAGCAGCTTGTCCACTCCCCCCCCCCCAAGGAAGACAAATGGATTTCTCCTGGGAGGGAGGGCCTAGGCCTGCAGCTGGGAAGGAGGGGCAGGAGAAGGAGCTTACAAGACTTGAAGACACTTTCCCCCTAGGAGCAGCAGCCCCAAAGAGCAGCAGGCAGACCAGAGATCTGATAACAAGCTAACTACATCCCAAGCTAACTACACCTCAAGCTAGCCCTGGACCGGAGAGCAAGTTCATCTACCTGAAGATAAAAAGTACATCAGAGAACACAAGGCCAGAAAAGTTCAGGAATCAAGCAAGCTGAGCAGAGAGTGGCAGAAGGTCTCAGAGCTGCTGGTCCTGCCCTTCTTCCACATAGACTAAATGGATGTAGTGAAAAATTTCTCAACACCAGAGTCTCCCTTTCCAGGGAAAAAGCCCAAGGCTGCTCCTGTTTCAGAGTACAGCCTCTTCCCCTAGGAGATGTGCCTCCACATTAGGGATTTCCTGGGATGGGGAGAATTGAGTGGGCGTGGCCTGAGATATGCTATCTGAGGTTTTGTTTTTATACGTTATTTTGCTTGTTTTGCTGGGGCAGGAGAGGGTTGGCTGTGCCTTTCAGCTTGCAGGATCTTAGTCCCCTAACCAGGGATTGAACTTATGCCCTTCGGCAGTGAAAGTACACAGTCCTTAATCACTGAACCACCAGGGAATTCCCCAGGTGTGCCATTTGGTAGTTTAGTTATCTTGGGCAAGTGACTTATCATCTCTAACGTTTTCCTTATCTGTTAAAATGGATGTTTTATTATATACCTACCTCAATGAGTTCTTTGGAAAATTAGCAGCTGTAAAGCACTTAACATGATTCTTAACATAGTGTTCAACAGACTTTTAGTTCTTATTAATTTAGAGAAATGGGATTCATGTGATATGGGCTGTATCACCCCTGGGCTTGGGGATCATAGTACCTATCTTCAAGTTTTGAAGATCTATTGGCTGGAAGGAGTTGAGTTATGACCAGCAGTCCAGATATTAGGGCAGTATAAGGAGTCGCTGTCTATGAATAACTATGAGACATGTCCAGCAGCGGTGCCAGCAGCCTAGAGTGGACATCAGCACCCTGTCACTGTAAGGATGTGACCACAACCAGAGACACTAAAAGAAAGAACAGGGAGCTCCCTGGTGGTCCATTGGTTAGTATTCAGCACTTTCACTGCTGAGTTCATCCCCTGCAGCCCTCAGTCAGGGCACTGAGATCCCTCAAAGCCATTCGGTATGGCCAAAACCCCCAAAATCTCTGCATTGCGAGTTTACACATATGGCCTCCTCTCCTCTACCTCCAGCCCTGAGCCTCTTAATTCCTAGGTGAGCTAGCTTCTTGGGATCATCAGTCTGGGGAAAAGCCCAGAGATGAGGCTCCCTCAGAGGGCTACCTGCAGTGGCACAGCTGTTCTTCTGCTTGGAGTTCTGGCGGGACTCTTTCATCCAGGGGAAGATCTGCTTGCTGATGGTGGCTGAGGAGCCAGAAGCATTGGGCCCACCCTTGGCCTTCTTGGCAGGAACTCCACCGCCAGGGTTGGTGGGAGAGGATGGGGGCAGGGCTGGTGGCGGTGGCGGTGGAGGGGGCTGTGGTGGCTGCTGCTCTGAGTTCAGACCTGGAGGCTGGCTGCCACCACCCCCACTTTGGCTGCTCCCAGTGCCAGGCCTCATGCAGCTTCCATTGAGTTCAGTTGCCTTATGGGCCGGGGCTCGGAGAGGCACAGAGCTCTGGATGGAGCAGGCAGAGCCTGGGTAATCAGTGTCCATGGAGTTGGCAGCAGCAGGGGGTGGATAAGGCTGATGGGGGCACTATAGCCATAAGTGTCAGCAGCTTTGCTGTAGCCATAGCCTCCGAAGAGTCCTGGGTTCTCATAGTAAGCCGCCTTCTGCATCGTGTACTCAGGAACCTCCGGGGGCCTGCTGACCCTGCTCAAATAACATTGACCACCACTGTCTCCTTCACCACCACTTCCAATGTCTGCCAAATCCTGGGAGAGCTGGGGCAGCCCCAGGCTCCAGATAACCTGCAAAGAAGAAAAGTGAGAGGTCCCAGAGGGACCGTCATTGGCAAGACCAGTCAATACAGAAGGACTAGCCCACGCTCTCTGCTTCCCACCCACTTCATAGTAGGAGGATCTGGGATTTTTATGAAGTTCAACTTATTTGAACCCTTGGAAATGTCAGAAGGAACTTCTCATAAACCACAAGACTCCCCTTCATCCAAGGGAAGGGGTTAATTTTTTTTTTCCCAGATACAATTTTCTTTCTCCAAGATTGTCAGTTTAGCCTTTGAAACTGCATAGAAAAGCAGTTATGGCCTATACATTTTAATGACTGATTCGCTCACTAGACTTTGAGCTTTCTGCAGGTAGGGACTGTGTCTTATTCACCTACATATTCCTAACATCTAGCCCAATGCACCACAAGCAGTTAAGTGCAGTAAATGCATGTTGTATGAGTGAATGAATGAATGGATCAATCAGTTAATCATAGGTCATCCCAGGGATGTGATGGGCAAAAGAAAAGCCTATTAACACTCAGAACAGCTGGCACGCTCAAAAAAAAAAGTATCTCCCCCACCTGGTTTCAAAATCACAGCATCTTTCATGGAGACCCAGATAGTCCACTCTCCTCCGGTGAATGGCTCTGAGTTGGCCAGTTAGCACATGGGTCAGCACTGTGAAATCTACTAGGAGATAAAACCCAAGAAGACTTAAAGACTTCCAGAGTTATTCTGAGGCTAAAGAAGTTTCTTCTCTTCTACATTTTTCTATATGCTTTACTTTGTAGTCCACTACTTTTAAACAGATATCATTGGAAATAAGAGACTTAGAACTTGAAATGCATAGAGCATGGGTGAATAAAAAATGCTTTACGTTCTAACTTTATAATTTTAATACTGCATCCATTGTATGAATAGATACTACTATTGACCTCTGCTCTTGATCAGCCATCCCACTCCACCTCCAACCTACAACCAATGAGAGATCTCTTATGGCATAATGAATGGACGTAGAATTAGAATAATAAAAAAAAAAAACACTAAGATAAATTCTACCCTTTTTGTGTCCTTTGACTCTTGATGGGGCGTTTACCTTCTTACCTACCCCCCTCTCCTTCTGAAAGCCCCTAATGAGTTAAAGTGTAACCAGCACTATTCAACCACTTTCATCTGCTTGATAAAGAAAACTCATTGGTCAGCTCCTAGATCTGAATTCTTGATCTCACCTTTCAGGCAACTCTCCTTTCCCAAAACTCCCTGGTTTCCATCATAGTCATCATGACAGACCACATTATCTAGACAACTTATGTGGCCTAACGGATTTGACCATTAGTACTACAACTCCATTCATTCATTTCCCTTCCATTTGCACCAAACAACCTGACTCTTTCTTAAATTCTTCCCATTAGCCTTTATTTGGTAGAATAGTTGCTCATTTTGTTTTAAAATATAAGTGAGCATGCCATTAATCTTGATAAGAGAAGTGCTTCTTAATAACAGAATAGTCAGATGTAATGTTTTAGGAGTAGTTTCTATTATTGTTCTTAAACGTGTGCAGTTAGGATATCTACCAAACAAAGCTGGTCTTAATCTTTCTTTCATTTTCTATATCATTATCTGACTATTAAAGCTACTGAATATTAAATGGAAAGCTACATCCTCATTCTGTGACTAATATTTATATGTGTTTGCCCCCAGCCAAAAGACTACTCTGACTTTGGTTACATCTCAGGATTTTTCTAGGATCCTGCTTCCAGTCTTAAACCTTGGGCTCTTTGGGTGTCAAAATGGTCACTTTTGACACTCAGACCACCAGAACTTGATGCTGCTTCTGTCATTCCATCTACAGCAGTGGAAGCAAAACATCCCCTCTCTTGCCTCCCAGGGTGACCAATTTTATCTTGATAGGTAGACTAGGCATAGCCTCTTTAATAACTGACCAAGTCTTGAAACAGATGGCTTTACATATATATTTGTTCCTATGGCATATTCCCGGACAAAGGTCTGTGTACAGACCTCAAAAGTGCTAATACTGGGCAGCTCCAAGAGTAAGCTTAGAGTCTGTTCTCCCTCTTCTGTTTTCATTGTCTTAAGGAATTTCAAGGGTCACTCCATGATGATCCCGCACCCAAATGTCCATTTCCCCAGAAGCAAGGGCAATAGCTCTCTCCTCACTGAGAAGGACTTTGTAGCCTCTTCCCTCACCCCAAAATGTAAAGCTCCAAAGAAGTCACCTTTCCTAAAACAGAACCTGAGACTATTGTTACAAAATTGGTTTAAAAGCAGCCGCAGCTTATTTCTTTCCAGAAATCGCTACTCCTTGTGAACTCTGCTTGAACCTAAGAAGCAGGAATGGGTCATAAATCACTTGGACAATGGTCAACTGTTCAGTGGCTCATCTTTTCGAGCCGCCCCCCCCCCTTTAGGGCTTTCTTTTCTCGCCCTTTGGTACCTCTGCTCATTTGGGCCCTGGGACCCAAATGCCTTGGGGTGAAGACTAAGCAGCGTAGGGGGAGGGGTGGTCTTCGAAGTCCTCAGCTGCCCTTTCCTCTCCTCTCCTCTATCCTCAAATCCTGCCCCCACCCCCTGGCCCGGCACACCGGCCAAGGCAGACACCCCAGAACCCCGCCGGCGCCATCCTCGGCTCCTCCTAGGGCAGGCGCGCCAAATGGGATCTAGCTGGCTCTTTTCTCGTGGTCCCGGCTCAGCTCGGAGGCCCAACCGCCGGCCGGGAATGCAGGGCCAAACGGTTCTCAGCCGAAAGGGAGGCGGCCTCCTTGGAGCCACCACCGCCGGATCCCCGCCGCACCCTCTGCGCCTCCGAATGAGCCGAACCCTGATACTTGTTCACTGCACTTAATTCTGCCCGGGATCAATATCTAAATATGATACCGAATAAATAAAAGGCGCTCAAAGCGGCTGGGGGACGGAGTTATTAAGCAGCTGGAGCTCTCACGGTGCATATCAATGCACCTGTCATTGTGGTTTGTAGCAAAATTTATGACTGCGAGCACGGCTGCAGTAAACGCTTCAGTAAGGAATGAAAAGAAAAACACTTCCCAAGGCCCGGCACTTTTCAGAAGTGGAAAACAGGCTCTGCGTAGGAGGAGGCGCAGCAAAGAATTCCCTGCTCCGCAGTTTTCCCGGCCCCGCTCCCGGGGAGTAGGGGGAGTATATAAAGTGGCCTCTGCGGACCTCCTGGAGCAGCTCTGCTCGGCGGCCCGGCCGGACGCGGGACGCGATGCGCGCAGCCTGGCCACGGACCGGAGACCTTCCGCCCCCAGCCTTGGAGGCCAGGCTGGAGGCTCGCCGGACGCACGGAGGCCGGCCCCGAGCGCGTTCGCCCGCCGCCCTCAGTGGCCGCGCAAAGGCTGGGGGGCTGGGGAGGGAGGCGGCTGCAGTCGCCCGGTGGTGACTAGAGCTGCGATCTGGTAAAATCAAGGACGGGTCGGATTAGTCTGTGCAACTTGAAAGAGAAGGGGTAGGCGTTGGGGTGCAGGTTGCTTCTATTACTTTCATTTTTAAAATTATTATTTCCTCTAAGGTTCGAACTGGTCTGGGCTTCTCTGCTTTACCTGAATCAGGGCCTTGGAAACCCACAGATCTCTTTCTGTCAGACACCAATCTTGCTGGGCATCCCCATTAATTCACTGGAACCGGGCAACGATTCTTCCTTCCCTGCTGGCTCTACTACTTTGGGATTGGAAACGACTACTTTTCCTATTTGCCAAGAAAGGGCTCTGTTTACCATAGAGCTGGGGAAGCTTTCCGCCCACGTTCTCTCGATCTCTCAGCCTGAGCTCTTCTGCCCTATGGGAAGACCTGGACGTGCCTTCTAAATCACTCTTATTTAGCCCAGATAACTCAATGTAATACACCCTGCATTTAAGGCACTGGGATCACCCTATTAAGGCGCCATAAATTTGAAGACCGATGATCGGTTATCATGTAACCGGCGGCAGTTCACACCGAGGTGATCCACTTCAAAGCGGCCCTTTGTTTTATGTTTTGATGTATGAATCCTGAGATGGCTAATTTGAGTTGCAGGACAAATGGAAATGTAGTGGAAATTACTTTTAAAAATCACACCACTCACCACAATTTGTGTGTGTGTGTGTGTGTGTGTGTGTGTATTCTCAAAATTTTGTCTCTAACTCATTGTAGGCTCTTAGAGTTCCTTTTGATAGTCTGTTGAGATGATCTGGAACAAAATGGAAAACTCTCAGCAGCGGCTAGTTCTTTCTTACCAACACATGCGGAGAGACATTACTCCCTTTAAGGGTGTCATAATCAATGTCACTATTTTATATGGTGTCTGCAGCACTCCAGGCACCTTCTCACTGGCAGAAAGGAGACTTGGTTGGCTCCTGGGGAGCAGGTGGCTTTTAACACCACAATCCTTGACTGGATGTGAGAAAGGGGAGGCAGAGCAGTGGGGAAGGACCAGACCTTGCGCAGGGGGTGAGCCAACTGGGTCAGAGGCACAGGGAAGCCATTCCCTCTCCTCCTATTCCAACCAAGCGCTAAAAGCCCCATGTTCCCCAATCTCCCAGGCCAAGCCCACCCTCTAAGGAGCAAAGGGAGGGACTGCAGGATTGGGACAGAGGGAGGCTGCAGCTCAGGGCACCAGAGAAGGAGGGCAAATGTGTAATGGGGGGCGTCCTAGTCAAGGCTCCCACATGAAGCCACAGAGAAGAGGGAGCTGGGTTGTTATTCCTTGGTTTGTACATTGTATCTACCACATTTCCCTGAGTTTATTTTATTCCAGTCAGTACCCACCACATTCCTGGCCAGGGCTCCCCACAACTGGGTAGGGATCAAACCAGCTCAAAACTGGCAAAGAAGCAAACACCCCTACCACCCCACCCCAAAATAGACCAAGCTGCCTACCACTGCCTGTTCTCAGCGGGTGCCCGCCCTGGTCAGGTGAAAGGAGAGACACAGTCCCCTCCTCTTGTATCTGCCCTGTGCAATTTGTCGACTCAGTAGTTTGCAAACACTAAACTGTGCTGGGGAAAGCCCCACACAAAGCGTTCAGGGCCCTTCTAAAGACCAGAGCACGCAGCCATAAGCCTTTGAAGTGACCTTTGGCTCGCGCGGCAATAACTCACCCCTTAATGAACACCCAACGGAAGCTCCTCGAAGAGATCCCGGACCGGTAGGGCTCCTAACACCGCGCCCGGGCTTCAGCTCCCCAGCCAGTCCCAGACCAAGAGGGCCCACTCCACGGAGCCGGCCCAGAGGGCTGAGCGGTGGAAACACGATATGCTCGACCCCTCGGACCAGATCAGCGGGTCCTGAAGCTACTTTATATGATGCATTCACGTGGGTGGAGAACTTTTGCTGCTTAGTTATTTCTTATTTATTTGGGGGGATTCGGGGGGGATTCTTCAGAATTATGCACTTCCCCTCAGAAGATCCAAATTGTGAGGCAGCCCAGTGCCATGATTCCCCCATGCCTGTAGCTAGATTTTGTTTTCCCAGATGCGGAAAAAAAAGGGTAAGTTACTTTGCGGGCGTTCTTGGGCTGTGCGGTGTGTTCTGGGCACACCTTGGGAAGGGGAAAGCAAAGAGGACCCCAAGGTGGCCAAAGTTGGACTGCCCAGAGCCCCGCCGTCTTCTTGCAGGCTCTTTCCCCAGCCCACCCACCAACCAGCACGGGTCCAACTAACTTCAGCCTTCTGCTTGCCCAGCCTTCTGCAGACTTTATCTGGCTGGCTCTGAGCCACCAGCTCAAGTACCCCCTTTCACAGCCAGAAACGGGGAGCAGGAAGGAACCCGGTCTCAGAGCTGTCAAGGAAGAGCTGGTCCCTGCAGACCTAGCCATGTATCCCATCCCCTACCAGTACCCCGGGAAAAGGGGAAAAGCCTTTTGGATAGGGAGCCTTGGTGCGGATTATTGAAATTTTCGGGGAAGTTATAAGTGAGTGCTCCACGGGGCCAAATGAAATGCTGCTCGCAGTAATTGGATTCAGCTGACTAAGTTGGCAGGCGTGCAGCTCCAAGGCAGCAAGAGAAGAAAAATGTCCAGCGATTTTAACTTCTGATGGAGCGAAGCATCAGCCATTGACCAAACAACTTTACTGCTCTCCTTTGATGGCCAGGACCCTGGGAGTCTGTCCCTCTCTGGCTGAGACCTGTCCCAACTTAGGTTAAGGGAGTGCTCCTTGCTTTCTGGGTCCCTTTCCCACAGAGGCCCAGTCTGGCCTAGCCCTATAGCAGTTTCCCAGGAGCTAGGAGCCGCTCACTCATGGGGCAGCTTTCTCAGGCTTTGGTTCTGGAGAAAAGACCCAGGATGAACTGTCCTGTGCTCCCACATCCAGGACACAATACATAAAATGATGGATGGGATGCAGGAACCAAAATATTATTTAGCTGTCATTTCAGTTTCTTTTAAGGACCCAGAAGCCCTAAACCTTTTCTCCGCCACTATTGCAGTCAAAAACCAGATTAGTGAGGAGGACTGTGGAGGTGCCACCCCAAATTCTTTTGAGTAGTTTGGGGGTTCTCTTGAATTTTGGGGAGAAACTTGAATAGCATGTTAACCTCACAGAGGAAAAAAAATTAAGCCAACAGTAAGAGGATAAAAAGCGTGCATATGTGGAGCTAGCTCCCAGAACAATGCAGGGAGCTGGCTGTTCACAGAGTTTATTTTAAATACGTATAAATCAACCTGCCTGCGCCCAGCCAGGCAGCTCAAGACATGGAATTAATATGATGCTCCATCTTACTTTGGAAGTGACAGTGTTTTGTGTTTTTTTAAGTTTCTTTTTATTCATTCCATTTTCCACCCATTCTCATAACTGTATATTTACCCCCAAAATACTTCCTCCAGCGCCCAGTCCCCACACCAGCCCCCTCCTCAAACTGCCACCTCCTGCCACTATGCCACCAGCCACCCTTCCAACCTGGCAAGGTAGTATGTCCCCCTAACCTTTGGGTAGGCGGGGAACATCCCAACAAAGCGAACCTCCTTAGGATTAATCACCATCCTGGATGTATATGTAGAAGTGTATCTAGGTCTACGCGGGCTGCCTCACCAATTGGCAATAATCAAGATCACAGATTACACAAAATAAATCATATTTAGTATCCCATTCAGGGCAGCAAGCAGCCCTGTGCCCAAAGATTTCTATATTGTCATGCAATTGCTTACCTGGATCCCAATTTATCATAAACCTGGTGTCCTCGGCCTCAGAGTGGGCGCCAGTGGGGGGCAGAGCTAGCCTTCCCCCTTTGTCTGCAGACAACGCTGTCCCAACCCTGGTCCTGCGCGCTCCAAGACGCGGCCATATACCAGAGCACGCGGAATTCCCGGTAGAACGGAACCAGGCTGAGGTTCAACTACCAATAAACGTAGGAGGAACGAATTCGCAGTCCCCGAGCTGGCTTTGCCTGCGCTGCACGCCCGCCGGTCCACCGCCTGCCTGTCCGCTCCCAGGCCCAGAGCGGCGGCCACCCGCGCCCCCACCCACTTCTGGGTTCCTGCCCAGCCCTCCCAGGCCCCCCAGAGCTTGGGGTTTGTTTTCCTTTCGGAATGTTGCCCTTTCTGGATTTGAAGAGAGCCCCGGAAACCCCCCTCATAGTCGGGAAATACAGACGCTGCCTTCAAATGCGAGCATATTTGTTCACGTGACCCCGAGGGAAGATTGTACTGATTGAGGCTGAAACTTTCACGCCATCCAGCCCCGGAGCGCAGCCAGGCCTGGGGGCTGGGAGGAGGGGCTGGAGGCGTGGGATCTCGGTCCCTTTCCCTGGGCAGACCACGGCGGGTTTGGGGCGGAAGGAAAACCCCCATCCCAAGGCCTGGGAATGACCTAGCTCCAGCCTGGCCGCTGGCAGTGGAATGGGGGCGCTGAGCCTCTCTCCCCCACGACCTCTGACCTTGGTCCAGCCTTCCACCAGGCTGGCCCGGGGACTGGAAATTTTAGAAGCTCTCTGGAGGCAGCTGCGGAGCATCAGAGGCCCAGGTTCCCCAAGCTCCCCAGCCGCGCCCGGTACAAGGTCCTGCATCCTCAAACACCCGGGCAAGGCGCAGCCTAGCCTAGGCGGACCGGCCGCTCTTCCCCTCCCCTGGGAGGCAATTACATTGTGGCACAGCGCAGGCTCCCGTCCTAAGGTTGAGAGCCTCCAGCTCACAAACCCCGAGGAACGCCCCCTCTTCACCACCACCATAATCTGGGACCTTGGCTCGTTCCGCGGACACAGCCAATGAGCCTACACTTTCAGAACCAGAAAACGCGCATAAGCATCGGCCGAGACCGGGGGTGTTCTCCCTTCTCTGAATCTGGCGAACTTCACCCGGGTCCGGCGGGGCCAGGAGCAGCGGAGGCGTGGAGCCGCTATTTGCCGCGACCTGTGAGCCTCCGGGTCCGGGCAGGGCCCATGGATCCCGCAGGCCCAGCGACAGCAGGCCGCGGCTTCCCGCTTCCTGCGACGTCTCCAAGAACGCGAAGGGAGATGCGGGATCCGTCCCAGCTGGGCTTAGCTGGAAGAGGGAGCTTCTATTTTAGAAATAGTAAATCGGGATAGATTTCCAGCACACTCCGAGTGGTCGGGTGTAATTTACGGTAACAAGGGTAACAACTCTGCATGTGGGAAGAAGAGCTTGAAAGCTCCTGTCCAAAAAAAAAAAAAAGCTCCTGGCCAGGGCGAGCAGCCAGCCTCCAGCTCCCGGCTTGCAGTGAGTCCCCACCGCACTACCCCAGCTCGACTCGCAGCGGGAATCCCGCACCATGTGGGGGTGTCCACTCCATCCCCGAAGTCCCGCTTTCACAGCTGGCTGTTCTTCTGAGGCACTGGGCACGGAGCAGATGCCCTGTTGCCACTTGCGAGGTCTCGGATAGGGGTAGGTGCATGGGCAGGGCCACCGTAGAAGAGCGGGGAGAAGGGGGTAAGATCCTCCACCCTTCCCACTCCAGAAGTACAGGAAAGTCCCGGAGAACAGGTCACAGGCTTGAGCCCCCAGACCTGTCAGCGAGCCCCTCCTTTGTTCACCTGGCCAGCCCTAGCTGGAGGCCCACTAAGGGCGCCTCTTAGAGCCGGAACGTGGGTGCCCCCACCTCCCCGCCGTCCACCCTCACCCGGAGGACCCCGCCCCCAAGCTTCCCACCAGGGGCCATGCAGCCGCCCGCAGCAAGTGTTAATCTCTAGCCAAAGAGGGGCCCCTTTGCGGGAATTTGTCTCCAGGAAAGGATCTAAGCCTTCTTCAATCGGAGCATATGTTCATAGAGCAATAAACCGGAAAGATTTACAGTCCTCGCCCGGCCCCCAACAGCCTCGCACCCTTTCAGGAATTACTTACGATGATTTATCACACCAACCCGGGCAATTGTCACACTGATAAAATAGCCCCGGCCGGTGCCCGCCAAGCCGGGCCTTGGGAGGCTGTTGGCTGCCGGGGCTGGCAGCCGGGCTGGGGAGGTTTTTGTGGGTTCCTCTCTGGAGCTACCGGGGTATGTCCAGGTGGGGGGGTGGGGTGGGTGGGTGTGAGGTTGGGAGGGTGACAGCCAATTCTCATTGAAGAAAAACGCAAGCAGCTCAGAGAAAGCGCCCAGAATCTGCGCCAAAGTCACTTGCAAAGCACATAAACATTTGTCATCTTTGAATAATTGAATTAATGTGTTATTGTTTGAATGTATAATTCATAACGGAGGAAACTTTGTCTCTGTCCTGATGGAGGAAATATACACACGCCAAAAGAAATCAAAACACACACAATCCCAAAACAACCACCACACGCAGCCAACCCCCAGCTCGCCCGATATCATCCTCAAAGCCAACTAGAGGGAAGGAGGCATCAGGGCCCGAGTGACGAGCTGGAGGAGAATGCCCGCTGCTGCCTCCAGCATGGACCTGCGGCAAGATGGGGTGGGGTGGGGTGGGGTGGGGTGGGGCGGGGCGGGGCGGGGTGGGATGGGGTGGTTCGTGGGACCCGACAGTTAGCTTCTCGGGAGTTCCAGAGAAAAAGGTTGAAACAAGCCAGCGGGAGAGACGGCTCCGGCATCTCATCCCTGGTCTCTCCCCCACTCTACACGCCCGTTTCCCTTCCCCCAGGCTTCCCCTCACCCCAGGGTCTCCCACTCCTTCGGTGGCAGGGAATTTCCCTGTCTTTATTTTAGATCTCTTCCCCAAATTAAAGACAGGGAGGAAGAGGGACAGACTCCTTGCGGGGGTGACAGAAGCAGTAGAGCTGGGGTGAGAGGGAGGGGAGTGGGAGAAGCAACTCGGAAATCATTATCCGTTGGTTAAAATCTGCCCGGGGTAAGATTTCAACTCGATTTTATAGCCTTCCATTATGACGCAAAGAAAAATTTACGACCCTTGCTTGAAAAGAGGGCCGGGGCCTTTTCTCACCGGTCTAAGAATAGGCGGCAGATGCCGTGACAGCGACCATTGTTCCCGGTAGACACAGGCGACCGGGCAACCTCGCCGCGTGCGCCAGGCGCGTCCCCCAGCCGGGCAGGTCTTTACTACTCCTGTCGCCTCTGAGCGGCCCGCGCGCACCCTCGCCCCCACACATCCTCACACACACACACTCGGCCGCTCTTAGTAATTTTTCATAAGTGCAAAGCTTTGCTGAACCAAAGGTCACCATCCAAGCCACTAACAACTTCTTGCCAGCGCACGCTTCCAAATCAGGAAGCAAAGGGAACTATTTGTCAGCGGCCCTGACAGCTAAGTTCATTAAGGATTTAAATCCGAAGAAATAAAAGTCGCCAAAATATTTACCTGCCGGCTGCACTCCCGCGCCCGCCGCCGCCGCCACCGGGCCGAGGGTGGAGGGCTGGGGGCGCCGCGCAGCCCCCTCGGTGGGTGATATTCTTGGGATCCCTGCACTTTCAAGTAGGAGAGAGCCCTTTGCGTGGCAGATTAATGACGACTCCGTGTTTCTTAAGGGACGTGCTGAATTAATTATTTCGCCAATCACGTGGTCGGGACTTGTAGAAATCTATTCTTATCATCTTCCTCGCACTTTGAAAATTCTCCGGGTTATGAAAGGCCCTCCCCCGGCTGCCGCCGAGCCCCGGCCGCCCAGCCCGGCGCGGGGGGCAGGGAGGGCTCCCCAACATGGCGGGGCGCGCGGGAAGCGCCGACTGCCTAGGGTCCCCGATTTACGGTCCTGTACTCCGGCCGGCTGCGCTGAGCACTCGCTTCCTCCTAATCCCTGCCCGCGATTCAATACACACGACCTTCTGATGTATTGGTGGGCACAGGAGGAGCCATTAACCAGAAGACGGGCAGAGGACAATCATAAAATGTGTCTGAATATTTAAACTTCTGTCTGCGCACTTATAAATACACATGTCCACGCGTCTGAGGCGAGCCCTTACATATATTAAGGACACACGTCTGATTTTTTGCATTCTGTTCATTTCCTGTCGAGAGTAAGCTCCCCCAAACCCCATCTATTTTGGGACTTCTGTCTTGGCCCCCTCTTCAAGGCGAGGCCAAGACGTGAAAAGCCCTCGTGAAAAAATTAGCGCGCGCCACTCTTTATAGTGGGGAGTGTTTATTGTCGTCTGGAGGGCGGAAGGGGCGCTCGGGGGGAGGAGGGGCAGCTGCTGGAGGCCCCAGTGGGGCTGAACAGCACAGAAGTAGAAGGAGCCCAAGACTGGAGGCCAGAAGGGTAAGATCCGAGCAGCCACGGCCATCCTCAGGTTGGCCCAGAGCCCAGTACCAGACACAGAGTTGGGAGCCAGGAGAGCTCTCACTCACCATGTCACACATCGAGGGGGTCTGGGGCTGACCTGAGCCTACACAGAGCCAAACTGGAGCCTCTTTTAGTCCAGGAAGTTACTTATTTTCCTTAAAAATAAAAATAATGCCCACCCCGCCCCCACCCCATCCTGACTCCAGCCTCTGTCTTTCCAATGCACACAAAATTTAACAGCTAAATTGGGAGTATGTAGGTATGGGAGAGGGTGAAAATGGTAGAATTTCTACGCCTTACACAGTTTAACCCTCACACATCATGCATATTATAGAAAATAATAAAATGCATTGTTTATACTGGATGCTGGCTTTTAGAAGACCTCATGAAGAATGCTTCTGTGGAGGCACCAAACAGAAGGGAGATTTCGCTACACCTTTTATTATTTCAAATATAGATCAATGAATTACATCAAAACTACAGGCAACAATTAGTATAAATAATACTTTAATCAGTGGCAGCAGAACATTGATCAGTTCTATTAAGAAAGCATCTTGTGTGAACAGACACCATGGGGTGACAGACAATGTCATCTCCCAACAAAAGGCTGCAATGGACAAAGTGAGATGGGAGTCTGAGAAGCAGTGTCCTCAGCAATCACTTCACTCCCCCAGTTACTATTCCAACATACCATTTTTAAAAACCCCTCAAAACAAACACTTCTGGCTCATAGTTGGGGGAACAAACTGGAAACAAATAAAAGCAAATGGGCACTGAGCCTTTCTACACTTAGGTCTCCAGAACACGTTCCCAGAAGGAAACTCACTTCCTTCCCCGCCCTGGCTGGCTGGGGGCCCTGCTTCTTGCCCGCCCCACTCCTGGGGGCCCAAATGGACGAGAGGGTCTGATTGGGACCTCAGGGTTGAGGGCTGCCCTCTGGGCCTTGCAGGCCCCATTAACATTTCAAAAGAGAATCCCTAGAAGCCCAGAAGGAGAACTGAGACTTATAAACAAAGAATTTGTTTCTCTGATAAAATTACTTTCCAAAGTAGTGGGGCTCTTTTTAAGGAGAAACTTGGGTTTTCTTCATCAAATATACCGCTTGGCTTTCCTCTAGGGCAGAAGTGAAGGCAGTTAAGTAGTTTGGCATTTGGTCTGAAGCTGGGATGAGTAACCTGAACTTCTAGGAAGGGAAGAAATCTATATGATTTTTATAATGCATATATAGTTGGACATTGTGAAATATACACCCCCCCACAAGAAGTTTCGATATATTAACAAGTTTGGGTTTTAGAGAAGAATCTGAGCAACTTTCCAACTTGTCTAAACATAGCAGCTCTTTTCAAATGCTACATCCAAAGACTGCTCTCCATGTTAGAGGGGGAAAAAAAAAAGAGAAGGGTAGTTAGAGTCCAAAAGGTTAAGGGTTTAGAGGTCAGTCCTCCCGGCTGAAATACAGCTAATCGAATAGAAAATTTGTCCTCTGGATGAACCTGATTCTGTAATTTAGCCGAACTTCAGTAAAATACCTTTTCAGCTTCTCAACGTGAGGGCATCAGAAAAAAGACATCTTGACTATGTATGAACTCTGTGCTTTTTGTCATAGAAACAATGATGCAAATAATGCAGGAATATCCATCTTTAATATCCCGACGTGGCGATATTCAAGTATTGCCATGTGCAAGTCTGAGAGCCAGGCTCACCCCAAGGAGGAACAAAGAGCTGTCCCTGGGGTCTAATACAAAAGACCAAGGCTTGGAAGATACTTTAGAGAAGTGGAATTTCAGCCTAGGGATCCCAGTGAATACCTGCTCTCAGGAGACACAGAACCAAAGAACATGCCCATAGCAGAAGTCTTTTACCTCTGAAGCCTTCTAAAGTGTTCTGAAGCACTGAAAAATAGCCCCAATTCTGAATCTCCTTTTCAACCTCCCTCCTGCTCCCTCCCCACTTTTGTCACTTTTTGGTAAGGGACAACCAGCGGTTTCTTTTTGGAGCCCGAGGCTTTGGGGTTTAAACTTCTGAAGCCTTGTTTCATTTGAGTCTATGAACTCTGGCCATTACCTTTGACTCTTTCCCCTTATCCTTAAGGGTCAACATTTTAGAAAAATGAGCTTTGAATCCTTCGCAGGCAAGGCATGAGAAAAATGACTAAAGAACATCTCTCCTGTTGTTTGAGAGTGATTGTTTTTAAACCACTATTCTCAAGGCAAGGGAGCAGAAAGGGCCTGAAAACTTTTGTACTTTTACAAATTCCGCTTCTAATTAACAGGTTAAGAAATTCCTTAGATTTGCTTTGAAAAATTAAAACTTAGGGGAGAAAAACCCTAAGACCAACTTTTGTGGACTTCTAGATTCAGTTAGTTTTTCATTTTTTAAAAAGCAACATTTGCTCACCTTCCCACTTTCTCCCCAATGCACATCCCTTCTCCCATACTAGCCATACACCAATTCCTATAAAATACTGCTACATGGAATTTTGGGGACATTCGGAATCCAGTTGGAACAGAAAATTCAGTCATTATCTAATGACCCAGAACATGGAGGTTTTGTTTTCTTTCCCCAGAAGAAAAATGTTGGACCATTTGTTTCTTTCTTTTCTCCCTTTCCTCTAATCACCCAGAACTAGTTCTAAGCACAGTGCTGAAAAACGCACATGTGGAAATATATATTCAAGAACTCAACTTTGAGTGGATCCTTCCCTTCCCTCTAGAAGGGTTAAGGGCCCCCTATATACATTTCCTGGGAGTAGGGAGGGGGTGGAGTTCCAGCCAGAAGTCAGGCCATGCACCTCTGATTCCGCTCCCTGAAACTCAGCCCCTTTCACATGTTAAGTTTTTTGGCAACACCATGTCAGTTATTTCTGTACCCCAATTCTCCAACAAATAAATATTTAAGCAAATATAAACATAAAACAACCCGTTTCCGCTTCCTTCTTAGACTCATTTCTTTGGGCACGGGGACACTGGGAGCAAAAAAAAATATATATATATATTTTTCACACTGGAAATTATACAGACAACCCAGAAAGTTCAAGAATCCTGGCTCAGCTCTTCTGCTTCTACTGAAAACACCCAGGGGCGGGGGGGGCCGGCCTCTGCCTCAACTCTGGCACATTTTTAAACCCACAAAGATCCCTGGAGGGGTAGGGTGGGGGAGCATGTTCAAATTCACACTGGGATAAAGCATCCAACCTTCATTTGCAAATTCAAAACCCAACAGCAGAGATTTTCAGGAGTTTAATGACTCGCCAAGGTTTTATGTTCTCAATAGCTCCTGCCATTTGATAATATACTTAGAGAGAGAATCCCGCCCCTCCCACCCTCATCCCCGCTCCAGGGAGGGGCTGTCCTCGGGCAGGATGCTAACCTTAGGGAGGCCTTCGTGTGTCCCAGGTCCACCCCACAGTACCTTAGAGCCCAGGGAGGTGACAGCAGGCCCGGCCTGCCCCCGCAGCTTCGGCTCAGCCAGGAGCTCAGGGTGGGGGTGGGCCCAGGGTCCCCCACTTCTATAAGGTCGTCAGGTCCGTGTGGTGGTCTTTGGCCAGCGGCTGCAAATGCTGGCCGGGAGCAGCTGAGGAGGAGCAGGAGGACGGGGGGACGAGGACGAGGAGGACCTGCCTTTGGTGTTGGGCAGCTTGTGGTCTTTTTTCCACTTCATCCTCCGGTTCTGGAACCAGATCTTGATCTGGCGCTCGGAAAGACACAGGGTGTGAGCGATTTCAATCCGACGGCGCCGCGTCAGATACCTGTTAAAATGAAATTCTTTTTCCAGTTCTAGGACTTGCTGCCGGGTGTAGGCCGTCCGGGACCTCTTGGGCTCCCCGCCCGGTGTAGTTGGGGTTCACTGAGAGACAAAAGAGATCGCACAAGGTCAGCTCCGGCCTCGGGGTGGGCCCCTGGCCACCGGAGCTCACTTCCCGGCGCCCCCGAGGCCGGGCCCTCCCTGCGCTCCCTGCCTCCCGCCTGCCCTCTTTCCCCAGCGCACACGCTCCCTCCCTCCCATTCCCTCGCACCCACCTGCTCCCCCAGGCTCGCAGGCAGGGATCCCCAAACGTGCCCGCGTCTCCCCAGCCTGCCGCCAGCTCCAGAATTCCCAGGCATTTTGGAAATCCCCTCTCCTCCCACCTCGTTCCCTCCACTCTGAAAATGGAGTCCTCCCCCACCCCACCCCCATCTCCACCCCTTTTGCGCCCACAGCCAAGCAGCCAGCCACATGGTCCCGGCCTGCTCCTCGGCTATAAAAATTTATGGAGAGAGTAATTGCGGCGCCCACTGAAACCCCACACGCCCCCCACCCACTCGCACCCCCTCTCGGGGCTCATGCCGCCGGGCCAGGGTGGAGACTGAGCGGTCCCGGGCTCGTCCTTACCGGAATTCACGTGCACCTTCTTCATCCACGGGTAGACCACTGCCGGCTGCTTGAGGGCAGTCCCGGGGGCGGCTGCTTGGGGCCGCCTGGCTGGCTACAGGCCCGGGCGCCGGGCAGGGGGTGCGGGCGGGGGGCGCGGGGGCGCCGGGCATGGCTCTCCTGGAGTACTGTAGTGGCTGCCGGGGCCGCCGGGTTCTGGCCCGTGACCCCGCGTGGGCAGAGAAGGGCCGGGCCCGGGGCCGCCGCCTCCGAAGGTCTGCTCAGCGAAGTCGGGCCGCGGGTAGAGCCCCGGGGCTGGAAGCCGGTCCCCTGCGCGCCGCCGCCGCCGCCGTAGTAGTCGGCGCCCTGCTCGCCTAGGTAGCCGTCCTGCAGATACTCCTCGCACGGAGGAAACTTGGGGTCCACATACTTGGAGTTCACCATATAGGAACTCATGGCCATTAATTTCAGAAGGTAGAAAATACTAATTTTTCTCGTGTTGTCTTTTTTTCTTCTTCCATAGGGCCCTCCTACTTGCTGTCAACTGAATAAAGTTGGCGGCCATGTGACCAGGCCAGCCAATAGCGAGGAGTGAGTTTATCACCGGGCTGGTGAGCATCTCATAATTTTCACAAATTTAACTAAATAACATATGTGTAATCAAGTGACTCACCGTGGCACCTTTGAGGGCTCCCACCAGATGTTAGTGGAGTTCTAATCCCAGCACCCTCATTCCCCACTGGTAACCCCAGCTTTTGTCTGCCACTGACTTTGCTAACCTCCACTACCCTCTCCATGCACCCGGCCTGCAATCAGCCCCCGAAATGGGCACAGTTCAAGAGGGAATGAATCTCCCATATTTGTTAAGGTGCATGGCATCAAAAGGTGGGTGGAGGAGGTGACTCACGAGTCGGACCGAGAACCCCAGGCAGGCAGGACTCCCGCCCACCCAGCCCGAGGGAGCTCGGGGACTCTGCCATACAAAGGCTGAATCCTGCCGGCTTTGTTTTCATCAGGGTCACCCAAAAGTTACTACAATCTGGCTGGCCTGAATCAAATTAGGCAATGAGTAACTGCCAAGCTTTCTTTGAAGGCCAGGGTATTTGTAGCCAAATCTGGCCTTGCTGGTATGGCAAGAAGCCCCCTTGATTCTCTGGCTAGGGCAGCGCAGGAGGGTAGCCCAGGAAGGTTGTGAGGTAACCCCACCTCACTCAAAAGCATCCCTAAAGGGCCCTAAACTCCCCTCTTCCCGGCTCACCTTCTTCCCACCTGGCAGTAAAGGTCAACAAGCCCCCTCTTTGGGCACCCTCCAACTTTATGCCCCTAGAGAGGAGAGCTGATCCTGGGGCTACCTGACTCCCACTTCACTCCCCAGTGCCCCTAAACCTAACCCTTTGGCCCTGCATTCATTAGGCATGCAACCAGCTAGGGATTTACACAGGGGTCCCTGTTTGAAGGTGAGGAGCTTATCCAGGAAAAGGCTGCTGCTGCTGCTAAGTCACTTCAGTCGTGTCCAGTTCTGTGTGACCCCATAGACGGCAGGCCACCAGGCTCCCCGTCCCTGGGATTCTCCAGGCAAGAACACTGGAGTGGGTTGCCCTTTCCTTCTCCTACTTTACATTATTGGGCTCCGACGATCCTCCTGCCTGGAGTCCAAGGTAATAAAACAAAAGAGGCAACTGACCAGTCGGCTGCCTCTGGCCTCCACTTCTGACTATTGCGGAGAATGTGAAGTTTTTGCATCGACCATATATTCCCCTAGAATCGAATCTGTGACTACGTGGATACCACACAAATTCGGTTCTACAGGGTATATATAGACAACGTTACTGCCTCCAGGTTCCACCCAGAGCAAATACCCAGGCTGTTGCCAGCCCCAGCCTCCTCCTCCTCGGAGCCGCCAGCCCGACACAGCCACTCTCACTTTCAGAGACAGTTCAGGTAGTCTGAAGTGCTTGGTGGCAATCTGCAGCAACGAGTTCCCCATCCTTGTACCAGAGCCGGGGTTACCAAGCAGCCAAGGAGTCAGGACAGTCTTCTTAAGAAAGAAAGAAAAGAATAGAAGAAAAATAATCCATTGCAGAATGGCGACTGTATTATTATCTCCTTTTCGGATGCACGTAACACCCCTCCCTTATCAAGTGGTATTTTCCAGAAAGGAGAAAATGCCCTAGTGGCAGAAGAAAAAGAGGCAAGAGGGAATATCCTCTGCCCCTTCTTTTCCCCACTGCCAGGGCAAGCCAGGTTGGCTGGCTAAGCTAGTTCTCCAAGAAGTCGCACGTTTACCTTCCAGGGCTCTGAGCCTGGCTGGCCTCTCTGTCCGGCTGCTGCTAACCACCCCGAGGCAGGCGCTGCTTGCAGGCACGGAGCTGCCCTGGGCTGGGGCTGGTGTACTAATGGTGAAGGGCAGGGCGAGGGGTCATTTGAAATCATTTACAAACATATCACAAAGTTTCATTATTTTTGCTTTGCCGACAGCAGCACACAAGAGTACAAAAGTTCACGAAGTGTGCCTGCCCCTAGCGCTCCGCGCAGTCTGGGGCTCACCCCTCAATTCACAGCACCAAGAGGGCTCAGGACTGGGATGGATTTCGGGGGCAGAGGGATACTCGGGCTTGGGTGGGGATTTTGGATCCTTAACTCTAAGCTAGAAGTATTTCATTTTTTTTTTTTTTACCCTCATGATTCAAAAATTGTTTTCAAGCCTCAACTTGGGCCTGGTGGGATGGAACAGGGAGAATTCCCTCCACTCCCCCACCCCTAGTCTGGCAAAATTGGCTGACTTCTCTGCACTGTGCACACTCCCCACACACTCCCCCAATCCTTTGGTTCCAGTGCTTTGGCTATTTTCTAGGTATTTCCTGGGTGCCAATTCTAACAAGACCTTCTGAAACTCCCCCACACCCTACTCCCTTGTCCCAGGGGGTTCCCCCAACTTCCTTTAATGCCAAGAGCTCCCGGGTACCTTGGGTCTAGAGTTTATCCAGACAAATTGGGGGAGCCTGCTGGGATTAGTAAGGACCTGGGTGAGGGTACACATTTTCATATTTATTAGACACTGTGACCTGCATTTCACCTTATTGCTCCACTCCTTCAGACAGGTCAAAGCCAACGAGTTATTGATGAACAAAAGCGTTAAATATTCACCTCCCGCTCAACTGCCCATACAAATGCTTTTGATGTCTCCGGCTTTTTGTGCTGTGTTCAGCTAAGGGGTGCCAATCGTGGGTTTGCAAGCAAGGAGCATCCACAGAGATAAGCACCCAGAGCCAGGGGAGCTACAGGAAGAGGGCAAGACCAGGAGTTCTGGGGACGCTGCCGGCCTGGAGCTGGGGGCCTGTTTCACTTGAGACAGCCTGATTCGTAGAGGTGAACTATGTACTGCGTGGATCCTCCACTCCTAGGGGGTGGGCACAGCCCCTAGGAAGTGGATTATGTTGCCCAGCCTGGAGGGCAGAAATCTGGCCCAGAGCCAAGCCTCATCTTCTCCAACCCTAGAAAGAGGACATCTCACCAGAAAGGGAGGGTGCCTGGTTCTTAACATCTTCACACATTCCATCTCGCGTTAAAATAAAACCATCTCCGTTTTGCATGAGGGAGGGGCCCCTGGTCTTTCCTGGAGTCTCTCCCTACCATCATCATCTTAATGAGACAGCCTTCCTGGAGAGTTCACAGGCCTCCTCAGATGTGTACCTGTCTTCCGCGGCATAAGCAACTCTGAAAGAGCCAAACTTTTGAGCCCAACACCCCAAAAATCTCTGCCCCCCACCGCACCCCCAAACACCCCTCCCCCTTGTCTGCCTGCAACGCTAGCGGCTCTGGTGCAGAATTTCTCGAATTGCAGTCAGAGAGGAGCAGGAGTGAATTAGAAGGGCCGTATCCCTCCCTCCTCAGCCCGAGTCTCCAACCCAGGACCCAGATCGCTGAGGCCGGGGCTGAGCCGGGGGAGAGGGTAGGAAGGACTTTCACATAAAGCTCAGAATTTTCAGCCGGAAGCAGGCCAACCCAACACACCCGCAGCCGTAAACGGTTGCGTCCCCCACCCACCCCCGCACCTTCTTTTTATTAAAAACAAAAAAGGAGAGAAGGTCGAGGCCAGGCTGGACCGGGTTAAGCTGGGCTGGGCGGCGAATGGGGATCGCGTTGCCTGGGTGCTTAGCAGGTTGGTTCGAGCAGAAGGCGTGCTCGGCGCAACTTGTTAATAGGGCAGGCTGCTAATTAGCCGCAAGCTCTTCACAGACGCGTCCGCTGAGGCGGAGCTGCACCTGTGAAAGCTGAGGAGGTCTGGGAAAGCCGGGATGGTCCAGGGAGGCCCAAGGAGACAAGAGCGAGTGCTCTCGCGCGTTCCTTTAGTTAGGTGACTGGAAACTAGGCCCCAGAAAATCTTCCCGGGAGTCCAGCTTAGATTCTCCAGTTCCAAACGGGCTCCCTCGCTTACCCAGGCCTGGGAGGCAAGGGCCGTTTATCCACCCGCCCACACCCCCTGGCTCGGCCCTTCTCCCCACATCCGCCCCGTTATCAATACCGCCCCTTCGCGATTCGGAAGAAACGGGGAGGTACTTACAGCAGTGATGTCTCACAGTCCCGAACCTGTTGCAATGGAAACGGGGTCACTTAAATTCCACAGGATAATAAAACAGAGATGGATGATACACAGAAAAATGACAAGGCCCAAACACCCCACCAATACCCGGACCTCCTTCCTGCTTCGGATGCCTGCCCCTAGGAACTGCGCCAAGTTCTCCACGAAGCGGGAGACTGCAGTGCTCAAGGGCAGACCCGCGGTAGGAGAGTATGCCCCCATCCCCTCCCCCACGCCATGCACTCCTTTGGGCAAAACCTTACTTTTGCCTGGCCCGACTCAGGCGGTCTGTAACAGGGTTTTCCCCGTGGGAAAACGGGAAGCGAGGAGAAAACGGGCCTTTGTGTGTTTCCTTTTGCAAAATCGGCTGGGTGGGCGCCGGTCCACTGGGGAGGGGGCAGCCGCTGCATCTGTCCCTTGCCCCAGCTCCCCATCTGTCTCGAGCTGGAGCAACTCCAGCACCCCTTTTCCAATTTCAGATAGGTTTCAAATTCCCCAGCCAACCAGTGCCCCCTCAAAACTGTCTTCTTCCCAAAGAAGGACCAGGCAAGGCTGGGACTTGCCATCCCACTTCTGCTCTAATTCAAAACAAAGAGCAATTTCCAAGGAAATGAGGGCCCAAATGATAGCCAAGGAAGAGGAAAATCGATGGGTTTAAAGGTAAATGGCAATGCTTTAGACTGTTACCCAATTCTGTGGATATGACATCGTTTCATCAGCATTTTTGCTGGAGAACCCGCAAAGCAATCTTACAAAGCAGTGGTCCTCACAAGGGCTGGTGTCCAGCTTTCAGTCGCCTCTAGTTTTATTCTTGGACAGATGTCTTCTCTGAGAAATCGCAGAGGCAGAGCATCTCCATTCTTAAATTTTCTATCTGTCCACCTAGGCTACCCATTTTATTCCACTTCTGAAGCAGAACTTCACTCTGAGGAGGTAAGAGACAGAAAGTTCCTCTGGTGAGATGAGAACCCTCAATTCCTAACTTTCTATGTCTAGAAGGAAAGGGGATTCCCATCCTATTTCTTGATTTAGGTTAAGCTAAAATTAACTTCCATGGGACTTCTCCCCACCACCAGGCAGAAAAGATGGGGCAGAGAAATTCCCCACCCCTGGAGTTGTCCTGGAAAAAGTAATAAGTGACTTACTGGTTTTCTCTCCTAGTGGGCAGGGGAGCTGGGAGCAGACCTGTCTCCTTCTGAACCCGGTGCTAGCTGGAGCCTCTCACTTTCCTATCGCTGCTCCAGGAACCAAGCATCTGCACTTGTATGCTCTTAACCTAATTTATGGTGGGAATTATATTTTGGCTTGTCAACTCTCAAGCCATAAAACAAAGTTTATTGGAATCACGTGCTTGTAAATAGCCACTCAGGTCCCATCTCTGCAGAACCATAAATAACCTTCAGCTTTAAACTTTTATTCACTAAATAAAGGTTCACTGCAACTGTTCCCTCACATTTAAATAGTTCCAAATATCTAGGATTCAAAGGGGGGAGTCATATTCATATCAATACCCTGGTCTTTTCAAATAGCATCTTTTCAGGGACTCTGTTTAGAGGGAGAGATAGTGCTATTTGGAAAAGGCCGGTTGGTGGGCATGTCTTATGATTCCTTGGCTGCATCCGCTGTGAGTACCATCAACTCCTTTATTTCAATCATTTTCTAGCTCTAGATGTGGTAAATAAAGAGGAAAGCCAAAGGTCATTTCTATTGGCTTATACCAGAAGTTATTTCAGATTTTGTTTTAGCTTCAATAAGAAAAGAGTGGTTGGAGGCTGGGTGGGCTTGGGGGTGGGGGGTGGCAGTTGGAGTTAACACTTGGCTCTGTATTGTGAATGGGCTCAGCAAAAGTTGAAGGTAGCCACATGCCTAGAGGTTTCTGCAATTTGCTTAGATCTGGAAGGGAAGCCTTTGCAAGTGACCAAACTGCTTAAAACAGCAAGACTTGGGGTTTGGTGATGTGCGAAAGTAGAGAATAGCCTCATCGGGCATCTTTGGCAACTGAAGCTCTAAAGAAGGTTATAAAACAATAAAACAGCCCTGGTGTGAAGGGGACAGGGTGTGAGGAAGCAAATGAGGCTCTCAGGAACCCAAGCCCAGGAAGTCAGATGTCCCCAGTCCCACAGGCCCCAACCACAAGGCCTGGGGTCCAAATCTGGCTCGGTAAGATCCTATCTCTCCCCCGCCCCCACTGCCACTCCCACCAGAGGAGAGCCTGAGAGGAGGAGGCAGCGTGCTCTCCCGCTGAGAAAACCAAGAAAAGAGCTTGGGCCTGAGCACTGCTCCATCGGAGAGTGTGACTCCGTGCTTGGGGTAGGTGGGTGTGGGAAAGACACCCTAGTTCCCACCAAAGGGAGTGAATGAAAAGAGAATTGACACCGCCCCCCCTCAGCATCCTTCCACAGTCCACCAGAGTTGCTACCAAACAGTGTGGAAACATGTGATTTTGACTATTCCGATTAAAAGAATGGATGTTCTCTGTAGCTTTGTAGAGCACATATACATCTAAGATTTCTAAATAAAATTCAGTTGTGAAAGTTCTCATCAGCAAGTGATATGAAAGAGATTCCTTTCTACTAAAATCTCTTTGCATCCTAATTTCCACCCATTCTCTGTGCATTTCTAAACCCATTTCCTAATTTCACATTCATTGGATAGAAAGCAGGGAGCTATTAGTCCAGACTGTATGGCATTTATTTCTCTCCCCCAACCCCCACCCCATTAGCCCACTTAGAAGTATCTTTTTCTTTTACAGTTGGTAGCATCTGTTTTTAAAATATGAGTAAAGATCAATCCTTTAAAAACTGTTTGCTGACTCTATTAGCACTAGGTGAGCAGCTTCAAAACAAGTCCTTGTTAATCCATTTTTTTTTAAGTTTGAGGGCTTGGGAAAGCCTTCTTTATTTTTCCTTAATTCCTAACTTAATAAAACTGAGTTAACCAAAGGATATATGACATTCTAGGCAATTGTGATGAGCTCTTTATGGAAGAAGGGTGGTGTAAAGAGAAGACCAGACTGAGGAGATGGTGTTTGAAACAATGTCTGGCACCTAATCTGGGCTCAAGACATTTTTTTGAATGAATGATAATGAAAGATGATGACTGGGGCTTGCCCACATTCTTCACTGTGGCTTACATAAGAAGAATAAAATTATACAGCCTACTCTGTATATTTAGATGATAACAGGAAAGTAACTAGCTCTGCTAAGGGGAAAGGAGGAAAGAAAGGAAGACATTGAGGCACATAACTTCAATCACTTTCTAATCTTAGGATAGTCAGACAACATGACTGAGGAGAGTGTACACCTTCCTCCGATCTTGCCTTGGCCCCGCCCCCCAATTTTGGGCTTTTTAGATGAATAATAGAGTGGAATGGGGAAGAGCAAACTCTGTCTAGTAAGAAGGCTGAGCACCAGGGAAGAGCGCAGACTAGCTTGGGCCGATTTCTTGGGGCTTTTCCAAGGACTGTCAATGGTGGTGGCGCTAAGTCATGAAGACGAGGTAGGGGAGAAGATGTAGAAGTCTTCTTAGAAACCTGTTGCTGGGTGCAGTGAGATTCTGAGCACCGTCTTCCCCATTTGACTGGAAAGAGCAAGTTCTGGGAGTTTCTGCTCAGAGAGCTCCCATGAGCTAGAGTCTCCCGCAGGGCTCACCCAACCCAGATGCCAGAGCCACTCCCAAGAAGGAGGAGAAAGTGAAGGGGGCCCAAGAGGCATCAGCTGCACTCCAAACCTAATGAGGTCCGTTCCCTGCCTGCCCTAGAGGCCCTTGCTATCTGGCCTAGGAAAGGATATTCTGACCTTGACTTGCAAGAGGCCTCTTGCCCAGAGGTGGTGTTGAACTCTTCTCTTAAACTATCTCCACAACCAGGATAAGTGGAAATGAGACTTCAGATGAATCCCCTAGACCAGGGGTAGGAAGGAAACTGCCAGGCCTGGCACTTAGGGACAGAGGCTGGGGAAGAGCCAGAGAAGGGCTGAACAGGGAGTCCCAAGCATGAGAGAATATAATTTCATATTCCTGACACTATACTCTATTGCTGAAAGAGGAACACTTCTCCTGCTAACCCCACCCCTTCCCCTACAGTAGGGTCTGCTCACTGGAACTCTGCCTTGGTGTCTTCTGGGAAGGAGAGGTAACCCCAGAGGTAACAATTCCAATAGTGAGATGTGGCATCCCAAAGAACGGGCTCTGGGGTAGGACCTCTAATGGGGGGCCAGACCTGGAAAAAGCTCCAGTGGGTCCAAGAAAAGCAGGATGTGGGGTAGCCATCTAAGCCCACTGAGAACCAAGAACAGAGGTTAGATGGATCAGGAGATGGGGGTGGCTGGGCAACTGCAGCACTGCCCAATTTCATGGGCCAAACTCTGCCAGGCATGGTTTATAGCAGGAGGCACAAGGTGTGTTTGGACAGAAAATCCGACCCAGGTGGACTCCTGGCTAAGCAGAAGCAGCTTGGCCAAGGGTTGCAGAGGCCCTCTTAGGAAAAGTCTGTAGTCAGAAGTCCTGGAGGCCAGGGGTAAGGGGTAGAACCTGGCTGCATGGGAAGGGTGTACATACGTGTGGGTTACAGCCTGAAATAGTATTTATATACTTCTTTTTCTCAAAAAATAGAAGGGCTGATGGAGATCTGATGGGGATAGGCCTCTTTAAGACACACCTTGACATGACCATGGCCCAAGGTGGGAGCTGTGGCTCAGCCATGGCCCTGGAGCCCAGATTTGGAACACCAGCAGATTAAGGGTGTGCAACACTCCTTGCCTCCTCTGTGTTGCCCACTGGCGTTTGGCTTTTCCACTCTGTCCCAGCTTTCAAGATACTGAAAACAAGGGTACTTGCCTTGGGGCTGTAAAAGAGGCTGTGACTGATGGGTGGTGGTAAGGAGGGTGGCTCCAGAAGGTGGCCAGTAGGGCCTGCTCTCTAGTAAGACCTGAGCTTTCTGTAAGAGTCATGGATGTGCCTGTGTGGGTGTGAGGCTTCTGCTACCGGGTATCTGCCCACTGAGGAGCTAGGGGCACCTTCCTGTTGGATATGGTGCCAGACAATGAGACCCAAGGAAGCAGGGCCTATGAGACCCACTACAGCAGTAGGGGGAAGCCCCAGATCCATGTTCTCCTGTGACCAAGCCTAGGCCTGTCTTCTCTGTACAATTCAGGGACTGAGTGCATGAACCAGGTCTCTCTAAGCTCTAAAAGGCTAGGCCTCATTATTAAACAGAAGAAGGATACTGATGATAAGAAACACCTTTTGAATGCTTGTTATTCAATATGTGATTGAAACAGGTATTGAATGTTTGGCTTCTGCCAAAAACCCATTTAAGTGCCTAATCAGTGAGTTAATGTATGTAAAATAGTTAGAAAAGTGCTGGGTGTATAGTGGTGCTATGTAAGTAAAAATCCTCGTAACAACCCTTGAAGGTACTCTAATTATATCTGCTTTCCACATGAGGAAACAAGCCCAGAGAGTCTGCCCTGCTTGCCTTCCACACAACAATTAAGTGGAAAAAAATTGAAAGAAAGCAGTTTGTATCTAGAAACCTATTCATCTCTTTGAAAAAACCTCTGAGTTAGTAAGCAGTCAACTTCCCTTTCCCAATTTGGTAGCAACTTAGTCAGCTTATGCAGAGAAGGAAATGGCAGCCCACTCTAGTGTTCTTGCCTGGAGAATCTCAGGGACAGAAGAGCCTAGTGGGCTGCCGTCTATGGGGTCGCACAGAGTCAGACATGACTGAGCGATTTAGCAGCAGCAGCAGCAGCAGCAGCAGCAGTCAGCTTATGACTTTTCCCTGGTGGCTCAGATGGTAAAGCGTCTACCTGCAATGCAGGAGACCCAAGTTCGATCCGTGGGTCCGGAAGATCCCCTAGAAAACCCAATGAAAGAGAGCTCCCTTAACTAGGGGGCGGGGCATTGCTAAATGGTAGCGAGAACTTGGCCCCTGTAGACCACAGAATCATAAAAGATACAGGAAAGACCCTCGATGAGTACTCAAACATAAGCATACATCTTAACTGCCATAGTGGAGAGTGTTTATAAACTGCAGGTTCTAGACATCTTGATTCAGTAAATCTGAAACAAAGGAACCTGCATTATAAAGAAGAGGCTTGAATGCAGGCCTTCATTAAGAATCACTGCTCCAACGCAGGGAAATGAGGGAAGCAAAGGCTGTGTTGCCAGGAGACAACAAGGAACAGTGAGGTTGGATCAGGGCCAGTTGGGGATGTCACCGCTGATAGAAACACCCCCATGGAGCCCACCAAAGGCCTGAAGTGGGTGCAGTGGGTAAAGAAGAGTTTGGGAGTGGTGTGAAAAAGGGGAGAGATAAGTAACTGCGGGGTTTTCAAGCCACACGCAAGAAGTCACTCTGGATCTTGGAGCCTCGAGGGAGTCCCGGGGCCGAGGCCTTGTTCTAAGTGAGCCTGGGCGAGCCCGTCAGCTTGAGGCAGGCGACGCTGAACGCTCGGCTTTTCAAGGCTGCCGGTTCTAGGTACCAGGAATTACAAGAAAGTAAAGTGGCAAGAACAGCAGCCCAAATGAAGGGGCTGGTAGGGATTGGGCGTGGCTTGCCCCACCACCAGACCCTCTTTTCCTGCTCTTCAGAGCCCAAAGCGCAGAAATCGCGCCCCCCTCCGGGAAGGCGGAGGAAGTGAGGTGGCCCGCCACCCCGGAACCTGCCTTCAGGTTCCTGGGCCCCGGGCTGCCTCTACTGCCAGTCTCGGGAAGCCGCCCCCTGGGGGTGGGGCCGCATCGCCAACTATCCTCGTTGGCGGAAAACATTGTGAGCTGGGGTGGAGGGGCGGGGAGAGGGAGGGGCGGGGTCAGTGTCCCTCCCACGCTCCCGCCCGCGAGCGCCCGGGGCATCTCCCGCGCCTCCGTAGCCGACAGGACGCTTGTCCTACAGCGCCTCCTCCTGGACAAGGCGCCAGACAGCAGAGCAGGGGGACTGCTCCAGCCCGGGAAGCCCGAGGCCCCGGCTTCTTAGCGCGGGCAGAGGTCTTCCCGAACCAGAGACTTGAGCTGGTCCTCCCTTCCCCTGGGGGGCGGCCAGAAGGAGTCGAGAGGGCCCTGAGGCCACCCCCACCCCCGCTCCCACCCTTAGCACTGACAGCAGGCTCGCGACCCAGAAGTGTGCATCCTCCGTTAATTAGGCGAGCCCAGGCGGAAAAACCCTACAGTTCGTGCGTTTATTTATTTATTATTTGTTTGACCGCTTTCTGCTGAACCACTGGTCCCCACAGAGCCTTCGAACGTGCTGCGCTGGCGTAACAAGATCCGAGAATGGTCCGGTTGAAGAATTGGCCTGAAGTATGGCGGTTTGAACAGGCGCCAAGAGGAAAGGCCTTGTCCCAAAGCAGAAGCACCAGGCTGAAAAACATCTATACACTTCCCTGAGGATGATATATACATATATATAATCTTCGTTTAAGGTGTTAAAAAATGTATGCATGTTTATTTTAACACCATGAAAGAAAGATTTGGTTTTTTTCTGGTCACTAGCTCGTATTTGCAGACTGTTTCTAAAGTACAGATTTAAATTTGGGTGAGGTGGTGAGTCAAGATGATTGAAAATAACGTGGTCAAGGGCAAGATGTTTGGCTATATTTAGATTGAAGGCTGGAATAAAGGAAAGATCAGGAGCGAATCCTGAGGCAGGGGGCGGAGTGGAGACATCGGGTTTTACCTTCCAGCTCTGAGTCCATTCGCCCCCTCCCCCTATCCGTGCTTTGCTGGTTGGATCCCCAGGCTGGGTTATTTCATTGCACATGCGCCGGACGCTGGGCGAGCGGGCTAGGCAGGCGCAACCCCGCACTGAGCTGTGCGGGAGGTGTGCGCAGCGCTGGGTGGTGTGCAGCTGGGTGGTGCTGCAGCGCCTAACTGCAGAAGAGCCTGAACGCCGCATCTTAGAGACACAGGAAACATACTTTTGCAGGAAACCCTGTTAAAAGCTTCACGCGTCCTTTCTGATCTACAAGCCCTGTTCCGCCAAACCAACAATATCGCCATGTTTCCAGTAAACCCTCAAGGTTGTCCTTTGGATCAGCAGTTTCATATCCAGTGCACGGCTTCTCCCCGTCGTTAATCAAGGCTGGGGGGTGGGGTGGGGGAGAGGGAACCACCCTACGTCCAGAGAGTACGACTTCTCCCTCATTCTGCACAACTATGAAGTCTAAGAGACCAGTTCCTAGAAAGAGGGTATCTTTTAGCATTAATTTCGGAAAATTGGCCCTAAATTGGACTTAAGTCGGAATTCCGAGTTCTTGGTGGCTTCTCCCCAGCTTCCGGTGCCCCCGCGTGCCCTGCCCGGCGGTCGCACTGCGGCAAGGCCGTAAATACCTCTAGCAGCTGCCTGCCAGCCCAGAGTGAAATACTGTCTTTGTTCCGATTTCCCCTGCTTCTCGAGCTCGGAAAACAGAATTCTGGCGAGATATATTTATTTGGAGGAGCATCTGACAGGAAAATACGTTCGGTTTTCAACCCGGTGCTTGGCCACGTTTATAACAACGAGCTTCGCTCTTTTTCCTGGTCCTCCGGGAGAGCGCAAGCCCAGCTCATTGCCTGACCTTAAGACACTAAGGCCCGGACGTGCCATTGGTTCTCTGATCTATAAGCGGTTAGAGGTTCGGTTCGAGGACTCTGGGAATTACACTCCCCGGCTTGTGAGCTCTTTGGATCCAACTATTTTTAAATTTCGTTTGAGTTTTTAAAAATTGGGTTAACAGGGACAGTGGGGGCATTTCCGGTAGTAGCAAAAGCGTTGACTAGGCTCCTCTTGGACTAAGTGGCCTAAGTTCAAATGTGACTGGCAGCGTATATATTCCCTTAGATGCAATTGACTATTTAAGCTCTTAATGCTATTATGGGACTTAGGAAGAACCCCTTAGTCCTCCATATCTGCCCATGAGAGTCTGCACCCTCTGCTGTGCAATTGGACCTGCAGACTGCCCAGGTTCCTAGTCACTTGGACACGCTCAGTCATTGAACCCAGGGAGAGGCTGCTGAAACTGGGAACACAAGGGCTTGGCCATCACGGCCACAACTCGTCCCCACCCCTACTGCAACTCCAGGCAATTTAGGGACTCCTCCTGGAGTTGCCAGGGGGAGGGCCATGGGAGCCCCAGTCCCGAGGCCTGTTTTTCAGTAGGTAATGCTCGATACCAATATGAAAGAATGATCTCAGCAGTACTCTAACAGAAATATTTACAAAATACAGACATTTCGGACTTAACAATCAGTTTCTCATTTGTGAGTGATCATAATTAGTGATCAAGGACAATTCTGTGCACGTCAACTAGCCACAAACCGTAGCCCTCCATTTTGAAATGAGTATGATTCCGTTGTTACTTACTAAAAATACTTTTCTATAAAAATGTCATTTATTGTTCAGAAATGCATTTAAGGCCAGCATGGTCACACTGGGATATTTGGGAGAACATTGAGTTAGGCTTTTCCGCTGGTTCCTGAAAAAAACAATACTCTGCCACGCGCAGGTCAACCCCATGCGCAATGCGGCAGATTGTCCTAAGGTTTTAATATTTCACGTGTCCATGAGGGAAGAGGCAATGGGATTTGAGACCTGCATCCTCTAGTGCCCTTCAAAACCCGTAGGAGAAAATAGCATTTCTTTCTGCAAATAATTTTCTTTCGATTCATAGATATTTTGGTTCATTAGTTTTGAAGTCGAGTTGGGAATATTGCTATGCTATTCATTTATAGGCAACACAAACACACCACAACAGTACATTTAGAGAGCAAAATGTCTACTCTTTTCCTACTCTGACAAATAAGAAACACACGCGATGCTTGAACTTATTAAGCATGCTTAGAATTTCTGAAACGTCTCTTGTTTTTTTCCCAAGACCTGCACCAGGGTTTCTGATCCTCTGGTCTACTGCTACCTCTCAAAACATGCGTCCATTTTGTGGCACAGAATAACCCAGATTCACCTGACAGATGTGTTCGGAACCTTTCTTGAGTTGTTACGAAAATCATCTGAGCGCTAGAGAAGCAGTTAATATTTGAAATTCCATTCCATAAACAAAGCCCAATAAACCAAAAACTCTAAAAATCAGCATCACTCACCAAAGCCTAGATGAACAAACATAGCACCATCCTGGATACACGGAATCCACCCCACCCCCACCCCCAAGCTCCAACCCTCAGAAAACACCTGTTAGCCTCCCAGGTACCTCTGACCACAGACCAACCGCAAAATACTGCTGTAGACTTCAGAGTGCCTGTAGTGACCCCCAGCAAAGCTGACAGCTCCAGAAACCATCTGCACAGTCTTCCAGGGCGGGGATCCTGAGGCTCTCGATCTATGCCGCTATCCACCTCTCATAACCTCGAGAGGAAATGGGGCTTCCCTTCTGTTTCTGAGCTCAGCCGGACCCCACCCAGGGCCCCAGGAGACGTCCGCTCAGAACCTGAGTGATCTGGAGGCAGGGGACGCAGACAGGCACTCCCAGGCCCCGGGGTAGTGTGGGGGATCGGGCCGGGCTCCCCGAGCTAACCGAACGGGTGGGCGCTTCAAGCTTCTCGGTGGCAGCGCTGGGAGCGCGGGGCGGGGGCCGCTCTTACCGGAGGTGCAGAGCTGGAGGCGGCGGTAGTCCCCGGCGGCTGCTGTAATCCACTAAGCGCTGCCCGTTTACTCGCGCTCTGCGCGGCAGGGACCCGCTCATGTTGGAGAAGGAGCCGGGTCGGAACCGCGCGACTCGGCCACCCGGCTGCAGGCCGGCGGCTCCCGGCGGGCGGTGCCGGCGCCAGTGGGGGCCTCGGCGCCCCGGGCTCCTTCCGGGCTCTCCCGCCCGCCGGGCTCCCCGCTGGCTCCGGAGGCGGCAGCGGCGCGGCCCGGGGCGAAGCGGCCGTGGGGCCAAATTGGGCGCCGGGCGCGAGCCGAGGCCGCCGCGGACCCCGCAATCCCGCAGCCGGCGACTGGAGCCCACCTCTGCGGAGACAAAGGTTAGAAAAAGAGGGGGTGAGGCTCTAGGAAGGCAGAATGCGGGGGGAAATTCGCCTGGGAAATCAGGAAAAAGGCCGTGAAGGCGAGCGGAGCCTGCACATGACCAGCCGCAGCCAATGACGACCGCAAATAGGTCATAAAAGGTCTATTACCAAGTTGTAAATTTTCTTCAAACAAAAGGAATTTACTGCAATTCCTTGCGGATTTTGCACATACAGCTCGCAAGCGCCATGTTTTTCCCTCTTTCTCTCTCCTCTCCCCTCTTCTCTCTCCGTTTTTCTGCTCTTCTTCCTCCCCCCTCCTCCTTCTTCCTCCCTCCTCCTCTTTCTCCGTGTCCCTCTCCACCGCTCGCTCTGCCTTTCTAGACTTCACGGTTCCTTTCTCTAGGAATTCTTTTCCTTTTATTTTTATTTTGGTTCTTTGGCTTGAAACCTCTGCTCCTTGGGCGCTGTGTTTCAGGGAGAATGAATGCCGCGCTCGCTTGGGGAGGTGATCCTGTCAGTCACCCCTCCAACTCTCCCCTCACTTGGCTTCTCTCCCCTCACCAAAGGCCTCTCTGAAAGAGCAGCCAAGCGCTTTCGGTTTTGCCCCTCTCATCTTCAGGCAAGCCACCCAGTCTGACCTTGTGCAGAAAACCGGGGCTCTGCAGGCCGAGAAAATGTGTGCTCTCCCCAACCCAACTCTCTCCAACATAAACTTGGGTCCCTCCTGTTTCTTGGGGTTTCTGCAGTAGGAGAGTTGCCAATCAGCTCAAAGGCTGAAAATGGTTTTAGGTACTTGTCAACTTCTCCAAAATAACAGTTTGAACTCCCAATACCTATACTTAATCTAGATAGAAACACTGCCTGGGACAGTCTTCTCTAGAAGAGTCAATCTTTTTTAATACCCTCTGAAAATCCTTGTTTAAGCCTCCCCTAAGTGCAATTCGCATTTCTATGAAATTAATTCTAGCCTCTCTTCCCTTGCCCCCCAAAATGTTTGTCCATTGAAGAGCCTGCTCAATGCAATACTGAAGAGGAGAGGGACTCCATTTGTTTAGGAAAAAGCAGCTCCCCAGTTTCAGGCTTGGGAAAAAAAAATTCTTTTCTTCAAAGGCAGGAGTGCCATTCCTTTTGCTCTTCTCATGGAAGCTGCTCCAGAGAACCCCAGCTGAAGGTAAACATCCTTGGCTAGCTCCCCTCATCATTAATGCATGGGCATTGGCCATCCAGGCTTCAAACGTGCCTGTGAGAGGTAACCTCTCCTCACCCCAACCCCATCCTTTCAAGGACACTGCTTTGGACTTCTAGTAATACATTTATAAGTATGTGCATTAGGATTTCAATGTGTAAGTTCTCTATTAACATCCTCACACCAAGTCCCTAAGTGGTCATACACTGAAGTAGGAAGCACACAGCACCCTCTGGAGCAGGCTATATGTATCCCTTGAAAAAGTTCTGATGACCTTGGATGTTTCTGATTAAAGTACTTCTGTTGCCATGTGTCAGCAAAAGTCATATTCTTTCTAGAAAAAGTCAGTGAGCTCCAACTTTGCTGGAGGTACCCAGAGCAGCAGCCAGGTTCATTAAAATGTTCTTTCCCCTGTTCACCGCCAGATGCATGCGGATTCAGCAAACAGTGGGAAAGCAGAGGACACAAGTTTGGATGTGAAATAGTAACACCTTCTGCAGTGAAGAATAAACAATATTTTAATTACACAAAATAGAGCATGTTGTTGGACCTTCCCAAACAGTTAACACTTTATGCTGACCTGTACATGTCTACATTCAGAACATTGTTTAGTTCTGAAGTATTCTGAGAAATAACCTCAATTGTCAATTTTCCTCTACCCAAATAAAGGCAGAGTTTATGACCCTCTATTTCAGCTGGTGGAAGGAGGGCTGGGAAAAGACTGCACTTTTGAAAAGGCAGCCATATTTGTACTTTTTCTGCCCTGTGCAGAGATAAGCCATGTGCTGGGCTTTGTGGAACCTCACAAAATGGCAGCCGCTGAATTGACCTTTCTCTAGGAACCGTTGAGACCCACACCTTCTTTTATGTGTTTCTGGTCTACACAGAGAACCCAAATCACTTAGGACCCTTGGTTTTTTCATCCACTGTTAACATTGGAGGGTCCTATTTTTCTGTAAATGATTTACAGACCTCTCTAAGCAGTCCAAAGGGTTCTCTGAAGGCTTATGCAAATTTCTGCAGCAAAAATGTTGGTTCGATATGCGGCAACCCTCGGATGTTTACAGATCTGAGCCAATTAGAAGGGCATCTCCTGCACTCGTCACTGGGAGTTGTCTGCATGAAACACAGATGGGGGTTTCTAGCCACTGCAAGAAAGAAGGTGGTGAGTGTGTGTGATTGTAATTCCACAGATTCTTTATTTGAAGACAAATCTGTGTTTTCCCCAACTACAAAAGGAAGCATGTATACCTACATTAATTACCAACACTTTCTCCTTGAGTAATCTATGTATATGTACAACAAATATATACCAAAAATATCAAATGTGTAAATGTACAAATACTCTGAAGTGTACTAATTTTTGCAAGTCTTTTTGTGTACATGAGCTACAAATTTACCATAGGTTAGGGGTCCAACAGGGCCAGAAGGTACAACACTTTCAGAGTAGCACAAAATGGAGAAAAAACATTTTTACCACCCTTCCTTAACTGATTTCCATATTAATCCATGCACCGGGTCCCCCACCATAGAGTCTTACCCAAATCAATGGCTCTAAAAATGATTTTCAGGGAGAATTCTTGTATAGAAGACAGTGAATTTTGCTAATAGAGGAATCCCTTAAATGGAGGGCAGCTGGAGTCTAGCCAGCACCAGTCTCTAGCCAGCTTATTCCCACCCTCTCCACAGCCAGACTGTTCCCTAGCCATGCTTTCAAGCACTTGGCACACTTGCTCTAAACCAGTCAACAGCAGTCTCAGGCAACACACAGAGCAAAACGTTTCCAAATCCAGCAGGCACGTTTGCAGCTGTCTCTTCTTGTGCAAATGTTTCTTAAGCCCCGGGCCACCCTTGACTTAAAACTCCTTCCTGGCTCAGGTCAGCAAATGCCACAGCCATGGCCTCTTCCCTGGATAGAAAGCCAGGTGGTGCTTCGCCTCTGGCCTAACCTATGCCAACTTTTCCCTGGTCCTTGAAGCAGCAGGCAAACAGCCCACCATCACCTGAACAATGATACAGGCCCCAAAGTATAGGATTCCATTTTCGTACCTGTGCAATAAAAGCCACTCTGGAAATTAAGATGTATCTCTTTAAAAACATACAGGCATCTAGAAAAAGAAGAGAAGTCTTCAAAGTCTACCTGATAAAGGGGCTTTCCCTTTTGTGGGGAGAAATGTTAGTTTACTTGAATTTCTCCTCTTCCCTCCTGTCCCTGTTCCCCCTCCTCTTCCCTCATAAAATGGCAGCTGCAGGAGTAGCCACAAATGGAAAATGGATATCTTGTTAATAACAGATCCCAAACCCCAGCATCAGCGCTGGCTCAATGGAATAAGCTGTGGTATAATCTGGACTCTGAGTTGCTACCCACTGGGCCTACAACTCCAGTCTTTCTTTTGCGAAGTTCAAAGCTCTCCCAGTATCTTATCAAGGTTGTTTGGAGCAAGATGAAGCTAGAATAGCCTAGCCTCTCTAAAATGAAAGAGAACTCTCCCCCACCTCGCATTTATTTATTTTTATAGCAAGGGTGCAGGTAACCCCCTCCCACCTTTTAAAAATCAAATAGATGCTTTAGCAGGATGCTGCCTTCACATGAGCCCTGGAGATTGTTCCTGACTCAGGAAAAGGGTTATTGGCGGCGCTCAAAGACACTAGCTCTAGAAAAAGGATTCATTTCTTTTATTAAGGAGCTAGCTATATTCTGCAGCGGTTGTTTACACTTGGATTTTTCTGCATTTGCTCTCAAGGCTTGTTTCAAATAGGTGAGGCCAACCTGGAGAACAGCAGAGGACGTACCAACCGATATCTGAGATGCACACAAGTTGGCTCACAATGGGCGTGCAAACAGAGAAGAGAATACAAATAAATATGGCACCTCCTCAGAAAACAAACAAACAAACAAACACAAAAACCGGAATCACAGCGGCAGCCACAGCACAAAGACCTAGCAATTGCAGGCGATACCAAGCACAGTTCAAAACGAAAGCAAATTCAGAAAGGAGAGGCGTTCCACAAGGTGACTTGCCAGACTAAAAAGTATCTAAGTGAAAATGTTATAATTGACTTTTCAAGTATTCATTCACTCTAAATGATTAAACTGCCATAATTTGTATAAACTATAGAAAAATTATTAAATGTCAACGTTGACATTGTCCTGAAACTTCTGTCACTAGCCGAACATTTTCCCCAAGTTTAAGGAAGCTGCAGAGCCAGGACTATACATTACACTCTTCAGCTAACATGTGCTTTTCTCAATTATTTGGCCCAGACTTTTCCCAGAGATATTACATTTACAAAATTCTCAAAGAAACCTTTTAGGAGTAAACAAAAGGCACCTGAACCATTCATTATAAAAGCAGAAAAAAATATAAATAACACATTTTAATCAAATAATATAAAGTAAATATTCTGCGGGCATAATTTTTAAAATTAATAAACTTCTTTTAATTTACTCACCATAAAGAAAAGATTTAAAACGTTCAAGTGCACTTGTTTGATTAATAAAGCATTTTATATTCAATTATTTAGTGCTAATCATTAGGAAGTTTACGTTGTCAAGGCAAAATCACCAGCTCAGACATTAAAAACTACCATTATAAAAATATAGCTACAAGGTCAGTATCAAATTACTCTTACATAGGACAGCTCAAGGGCTGTTTCTATGCGACACTAGAAACATTTTTTTTTTAAAACACCCAAATCCCTCTCAAAGCGCAGAAACCTCAAGAGCAGTGACATGAAGGTAGCTTGAAACACAGGTAAAGTCCTTTCCAAAAGAAAACAGGTGGTGTCCACCAGCATATGCTGATCATTAGTTTTAATAGTCTGCGGTAAATTTTTAAAGGTAGAAGTTAATTTGTCGGGCCTTCAGCTCGGTCTTCCTCCAGCTCTTGGGCTTCCTTTTGGTTTCCCCATCCTTCGCCTCCTGTCTGGAAACCGGGAATTTGTCCTTGTTGTTCTCCTTTTTCCATTTCATTCTCCTGTTCTGGAACCAGATTTTTACCTGTCTCTCGGTGAGGGCTAAGGCATGGGAAACCTCGATTCTTCTCTTCCTGGTCAGATAAGGGTTAAAAGGAATTCCTTTTCCAACTCTAAGGTTTGGAAACGACTGTAGGTTTGTCTTCCCCTTCGTCTACCAGGAGCTGCTGATTAAAACAAAGAGGAAAAAAAGAGGAAAATAAACATTAAAAATGTAATGGTGCGTCTGCAGGTTGCTGGGGGTTTCTGAAACAGGTCTAAGGGGTGAAATATACACAACTCTCCTTAGGTCTGATATAATATATAGCATGGGCAGGGAAGAGGGACAGCGAGAACGTCCTAGCAATTATTATGACCCCCATCATCTTTTCATGGTTTCTACTTTAAAGAAAAAAAAAAGTCTGTACTACTTCATGAATAAGAGTCACTGTAAGCTACACCAGAAGAAAAAGGAGAGGGAGAGAAAGGGGAGTTTTAAAGCAATTACGTGAGATGAAAGCAGATTTCTCCCCCTCTCCCCGCTTAAAAAAAAAAAATTGCATCCCAACCTTGTGGTCTCATCCAGGGAAACATTTGAGAAGGAGACGAGCTCTGATTTAAGTGGTCTGGGTCCTCGCCAATATTACCACTGGACGATTTACAGTCAGGATATTGTACCAGCTCGGCCTCTTGCTGGGTCGTAAAAATCGGCTGTCTCTGTAAGTTATCGTATCCGTAAAACTTCGCGGGCTCCCCGTGACAGGCAATCCCACCGCAGGGGGAGGCGGCGGCGGAGGAGGTGGGGCGGCCTGGTAGGCTGCGGCTGGGCTGCCCCCGCCGGGGTGGAAGTAGTCCTGGCCGGGACCCGGGCCGCCCCCACTACTGCAACCCGGCCCGGCGGGCGGCGGCGATGGGTGCGGGTGCGCGTGCGGGAAGCCGGCGGCGCTGTTGCCATAGAGCTGCAAGGCGGCGGCCGCGGCGTGGCGGCCGCCGACCTCGGGGGCGAAGTGACAGTCGTAGTAAGTGGGATTGATGGCCTCACCCGCCGCGGCCGCCGCCGCGGCCGCCGCCTTGTACTTGGAGTACAGCGGGTTCACGAAGTACGAACTCATCGAGGCGGCGGCGGCGGCCAGCGGCCGGGGGCCAAGGTAGGGCGGCCCCGGGCGGGCGGGCGGCGCGGAGCTGGCAGGGAGCGCGCCTCCAGCGCCACCGCACTGCCGCGGGGGCCTCTGGGGCGGCTGCTCGCGCCACTGGGGCCGCCGGGCTACGTTGCTGCTGCCACCCGCCCGCCCGCCCGCCGCTTCTGAGACCCCGCAACCGCGGGCACTCCGCTACTGGGCGCTCATGCTCCTCTCACGCCCGCCGCCTCGACCTCGCGCCGCCTCCCTCGCGGGTCGCAGGGCCTCACCCAGCCCCCTCGTTCCACTGCCCGCCCGGCCTCTCCCGGCGCGCGCCGGCTTGGCCGCAATAAACTCGCCAACACCCCGGTGACCTGCCCCGCTGCCTCCACTCTTTCCTCTCAGGCACCAGGCGGCCCTGAGCGCACCGGGACAACAGAAAAAGTGCGCCCGGCCCACGAAGACACTCTTTGGCTTCGGTTTACAAACCCCCGCTCTGGAGGGGAAAGGAAAAAAAACACCCTCTGCCCGCCGCCACCTCTCACCTCGCCCCCCGCAGCCCCCTCCCACCGCTCTCGCCGCCGCTGCCGAGGCTGCCGCCCCGGTGCGCCCCGGCGAGGCATTTTCCGCACCACGCCACTGCCGGGAGAGAGCGAGATGGACGCGAGATAACCGCGCGGAGGGATCCGCGCGGAGGCGACATCACTGCACCCGACGGGACGCCTCACGCTGGCGCGGAGATGCCTCCGCCAGCCTTAAAGGGGGCCCATAAAACCGCACTGCCAAGGGCTTGCCGTGCCCCCGGGGCCCCGGGAATGCGGGCCATGGCCGGCAGGGCGGGGGCACCGCAGAGCCTTACACTTGGGGGTGGGGGAGCGAGGAGGCAGGGAGGCCACTCCCAGGAGACTGTGGAGCAAATGACTCCCTCCCCGGCCCCTGGAGCAACCCCTCAGAGGTTGGCCGTGGCTTTTGCTCCTCTGGACACGCGGGAGCAGCCCAGGGAACGAGGACAAGCCGTGTAGACTATCCGGACTGAATATTTGAGTTAGGTCCTATCCAAGTGGCTTGATTAAAGGCCACAAAGGTGACCTCAATACCAAAGTGCATTATCAAAGCGAATCTAAGTAAGCCCTTCTTTTCCAGCCGAGCGGGCCTTGTGGAAATGAGATGTACATTTACCCTTGACGCACTGCACGCCTGGCTGAGGCTCCCAGGTTAATTGATATTTAATGGAAATCATGCCCATGAATATAGTTTCCATCATTTCACCCTTGATAGACGTCAGTACCAGGCGCAGGGGGCAGCCTGAAGAATGTGTGTGGGGGGAACATTAGCATTGCTGAGGAAGTAAATAGAAAAGCAGACAGAAATGTTCCAAGCCGCGAAGGAGGACTCACGCTGGGGAGGCTGGTATTTTCTCCGGCAGGACGCGCGGCTCCGGGTCTCAGCCCCTGCGTGGAGAGGACCTCTGCAGGCGGTGGCCCCGGGCGGAGGTCGGGGAACCGACACCCGGGAGCCCCCAAGGAGCCTCAGGCCGGCATTCGGAACATGCCGGTTCCAAGCAGCTGCAGGCGGCCCCCATCTAACGATTCTAGTTCATGCAACAAGCCTGTGAAGTTAGTGCCGAGAACAGGGGCCGTGTTCAACTTAAAAAGTCACTAATTTTTCCAAAGGTAAAGAAAGAAAACTCAAACTATGAAGGACAAGGAAGAGAAATGTCCCATGTCATGTGGGCAAATCGAGTGTGAATCGGAAAAATATTCCTGATTTTAGAAACTGGCTCTGAAGCCTCTTGGCTTTACACCACCAATTCGCCTTCTCTTTCCCCTTCTTCTTCCCCCACTTCTACTCCTGTGTTGATGATGTTCAATGTCCAATAAATGTAATAGGTCTCTGCTGAGTGTGTTTTCCTTTGCCTACACTGCCTTTTCGTGAGTCTTTGGGTGACCCTTTTTCTTGGGATAATCCATTGTTGAGGGCGCCAGGCCCACGGGAGCCGATCTCAGAAACACTCAGCCCACCGAGGACGCCCCCGCTAAAACTTAAACACACCTTGCTGGCTTTTCACGCCAAATGAGATCGTCTAAAAACCCCCAGAGAGCTCCCAAAGGCGTAGCAGGCGACTGATTTCAACTACCTATTACCCCTTGTGGGTTGGCCCAGCTCGTGGTTGAGATCCTGAGGTTAGTCCGGGTGGACAGAATATTATTATTTTGCAAATGGAGAAAATAAGGTCGAGACGGAAAGGCATAACAAGATAATGTTTTATTTTTACAGGGAATAGCTGGAAATAGTGAAGGTAAACGGACTGCTAATGAATCTGCAGATTATAAAGGCAAGTCTTATTTTTAAATTAGTAGGGAGTGCAAGGAGGCTTTTGCTGTGTGAGTGGTGACGGGTCCGGTTTTCGTTGTTGTTATTGTTGTTTTCTGCCAGTTATAACCAGGTTAAAAACTTCCTTTAAATCCCTAGGCGAACGAACTGATTCGGACGGTTAAGGATTTGTACTCCAATCTTGCAAATACTCAATTAAAAGAGTATTTTCAATAAAGCCTTGAAACAAACTTTGTAATCGTGCCTTTTAATTTCACTGTTTGTGTGTGTGTGTGTGTGTGTGTGTAGCGCGCGCGCGCGCGCGCACGCGTGTTTAAACCCTCGATAGTGGATTTTGGAATGGAATGGGGGAAAAGAAGAGAGAGCTCAGATCTCAATAATACAAAGCACTTTCTAGAACTTTGTGATTCCTGAGGGGGTGAAAAAGAAACACAAATACCAAATTCATTTCTACATACATTCTGGCCTAATTACAAAAACATTGTAAGACATTTCCTCTTGGGACAAAACAGTTTCATTTTTTTTTCCTTCAAGCATTCCATTTATAATTTGAATGGGAACAGAGTGCGATTAACTTCGTAAACATGTATTCTTTTACACTTTTCTGTTTTGATACAATGCATTAACGTAACGTTTTCAACTGTGCTATAGTCCAAGTTTTCTGAAATCCTGACTAAGCCAAATTTTATACATAATAAACACTTCTAGAGAATGTAACAGTGCACACTGATTCTTTTGGTTAAATTTATCCTAATTTGGAATCTATCATAAGATTGTATCTTTAATCAAGCCCTTCTTCCGCCGCAACGCCAGCTTTACGATCCCAAAATGGAGCAACGGCGCTCTCTAGTGGCCAAATGCCACCTCTAACCGAGCGAGCTTAACTTCTCTTTATTCAACTCAAACCAATTCCAATCTTGTTCTTTAGTTTGACTGGGGCTTGGATCGCTGACACTAATAATGCTTTCATCTCTTTGACTGTCGACAAGTCAAGTGCAGAAAACAGGGGCTCCTGAATGCCAAAGATATTTCTGCTCCCGAGAGCTTCCAGTAGTGTCTTTTCAAAAGCTTCCAGCCCTTCTTTGCCAGACACAGTAAGTCCCCATTCTGTAATCGCCCACAATTACAGGATGGGCTAGATTGAACGAGATCACATCTTTCTAAATATCAACTGCTGTAAGCTCTTCTTTTTTTTTTTTTTTTAACAGTGGAACCATGGACTTCGAAAGCTAAGAAACTACATAAGTTAAATTTGTTCATTTTTTTTCTTTTAAAGCTGTTACATGTAGCATTAAATCCTGAATGTTTGCTACTTTGTAATTTTAATGCTTCAGGCCCATTTCACTGGACAATGGGGGTGGGGATAGAAGGCAAATTAAAAACTTTTTGTATCTCTGAATGCCTGTCTGGAAAGGCCCCGTTCGGCTGTGTTCACTGGAACTTCTAAGGACAATAAATGAGATATTAAATTTATACCCAAAGTCACAGAGTGAAATGAATTAGCTAAGCATTCCACTTGAGTTTTTTAAAAAAGTGAAGACTAATCAGTTTAGGTGCTTCCTAAGAGGCTAATCTTTTTCTCATTTTCAAAAATGCTTTCCTCCAATTCAGCTGTAATGATTATCTATAAGCAAACAAATAATTTCCAATAATATTTTTGCTCCGTGTTTGGAGTGGAGGGCTAGATATTTTTGTGAAAGGTCATTTAAGTGGTAACTTCATCTCTTTCCGGCGACCATGCGGCTGAGATGCTCGGCCTAAGTAAATGACCCAAGAGCACTAACTCTCCCACTCCCAAATAACAGACATATTTTCCTTTTTAAAAAGGAGCTAGACGGCGGCCATAGTCAAATATTATTGAGAGCCACCCACTGGCTTCTTCTATACCCAGCTTATTTTAAAAATCAGAACTGTATTGTCTCCTCCCTACTACCCCCATTTTTATTTCCTAGGTGCTCACACCTCATCCGGGGCTCCCCAAGCCCCTGTCTTCTTAGTCCAACGGAGTCCTGTTTATATTGTCCAGATTTTAAGAGACCCAGTTTTGTCTGCATTTTTCCTTTCCTCCCACAAACACAAACATCAAAATGAGATGCTTTCAAAGCGAAGCGCCGGGCCTGTTGTAAACTCATTACCTCCAGACGTCTCGCCGACTCGATGGCTTTATGACACCTTGGCTCTTCCTGTTTTCAAAGAGCCCAAGGTATCGGGTTGGCCGCGGGGCGGGGTACGCAGCACCTTCTGCCGGATCTGGGCCTTGGATTTCCCTCCCTGCCCCCCTCTGCTTTTCCTTCAAGTCCCCTCTTTCATCCGGATCCCCCAAAACTCTGCCATCGCCCCGCCTTCCGCCCAGCCCAGGCCGCCCGGCGCCCGCCTCCTCTCGGGCCTGCAAAGGCGTGTTGGGCCCAAATCCTCACTTACAATGACCTTCATTTTAGCCTCTGAAGCGGCCCTCAGAGGGCCGAGCTGGGGGCTAAACACACAGAAACTGGGTGGGGGAGGGGGAGAGGGGGTGGGGATAGCTGCGGAGGAGAGCCTTGACCATTTTGATCTTCTAAGGTCACTTCGGGGCTCCTGTGGGGAGGGGCGGAGCTCAAAGCCTAGCCGGCTCAGCCCTCCCGGAGCCAGCCAGCCCCGCGCAACTGGAGGAGTTGCCCCAGGGTGCTGAGTTGGCCTTTCCCTGGTTGCGTGGGGGGCGGGGAGGAGCGGGGGTGTTGATGGCTGCGACTCCGTGAACAGAGGGAGACATGGGGTGCGGTATGTCAAAGCCCCAGAAAGACGGTCCCTTGGTTTCTGGGGTCCATGGGCTCTGCCGGTTCTGCTGCAATGCTGACACTGGGTCCACGGTACAGAGTTCGCGGAGGCACTGGAAGCAGGCTGGGACGGGACCGCCGAGGGCTCCCCGGGGGGCGGGGGGCTGTGCCCTGTGCTGCAGTCTGCCCAACCAAAGCGAGACTCAGAGGCACATCGGAGACCTCTCAGGTGGAAGGGCCATGGATTTTTAGCAGAGTATCCTTCCCAGAGATGGGGAAGAAGTCCCATACGGGTGATATTTTGCAAAGAAGTACAGAAAGCAAGCACACAGTGTTCAGGGCCAGCGTCTGGGCTCCATTTGATCAGGTCAGCATTTATTGGTAGGAAGCGGTAGCATTTACAACTGGTCCTCAGGCAGGAACCGGGAGGGCCTACACCCGTGGCTGCCCACGCGAGCCAAACCCTCCCAGGGAGAGTGCGGCTCCTCCAGTGCACTGAGAAGAAACCCCTGACCCACCGGAGGCCCTGGGCTCCTCTCTCGGCCTCATTCCAGTTCTCAGGGGAGGGCCCACGGCCTCCCTGAGGAAAAGGGGCTTTCATAACCGGTGGGCAACACGGCCCAGGGCTCGGCCCGGGCGGGCCTCCGCACGGTCGTCGCTCTGCCTTCTCTCTGGGAAATTGGGTGCGCTTGGCCCCTGCTTGAGCAGCGCTAAGCAACGCTCGGGGCTAAACTACAGCGCTTTTCAGAAATATAGGAGACATTTAAACAGGAGAGGACCCCTCAAACCAGCGTGCACTCACAAAATATGGCATTTCCTAAGGAACCAACGGAACAGGAAAAGAGGGGGAGCAGGACAGGGCCAAAACCCCAAAGCCACTTGGTTTCTCCAACACATAAGCGAGCAAATACAGAGTCCCCCAAATTACCTCACAGAAACCAACCACACAGTTACTTCTACATAAAATGGGGTGGGGGGAATGTCCGAATGGCTGGAGTTCTGGAAATCAAGCACCCACAAAGGAAAAAGCCCCACTGCCATTGCAAAGCAGAGCTGTCCTGCCGGCGCCGCGCCGGGTCAGTCTCCCCTTGGGGCATTTCTCCTTGCTCATCTTTTTCATTTTCATCCTACGATTCTGGAACCAGATTTTGACCTGTCTCTCTGTGAGGTTCAGAATCCTTGCCACCTCATAGCGCCGGTCCCGAGTGAGGTACATATTGAAGAGGAATTCCTTCTCCAGCTCAAGCGTCTGGTATTTGGTGTAGGGACAGCGCTTTTTCCGGGTGGAGCGAGCGTGGATCCAGTTTGCTGCGGGGTTGTCTATGAAGAGGAGAGTTTGAAGAAGGGGAGCGAGGGGGCGGAGGGGAGGCAGGGAGAGACAACGAGGTGGGGGAGAGAAGAGATCGTTAAATTAATTTCACCAAGGATGGCCGCTTTTCACAACTTGGGGGGAATTATCATAAAAAGCCTTAATGCCCGCGCTCTGTTTACCGTACAAACCGCGTGCCCAGGGTAGGTGGTTATGGGACGCTTTTTTATGGATGCGTGTAGCTCGCCCAGGCTAGGGTAGGCGTCTGGACGTTTTTATAGGTTAGTAAAACTATCAGTTTTGCACATTCGAGCCTTACAGGTTTCAGCAATAAATCAGGGGGCAATTTCTTTTGCACTTACTTGGGTCAAGTTGCTGCTGCGGCGCCTGCGAATGCTGCTTCTCTTCCTCCTTCAGCGGACCGCCCGGACTCGGGTGGTCGCTGCAAGCTGAGGGCTCCGATGAGCCGCCTGCCCCGGACCCGGATCCGATCCCCGCCCCGGGCCCGGTTCCCCCAGCCGCCGCCGCTGCCACCTTGTCCCGTAGAAACGAGGTTGCACGAGAACTCGGGGCCGCCGCTCCCCCTGGGACTCTCGGGCCGCGGAGCACTCAGTCCTTTTGGAGGAGGAAGACGAGGAAGTGGAGGAGGCGGAGGTGGTGGCGGCGGCGGGGGTCGGTGCCGCTCCGCTTTCAGGCTTAATCCCGTAGTGGCGCCCGTTAGGTGGGCCGCTGGGGCCGGGGCTGGGACCGGGGCCCGGGCCACCGCCGCCTCCGCCGCCGCCACCGCCGCCCGCACCGCCCGGGAAGCCGGGCAGCGGCTCCATCCAGGAGCGCATGTAGCGGCCGGGCTCCGGAGGCGGAAGCGGCCAGGGGCGGCGGGGGGCACGTATGGGTGGTAAAGGCCGCTCATCGCCGCCGCTGCCGGGGGCTGGGCGGGCACCGCGGACCACGAGGCGGAGAACACGGCCGATTTGGGGGCAAAACTACACGAGGCGAACTCGGCGGCGGCGGCGGCCGGGCTGTCGGCCACACCTGCGGGCCTGCCCTGCGCGCCAGGCCCTGGAGGTCCGAAGCGCCCGGAGAACACCTCGTCTCCCTCATGGCCTATGAGCGAGTCCACGTAGTAGTTGCTGAGGGTGCCACTGGAGGACATTTTGAGGCGCCCCGCGCTCCCACCCAAGGTTACACTGCCCGCCGCGGCGCCGCTCCCCCGCCGGCGCCCGAGCCGCCGACTAGTTCGCAGGCTGCAGCCTCCACCATTGGTCGCACGGCCCACGTGATCATATTTACCAATACCAGGAGTAAATCAGTCCGCTAAACTGGGGGCTGCTGTGATTTAAAAAAAAAATCATCATCAACATAAGAGCAGCAATTAGAGCCCACGGGTCCCGGCCCGTGAGCCGAGCTCGGCCCGGCCTGACTCGGCCAACCCGGTGGCGACTGGGACCACGCGCCCCGACCGCGGCCGCAGGAGGCGCTGGGGACTATTTGTTCGCCGCTTCTTGCCGCCCTCGGTCTTGCAGTGCGGAATGGGGCTGCCTCCTCAAGCGTCTGGGCTCCGAGCTCCCGGCCGCGAGTTCTGGGCGCACCGAGCACTTGGCAGAGCCCAGAGCGGCCGGGGGCGGGGAGCGCGAGCAGTGCGGCCAGAGGCAGGCCGGCCTTCCGAGGCGGCCCCCTGGCGCCCGAGGGGAGTTCTCCCGGTGCTTCTCTCCGGGCCCCAGCCCACCCCAGCCTACGCACACCCACACCCCACACACGCTCTCTCACAGCTTGTCGTGTTGTTTAAAACAGGTGGAAGACCTCTGTAATGATATTATGCCTTTCAATAAAAATTTTATGAGGTGTATTTGATTATAGATTAATGTGTCCCTAATAAAACGGACGGATGGAGCAGCTCGAAAGGCCCCCTCCCCCTACCACACTCACACACGCCCGCGCAGACACACACCCCCGACGTGAGGCTGAGCACACGCCGAGGCAGGAGAGTTGAGCTGGGGCGGCCTGGCCCTTGGGCTGGGCGCGGCCGGCGGCCACCGCCCGGGCTCTGTCTGCCTTCGGAAGTGTCCGCAAGCTGGCAGTCAGCACTGCGGGGACCGTGGCGGCTAGGGTGCCTTGTCTTCTCCGGACTTCTGGAAAGGTCCTGGAAGAGAACACGCCATAGGGCAGAACCCAAATGGCAGCGCAGGCCCGCACCCCGCTGCCGCCCCGACCCTGCCTCAAGAATGGCCATCGGAACAGCATTTCCCTGGGCCAGGCCGCTCCCCTTGGTTCTCACTTGAAGGCCTCCAAGTTAATTCCAGAGATCTCTAAAAAATGCCCTGGTCCTTGGGCTACTCTTACGAATTCTTTTCTTTCTTACTCTCCCTCCTCCCCACTTTTTTCCCCCAGTCTCCAAAGGTAAGGCTAGGCAGCCTTGAATCTGAGGGAAATGTCCATTGTCACTCCCAAATCCATGGTACAAAGCCTCGGAAGCCCGGCTGGGAGCCGAGACAAAAAGCAGTCGCCGGCAGCTGGAGGATACAAGTTGCCCAGAGCACTCTTGGGGGCTCCAGCCCACCTTGAGCCCCTGAAAGGAAGAGGGAATTGGCTAGTTATGGTCTAATTGATTGCCTTTGCCAAAGGCTTTCTGATTTTATTCCAGAGGAGCTGCCTCTGCCTGTAGCCCAGACTTTCCTCTGAGACATGACCCCTTGTCAACAACGAATGGTGCTCCCCACATCGCAGGAGGTAAACTGAGAAGCTAAAATTGCCTTTCTTCTCCCGCCCAACCAATGGAGGTCTGGGCAGATCTATTCCAGTGTTCCCAACCTGGCACTGATGCCATCCATCTTCCACCCTAGGAAATGGCTCCCCTAAAGCTTTCTGTCTTGGACCTAGAAAATAATCTGTTTTCGGCAGGAAGTTTAAAACTCTAATTACTGAGTCTCCCAAGGACTCTTGGTGGAGGGTTTTAAGGCTGAGACCCTCTTAAAGAGATTGTTTTTAGGGGAAAAGTGGGGGAGCACGAAAAGGATTTGTCATTTTCATTTGTCCTTTGACAAATCCAGGGATTTGTCAAGGAAGCTGCTTGAGTCTACTGGAGACCTTTTGAAACCACAGCACAACTTGGGGTAACGAATTCTCTGCCAGCTCATCCCCCCAAGGCCTCTCCTCTTCTCCCTGGCAGGACTAGAAAAGTATGGACTCTCGCGGGCTGAGTGTCCTGCAACCCATCAGTCAATCTATCTATCCATCCATCTATCTATATGCACACTCATACACAGGAAAAGACAGCTGGAGTTTTCTGTGCCATGGTAACAACTGGAACATTGGACTTCATGGGAAGTCATGTTCATCTGCAAATTCTTTCGGTCACCTTTCTTACATTTTCTTGCCTCCCAGATACAATGGCTCCAACCAGCAGTTTGTAATTAAATGGACGGAGAATTAACTGGTGAAAACCTTTCCTTCCTTTAATTTTTTTTTTTTCATGTAGGCCACCAAAAGGTAATGACTGAACATAAAATCCTTCCACAAGGAAACCAGGGCAAAGTGGGATGAGAAAACTCACTCATCCTTGGCTTCACTGTGGCCTGGCTTGGGATGGGGGTAGGGATAAGAACAGGGGAGCAGAAATGGATCCGATGCAATGCTAAGCTGCTGCTTGTCTTTGCTCCTGTAATGCAGGCCCCGTGGCTTCCAGGTGGGCAAGACTGATTTCGACCTAGTCTCTGACGATGGTACACCAGCTAGAAATCACCAAGACTCCACTGAAAGCATTAAAAATAACACAACCAAACGAAAGAAAGGAAGACACACAAGTGGGGAGCTGCGAGGATAATGCGGTTTGGGCACAGCTTTACTTACCAGGCTCAGGCTAGAGGAAAGTTCACATCCACTGACAAATCAATTATGTCACTATCATGAGGGGAGGGGGAGACAGGACCCTCCTTCTTCCCAACTAGGAAAACAGCCTGGATTATCACTCCCCCACCACTGCCAAATTTCAGCACCAAAGGCCCCCTTCAGCTTTTCTTTCCCATATCCCTCCCCCTACTCTCTACCACCCCGCAACTGCCCCAAACAAGCAGTTTAACAGGAAGATAATCTCTCCAAAGTCTTTCATCTCCATCACAACATATTTCCATTTCAGAAAGCAGAGGGAGTGCACTCGTTTCCAGAGTTTATTGCATTATACATGCGACCAGAACATGCACAGAAAGGACAGGTTGCTGTTGTACTTCTACCAAACCACAGATGCACCACAAGAGAAAGGCTACAAGGCAAAGTCAGTCAATATTCCATCTCACCAAGGACAACTGCTAAACTCATTTGCAAAAGATACATTGTAATGTGCTTTTTAGTCCCCCTCCCCCAAAGCTTGTGGGTTTTAATCTTTTTAAATATATATGTAATTTAAGTACTTTTAAGTACTGGATGTATTCAAAACGCCATGAGCTCATGGACTAACCACACACACAGACCTTTTGTGTTAGGGAAAACATGAAAAAGTCACATTGCTGGATGGACGAGTGGATTGATGGATGCTCTACAGTTCCAATAAGTTAAGAGCCAAATGAAAATGCGCAGTAATAGTTACCCTGCATTACGATGAAAAAAATAATAAATTACACGTGCTAGTTTTTTTTTAATATATATATATATACTCATAGGGATTACAGATCACTTGCAGCACGAACATAATGACCCCAAAGTCACATTCTAGCAGGAAAAAAATTTTTTTCAAAAAACAAAGAGCATTGAAGGTTTTGTTTCCGCCTTCCCAGTCCTCCAGCACTCGGCCTTGGAACTCGGCGCCCCTCTCCGATCCTAGCCTCTGACAGGCCTCGGACCTAAGAGAAGGTGAGGTTGGCGGTCAGTTCTCGGATCCGGTTCTCTCGGCTCATCTTCTTGAGTTTCATTCGGCGGTTTTGAAACCAAATCTTGACCTGCCTGTCGGTGAGGTTAACGCTCTTACTGATCTCTAGGCGGCGCTCGCGGGTGAGGTACATATTGAACAAGAACTCTTTTTCTAATTCCAGCGTTTGGTGCTTAGTGTAAGGGCACCTCTTCTTTCTGCCACTCTTTGCAGTGAGCCAATTGCTGGTTGGAGTATCAGACTTGATTTCCTCTAACAAAATTAAAGGGGAAGAAGAAAAAAATCAAGAATTTTTTTTTCTCTCAATCTGTTCAAATTTACCCTTGGCCATGACCCCGCTGGCAGCCAGGCCGCTTTGGGAAATGCTTGCATTAAACATTACTCACATGAGGTGGGCCCTGAAAGATATTTGTAAATGATGCCAGGTTAGTTAAAGTACCCAAAATGACACAGATTGGTGGGTATTCTTGCCGTCTGTGTCAGCGTTCCTCTCTCTCTCTCTCTCTCTCTCTCTCTCTTACTTTCTGACCTGCACAAAATATTAGTACAATAGTAAACTTTCAGGATCTTACCAGCAACATTCTAAATGATCATCTCACAACAGGGCTCGAGTGGAAGAAGCAAACCACAGTCTGACAAGCCTATGAATCCCACTGCTGCCTCAGATCCCCAAACCTGCCACTTCTTCCCCACTTCTCCCAAGCAGGCAGGGAGCCCCACAGCCAGGCTTAGAGATACCAATTCTCTTTCAAAAGATACCAGAGGAACCGAGTACACCTTCTCCGCCCTGCCTGGGCATCGTTTTATGCCCCAGAATTTCCTGAATTCTTGTGCTTTCTTGTTCCCATACAAAAGCATTCTCCCAGAAATGAGAAATGTAGCTCCTTGCTGTGGCCCAACTCTGAGCACTGGGGCAGAGGATCAGGGGCAGAAAAGCCAGAGCCCCTGGCTCTCTGCCCTATCCAGCCCTAAGGCTGCCCCTGCCGGGTGGGCCATGCACATTCCATTCTCCCTCCCTTCTGCCTTTGCCCCCTTTGCAAAGGACTGCAAAGCTTTCGGCACTTTCCCCAGACAAAGCCAAGGTTACCTATCCCCTCAGAGGCAGGGAGCCCTGCTCTCCAGCCCAAACACCAACTGGTCCAGCCATCTCATTCCCCTTGCTGTCCCGAAGCTCGCAGGATGCGGGGTGCATACACTTGAACACGAACGCGGTACATTGGACCACCTTAAAATCATCATTGAGTGAAAGGCATGGCTTGGACTGCAAATCTGAGCGGGAGAAAGGAGGTTCTGGGGCCGCGTTTACCAGCCGCAGGTCTCATTTGCGCTCTTTTGTTGCATTTCAGGTCTAGCTCAGGAAAAATAAACCCGGCAAGCCCTTCCTCTGCCCGAGCGCCATCAGCATGGGGCCAGGACTAGCCAAGAGGGTCAGGGCAGGGCGGCAGAAGAGGAAACCATCTCCGGATTAAGAATGCCCCTCTAAAACACGGGAGGAGAGGCACCTGCCAGTCGGGGCCCCAGGCTGCCGGTTCGCCCCCGGTTCGGCACCGGGGACCCGGGTGTTCCCTCTCTCTGCCGGTTCCAGGGCTGCGCGCCCCGCTGGGGTGACAACTCTGCTCATACCGACCTTTGCTTTCCTTCTCCTGTACTTCGGGACTGGACACGGAGACCTCTGCCAGGCAGCTCCTCTCTTCCGGAAGGCCGCCCTTGGTTTCGGGGCTCTCCACCTGGGAGACTTTGGTGGGCTCCTGGCCACTCGCTGGCTCGTTCATCTTCTTTTCCATCTGCAGCTGGGCGGCCGAGAGCTGCGGCTTGGCCGCGCCGCGGGGTTGAGCTGGAGCATGACTGTGGAGCTGCCTTCGGGGCTGTTATTGTACTCTTGGGTTTTCCCGGTGGCGTAGGTCTGACTCAGTCTAAAATATCCAGGGACAGGAACCTCAGGGTTCTCAACGGGACAGGACTCAGGGACCAGCCTCTGGTACGAAGGGACCTCAGCAGAAATGAGTTTGTTGCGCTTATCCAGAATACATGCAGCAATTGGATTCTTCCTTAATGTTGGTGGTGAAGGAGCAGGTGGGGACTTGCTGTGTAACAGGTTGCTCTATTCGACAAGATCTGTTCGGGTCTGTCCAACTGTCTACTTGAGGTATATAAGGATGCACATTCATACCCATATTTTGGTGGTTCACTTCTCTTTTGGCCAGAGACGGGAGCAGTCCACAGGTTTGCATTCCATAGGTCCCCATGTCTGCGCTAGGTGGTGGCATGTACATGCTGGCGCTGCTCGAATAAAAACTGTCACTCCTGCAGGCACTGATCAAGGAATCTACTAAAAAGTATTAGCAGCAGGAGAGCTGTTGGGAAAGGACATTTTGGGGAGGAATTTGAAGAAGAGAGATTGTGTCCTTTGTAGGCTGACATCTCTAGGAAAACATTCCCCGTGTAATTGTGGATGCCTCTGCCGACCACATGACAACCAAGCCAATGAGATTTGAAAATGGCCTTGAGCCGCAGCCTCCTCGCAGGTCACGTGCTCCAGAGCCCGGCCAGCCGGCCGCGTAAGCGCGGACAACAGCGACATCTACTACGCGCCCGCGATAGTGCGCGCTGGAGACAACCGGCGGCGCAGCGCTCTCCGCCGCCAGCCGGGCTCCTGGGGCTCGCTCTGCCCGCCCGCCCCACTCGCGTCCCCCATTCCAGCCTCTGGGCCCGCGGGCGGAAGGAAGGCTCGGCCCGAGGGGGTCTCCGGGAGGACACACGCGGGGAGGGACGCCCGGGCGCCGTGGCGCCAGCACACAGAAGCATTCCCCCGCACACACCCAGGCAGAAGGCGCCCGAGAGGGCCGGGGCCAGGGCGGTGGGTGGGGGCCCAGCCTGGTTCATTTTGTCCCGGACAGCCTGGGAAGGTGAGTTGGACTCCCCAGACTCTGAGACATCCCACCCCAGGAGTCCACCGGAAAGAGCTCTGGCGCCTTAGAAAAGTCCAAGATATCCTGGGGAGTGGAGTCGAGAAGGGCCGCGAGGGCCGAGAGGCCACGCAGCTGACCAGCCCCGCGGAGCCCCGAGGACCGGCCTGGCCCCGGCACTGTCCTCTGCCTCGGCCCGCCAGCCCGCCCCAGCTCCCGGCGCCTTTGCGCCCCGGTGGGCTACTCGAGCCTTCGGCTCTTAAGGGAACCACACCCCGACCTCTGCGGGCCGGGCCGCTGGGAGCTTTCAGGCTGGAGACAGTCCCTCGCCTGCAGCGCGGCATCCGCGAAAGCTTCCCCCCACCCCCTGGTTCTCAGCGGAAGAACTAAACCAACTAAACCGAGGTTTCCCTCCCCACAAGCCCTGAAAATAGAGGGCAAAGAGGAAGGAAGGAAGAAGAGAGAAAAGAATGTTTTCTAGGAAGGGAAACTCTCACCCTCTGACTCCAGAAGTTTTAGAAAACTGACTGGGCCAAGCAGGAGAGAGTGATGCAAAGGTGTCATATGGTTCTTCTGCAAAGAAAAATATGTTTTCCTTTTATGGATTTTGTAAAAGCATTGGTTTTTGACAAGTGCAAGGTACAAAAGGTTGTGGAATTTATTAATACATATTAAGAAGAATCAGGGCGATCAATAAAATTCTCATCTACATTCTTGGGCTACTTGGTAATTTTCTTGCTTCTGAAGGTTTTTAAAGAGTTATACCCGCTGTTGCCACACACGGGAAGATATTTTATTAACAAATCAATCGAGACTTTGTAAAGGATAAGATTAATAGTTAAGATTTAGCATAATGGCGTTCGCTTTATGAATTATTGAAAATTATACTATTGATTTTTCCCCCTCGCTACTAACCAAGAAGGTCAATTTTTGTTTTAACACAAATTGTCAAATATTAAAAGCTATACTTTTGTCAGAAGTTGAGTTTTACAGTTTTGGGCAATTCCTAAAATTATTTGAGAAGGTTCTGTTTGGATGAGGGAAGGGAGGGAAAAAAGGAGGTGAGAGAACCTTAGTCTTCTGTTTCCTTTGGTGAGGGAAAGTTCTATAAAAGGATTTGGTCTGGGGTTGTGGTCGACCTCATTAAAAGAGCAACCACCATCACCACCGTGGAAACTCAGAGTTTTATGAGAAACTTCTTCAACAACTTCCTCCCTCGTTCTCTGTTGCAGGCGGTAAGCAGTCCTTCGGAAGCCGCGGCCTCGGGGCAGCAGCAGGGAGCTTTAAACTTGATTTCCAAAGGTTTGCCTTGGGTGAGGGGCCCGGCCAGGGCACTGGAGCTGTTCTCAGGCTTCCTGGATCCCCTTTCCTGCATCCGAGAGAGGAGAAGGGCCCCGGAAATTCTGATTGTAAACCAGTTCTCTATCTGGGGAGGCATCCGTGTTTTCTTCTCCCCATACTCCTGTCACGGGGGCTGGCCTTGGATTTCAGGCCCAGAGACTGAACTTGTGGGCAGACTGGGTTTCTGCCTTGCCTTTTGTTTTTGGGAAGCCCGATGCTCAGCCTACTGGAGCCCGCTCGCTCCTTCACAAAAACCTTTTCCAGCAACCCCTTTGTCCACCCCTCCCCAAAGGAATCTCCCCTGGCCTGGTGGAAAAAGTCGCTGGACATTATTTTCGGCCTTGGGACCGCTTCGGCTGTCCCCTCACAGTGCCCTCGCCCAAACAATAACCCCTTTTAAAAAAACTCCTCGGTGGCAATGAGACAGACCTTTTAAACCTTTACGCAGCTGTTCAAATACAACATCATTGTCAGGTTAAAAGCCTGGCGCCTCTAACTGCTCCGGCTGCGGGATGCCGGCTAAGGAGACGGAGGTTTAAACATTACCTTCGGCAGGGGTGGCTGTTTTTAGACTTGGGGGTGGGGAAGTGAGGAATGCAGGGGGAAAAACCCAACTTTTGACTCAAGTCTGCTAAGGTACTGTTCAAAGCTAACAGCCACGGACTAGCACCCCGAAAATTGCCTTCTCTCAAGGCGGAGATCATGATCTCAGCCACAGCTAAGCGTGCCCAGGGCTGGACAAAGTGCCCGCTGCACACGCTCTCGGCAGGCGCCCTGACGCCAGCCTGGCGCTCCACTACTTGTCCTCCCTTTGCATGTCGGCCAAGGGAGCTGCCCGGAACTCCGCTGTCCAGTTCTCCCTATCCCACAAGAGAGGCAAGGGTGTTCAATCTAATCGCAAATTTTATGCCCATCAAATGTCTTTTCATAATCTTTATTTATACATGAAGAAAACATCCAAGCTAAAAACCAGCCATTCCTCACCGAAGGGGTATATCTGCCATTAACCAGGACCTCTGCCTCCTGAATTTGGGGAGCCTTTCTGTTTCAGCTCCCTGCACCTTCAGGCTCAGTCACTCCCACACTGGATTTGGTTTTAAATAGGTCATCTTCACTCACCGGAGATGGGGAAAATGTGCATCAGATACACATTTTGAATCTATTATCACAAAATTCTATTTATTCTTTTTCAAAATTTTATCTTCAGACCAGCTCCTTGAGGCCAGAAATTGCCAATATTTTGGAGGGATTTTATTATAAAAATCAAGCAAAATAGAAACAATACAAGGAAGAGAATGATCTGAGCCTGGGAGGATGGAAACTTTGCCTTAAGACCCTAAGGCTAAGATAAAGCAAATGGAATGAAAAGGCTGAGTTTTCAAGGCCAGGCTTTATTTTGCTTACAAGTATTTAATGTAGCTACATAGCTGCTGTTTTCGATCATCTTTAGATCAGTTGGAGCAGTTACCATTAATAATAAATCAATATTGTACCATAAAGGAGATGAATATCCACAATTGTATCAAGACATCCTTCTCCCTGGCACAGTTCTTTCCAGAGAAAAATTAAAAGGGTCGCTTCAGCAAGAAATTAGCATTTGTAATCAAGAAGTGACTTGCATCTGCTCTTCCTGTCACTGGGAAGAAGGGCAGCAGCCCTGGGCCTGGGTGGACCTGGGGATCCACTGATTTTGGCCCTGAGTGACCTCTCAGAGATGTGCCACTTTGGGGGGCAGAGTGGATGGGCACAAATTTTAAAAGCTGCTTCCTCCAAGCACCCTTCTGGGTTGCACCGTGCACCTCCCAGCCAATGTGAAAAGAACTCAAAGGGCAACCGCAGTGGCCAGGGAAGCCGCCACCAATGCAAAGACCCGTCTAGGGAGACATTGCAAAAGGACCAGCAGCCTAGGAACCTCTTCCTTTGCAGACACAAAAGACTCCTCCTTCTCCTAATCTCCCTTCACTTCAAGCTCTGAGACTTCAGCGACTCAAGATGCTGGGTCCATGCTCCATGAACCCCACATGCCCTGCATGATCCCAGAAAGGTCAGGTCTGCAGCCTGGAGAAGTCCCGGTCCAATTCACCAATCCCCGGTCTTTTTAGACTCAACTTGGGCGCTGCCGTGAGGAAAGGGACTACAGATTGCTGAGCATTCGTGGTCTAGGAGAGGCTGCCAGCCAAGGCCAAGGGGCCCTCCAAGGCCACAAGCGCCCCCCGCTGGAGCTGGCTAAAGAGGAACACAACGACATTTGGGGAAGAGGACTCTCACCCCACTTGGACTGAGGCCCAGGTTAGGCCCCGGGAAATGTCGATTCACAATAGCTAAGCTGGACCCACAGTCAGACAGGCAGGAGCCAGGGTGCCCACGGGGAACATCAATGCCTCTGGCTGGCGCCTCCCATGGGGTGGGGGAGACTCATGGCCCCTAGCCTCCACTGAAGCCGATGCCAACTTCCAGGGGTGGACCCAGAATCTTTAGTCCGGGACCTGGAGGGAGGGGGCAAAGACAGTGAAGTTGAGGAGGTCCTTACTATTTCTGGGGTTGCGTGTACTTTACAATGAACTTCAGGAAAGAAGGGACTGCCACCTTTCATTTTGGAACTTCTCTTTCTGTCCTTGTATGGTGGCACAGGCCCTCCGCAATGTCAGGGGCTTTCGGAGTGGGAATGGGGTTGAGGAGAGCATACGGAAAGAAAATTGCTTTCAGGAACTTGTGCCAAAATCAAACTCCACGCTCAAGGCCAGCAGACAGCTTGGAAGGGTGGCCAGGGTTCTGTCAAACGCAAAGCCCCGTTTACTTCAAATGCATACATGCATACACCATTCCACGACACCCTGAAGTATAAACGTTCCCCGGGGCTGTCTACCGCTCCCCCGCCGCCACACTAGCTCAGTATGGCCGGGAGCCCTAACTCAGTCCTGCCTGCGCCTCCCGGTCACTACCGGCAGCCCCGAGCGCCAGGCACTACCGGGGGTGGGGGTGGGGGTCCCTGGCGCAGAACGACCCGCTAGGTCTCGACGCGTCTCATTTTTCTGAGACCACACTCAGCTAAGTTGCCGGCGCCCTGATCTGTCTTAAACAAAAGCCTTTTAATCACCCCAGGCGGTCGGAGAGCGTGCAAGGCGGACGCGGTTTTAGGCAGGGGTGGTCCTACTTTCCAATCGCTCTCCACACGCAAACCAAGAAAATTGATTTCCATAATTTAACTTGCAGTGGCATGGCTTATTTTTTTGAAATGCACACATTTGTCTTTTAAAAACCTCTCTTCGACACCACCAGGTTATACCGAAGTATTCTTTACAACAGCTTTATCTATAATAAGACAACGATTAGGTGATCTCTTATTTCAGGAATCTGCTCTCGTTCCTCTGTCTTTATACAACTTCCCAACCGCATGGCTGCTAAGAACAAGTAATCAGCAAGCAAACACCTTAGCGGTTTCTAGCCGGTTAAGATTGTATATTAGAATCCAGTATCCGAAAGATACGGTACCGCGGCCTCTCCGACAAATGAGGCTTCTGGAACGTGAGCACGCCCCCGTGTGGCTCTCCAAGGCCATGCAAACGCGAAATGGTATCTCTAGGTTCGGCTTGACTAAGGTGGTGCACATACAAGCTGCTACATTTAGACGCAGCATTTAAAAAAGAACAAGCCAGTGAGCAAGAGAGAGAGAGATGGAGAGAGAAGAAAATAAACCAGTTTTAGCCTCCTGGAATGATCACATTACTAGGGCACTGACATTGTAACGGATGCCTAGGATTCCAAACAAAGGAGTCCCCTTCTGAACGAAATTATTCAATTGTAGGCTTTGTTTCTATCGCATCCTTAACCAAAGGTTGAGGGACGCTTTTGGAAACAGTATAAATGTATTTCTTTTGTTCCATATCATAGAAAGTACAGTAACTTATTTGACAGGGTGACTTCTTTTTTTCCCCAAATATAACGAAGTAAGTCTGTAATAGAACTTTCTTTTTCAAATGCCTACTTTCAAAATCGCGTTTCTTCATTAGAGCTAATGGACTGCTATCTATGACTCCCACCCCCACCCCCCCACCCCCACCCCCGCCCCCAGCAAAAAAAAAAAAAAAAAAACACACAACCACCAGCACTTCCTAGCTGTAGTAAAAGCATACTGGTAGACATTTTAATATAACCAGTATTTTTAAAAGAAGTCAATTGGTACTGAATTACACAAATGTTTGAAGGGAAATTAAGGTTATTGATCCTGAAATTAGGAATTTGCTTAGATTTATGGTGAGCCCTCGATATGATTCTGTGTGGTCATAAATGTGTGTGGGGCTCTGGATGTGTGTGAGCATGTGTGTGTGAGAGTGGGTGGCAGTTGAATATCACAGAAGAACCTTAAGGCGCCTAATTATTCAGAAAGGTTAAAGGTGATGACCTTGACATTTTGGAAGTTCAAAGGCATACACTTATGCACTTATGTTTTTCCTTCCTTCCAAAAGCTTTGATAATTAAAAAAAAAATTCTGCATTTGGAAATGCATGCCTCCTTGGAAGATGCATGGGGTGCTGTATAGCTCATAGATTTATTTTTTGACTTTGGACTTATGAGAGGTTAAGAGTCATAAGATTCACTTTACTCTTCAGAGAAAGAGAAGCTTTTCTCACTCTTCCAGTTTATTGCACATTGCGGAAATCTCTTTTGGGCCCACCAGAAGGTGTATAATATAACCCAATTAAGCTGTTTAGAACTTTGGCTTTTATGGTGTTGTCTAGACAGTTCAAGGTTTTGTAAACAGCCTGCCCTGGCCCTGCAACATAAAGTGCGGTGCAGCCTCCACCACATTCTTTAACTTGAAGCGGTATTTGCTGTGAGAAGTGGTCTGCAGTCCTGGGCCCTATTTCCAAGGCGGGGCAGTGAGAGAGATCTTCTCTGCTCCAGGTCCCTGTGACACCAGCAAGGACCCAGGCCCTCCCCACCTCTGATACCGTCCCTTTAGAAAATTAGTTTTGTTTCAATTAAAGGTTCTAGTTTTTATTTCTTCTTTTAAGGGACCCTGACTCCTTGACATCTTATTAAGAGTGAATTTGTTTCTCCTACCCAGGTTTTTTTTTTTTCCAAAGGAATTCCAAGTTTACTACCCGAGTGTAGGATAGGGTGAGGTGGGCAAGGAGACTTGTTTCTTAGGTCCTGCTGTCCCAGCCTCATCGCCTGGATAAGGCAGCACCAGCATGGCTGGGTCACATCTTCAATTTAGAAAGTCATCCCTAAAGTGATTTTTAATGCCAATGTAGCTTAGAAGGGATGGGAGAGAACAAGTCTTATCTTAGCGGGATTATAAAGCTTTTCACTTGATTTTCAGTTGCTTGGGGGAGAAGGTTCTGGCCACAAAAATATCCTAATCAGGCACTAAACTTCTTCAAAGAGGAAAATCCATACAGTGTATTGAAGCTATAACCTTCATTTTACTAGAAACCATTTATTCACACAAAAGACAGTGACTCATGCCTTGATACGATAGACCAAAGGTACATTTCCCAGAGTTTAAATAATCTGCATTCACCAAGGGGAAAAGATGCAGTCCCTTAAACTCAGAACAAAAACAAGTGCCTTCCAGCCCCTCGGCCTAACTCTTTATAGATCCCACAGCGTCCCCACGGGAGCTTAGAGAGAGGGAAGAACAACAGCACATTGGCGGTAAAATTGTAAAGGGACGTTTGCATTTACCATTTTCCCCTTATTAGGATCCGTTCGGCCAAGTCCCCGACCTCGTCCGCAGGCTGCAGTGGTCGCTGGGAGGTCCCGAGTTGACCGTGGGAAGGAATCGTGGAGTTCCACAGAGAAGAGGCGTCATTAAACCCAAGGACATTGGGCCTGCTCAGGGCAGGCTGGTGGGGAGGAGAGTGGGTGCGTGGGGCTCAGGGGAGAGGGGTGCTCCTGGAGCTCTCAAAATAAGGGGTTTCCAGTGAAATACTGCAGACGGTCTCTGTTCAGTTTCTTTTCTTTCATCCTGCGATTCTGGAACCAGATTTTGACTTGCCGGTCAGTAAGGTTGAGCATCCGAGAGAGTTGGAGTCTTTTCTCTTTGTTTATGTACACGTTAAAGAAAAACTCGCGTTCCAGTTCGCGGATCTGGTACTTGGTGTAGGGACAGCGCTTTTTCCGAGACCGCTGGGGGCCACTGCAAGTTAAAGAGACCAAGGGGTAAGAGAGGCCACTGCCTGCCCACCCCTGGCTACCCGCTCGGGCCGCGCAAGGGCCAGGCCTCGGCCGGTTGGGGACGTCCCTGCTGTGGCTGAAAGGCCCTGCCTGCGTCGTGGGGGATGATATATGGGCGGGCACAGCAGAGAGTGCGGGCGTGGACCTGTGTTCACGCCCCGACACACACACACACACACACACACACACACACACACACACACAGCGCCTGGCATCGAGGTGGGAAGCAGAGAGCGAGAGCGAAGCAGGCTCTGAACTGGACACAGAACGGAGAGAAACACGAGCGTGCCGGGCATCTACTCGACTCCAGCCAGCAGCGTGCGTCAGGCAGAGGCTTGGATAAAGTCCAGTTTAAGGATCAAACTCTCCCCAACCCCCACTCCTTTAAAAGTAGGAGGCTCGAGTGTCTACACTCACAAATTGGCTTGAAATCTCCCCTCCCTTTCTACCTCCCTCCACGGTCTCTAGGACCAACCCCCCACGCACAAAACTGGGGGAAAGCTCTCTGCAGCGATTAATGTCCTCCTCGAAGTCTACCTTAAGCCCACCTAAATTGGTTTCCTATCGTAAACACGCTTTACAACGGCCAGGGAAATCTTATAGGATGTATAAACCCCTTCGAACGCTTATAAAGTAGCACATAAAACGGCGCAAGCAGAGGGAGGCCCCCTCCGCCCCCCCGCGCCCACGGCCCCCAAGCCCAGCCGCCCACCCTGCGTCCGGTGCCTACCTGTGCCTCCGCTCTTCTCAGCCCCAGCCTCCCCCGGGGCACCTCGCCGTCGCCGCTTTCTGCCGCCCCCTTGGGCTCCGAGCCGGGGTCGTCTTGGCACAGGGACTTCCCCCGCCGCCACTGGCCGCCGTCTTGGGGTCGCTCTTGTCGGCGGCACCCTCGGGCTGTGGCGGCGCGGGCGGCGGAGGGGGCTGCGGCCCGGCGAACGGGGGCCCGGGTGCAGCCTCGTAGAACTGGTCGAAGCCCTGAGGCAGGATGCCGTTGCGGCCCACGGCGCTGTAGAAGTTGGAGGCGGCGCCCGCAGGGCCGTGCGGCGGCCCGGGCGCGGCGCACACCGGCTCGGGCGCCTTGAAGAGCACGTCCGGCCGGCGGCCCGCGGGCGGGAGCAGCTCACGCTGCATGGCCGCCTCCTCGGCCGCAGCCGCTGCCGCCGCCGCCGCCGCAGCAGCCGCGTAGTAGGGAGCGTAGCCCCCGGCGCCGCCACTGCCGCCCCCGCCGGGGCCGCCCCCGCCGCCGCCTCCCCCTGCGCCCCCGCTGCCGCCGCCGCCGCGGTATGGCCACTTGGCGCGCTCCAGGCCGTAGTCGCGGAAGGCCACTTCGCGCACGGGTTGGACGTGCGGCGCCAGGTTGGAAGAGTAGGGGAAAGTCATCTGGCAGGACGACGGTTGCGACAGGAACGACGGCTTGCTGGCGAAGTCCGACGGGGCCACATAGTAGGCGCAGCCGGGCAGGTACATGCTGGCTGCGCTCGGGCCGCACTCGTCAAAGTCGTTCATGGCTCCGCGGCGTGCGCGCCGGCGAGCCCTGGGCCGCTCCCCGCGCCGCCAACCTGAGCCATCGATTGCACAAGAGGCTTGGGCCAGGATCAACTAAGCAAAAATCCCCACCGGGCGCTGACGTGCAATTCATCTTGATTGATTCTGGTGGTAATTATGTCACGTGACGCCATGGAGAGAAATGTCCTTATATCTATATCAGTGCTCGCCAACACGCCCCGGGACGGCTCCTGGCGCCGAGACGCGCGCGCTGGGGGCAGATCGGCCTCCCTCTCCAGCCAGCTCTCCCTGGGAGCCCCCTGACCAGGCTGTGCAGCAGGCCGGTCACCTGTGCGCCGCCGGCGGCTGCCACTGCTGGGTGCATCTGCCACCGCCCGGCTGGGCCGCCCGCCCGCGCCTGCCCGCGCCGCTTTAAGTACGCGGACTGAGGCCGGCAAGGAGGAGGAGGAGGGAGGGGGAGGAAGGGGGAGGAAGGGGGAAGGGAAAGAAGCGGAGCGCGGAGGGGGAGCCCCGGCTTCAGGCACAGGGGACTAGGTGTGAGGGTGTGAGGGTCCCACCCCCTACACCCCTTCCTGCAGCCGCTCCCTCCCCGTGACGCCGCCACCCTCTTCAGTTTGCCGGTCAGGAGCTTGTTGCTTCTAGTTCAAGGCGCGTAATTGCGCCGCTCTCGGGGAGCCAGGAGCCCTGATTTACATATTTCTCTGCCCGGCGCTCACGCCGAGCAGTAACTTGGCTCTCTCTACTGTAGACCCGGAGCGCGAATGCCAGTCTCAAAACACTCACGCCTGCCAGGAGCTCACCCGGCTCAGGGTCTCGGTGCCCACTCGGCCCTGTCGCCTTCTCTTCTCTTTCTCCTTCCTTGTCCCCCGTCAGTCTTCTCACTTGTCTCTCCGGTCCTCTCTCCTCTCACTTCCCCGTTTCCTTTTTTCTTCTTCCTTCCTGTTTCTTTACTCCTGTTCTTGCCGCTGGCTCACTCGGTCCCCTGACTCTCTCTCCTCCTTTGCCCCAGCTATGTGTCCCCGCCTCAATCTCTCTCCCTGTCGCCTCTCCGCCTTTTCTCTTGCAGTGCTAAAGCAAGGAGGGAGTTCAGCCAGCGGAGACACCCCGTGGCCCTCCAGAAGCTTGGGGGTCTGCTGAACAAAAGGATCTGGAGTCCTACTCTCAGGGTGCCTGGCTTCCCCGCTTTTCCGCAAGCAAGCACGCAGAGACAAACCGCCGGTGCCTCCGGCCGTCTCACCCTCTGCCTTCTGGCCTGGATAAGACCAACCAGCCTCACATCCAGTTCCTTCCCTGTGTCGGAGCCCCGCCAAGGCCTACGCATCCGTGCCGTGTCTTCCCTAGGCTTCTGCAGCACCCTAGGGCCCTGCGGCCACTGTGGGCTCCCGGAGGTCCGTTGGCTCTGGGGGTGAGGGGCGGGCTCTCAGCCGCTCTTGCCTCCTGGTTTAAGCCCCTCTTCTCCACTCGACCCTGAGGGCCCCCCATCCACTCTCCCCAAGGCCTCACTCTCCTCGGCGGCGGCTGCGTCCCTCTTTTCTAGCCCGGGGAGTGGGGGTAGGTAGGGTGGGTCCAGGCGAGGCCTGGGCTCAGCCTCAGGAAAGCCAGCGTTTTCCAAAGGTGAAACCAGTCTCTTAGCAAAAGCTCCCCAAATCCGAATCCCGGAACTGAGGGCAGGAGGTTGCCTCTCGCTCCCAGGATTCCTCTGCCAGGCAACAATCCCAGCATTGGCCCCAGGCCTCAGCCCTGCGCCCGAGACAGACAGTGCAGATTGTGAGGCTGGTTCCCCTCCTGGCCCCGGTCGCCGCAGTGCCCGTGCCGTGAGCTCTGCCCACCATGCCGACTGACAGAGAAAAGGCCGGTGATCAGAGAGCATCTCTATTTTTCTGACCAATGTGCCCCCTTCCTCTTTTATCTCCTCCCTCCCATTCTCCCTCCCACTTTCTCTCCTCCGCCCCCTCCCACCTCAGCTTCCCTCCGACCACTGCGCAAACAGGTCGGTGGGGCTGGAGAGCAAGAAACCCCCCATCCAAGAACTGTCCATCCTTGCATGCACCCTCCACACACCTGGCACCCTCGCCCAGATTCCAGCTCGCCCCCTTCTCCTCAGCCTAGACCTCTGGCACACTTGTCTGCCTCCCCATCTCCATCCTTACCCAAACCTCTCCCTTTCGGGCTCGGAGTTGACGCCCCAGGATCTCTCTCCTAAAATGGCTCCCCGGACACTGCACATTAGCCCCGAGGCCGCTCAAGACCCAGGGCAGGGGCCGCGGGGGTGCCCCCCGGCTGGCTCTTTATGTGTTTGCATGTACGCAAGATTCTGGCACCTTCTCTCTGCACGGGTGGGGCGCAGGCAGCCCGCTGCCCCCAAAGTGGAGCCTGCTGACCGTTAAAAAGGGAAATGGGGGAGGACGAACCATTCAAGTTCAACGACATGGCGACGGCGCTCGGGCTGGAGGCGCGCTTTGGCGGGGGAGGGTGCGCCATCTGCAGCGGCTCATGGGTGCACAGGGAAGGGGCGGCCGGCCCTTCTCTGAGCATTAGCGCGGACCCCCACCCCCTACAACCAAGCCAAGGCGTTCGTTCTTGGCCCAGCCCGCTTCGCCCTTTGGCCCCAGCTTTCTCCTCCATCTTCACCCTGAAACCCAGGAAAACCGCAGCTCCCGACCCGCGCGTCCGGCTCGAGAACCTACCGTGAAGATCCAGGGGCTGTGGCCTCGTCTTTGACTGCGCGGCCCCACTCGAAGCTCAGGAGCGCACCAGACCCTGTCTTCACAGCCCGCAGCTCCGCGAGTGGTAGCTTTCCGCGCAGCGCCCAGACGCGATGCGGTAATTTTGAGCCACCCAAGATAAGACACTAACTTGACCTTAACTTTGTCAGGGCGCCCCTGGTATCTGGAGAACGTGAACAGACACTGTCTGGCAGCTCTCGTAAAAACTGACTGGGGAAGAGATTCTGAGTCATTTCATTTATTGCCACTACAGTTCTGCAAGAAAGCTTTTCTTCCCTGCCAAACTTTAATTATTTATGCTCTTTTAGGAAACGAAAGAAGAGGAGAAACGCAGGGAAACACCCAGAGCCTGTCCCTTCCCTGAAAAGTCTTCGGAATGGGCTCCCTAAGTCAAGTGACCGAAGAACAAAAATGTGGGAGATTACCTTTGTCCAAGGACGGTCGGACAGCCGCTGTGCCCCCGCCCCCCTAAGGGGGGTGCAGCTGGAAGAGGCGGGGTGAAGGGGCACACCCTCCCCCACCCCCACAGACATGAATATTTACAACGGTTCTGGGTTTCTCCTCCAAGCGCCCGCCTCCCGGAAGCCTCCCCAGCCCGCCTCCCTTGGGGAGAGCCCCCAGGCCTTAAAGCGTCTCTTGGCCGGCCCTCTGAGCTCTCAGCCATTTGAATGCCAGACCAAGCCGTTTTTCCTTGTTTCAAAACCTTTCCTTTGGTCAAGAGGCCCGCCTAGACTGCAGCATTTCAGAGGAAGGATTTGTCTTTGTGCGAGGGAATGTTAAACACTCAGATTTCAGCATTTTGCTAGGGTATTTGTTTTTTTTTTTGTTGTTGTTGTTGTTTTTGTTTGTTTTGTTTTGTTTTTCAGATTTCATCGTGCTTCCAAATCCCTGCTGGGACTTTGGTTAGGAGGGGAGAAAGGACACCACCGCCTTTATATTCGTGTGGATCAGCAAAAGGGATGGATTTGAAAAACACTACTGAAGCTCTAATCAACAGACAAAATTTTACACTTGGAATAATTTCAATCTCTTTGGGGAGTGGTCTTCCCGAATATCTCCTTCCATCCTACATCCCAGGCTAAAGCGAAAGAACACAATGATATAATGGCGTATATTGCAGAGAAAATGGTCTCCCTGTGTTGCCATAGGGCCTTGGTCTAAGTCCGGTTCCCTGGCCCTTTACCCAGCCGGCCATACCTGAGGTCCGAGTATGGCCTTGGCCTTTGTTTGGTTATTTTGAAGGAGGCAAACCTTACCGGACTCAGAGAGACTCAGTTCTGATACCATTGCCTCCCTGAGCCCTATCAGCATTTCTAAATAATAGGGCTTGCCTCAGCAGCTTCTTGCTTCATTTTTTTTTTAAAGGGGCTGTTTAAAATATATTTCATCAGATTTGCTTCAGAGAAGGGCTGTTGGAACCATTGAATGCTCAAAATTAGAGAATTAACATTTTTCTAATTCTTCCACTTGCTAAAAGCTAGTAATTCTCTAGTTTCCATCTCTGAGCTAGCAGGGAACTGGGGTCTGCAAGAACTCAGAATACTGAGCAGGCCCCAGGTTTCCTGGCCTGGTGTAGAGGCTCTGAAGACCTAGAGGGTGCCGGGTCCACATTTCCCAGGGGAGGCTGCTGGGCTCCTGGCAGAGGGACCAGTATGGAGGATTTCGACAGGACATAGCCTATTCATAAGATGCCTGACTGGAAAAACATGGCAGAGAGAGACATTTTGTATTGAAGTCCAAGGAACCTCATATCTTGGCAGCCCCCTGATAGCAGCAAGCTTCCAAGTCTGAGAATTTAGGCAAAATGCAGAAGACGCAGCTAGCAACAAGCCGAGGGTTCTCTTAGTGTGTGGGACACGCTGAAAGCTGCTCATGGCTCCCCTACCTTGGTATTTTATATATTTTGTTCATAGGCTTTATATACCATTTCCTGACTGACTTGGAAGCCATTTTCTCATTTAAAGAACAGTCAAGTCGACACCCATGGTGAAACAGCAACCAGGAAAGAAAAACAAATTTGGTGACCTAAAAAACATTAGAAGAGAATCTGAAACATTTTGAAAAACCAACATCAGTCCCGTGACAGCTTGACTGGGACTTGGATATTTATTTCCACTGAAAACATTTCTGTATGTCTGATACATACAAGCTATTGTTTTTGACAAAATAAACAAAACACGTACAAAAATTATTAGATAGCAGAGAAAATGGAATTCATCTAAACATCAACTGAGGTCAGTTGGGCTGAGGCTCAGGGTGCCCCAAGAGGTGTCCATTCCAGATCTTGTACTGAAGATTCTTGGTCTTGCACTGAGAATAAATCATCGTACTTTGAGAAAAAAATCTTCAATTCTTTGGCTGTCGTGCATTTCACTAGAAGAGAGGGAGCTATTTCTCTGAAGGAGGTGGAGAAGGGGCAGAGATGATAGAAGGAGCTTGGGGGCCCCTTAGGGTCACTGAAATCAAGGCAGGACACCCCAACACATCCAGGACATATCTACCTGGCATTCAGCAACCCCAGCCTCCACAGAGCAAGCCTAACAGGGCCCATAATCTCTCAGGCTCTGCTGGAGCAGGTCACACATGGCCTCAGAAAGAGCACAGCAATGGGGCCCCTGATGAAGCTAGTGGGCAGTGAAGAGGGAAGAGGAGAGGGAACTTGTGCTTCTCTCTGCTTGGTTGAGAGAAGAGATGGGGCTGAGGATCTGAAGGGCCTCCTTTCTAATCCTCCTGATTTCTGGCTCGTGGGAGAGTTAACCTCTCCCTGCAGTGGTTCATTACCATAATTCAAGAAAGAAAGACAGACCAGTGGACACCTTTTCCCACCTCTCCAGAAAAGCCTTATGGACAGGGAGAATGTAGGAACCCCCCTTTCCTGGCTCACTCCCACCTCCCCTTGGATGTTTCCCCTCCTCCTGGTGCAACTCAGCCTCAAAGCCAACTAGGAGATTGCCTCACCAGAGTTCAGCTCTGGGGGTCCAGTTACAAAGTGGAGGGCTCTGGCATAGGTATGTGTGAGGAAGTGGGAGAAATGGGGATTTTACCAGTCCATCTGGAGATTGCCGTTGGCTGTGGAGCCCCAGCCTCCCTCATCCCATCCATGGGAAGGAAGTGCCCAATCCATTCAGCCCAGCTGGAGGAGCCAGCCCAGCCTGGACTCCAAGGTGTCTCTGGAGTTTGTCTGGCCACCACGCCCCCCTTACTCCTTTTTCCTTCTGAAGGTCTAAGGCAACTACTGTCCTCCCAAGGGAGAACGGTGCCCTTTCCTTCCTCCAGAATCAAGATCCTGGTTTTGCCACAAGGCGTTTGGCTGCAAAGAGACAGGATTGTGCTGTCAGTCCTTTCTACTCTGCCGGGAAGGTCTTCCTAAATTCAGTTTCACTCTGAGCCCTAATTAGGTGCGTGCTGGATGCAGAAAGGGCTGGGGAGGAGGGGACAGGAAGACGAATCAGGTGGAAGCAGAAATGCTAGTACAAGGGTGCTAAAGTAAATCCAGGGATAGTACCTCAGATAAGAGTTAGGACAGGTGACCCTAGACTTCCACTCTGGAAACCTCAAGGCCGAGGCTACCACTTCTGCAGGTTTCTCTGAGAAAGGGGGGAAAGCAGGGACGCTTAACTGGCCAGGTTTCCAAACAAATCTCCTGCAGGCTTCTGGGGCTGCTGTATGAGAGGGAGGGTACCTGGAACCAGTGGAGAAGGAGCAGAAGAAAAAGCCCCATCCCCTGTCTTCCTTCACGGCCAGGCCTTGAAAAAAGGCAGGCCCAGCTCGGCCGGGAAAAATCCGGGGCTAGTACAACGCTAGGGCCTGCTCGCGCAGCACCACGCGCTTCTTCTTCATACGCCGGTTCTGGAACCAAATTTTGACTTGCTGGTCGCTGAGGTTTAGCCTGTTGGACAATTCCTTGCGCTTCTGCCGGTTGATGAATTCGTTGAGAAGGAATTCGTTCTCCAATTCCGCAATCTGCTGCTTTGTGTAGGGTTTCCGCTTCTTTCGGGCCCTCCCGGGGCCGCCCCCACGGCAGGCCTGCAACACAGCCCCAACCCAAGTCAGCCCGGCCCGCTCCCAGTTGCCTGCCCGCCCCTGGCGGCTTCCCTCCCTCTACACACTCTCCCCAGCACCCCACCTCCCACCCCCGGCCCGGGGAGCTTTGCTCGGGGAGCCTGGCCACCCTTTACCGTCGGGCAGCGAAGGTCGCAGGCAGGAGGCGACGCCCGCCTGCATTGTCATGTTCAAGTTGAGCGGGCCTTTGGCGTCGTCCTTGAAACCGGCGGAGCAGGGTGTCCCCTCGAGCAGGGTTGAAGAGCCTGGCGCGACTCGGCCCATACCCGTGTAGTCGTATTTGGCCGCTTTGAGAGCAGCGGCCGCAGGGGCCAGACTAGACTCCGGGATGAAGGGCGGCCGCGCACGGCCACGCTCCTCCGGCCCCGCGGCCGCGTCGGGAGTATAAAACTTGGCCTGTTCTTCGGATCCGTCCTTGGCGCCCAGGGGCTGCAGGCCGAGAGGCCCAGAGCCAGCCAGGTAGGGCTGGGGAAAGCTGCCGAAGGCGGTGGCACCAGCAGGCTGCGCTGGGGCGCAGGAGGCGGGCGTGGTGGCCCAGGGCAGCGCGCTGCGTGGGTACGAGATAGGGGGAAGCGCGGCCAACTGGCCGCCATTCGGTCGCAGGTTGGAAAAGTAGAAGGAGTCGGGAGACTGCAGATTCAGAAGCGAGCCCACATAGCCCGCTCTGTAGAGACTGCGCTCACACATCTCCAACAAAGGGCTTGGGCTGCGCTCGCAGCAGTATTTAGTTACAACCGGGAATAAGAGGGACAGGCTCAGACGATTGGACGAAACTTCGCCTGCAGGTTCTTCAAAGCCGGTCATTTCAGCACCGCCTACATCCCCCGACCCGTTTCCCTCCCCCCACGTCCCCATTCAGGGTATTAAGATAACACCCGCAATATTCGATGGCGAAGGACGAGGTTGCCAGGCCGAGCCAAGTCATACTGAGCGAAGATGGAAGCCTCTTAGAGTTTCCTGGACGATTTCAGGAGCTGAGGGGCATTGGGCATCGCGTACCTCTGCCTTAATGTCCCTTGGGACTCTTCTTGGTCTTGACTGGCTTTGCACTCCCATTTTCTGCTGGCTACTTGGGTCAGGCTTGCTTCTACCAGCTTTCACTTGCAGCTGAGGCCTTTTCCAGTAGGGTGCACTTCCTGGCTTGTCCAGAGAGCCCTTGGTCTGGTAAGGCCATCCTCGGTCCGTAGGCCTTAGCAAAGCTAGTTCTACTCCGTCCCTCCCCACCTCATCCCTCTGGACTGGACTATGCACAGGTGACCTGGCAGTGAAAACCCAGGGCTGCCTGAGCCCCAGGTCCCAGGCTGCAGGCATAGTTTACTGATAGAGAAATGCATCACAAATTCTGCCCAAGTTTGGCGCCCAGGAAGGAGGCTTCACATCACTCCTGGTGTGCCTCACCATGGCCCAGCCTTCTGCTCCTAGTACAGTCAGCATCCAGGTCTGTGGAGATTGCTGGCCTGAGGACCCGGGCTGCTTGATTGGACAATCGTGGTCAAAGGCTACATTCTTTTAATCGCCAGCAGTTCACCTTGGCGATTACACCCAGCAAGCCAGAGTTCCAAGGTGTTCATTCATTCTGCGGTGTGCAGCAGAGCGAGCTGCCCTGACCTGGTGTTGAAGAACAGAAGACCAGAGCCACCGACCGGGAACAGCGGGGCACACCGAGGCACACCGAGGCCGCGGACTAACTGCGTTTCTCTGCTCCGCGCCTCCAGGGGTGCGCGGGCCGCTGACGGGTTCAGAGATCTGGTGAACAGGGAGGCGGGCGGCAGAACTCCCTTGCTGGAAGCAATGAGGCAGCCCCCGGCCGCAGTTCCTCCGGTCCAGTGTGGCCAGAGGGCTCAGGATCCTCCTTTCTAGCCTCCGGTTCCAAGACCCCCAGCGACCTGCCTCCGCCCCAGCCTGCAGCCCGCCTCGCGGTCCCCGAGCCAAGCTGGAATTGGTTAGACCGCCAGCTCCGGCACGGAGACCACACAGGCGCCGCCGGAGGGCAAGGCTGACCACCGCGCTACGACTTTATTGTGTGAGTTATGGCGACCAATTGGGCGGCTCTGGGGAACGCAATCGGCTTCTTCCCCTCGCTCTGGGGCGGGGTAGGGGTGGAGATGGGGGTGGGGGTGGCAAGTCTGGGCTCCTCAGGGCTCCATCAGAGTTTCCTTAGGAGCTCAAAAACAGAGACATAGTCCCTTCCCTTGTCCTTTCTTGGGGGTTGTAGGCACGCGCTGCAACCTCAGTTCCTGGGGACTTAGGAAGCCTAGGCTCTCAGGGAACTCGCCCTGTTTTCGAGGAGCTACAACCTCCCTAAGTCTGAAAGTTCCAGTTCCAACGGGTGCTTGCAGTCTTTTGTCTTCCTATCTCAGTACCATTTCCAGGTCCAGAGGTGTCTACTTCGGACGTTTAGGCGGATGCTTGCTGCGGTTTGCCCAACGGGACTAGCGGTATAAAGGAATCAAGAGAGAAATAGAAAAGACGAACAACTAGACTCTTCTTTCTCCTTGGCTCAGATGATGCCCAGCTGCCCCATCTCGATTCCTGGGCTTATGATTTCCTAGGTCCAGCAGACAAAGTTGTATGTTAGAGCTAGGAGGCTGGGGACAGGGAGGGAGGGAGGGAGGGAAGGAGGGCGGCGAAGTGGGAGGGTGCCAGAGGCTTGGCTGGTGAACTGCAGAATGGGAAAGGAGGATATGGTCGCGGAGTTACACTGCGAGCTCTGCCAATGCCGCCTACTGCCCAGGAGATGGCGAGCGAGGCTCCACGCCTGGCGAGGCGCCGCCGCACGGTCAAGATCAACAGTGAAGGACGGCTCAGCCGGCCTGGGGTCGCCAGCCTGTGCGGTCACGGCCCGCGGCCAGGCGCGGCCGAGCATCTCGGAACGCCGGAGATGGTAGCGGCCAGGCTGGCCGGGACGGTGGAGCCAAAGGGATCCGGATGGCTGGCAGAGACTGGGAAGGGTCGCGGCCGCCCCTTTGTCTGGCGGTAAGTCCCAGCTCCGAAATCTTCTTCGCCTCTTGGATCGCGTGTAGACGCGCGGGCCTTGATTCTCCACCGGCGGCGCTCGAAACCTGCCAGGGTTTGGAGGCGCTCTGCCGGTGGCCTTTTAGTCTCCACCCGCAGCAAAGGCCTCTCCCCGAAGCTTCCTCCATTCGCCTCGTGGGTCTCCCTACCAGCCCTCTGGCCGTCGATCTGCTCCGCTCAATTCGGAATATTAAAGGAATGCATATAAATAACAAAGTCTTCATCTGTTATTGATTTAGCCGTCAATTCAAATTCCACTGGAGAGCGTTTGAACGCAGTTTTCATCTTCAGCAATCCTCCTGTTTCTCTTAGGAGGGGAAAATTGACCGGCAAACTACAGATGAAAGGAAAACCTCGAGGCAATCCTCCCTACCATCCATGGCAGGAAACCTGAGAAATGGACCTGGGAGACGGGGTGCGGTTCTGGAGTCTGGAACTTACAAGAAGAAAAGAAGTGGGGAGGAACGACGATGGAGAAGGGAAACAGGCCCGTTTTAAATAAAAACACATCTTGTGAGAAAAAGAGAAATATATTAGTGACTGTAACCGAAGTGGAACGTCGGGACGGTGTGGCCCCATTTTCAGGGGTTATTTCTTGAGAGATTGAATCGTGGTCACTTTTCCTTTTCTCTCTGCCTCTGCTTCTGTCTGCCTATCTGTCTCTCAATTAAAAACAAGTTGCCTGCTCGCAGTGGGTTGCGAGATAAGGGGGAGAAAAATCAAGCCGAGGCGGAGAAAACGAAAGTAGCTCTAAACTTTGGGTCTCTCAGTTTTCTCTGGCAGATCCATAGGGAATTTCTCCCACTAGAAGAGTTTACGTATTGTGTGAGGTTTTAAACAACTATATTTAACTCGCATACCAAAAAGTTAGCAGCCATTGAAATCATTGCGCCCGGGCGCTAACAAGAGGAGGGAGGCATCCAGTTCCTTAGCGGCCATTTCCTGAGTGGCAAAAAGCCCTCAGAAATAAAGTTCCTAGTGCCTAAAAATTGCGTCTAGAGGTTTAGAGTGTATAATTATGGTTTCAGCCTTCAACTGCTGTATGCAGACTGCCGGGAGAAAGCGATAAGGGATAAGCCTGAAATGTTTCTTTTTCAGTTTCCAAATATGGATATGACTAATTTCAAGACCTTCCTAGAATAGATATTTATAACAGCCTTTCTAGGAAGAAAATCGCCAACCCAAGCACATATATATTGGTTTAAAAAATAAAGCCATTTGAATAAACTGATAATTTTCTTTTGAAAGAGAAGTAGAATTTTATTGGGGATTTTTTTTTAAAGCTGGTCTGGTAGAAAAATATAATTTTAGACACCACAAATTATATCCTAATTTAAAGATATCACTATTTATGTTAAAGCCACAGGAAAAGGAGGGAGGAAACGGTGATGGAAGTTCAGAGCCTGGAGGTTTTAGAGATCAGAACTGGTGTTGCGTTTCCTTCATCTACAAGGAACCATGGCATTTGGGATAACAAGATTTTATAATAAATAAGAACAGTTTCTAGAGGCAACAAGATCTTGGAAAAAGAAAACTAATGCATAAAGACTCAGAAGAAACAAGAGAGTTCTGTTTATTTGCATCTCCCTAGGAGTAAAAGTGATTTTTAAATGCCTGAAGCACTGCCCATGTGTCTCAGCTCACAGACATTGAATCTACAAAAATAATCTCAGTTGTATAAATATGCAGCACTTTAAAAGTAGTTATTTATCATCATTTTCAGAGACATCTTTTATTTTTTTTTTCTTCCTGGACTTCAGAGCTCCACATTTCCCACATTTGTTAGATGCTTTAAGCTCCAGAAGAGCCCAATACATTTGTTCAGACAGTCAAGTTCTTCACTGGGTTCTGGATTAAAGTTCCCACCCATGGCCACATCGATTCAAACCTCTTTAAGGGAACCGAGAAGATGGCCTCAATTCTAGCCCCACAAATTGGAGGCCAAGGAGAGGGAATGCATTTATACCATCCATGGGTCACTCTGCAAATTGCAGACATTTAAATATCTGTGTCTAGAGAAATGAAGGCATCCATGGAGACACATTATTTCCAAATTAAAGATTATAAAAGCACAAATCTACAGGGCGTATTGTACATATACAACAGCAAACGACCCAATGTCAGAAAGATTGTCTTCACTCCACTATTGATACAAACCCTATTTAATAAGGCAGCTGCTTTAAAAGCCATCACAGTACCTCCAGCCTCCGGTTTTCAGACTTTCCCAATGACCCTAGAATACTGCTTGCCCAGAGCTGTTTCCATTTGCCCCAGGGTGACTGCTGAGAGCTAATGATTCAATTACCCAATCACAGGATATGAATGACTGCAAATCCAAATCCTTCTGCCCTAATGGATTATGAAGATAGTAAGTGCTGGAAACAGGCATAAAGAGCTATTAAAAAAAAACAAAAACCCTAAAATCAGAATGGCACTTCTGAAATTCATTTGGGGGATTATTCAAAAATACTTCAAGTCCTTTATACTGGCCTGGAGGGAGAAACAGAACATTAAAAAGTCATAAAAAATAAACCTAGACAAGAGCAAAATCAATAATAAGAAAGAAATAGAAGTACAAAGGTTGGGCAGCAAAAGGTTTTAGAGCCAGATAAGGGGAAAAGAGAAAAACAATTCACAAAATTTGCCATCACTGGCAGGGGATTGGGGGAATTAAATACATATTCAAGTCTTTCCAAAAGTCTTTTGGAGGCACTGAAAGCATTTAAACCCTGTGGCCAATCTGGCCCACATCAGGAGACAGTGTCTTTGAGCTTGGAGACGATTTTCTTGTCTTTCACTCTTCGGTTCTGAAACCAAATGGTCACTTGTCTCTCGGATAGATTCGTGGCAGCCGAGATTCGCCGCCGCTTGTCCTTGTTAATGAACTTGTTAACGGCGTACTCGTTCTCCAGTTCTTTGAGCTGCAGTTTGGTGTAGGGCACCCTCTTCTTTCTCCCCCGACGGTAGACACACATGTCTGGCTGATTTAGAGCCACATCCCCTGGTATTTAAAAAAAAAAAAAAGCACGGGAAAAATTAGATGGGGATATGTGTGGGGACTTTGTGTGTAGACTTGGAGAGGGTATAGAGAATGAAGAAAGCCAGGCTGTTTATACTTTATTATTATTTATATAGACATATTATTTACACATTATTAAAGAAAGATTATTTACACTTCACAGTGAAGGCCAATTTGATGGATCATCATGGTTTCTCACACCGGCATCTTAACAAGCCTGCGATTTTATGGGGTGGTTGTTGGGGGCTCTCATAAGGACAGTTTCTGCAAATGCTGGTTGCAAACATATGAACATACGTAGACGTAAGAAAAAGCCCAGGCTGTTTGTTCAGACTTTGATTTCTTGTGTTCCTTGGAGCTTGTGAGCTCTTGGAAGCTTTGGTGGCATTCTGGGGCATTCATGTCCTTGGAAAGTGGGGCTCAACTTCATGACACCTCTTTGGGGAGGAGGGGCCAAGGCCTGAGCAAAGGGCAGCAAAGGCCTTCAACTTTAGGAGAAAAATAGGCCTATGCCCACACACAGGAAGAAAAAGGTTGTGAGAGGCAGTTTAAATCAAGGGTTGAATTTACAGATTTCACACAAACTGTTCCACTGGGTTTAACCGCGGTTGGGGGAGGACGACAGACACTCCACTCCCAAGGGAGGCGCAGATTCCCAGTCCTTTCTTTTCCTTCTTTCTCTCTTCCTCTACCTCCCTCCCTGTATTTCTTCCCCTTGCCCATCTCCCTTTCCCAACGTCCCTACCTGGAAAGGATGACTTCCAAAAGTGAGAGCCCTGTGGCTGGTCCTTGGCGCAGTACACCTGGCTGTTCCACCCGTTGGCCAGTGTCCAAGACTGGTAGCCTTCCATGGAGATGTACGCCTCGTGCCGAGGCTCCCCGGAGCTGAAGGTAGACACCATGTCGATGTAGCCGGGCACATGCTGGTAGGGGCTCGTGTAGCCCTGGTAGAAAGACACCTCCTTGGCTCGCGCGGGCACCTCGTTGGCTGGTACGCTGCTGCTTGCCAGGCCCGACACGTCCATGTACTTCTCCACCGGGAAGCCTCCCAGCGAGGCGTGCGGCGACGACTTGAGAGCATTCTGCTGTAAGCCCACGCCGTGCGACATGCGGCAGCTATAGTAGCCGTTGCCGAAGTGGTAGCCGTAACCCAGGGCCGGGGCGCCCGGGGGCGCTGCAGCAGCTGCGCCGGGCGCCGGGCACTCTTTGGCGGAGGGCGCCTCCGGGCGCGCTGCGACCACAGCCGAAGATGACGACGACGAGGCGGAGCCCGCGCGCTCAGAGGTCCCCGGGTACGCGAAGCCTGAGGCCGCGGCCGCGGCCGCCGCTGCGGCCGCCGCCGCCGCCGCCGCGCGCCCAGAGTGTGTGCCGGCGAACACTGGCGCCGAGAGGAAGCCGCGACACTGGCCCGGCGCCGCTGCCCGCCACAGAGGAGGAGGACGACGAGGAGGCCGGGGCCGCCCCGCCGGCCCCGCCGTCCGCCCGCAGCCCGTCCATGTCCCAGCTCGCGGCACGGCTCATGGCCCGGCCCGGCCCGGCCCCGGCCCCGGCCCCGTGCAGGACACCATGGCGCTGCGCGCCTCCTCCCTCCTCTCCTTTCTCTCCAGTTCTCTCGCTCCCGCCCTCTTCCTCTCGCCCTCTCTCCCTCTGCGAGCCTCCCGCCTCCCGCCCGCCCGCCCTCCAACAGGTTAGCTCATCGCGGGACGTTTATAAAAACGAAGTTCAGGTTGGGAGGGGCCTGGGCCGGTCGGGGGGCCGCCTCCCTCCCCGAGGGCTCCCGCTCGGGGCCGTGCCATTGGCTGCGCGGGGCCACGTGGGGATGGGGGGCGCGGGAGAGCCTGGCTCCCGGCCCGGGCCCGTGGACCCACCCACCCGGGCCCCTACCCCTCCCCAGCTCTTGTGCAGCCCACCGCCCCTTTCCGCCCGCCCCCGGACCCAGGCGTTTGCGGCGCAGCCACCCCCACGAACTGATTGCGCGACCGCCCATCCTGGGCCCTGTCTGCGACCGAGGCGGGCTCCGAGGCCTGCGCCTTGTCTCGGCCACGGCTGTTTTTGCCACCTCTCCTTGGCTCCCTGAGCTGCACAACTAAATGAAGGCAAAGGACAGAGATGGTCAGAATGATGTGAAAACAGACGGGTTTTGATCCTGTTGCTTAATGCCTGGGATTAGCTGACCTAGACTCCAAACCCGAAGGAGCTAATTTTCCCTACCTTGCCCGTTGTTACGGGGCGAAGGCTTTTCATGCAAGTTCTCCCAGGCGATCCTCCGATTAAGACCAATTGAAGCACACCCCCTCCCCCCGCCCCAATATGCACACACTGTCCACCCGGAAAATGCCCACGAAGCCGCCCTGCAGGCGGGGGCAGAGACTTACAAGTAAATCAAGCGGACGAAAGACCAGTCCTCGGAGCGGCGAACCCGAGAAAAGTCCGGAAGCCTGATCCACGCTATTCGCCTCTACAGTCAAGCCAGCCGGGAGTCTCCTCCTGAGCTGGGCTCCCGAGCCCTGGCGCAGCCTCCCCGGGTCCGCAGAAAGACCCTGTGGAGGGCGCCGGGAGAAAGCTACTCTGCCGCCCTCCTGGAAACTTCTGCGCCTCGCCCTGCAGCCGAACTGCCTCATGCATTTTGCAGCCACCACCCACCCCCGCCCGTTACTCACACCAATTAATTGAAAACTTCACTTTCCCAGGGACCTTTGTTTCGCTTTCTTTTCCTAGCTGCCAACTGCAGAGAACCGAGAGGGGCAGACTAAGAGAGTGTTTTTCCCAAGCAAACTTGGGGCTTGTAATGGGAAAAGCCCAAGCAACAGGGTCTGACTTCGAGGGGGTAGAGTGGGCCCGGGAGAGCCCTGACAGGGTGCGGGGATTACAACTCTGAAGCCTTTTCAACGCTTCCTTCCATTACTGGGCCACAGAACCCCAACCCATCATCCACCATCTTAGCCATTGTCTGGTGTGAGTCTTGTGGCAAATTTAAGGATCCACTTTAGAAGCAACTTTAGATCTAATGAGCCGAGGATATTGGGGTGTGTGGGAGAGCCCTCAGAGTGAGCCCATTTTGTTCTGTAGGATTAGCTCCCCAGGCCAGCCCATCTCCAAGAAAAATCGCTTCCATGAGCCTGTGATTGGTGACGCCAGTTTGTCACCTAGCCCTGCTGTTTCTGGACCAAGACAGGACCTGGATGGGGCAAGCAAAGAGCCAGGGAGACCGTCTTGGGCCTGGTCAGACATCGCAGGGTGGGCTGGTGGTGTTGGGAGTGTTGACACGCAAAATGCAGTAACCATAAAAGGCTCAAATAAAGGGGAAAGTTATGAGAGGGGCGCTGGAAAGGAAAAGCAGGAGACTTGACCTTTTGAAGTCTTAGACATGTTCATGATCAATTCGAGACAGGAGGGGCCTAAGCCTCTGCAGAAAATTGTAGGGAATATAACTCTGCTGGTGAGAACAATTTTGGCTACTTGAGAGAAGGCAGAAGTTAGCAAGAGAAGCTGGATTTTTGTTTGTTTGTTTAATACCAGCCAGAGCCAAGTAACAAGGTTGCTGACTTTTTGGAAGAGTTTGGCTAGGGTCTCTTACCCAACAATATCATTACCAAACCAATCATGGAGGCTACCCTGAAATGCTCTTATTTTTCCTTTGTATCCTTTTCTTTCTCTCAGAGAGGGAAAACATGTAGATACTTCAAAAATTTTTTTCTGTGACCTAAACAAATTCGTTGAAATATTTCTAAAACATAACTGGAACCAATGAACTTTCAGCCTCTTAAACCTAAATATCACTGTGATTTTGAGTTCTGGAATTTCTGTTCCATTTTTATCTGATAAATACATATTAATAACTGATTATATGCTTAAAAATGAGGAAAATGAGATTAAGATGAGAAGGAAGGACTTGTCAAGTTTTTCTGATTTCACACAGCCCCTCATTTTTGGCTTAATTGTCCACACAGCAAAGCAAGTTGTTCAGGACTGGAAGCAAAGTCTGAATTAATGCTCTGTGAAAGACACTTGTCAATGGTGGCCATGTCTCTAGTTTCCTTATGGAACTCTGGCAAGACATGGAGTTTCTCTACCCATCCTAGTGAGCAGATATTCAGAGACCAGGGAGGTTTTGAACAATAAGCCTAGCCTCTTGCTATTCTGCAGTTGTATTCTCTTCCAGTATAGTCTTCTAGATCCTGGCCCTGGAGGAGGGGATTCCCCTTAGGAAGGAGGGTCTGACTTGACCCTGTGAAGGCCCCTAAACCCAGCACCCCAGGGCAACTTCTGCTATTAGATCATGGGGCTGTGGTTGAGTACCGGGCAAAGTCAGGGCTGCTCTGTTTATGAATTAAGATGACACACATTTTACAACTCAGAGTGGTAGGTAGTGGAGAAAATTTCAGGCTGAACTTACAGAAACATTCCATTTAGTTTGTATATCTTGTATACCCAAGCTGATTTTTAGGTTTAAACTTCATGGGAAATTTTTTTCTTTTGCTGGCCAGGAGCACAGACTGTATGTGTATGTTGAGGGGGTGTATTATGTTGGCGCTTTAACAACAGAAATAGTCTTTGTTACATGAAAATCTTTGCAGCCAAAAATATTTGCAATCTCTAAAAACTGATGTGCAGTTATTCATTGAAACCAGCTTTGCCATCTTTCCTGATTTTGGCGAGAAACTCAAGATGGCCCTTCATTGCCCAAAGCCCTGCTTTCCTCTCCCACTTGCTCCTTTCCCTCCTTAGCCTGCCCAAACACTCTTTTTTGAGAATTGATGCTGTTATAGAAGTCACATCCTCTTTTGTCCTCCTTGTGGCTGATATTTCAGATCATGTCCCTGTCCTGGATTGGGGAATGGGTAGATATAGGCTGCAATTTAGATTTATCGAAGAACATAAGCCCCCCCCAACCCTTGCCAAGAAAGCATCGAGCTCAATTAATCACTTAATCAGTGGCCATTACGACAATAACCTGGTCCTAACAGAATGAAGTCAGGAACTACTTTGAAAATGTTGTCTTTGATGGCCACACCAGAAAGTACAGGACACCACCCTAATTAACTTGTAAGAAGCCAAAACTTCAGTGTAGAAATTGTCTTAATTCCAAAGTAAAGTCTTAAATCCAGTGGAACAGGCTGGACAGTTCTTGGTTAAGACCAAGTCTGTGCTCTGCCAACTTTGGAGCTAATTTTCCCTCCGCAGGCAATACCCAGTTTCACTCAGGCTGGAAATATCGAAAGGATTAAAAACAACAACAAACCCGGGGCAGAGAAAGGGTCGTTAGCAAAAGTGAGACAGCGGAATCCTGAGTTTAGGCACTTTTTGTGTCTGAGATGTATTCCATTTGAATTTAACAACACAGGCTTTATTAAATGTAAATTGTTTGCAACAACAACAAAAAACCGCTTCAAACCGAAGTGTTATTTGGTGAAACCAGGTTTACCTCCCGCAAGGCGGTGGGCTCCTCCAGTCCTGGCGGGAATTAAGCCCAGGGAGAGTCTTCCCCCTCACAGAAGCACTAACCTCATTACGAGGGGGACGCCGCAGAGTGGGTGCAGAGCTGGAGGAAGAACCAGATAACTTGTTGCTCCCCCCTCCCCGCCTTCCCCGCAAAACAAAAGATGGACTTGCAAACCATCTTCCCCTGTTTTGTCCGACAACTCAAGGTGTGAGGTTGTCCTTAGAATACTTCTCCAGCAGTATCAGTAACTGAAGTCCAGTAAGTGCTCACTCTGTCGGCCCTTTGAGATGAAAGAAAATAAGTAAGTCTCTCTGTCTCTCCTTCCTCCCCCGCATTCCGCAGAGCCCCGCTGTCCCTGTGGGAAATCCACTTGTGGTCATCGACAGAACGAAGGGATGAAGTGTAGGGAAATGCCTAACCACGAAGGGGCGGGGGTTGGGGGGGCGGGGAGGAGGAGAGGGGAAGGAGGCGGAGGAGTAAGTGATGCGGCTTAGCTTCCCGGCTGGACCGCGCGCAGTTCCCCAGGCCCGGCGCTAGATGTCCCTGCAAGTTTTCCTGTTGCGTCGGAGGGCGCGCGGGCTTCAGGCAAGCAGCGACTCGGGTTAGTCCAGGAGTCTAGGGCGAAAGTACCCTCCCAGCCCCCACCCAGGGCGGTCCAGTGGGCGCAGGATTGTAGGAGAAAAGAGGAGAAGAAATAGACGCAGCTAGAGAGGCCCGGGAGGGATAGCGCGCGGCCCGCCTGTAGAGTTTGCCAGTTACAGAGTCCGCGCTGGAGTCACCAGACCCACATCTTTGCTAATAAACCGAAAGCCCGGAGCCGTGGCGGCAGCACTAAGCCTTAAGAAAATGTACCCGGAGATCGAAGCCCAGGACCTAGCCGTCCTGCTCTTCCCTCTCCACCCAGCGGCCCCTGTCCTGGAGAGGGCTTGCGTCCCCCTGTGGACCTGCCAGTTTTGAGCCGCGTTGGCTGGGAGTCTTCCTCCGAAGTCAGGAGACAGGCCCCAGCGAGGTTTCGGAGGCTCCACGGCATCTCGGGCTCTACGGGCGCGCTCCACCCTTCGGACAGCCTGCACACATTTTTATTACCTTCAGTCGAAAGCCAAAAGTGTTTACCACTTCACCTCGCAGGACCTGCCGCTGCTCAAGAAACAGATATTTAGTCTGGAGGCCTAACAACAACAACAACAACAGATTTAGGCCTCTTTCATGTAATTTCTCCTTTGAAGCAAAAAGTGCTTTTCAGTTCTTTTGGAGAAAGCCCTTCCTGAACCCTCACCCCCAACGCATCTTAAAAATTCCTGCCAAACCGTGAGGGCATGGGTTGACTTTGTTTTTTTCAGTGAGTGAGTCTTGTGCCCTGGTAGTGAGTAGGGGGTCCTGGTGGCCTGGAGGCTGTATCTGAAAACCAAGGACTTTTGACAGGCCATACCGAGTCTCAGCCTGGACATTCCAGAGGTGCAAGTTTTGGGCATTTCAATAATAACCCTCAACAGAATTGTGTCAGTCTTCTCACTACCTCTGTACAGACTAAATGTTTTTGAGGTAGGCCTATATTTAAAGAAGACATATACAAAATAAAAGAACCAACCAAAAATGCTGCTCATAGCTTTATAATACAGAATAGTTTGGATGTGATCAGTGATAACTCAAATCACAAGCAAGTTGTCTAACCTCCATGTAGAAAGTTTCTCATCTCTGAAAAAGGGATAGTAACAGAATCAATTTCTATAGTTGTGAGCTTTAGAGGAGCTAATATATGTAAAAGCACTTGTAATTTCAGAGTAAAAGCTCAATACAGGTCGGCCAGTATTACTATTACTAGTAGATGTGAAATCTAAATAAATTAAGGGCCATTAAATATTGGAATGTTCAGTGTCTCCTGTGAAACAGTGTCTTCTAAACGGAGTTCATGAACAATTATAGGTGGCTTTTAGTGTGAAGAGTTTTCCTGACATGGTCTCGAATGTACTTTTCATAATAAACGTGCTAGAATAGCAATATTAGTGTTATTTAAAAAGGTGCAAAATAGTTTTCAAAACCACTAATAAATGAAGGTGTCGCCAAGAAATGGTGTTCTCCATTTCCATCAGACTGAGATACGGTTTGCCACAGGCTTTGGCACTAGAGCCGAAGGGTCCCCGAGGAGGAGAAGAAGTTGGAGACCCACCCAAGGGGTGAAGGAGGAAGGGGCTGCGCTCCACACCCAGCCACCCAGCGGCGGCTCCTGCGATTGAAGGTAGCTCACAGCCGCTGAAATCGCTAGGAAAACAGACGGGGGCGCCAAACGACAGCAATAAAGACATTCGCGACTTCCGCTTAAGTCGCGCCTCCGCGGATCCCACCCTCTGCCAGGGCCTTGACCCGCCCACGGACCAGAGCCTGGACCGAAGTGTCCCATTCAGTCCCCAAAGCTAAGTGGGACTAGGGGGTACACTTTCCAAGTTCCTGGGACAGCCCCCCTCCTCTGCCAGAGACTGTGAAACTGGGCACCCGGACTATGGAGCAGGGAAGGAAAGGTGGGGGCATCCGCTCGGCTGAGCTCGGACCACGTTAATGGCCTGAAAGCTAGCGCGAGAAGGGCTCATAGTGCTCGGAGTCAGGTGGCCTCTGGGGCAGGGGCCGAGGTGGAAGCGGGTGATGTCCTCCTCCGAGCTCCTGATGCCCACTTTGCGTCCCACCTCTCACCTCCCCAGCCACTAGGCAGGTGCTCCAGCTTTCCATTTTTCACCTTTGGGGGTAGAATTCCGTTTATAACCTTAAAGAGGTGGGATTGATTTTCGAAGCAAAGCTCCTGTTTAAGTTGGTGCCAAGGGAACAGGAGAGAAACTTTTGGCATTGACTGTGTGTATAAATGTATATAAATATATTTCACACCTCGTCTCCTCTTACATTCCTGACTCCCCCAATGGGTACAAGGTTAAAAGGAAAGCGCCAACAGAGAGATGGGCAAATAGATCTCGGGTTTGCCCCTAACACACCCCTAGGTTCTGGGTGTGGCGGCAGGGAAGAAAGGGGGGTCTGGGTTGGGGTCTGGGTTGGCGGTGAGGCGGGGATGCAGGACCCGAGACTAGCGCCCTGATCGCCAGGGTCTCTCCGCCTCTTTTGAAGCTCGCAGGCCGATCTCCGGGTCTTGTCTCTATCCGCCCTTGTTCCTGCCTGCGGTCGTGGACCTCTCCCCCTGGGCAGCTGGTAGGTGGACTCGCACAGCTAGTTGAGGGTCCGAGCACCGTGGCGCGCAAGCGAGGGAGGAGACGCGCAACGGCCTTGGGTGAAGATTGATCTTCGTTAAAATGGTTGCCTCCAGCGTCATTATGACCATCAAAGTTATCACCAAGAGGCTCAGCCGCCAAGCTCAGGTCGGGAGGAGCAGCGGCAAGGCTAGTCCGCGATTCTTCGAGCGCAGACCCAGCGCAGAGATTATCCGAGGCCACAGGTAAGGGGCTGGGGCGGGAGAAGGGAGGAAGGCGAGAAGGAAGAAGGGCACAGTGGGAAAGAGAGGGCAGGAGGATGGTAGGGAAGGGAACCAAGACTGTTTATTCTCATCTTTGACCTCGAAATCCAGCGATTTTTCCATAAATAATTCGATGTGAGAAGGAGTTGGGGAAAGCTGGCAAAGTAAAAGTGGAATTGGGGCCGCCCATATGGCTCTGTAAATTACGACTGTGTTTAAAGTTAGCTGTAGAATTCTGCTATGAAATCGTCCAGCCGAGTTCATTTCCCCCAGGGAAAATGCGTAGGCGAGAAGCCTATCCATCAGCAGGATTATAAAAGTGAAAAACCCGGGACTTCAAGTTCAGAGCTCACGCTGCAAACGGTGTTAAAAAATCAGAGAGGACCTAATGATTTCCGTTTGGAGGCGCAGGGCCCAACGCACCTCCCCCAGCCACGTAGCACTGAAGTGCTTTCAAAACTCTAGGAGATTCTCTCTCTCTCTCTCCCTTCTGGGGTGGGAGGAGAGCAGCCAGGCTGAGGTGAAGTGGAGAGGGAGAGAACTCGGTGTCCTATTTGTTAAATAAAACACATATTTGGTTCTGAAATTCTAAAGATAAGTAATACAGACAGGAGCGCAAGGTCTTCTCCTTACGCAACTCTTCCAACATCCTCCCCCTTGTCCCCCCTCCCGCTTGTAAATGTAAAAAAAAAAAAAAAAAAAACCACTTCCCGACGATCTACTCTGGAAAATCAAAGCATTATCTATTATTTAACACGTATCTATGTCCGAGGAAAAATGAGGAAGGCGCTGCATGATTAGGACCTAAGGGGCAACCCAGCAAACAGAGAGCGTAATGATGCCCCTAAATGAAGGGGAAATGTGCCGCGGCGCGCTCTATTAATCAGACTGTCAATTTCACCCCCGAGGCCAAACCCCCGGGCGAGCAGAACCGGCTCTGAGCGGGCAAAGGACCGGAGACTTCCTCCTCACTTCTTGTCTCTTCTCGCCTCCTACCTGGATCTATTTGTCTGCTCTGAAGCCGCCTTCATTACCCACTGACAGGAACGTGTATTTATTTGCTTATAAACCTGTTACAATAAATGATTATTCGAACAGCGTCATTCGTACCTTAATGACGAGCGAGCGCTACTTTTGATGAATGACATCTCGGGCTCGGAAGGATGTATGGGTCATTTTGACCAGTCATTCCCTCGCTCTGGCATCCCACAATTTTTCCGCCTCCCTCCAAAAGAGATAATAATATTTAGAGGCGCTCGCTGGGGCTGAATGAGAATTAGCCCTCGGCGCAGCCCATCATTAGGACGGGACAGCCGGGCCACTGTGACATTTTTTAGAAAGCTGAAATGATGGAAAGAATAAGAAAAGAGATGATTCTGATGGAGAGAGGGCTGCACAGCCCTACGACCGGCAAGAGATTCTCCAATTTGTCGGACTCGGCTGGCAATGCTGTGCTCGAGGCCCTGGAAAATTCGCAGCACCCGGCTCGCCTCAGCCCGCGCCTGCCGTCCGCCCCCTGCACAGCGCTTTGGGAGACCTCCCTGCCAAGGGCAAATTCGAAATAGACACTTTGTTCAACCTGCAGCACCCGAGCAGCGAAAGCACCGTCTCCTCCGAAATCGCGTCTGCCGCGGAGGGCCGAAAAAGCCGGGCCATTATTCAGAGGCGGCCGCCGAGGCAGACATGAGCAGCGACGTGGAGGTGGGCTGCTCGGCGCTGCGCTCCCCCGGCGGCCTCGGAGCGGTTCCGCTCAAGGAAAACAATGGCAAAGGTAATCGCGCCGCCCGCGCCGCGCTCTCCAGTTCCATTCTCTCTGTTCCTTCGCTGCCCTGCGGGCCTTCGTGGTGCCTTTGCCCCTCTCCGACCCTCTGCAGCGAGCAGCGCCGAGGCTGGTTCGGGCGGGGGCGGGACGCAGGCGTGGGACCGTGCCCTCCGGCTCTGCTCCTTGAGCCTCCCAGAGAGACGCAGGCCTACGGCCTGCCCTCGCTCCTAAGTCGGAGAAAAGGTTTTCTGCTTTCGGGTCTAAATGCCCGTGTGAGCCGATCGACCCCAAGCTATCCACTGAGTCTGTCCGAGGGAAGGGTGCCCTGGGCAGCTGTTCTGAACTCCGCGGCCTCTGAACCCCGAGGCCGAGCGGAGGAAGCATTCTAAATAAGTCAAGGGAGCCTTGCTGGGCACCTTTGGGAGACCCTCTTGGGTCAGCGGGAGAAAGTTGAAAAGTAGAGTTTACCCCTCAATGGTTCCGGTTTGAGCTGTTGCTGTCTTTCGAATCTTGAAATATTTTAAACAAAATTCCAAAGCCAGTCAAAGGAAGGTTAGAGGCCGACAGAAAGCTGCCCTGCGGTCTCCAGATCCAAAGGAAAATACAGAGCTTCCCAAACTGAGTTTAGATGTAGGGTTTTTCCCTTGGCCAGTTTTCCTCCTGAGTTGAAAATTTCCAATTATTAAAACAAAACTACCGTCCTTAATTGAGTTCCTATTATTTGGTTATGAAGGGCTCCCCAAACTTTATTGATTCCATTAAAGGCAGCAATTTGTAAACATGACAGACCCCATCAATTTAGGCAGCGCCTCGCCCTCCTCTCGCGGCTTCCCCCATCCGCGTGCAGCTCGGGGATCTCGGTCCTACAGTGACTCATGCGCTGCCGGCCGTTTGTTTGCCAGGGTTCGCAGAGAGTGGCTCAGCCGCGGGCACCACGACGTCTGCGACAGGCTCCGGCCTCGGCAGCCTGCATGGAGGCGGCGGCGGCGGCGGCGGCAGCGGCGGGGGCGCGGCGCTGGGCGGCTCCGGCTCTGGTGCGGATCAGGTGCGGCGCTACCGCACGGCGTTCACCCGCGAACAGATCGCGCGCCTGGAGAAGGAGTTCTACCGGGAGAACTATGTGTCGCGGCCACGCCGGTGCGAGCTAGCCGCTGCACTCAACCTTCCCGGAAACCACTATCAAGGTATTGATTCCAGCACGCGCCTGTTCTAGCCTCCCCTGGGTGTGTGGGTTGATTTTTATTTCTTTTTGGGCGATTAGGTTTAGCTGAGGGCCTGAAAACCCGCAGGAGAGTCACCAAAGGAATTGGCATATTTATTTCTCAGTTGCCGTATCCAAGGGCTAGCCGGTCTGGCTGGCCTGGGAAGGGCCCCGAATGGCGCAGCCCATGCCGCAAATGCTCGCCTCCGCCCAGCGCGTGCCCAGGTGCCCCTAACCCTTCTCCATAGCTCCACTTTCCCCTCGGCGGCAAAGCCAGCTGGTCTTTGTTGCTCTGGCACGAACCAGAGGTGAAACTTTTCAATTGCTCTTGATCTTGTAGGTTTATTTTTTCACATAAATCGTTACAAGGAGAAAGGATAGTGTATTTTTAAAAATCGATTGGGTTCAGAAATAGTTTTCTAAACATTTTCTCTGGGGCAAAGGGAAAGCAAGCAAGCTCCGGGGAGGGGGCAACGAAATTGTCCTTATTAATATCTCTTTAGGTGATTAATTTTATTTTACGTCCAGGAAAGATAGCCGGGAGGTTGGGCGACTTGGTGAACTCTTCAAGGAGGATCTGGCATTATAAAAAAAAAAAGAGGAAACTCCATGGGATAGGGGAGGAGTGTGAAAGTCTCTTCCGGTTTGGTCGGGCTTTCTTTAATTTAGAGTTGTGACGAATGATGTCTTCATTAGAGACTGTGTTGGGAGGGGTAGAAAAGTCCCCTTCCCAGTTTAAGAGGATGTTGTTCCCGCCATTCATTTGAAGCAAATGATTCCAACAAAACCATCCCTTCAGTATCAGAACCGGACCCATGCCCCTCGGGACAATTCCTCAGAGCTCAGAGGACTCAAGACCTCACGCGGCGACTTTTTACAAAAGCTGCGGCGGCAGCTTCTCTTCAAAGGAGCCCTAGAATCCTCGCACAAATCCTGGGATTGAGAGACGGGTGCTCTGCGAGGCCGGGCAACCGGTGGGTGGCGAGAAAGAGAGGAAAGGTTGGGTTGGGACGAAGAAACGCTGTCTAAAGCTAGCGAATAGAAGCCTCAGGAGCCGCAGCAATCGGACACAGGGAAGATTATTTTCGCTGAGGAGAGTGTGCCTACGGCGCTTTACATCGCCGCTCACACTGTCTCAGCTTGAAGAGAGGACTCGGCCCGGTCGGAGGGGGCGTAGGCCAGGCCATTCCGAGGTCTGGGAGGGGCGGGGAGGCCCAGGGTGGGGGCTGGGGGCCTCCGGGCACTCCTAACTCGGGCCGCGGTGCGGCTCTCCCTGCAGGTATGGTTCCAGAACCGGCGCATGAAGGACAAGAGGCAGCGTCTGGCCATGTCGTGGCCGCACCCGGCCGACCCCAGCTTCTACACCTACATGATGACGCACGCGGCCGCCACCGGAAGCCTGCCCTACCCCTTCCACTCGCACGTGCCGCTGCACTACTACCCGCACGTGGGTGTCACGGCCGCGGCCGCGGCGGCTGCGGCCTCTGGCGCAGCCGCCGCGGCCTCATCGCCCTTCGCCACTTCCATCCGCCCGCTGGACACCTTCCGCGCCCTCTCGCACCCATACTCGCGGCCTGAGCTGCTGTGCAGCTTCCGCCACCCGGGCCTCTACCAGACGCCCGCGGCTGCTGCCGGGCTCAACAGCGCGGCTTCGGCCGCGGCGGCTGCTGCAGCTGCGGCGGCCGCGGCCTCTTCGGCCGCGGCGGCCGGGGCGCCCCCCAGCGGCGGTTCCGCACCCTGTTCGTGCCTCAGTTGCCACAGCAGTCAGTCGGCCGCAGCCGCCGCCGCCGCCGCCGCCGCAGCTCTAGGCTCCCGGGGTGGCGGCGGGGGCGGCGGGGGGTGGCGCTGGCAGCGCAGGGGCCGCCGGGGGCTCGGACTTCGGCTGCAGCGCCGCGGCGCCGCGCTCTGAGAGCGGCTTTCTGCCCTACTCAGCCGCTGTGCTAAGCAAGACCGCCGTAAGCCCTCCGGACCAGAGGGACGAGGCGCCGCTCACCAGATAACTACGTCGCTGCCGCCAGGGGCTGCGCCCGACGCTCCGAGTGTGCCCCGGGAGTCCCCTGAGCGCCCCCCATACCCTCTTTGCGCCCACGTGCCCTCTGCGCTCCGCCTGCTGCTGAGGCTCTCGCCGGGGGCGCCCCGGCGCGGGAGGCCGCAGGGAACTTGCCCCGAGTTGGGGGAAAGAGCCAGCTCGAAAGCCTGGCGTGCGTCCCCTCAAATTATTTCTATTTTTGTACTTGCTACCCTGCCGCCGTCCCCTTTTAAGTATGTTTCCCATCGCCCAGAACCTGCTTCCTGCCTCTGTCCCGAGCTCTTGGTCTCCCCAAGACAATCTCCTCGCCCCCAAAAACCAGTCCGCTGTGGTCTGGGGCCCAGGCTGAAGCCGTCAGGCCCTAGTTTCTCGGCTGAGCCACGTGGCCAAAAGCAACGGAAAACCACAACAAAGAGAGTAGGGAATGGAGTGTGCTAGTGCGGTGTGCGGGAGGGAAATCCACCCCGTTGTTCCCGCTGCTGCTGTTTCTTCCATCCTTTCTTTTATTTTCTTTAAACGAGGGTGAGAGGAGGTAGCAGTTTGTCTCCTAGCCTGAGCTTGTTAGGGGCCCTATCCAAGGAGAGCGCAAGAATGGAGGTCTGAGAAGAAGGCCTAGAGGGCGGATGGAGAGTGCGGGCGGCCGCGGATGTAGAGAGTGTTTACTGCGTGCAGGGGACACGGATGGTGGGGCTGTGGCCGCGGTCCCACGAAGGACAAAGCCACGAAGCCGAGATGGGAAGAGGCGCAGTCTCACCTCCTCTCTCGGCCCACCGCCGGTCTCTCTTCTGATCTTCGGTTTGGGTTGGAGGCGTCTTGCATATTCTTTTGCAAAAAATAATGGTTAATGATAGTGGCACAGCCAGGCCAGGGGAGGAAAGGCAAACGGAGGGATGAGGAGGGCAAGATTGAACGATCTCGTAGCATTCGAAGAATCGTTTTCAG